>CM042838.1:9669648-10269648 GCA_023653725.1 Bungarus multicinctus
TGTGATCACTCAAGTATCTATCTCCCCCCCCCCCCCCGTCCCCAGGTTATCTGTAAAATTAAGTGATTCAGCTGCAGTTTTAGAAGGCCCCTTGAAGTTGCTCCTAGGAGTTTCAGATGGCAATCTATTGAATTAGAGAAATTTATCTTTTCCCCCAAATTATATGAAATCTCAGTCCAGAAAACATGAGCACAGCTGTATTTCAGCTCCAACATGCAGTCAGTATTGCTACTGTTTGTTCTGTGCAGTCTTTCTCCATCCTGAAAGAACAGCCTCTCCTTTCCCTGTTTCATAATTGCTAAAACTGGCCAAATGGCTCAAGAGTGTGAGTGATAGATGCATAAAGGGGGTTGCTACATCCCCGAGCTGTTTGCAGCAACTAAGATAAATGGTAGAGTAAGCAGAGTTGGCTCCCCTGGGTGTGGCCTTCTTGACCCAGCCTCTGATTGAAATCATGCCTGTGCTATCCAATATTACTCTTAAGGCTCTAAAGCTGCTGTCAGAAGCAGAGGCAAAAAAAATTGGTAGGGTGTTTTTTAAAAAAACTGGTAAAAGGTGTACCATAAAATCAGAGAAGTTACAGAGCACATTTGATGGCTATTTACATAGCAAGCCCAGGAGAGAAATTAGGGTTGCCAATGCTGAAATCAGAAACTGCCTCTGAGCTTCTAACAACTCTAGGATGTGCAGACGTTCAGTGATTAGTTTTATATTCTGAAAAACGTCACCTTCTCACCTCGGTAGACCAATTTTTTACTCTGAACAACTTTCTTTCTTAAACGGACCTGTAATGTGCTTCCAGACCATTTTGGAAGGGAATATTTCTTAGCCCATGGAGATATGAAATAAGGATACAATTTTATAACTGTAGAAAATTAGCAATCCCCCCTCTTCTAGAAGAATGAAATATGTTGAGAAATATTTAAAAAGGCAGGATAAAATATTTCCCCTAAAAGAGAAATAAAAAATCTTAAGGGAGACAGAAACTCAGAGCCCCAGCTTCCTGCCCCAAGCAGCTACTAAGCTGAGGCCAGCTTTTAGAAATGCAGATTTGGTAATCCATTACTCCCTGCAGCAAGGTCAGAACAAAGGTAAGATTAACTAGCATCTAGCAGCAGAGCTCACCACATTGCACAATCTCCTAAGGACCCTCCAAACTTCAACCAAACTTAGCTCAGACAATCTACAGAGCCAGTTATGACCCCTACAAAAGCCAATAGGGTACATTTTCTTGAACAGGAACAGGAAACTCAACTTCAAAGCCCAAGAGAAGCTATATAAAGCCCCTACTCTCATATTCATGTGGTCAGCTGTCCAGAATCACCCACGTGCTTCTGCTTCATCAATAAATGGACCCTCTTTCCAATCAGCCTCCACCCTCCATTTTGTCTCTAGTACCTTTATCCCAGCTTGGAACTGAAACAGAGGGATATTTCTTCCAACATAACAATGCACTTGTGCCCAAAGTGAGGCCATCGTTTGTTGCTGTAGATTTGAGAGAGCAGAGGAATTTGTGGCATTCCCTTCTCTTCTATGTTCAGCTTTCTCCAGACAGCATTTGGTATCCTTTCCCTCATTCAGGAAAGTTGACATACAATTTGTATTGCTACGCTTGAAGTGTGTGTGTGTGTGTGTGTGTGTGTGTGTGTGTGTGTGTGTGTGTGTGTGTGCGTGCCGGCGCCTTTGGCTGTTTGGCTTTTGTTCCAAGTTGTTTTCATCTACCCCCTGCATGCTGCCAGTTCAGGATTGTGTTAGGGCTCAAGGTTAAAGGGAAGAAAATCTCCTGCATTTGATCTGCTTTAATTAAGTTGTCACACTGCTAAACAAACAGAGCATACTGGGATTAATAGGCATACACATTAGCTCACTTTACTCTTGGCTAAAGGTAGCTGGTTATTTCACTGAAACACTGAAATCACACTTAAGTGAGATGTAAATTCTTGGATCAGAGGATCCTGATAGTCCTGCACCAGGTGGCTAGAAAGTGCTTCATTGTGTAGGCCTTTGTGATATGTAGACAGATGGAGGTAGTCTAGATTATTAGTTTACCAAGGGAAAGAATTAAAAAGCAGATGTTGTACTGCAGACTCTATCTGTATTTACACCCAATGATTTCATTGTCCATTCAAGAACTTTCACAATTGTGATGACCCTTTTAAGGGCGATATTGGACACCAGCATTACATTCTTTCTCTGAATAGGAAAGGTCAATTTTATCAAAGAAAGGTCTTTGATTTTCTTCTAGAATTTCAGTTCTTTTAATTTTGTATCTGGTGGATGGATGGATGGATGGATGGAAGGAAGGAAAGAAGGAAGGATACTGTAGGTGGACAAATCTGTCAGCTTTGTGGTTTCCCTACTCCTTAATATTTTAATCTCCAATTCTTCTTGTGCTTTTTGTACAAGATAACTGCAAATGTTGATACATTATGTCCAAAGCTTTTGGAAACAGCTTCCAATCCTAACGTATTGAGTTGTGTTCCTCTGGCATAAAGAGTCACTAAGTTGAGATGGGTGATGTAGAAATACTATGAATCAATAAAATAAACAAGGCAAAAGTTGGCATCTTTTGAAATGATCTCCAGGCAGTTTCCAAGCTATATTTCTGATTCATACTATTTATCACATGTTTATATCACTTAACTTACAATAATAATTTATTTTATGTTTTTTATTGGATGAGCCAAAGAAGGATAAAGTTTAATTGGAAATTTTTTAATAATATTACGGTAAAGAATGCAAATACAACAAAACAGTGCAAATGCAACCCTGAGCAGCTAAGTACAAATAATCCAGTCCAAGAGAGAATCTGTTGATGATTAACACATATACATTTTTGGTATTGTACTGAATTTGCTGTCCCCTCTGGCATTCTCTTGCCTGTCCTAGGCATAGTACTAATGAACAAAGCTATCCTTATTTATAATGCACAGGCCATGCTAATGGCCTTGTACCTCTTCCTTCTCAATGGGAAAATAGCAATTAATCAATTTCTTAATCTGGGCTAGAGAGGGGGCGAGAGTTGACTAATCTGGCAGTTTTAACCATGTGCCGAAACTCAGTCTGGTTTTCTATGAATTCAAAGGGAGCCTATTATGAGCTGATAGACTGTTCTGGATTTCTCCCAATGCAGGTGAGATAGCTACTGCTTGAAATATCATGTTTGGAGAGAATAAATTATGGGCACAGTCATAACTTGCTGCTTTTGTCCAAATGATGGAAGCAGAATTCTACTATAATTCCTTCTAATTTATGCATGCATGGATCAACATGCCACATGTAAGAAAGGGATAGGATTTGTGTCATAATGGTAGACATCAGATTCATTTGTCTTATGACCAAATAAAAAAGTAAAACAAAAGACTAACTGTGGAGTAAAATAAATAAAATACACTAATAAAATAAATATATGGTAAATATAACACCAGATATTTACAAGATAGTCCAATCTATTTGATATAATGGGTTTTTAGCTCAACTGCCTTAACTGTAGCACTTAGAAATAGCACTTAGACTTATTTATCACTTCACAGTGCTTTACAGCCCTCTCTAAGTGGTTTAGAGAGTCAGTATATTGCCCCCAACAATTTTGGGTTCCATTTTATCCACTTCGGAAGGCTGAGTCAATCTTGAGCCTGGTGAGATTTGAATTGTCAAATTGCAGGCAGCCAGCAGTCAGTAGAAGTAGCCTGCAGTACTGCACTCTAACCACTGTGCCATCATGGCTCATAAATTTAGCAGATCTGCCCACAATGTACACATTAGAGCCCAGGAGGAAATAGGAAAATCTGTGATTCAGATCCCAATGAGCTATTCTTTCAAGTAGGGGTGCTAAGTATCTAAGTCTAAGGTGGCCATGTAGTTTTGTTTAACAAAACATGAGCAATATCTTCACATATATTCTTCCTCTCGTCATATGGCAGGTAGTAGAAATGCCCATATTTGGCCATGGAATCCAACAACTCCAATGTTGGTCTAGAGCAGCGGTAGGGAACCTTGGCTCTTTTATCACTGATGGACTTCAACTCCCAGAATTCCTGAGTGAGCCAT
Source organism: Bungarus multicinctus (assembly GCA_023653725.1). Classification (NCBI taxonomy): domain Eukaryota; kingdom Metazoa; phylum Chordata; class Lepidosauria; order Squamata; family Elapidae; genus Bungarus; species Bungarus multicinctus. Next base: position 9,673,699 of record CM042838.1, read on the forward strand.
AAAAGTTTCCCCATCCCTGGCCTAGTGGTTTTTCAGTTGTGAGGGAAATCAATTTTTGACTTGAATGGGACTGTTTAATATACAAATGTAGGACATATGAAGAATATTGATCATTCAAGTCAAAAATTAGGACATTTGTATATTGAACAATCCCATTCAAATCAAAAATTGATTTCCCTCACAACTGAAAAACCAGTAGGCCAGGGATGAGGAACTTTTTATAGCTCACTCAGGAATTCTGGGAGTTGAAGTCCATAAGTGATAAAAGAGCCAAGGTTCCCTACCACTGGTCTAGAGCAAGCCCTTTTTGAAATTTGTGTCAAACTGATTGCCAGGTATTTTTCAAATTTAAAAAATAGTTTTGTTCTTAGACAATCAACTTAAAGATTTTTTTTGGACAATAAGTTCCTCTCTGTTTGAGCACTGAGGACTCTCTCTCTTTAAATATTTCCCTTGCCTAGGAGGCAGTTGTGAGTAAATACTGGATGAAAAAACACATGCTGGGAAATAACTTCGATAAGTTGGCTTAGTCATAAATTGGTCTGAACCATACTTATTTGTTCTGGTAAAAATATTTTAGGTAGCCTGCTAGGGTTCATTAAATGGATCATCTGGCAGTATGTGAAAACTTTAATTATTGGTTGACTATGTATAGAATGTATACCTGTTTCTGCTCTGGCCGCAGGGGCTGATGGCTTGTTATCAGTGTTCAGTATTTGTAAAAAATTGTAAAAAAAAATTAGTCTGAATATGTTGAAGTTAGGTAGATTTTGTAAGGTCTCACAATTCTGCACCATAAATCAGCACTAGAACTGTTTTTGCACTGAATACTTTTAGTATAGCGTAAAGGTACATTATAATTGAATAGTTTATATAAACATTTAGTACTTCCTGAGCTTCTTTTAAAATGATTTACCCATAAACCTGTGTTACTGAAAATCACTTTTAAATAAATAAAACTCCCCATTTATCTGCCAATTATATTTCATACTTATTTTTTTGAATACCATCACTTGAGATTTGGTTTTATTGATGTTTTAAAAATTAAGAGCACAGTAGGTATTTAGCTTTCACGACAGTCTTTTCAAGATCTATTTTGAGGGTGTGCCATTAGAATCATATTAGCAACATATAAAAGAATATTAACAAATTTATCACAAATATTTGGCATATGAGTATCCGAAGCATACAAGCATCCTGAAATATAATTAACTTAGAGATTAAAAAAGACTTGGTGCTAGAATTCTACTCTGTCTAACACTATTATGGGCAAATATATTCTTGGAGAACCATTTACACTTGTATGGACCTTCAAATGGGTGCTTGAGTAGAGGACTTTAAATCAAAAGTAAGAGTCTGGGTTCTATATTTAAGTTGGCCAGTTTCTCCCACAAAATGTTTGTCTATAAAATCAAAAGCTACGCTATGATTTATAAAGGTGGTAAACAGTTTATTGCCCTTAGTTAGTTGTTTTGTTATGTGACAATGTAAAATAAAACAAGTATCTGGTCACAATAGTATAATGCTTGCAGTTTTGATGGAACAACCCTCTTTCCATCTTTCTATTGAAGTTGTTGGGAGGAATAAAAAAATATGAACCAAATGACTCTGGCTTGATATAGATCCCCTACTCTTCTTTTGGACACTTTGTAAAATGACTCATGGTGTTCCTCAAACAAGCCTGATTTAAGCTCTGATTATCACTAACAATGTTAATGTCTAAATATTATTAATGTAATGATAGTCTCCAAATCACACATGCTAGACTTCTTGTTGTTTAGCAAATTTTCTGGGGCCAGAAATCTCTTTGAGATGACTAAGGAACTCCTCAAGCAGAGAAGTCTCAAAATTTATTTGAGAGGACTAGAATGAACTCCTCAAGCAGAGTTCTGTGGCTTTGTTGAGACTGCACAATTTTGGCAGGCATTGCAATGCTGACAGTTGTCTAATAGCAACTCATCTGGGAACATCAAGCTGAGCATCATAGTAACAATGGATATCAGAACATACTATGTAATTAAACAACAACAACAACACCAGACCAGAATCTGGTGTTCCAGTGAGATTAAAGCAGAACAAAGAGTCCTCCTCTCTTCTGTGAACAATATGGCTTTTTTTTTTTCACTGTCAAAAGTAATGTGGCAGAAATGGTCTGGTTGCTTTAATTTTTTTCTTCCTTAAATTATCTAATCACATGCATTACTGGGGCTCTCTATTTTTTTCTGCTGTGCGACAAATGCCTTCCAGGTAGAAAGAAATGGACAAAATGAATTCAAGCTACCTCTTCTGTTGACCTTTGAACACACACACATACGCCATAAAGAAAAGAGGAGAGACTGCTGAGATTTTTTTTCGTTCTTTCTCCCCACTAAGATATGCAGGTTAAAAAAATTATACAAGAAAATGTATAATTTTCAATCTCATTTTAGAAATAATTCTTTCTCCTGGGAGGAAAACACACACATACACACACACATTTCACATTTTGGTGGGTTAAGGATGCTGAGCCTGTACTGTTTGAATGATAAACGGGTAACATTAAGCATCTCAAAGGAAATATATAACTGTTTTCATCTGTTGGATTCAAACTCAATTTGTCAAAATAAAAATAAAAATAGAGCCTCTTAAATCCCTTCCCCCTTGCTGGGCAGACAGTATGATTTTCTGGATGAAAGAGGGCAGGAAACACTGAGGCTCATATGTGCCCCAACCCACGTATCTTTATTCCAACTTCCCCTCCTATTTCCCCTCTTGCATTTCTCAGCACTGTAGAAATAGCAGGCATTATTCTTGGAACATCCAGAAGAAACCTTGAGGGAGACGTGCCTGCTTAGCTCAGTGAAGACCCAGGTCTAGTGTGCCCCTCAAAAGAAAGCAATTAGGTTTTTGGATTTCATAATGCAGATCTGTCCAAGAAAGAGAGCAGTTGAGTTGGATCAGGTGATTTTGATACATCTGGATCAGTGGTGGAATTCAAAATTTTTTACTACCGGTTCTGTGGGCGTGACTTATTTGGTGGGTGTGGCTTGGTGGTCATGTGACCCACGGCAAATCACCGCTACCGGTTCTCCCGAATAGGCGAAAACCGGTTGAAAAGCACCTCTGATCTGGATGAATCCTTCCTTTAGCCAACAAACTTAGGAGAGGACCCTGAGGGAACATTTTGTCTTTTCTTTACAAGGAGGGCTAATCCCAGCAAAACTCAAGTGACTGAAATGCTCTTTTCTTTTCATGATTTAATGCTATTTGGGCAAGTATGTCTTACTAAGATGGCTTTGAAAGTATCTTATGATCTCTTCCAACAGTATTATGCATATCCATCAATCATAGTGTTGGGTTCCCCCTGTGTTTAAAGCAGAGGTATAGCAACCTTTGAAGCAGCTACAGGTAGTCCTAGACTTACAACAGTTAATTTAGTGACCATTCAAAGTTACAACGGCACTGACATGACCATTTTTCACACGATCATTGCAGCATCCCCATGGTCATGTGACCAGAATTCAGACATTCGGCAACTGGCTCATATTTATGACAGTCACAGTGTCCTGGGACGATGTGATCACCTTCTTGCAAGCAAAGTTAATGGGGAAGCCTGATTCACTTAGCAAGCATGTTACTAACCTAAGAACTGCAGTGATTCACTTAATTATTGTGGTAAGAAAAGTCATAAAATGGGCAAAACTCACTTAACAAATGTCTTGCTTAGCAACATAAATTTTGGGCTCAATTGTGGTTGTAAATCAAAGACTATCTGTACTGATTGCTGAGTGCCCATAATTTTTCTCTTCCTCATTTTGCCTTAGGAATAGCACTTAGACTTATATACCTCTTCACGGTGCTTTTGCAGCCCTCTCTAAGCAATTTATAGAGTCAGCCAATTACCTCCAACAATCTGGGTCCTCATTTTACCCACCTCAGAAGGATGGAAGGCTGAGTCAACCTTGAGTCTGGTGAGATTTGAAGTGCCAAATTGCAGGCAGCTTGCAGGCAGCAGAAGTAACCTGCAGTACTGCATTCTAACCACTGCACCACCGCGGCACTGTGGAGTTTTAACATGTTAGGGAAAGCATCAGGTTAAGGAATTCTGCAAGACCCAAACAAAAATCCCCCCCCCGGTTCCTTATATAATATTAATCATGTAGTGTATAACATATTCTATCTCACACATACCTCACATATAGATACACATAGACTCACAACCATTGCAAACAAATAGTCCTGGCATTTCAAGTTTAGCTCCTCTCTAGTTTGGTTCTTGGAGTCTCAGCTCTTACTTTTATTTATTTATTTATTTGTCAATTGCTTACAAGATAATAGGTATAAGTAAAACATAGTTATGAATACATGGATACATATAAGAAAAATAAAATATAAAAGAAACAATAGGACAGGGATGGTAGGCACGTTGGTGCGCTTATGCATGCCCCCTACAGACCTCTTAGGAAAGGGGTGAGGTCAATAGTAGACAGTCTAAGGTTAAAGTTTTTGGAGTTTGGGGAAGAAACCACTTCATTTGAAGTCCAATCTACTTCAGAGGTTGCTGTGAGTTTAAAGTGGTAGCTTTTAGAATTTTAATGGGAAAGCAAGCTATCAGAAATGTATTCAGTTTTTACAGTTCCAGAGTGAATCTTAACATCTGTTTGGAACTTACAGAGATTATAGTCAAACTATTCTGCTTTAGGATCTTTTCACTCCTCTAAGTTTATTTTCACAGCAGTCAGATCAGATCACATTATGCTGCTGCTGCTTACTTTGAAAGTTTTTTTCAAAACTCATGAAGAATGTATTTATCTAAAAATAAAGACTCACAAATAATGCCATCAAGGATGGAACACTATCCGCTGAGCACTTCGTTGATTAGCACAAAATATCACTAGGCTGGGGGTATATTTAATCTGCATTGTGTATGATATATCCTAAAACGTTGGATGCCTGTTTCTTCATTATTTGATATTCACCACTATCGCTGAGGTTTCAAAGTGGCTGTGATCAAAGATGGAATTAGAGGCTTTAATATATGAAGAAACTGAGATTTTGCTGAGGTAAGCCAGTTCCCTGTATCCTTGAACAATGATTCTAGGCATGTATCCTGTATTAGCCTCACACCTTCAGCAATAATTAATTATTCTTTGAGAAAGGGGAATGGAACAGCCCCAGAAGCAGGTGAGATTATATCAGTTTGACCTGGGTGAAGCATCAAAAGGATGCTTTCCTTTAACTGAGTTTTCACTGAACTCCCCTTTCAATGCAGTTTAGTAGAGCTAAGCAGGGCCCCACTTATAGGTTGCCTTGAAGTGCATAGCTACTCTTGTGTAGATGTTGAAGACATTTGCATCAAAGCAGATGAAATGGCTAAAATGAAGAGGAATGCTGATTCAAGGTCAAGTGTCTCACTTTTATAAGTTGTTGTGACATTTCACTCCAGCAATCAGAATCAATGATGCTGCAAATCTCTTCTCAGAATCCTAATGTCAGTTGCAGAAGGCTGCAAATTGTCAATAGTTTTAGAAATAGAAATAGAATATAGTTGGAAGGGACCTTGGAGGTCTTCTAGTCCAACTGCCTGCTTTGGCAGGAAACCCTACACCACTTCAGACAAATGGTTATCCAATCTCTTCTTAAAAACTTCCAATGTTGGAGCATTCACAACCTCTGGAGGCAAGTTGTTCCACTGATTAATTGTTCTAACTATCAGGCAATTTCTGCTTAGTTTTAAGTTCTTCTCTCCTTGATTAGTTTCCATCCATTGCTTCTTGTCCTGCCCGAAGGTGCTTTGGATAATAGCTTGAAGCCCTCTTCTTTGTGGCAGCCCCTGAAATATTGGAACACCGCTATCATGTCACCTCTAGTCCTTCTTTTAATCAGACTAGACATACCCAGTTCCAGCAACTGTTCTTTATATGTTTTAGCCTCCAGTCCCCTAATCATCTTTGTTGCTCTTCTCTGCACTCTTTTTAGCAATAGCAATAGTGCTTAGACATATATACTGCTACATAGTACTTTACAGCACTCTCTGGGAAGTTTACAATATCAGCATATTGCCCCCAACAATCATGGTCCTCATTTTACTGACCTTGGAAGAATAAAAGTCTGGGTCAACTTTGAGCTCCATAAGTCCTGGCTGCGGGCAGAGTTTGCTGCAAAATACTTCATTTTAACCACTGCGCTACCAGCGTTCCTGTTTTTGTTGTCATTCCTACAGCTACTACATTTTAATTATTACTGCCAGGCTCAGAGGAAATGGTGCTAGTGGCCTTGGGGCGGGGTGAGTGGGTTGTCTTCTCTGCTTAAGGCAGCAAAATATGTTCGGCCAACTCTGGCTTCGAGCATCCAACGCACAGACAAAGGAAAGGCTTTTTTTTTGGGAGCTGAGTTCTGTTTTCCTAGGAAGCTTATGTTGCTTCCTCCTTAATCATCTTCATGGAATGCTGAAAGCCTTCTGGACTGGACATTTTCTCCCCCCCCCCCCACCCCCCATACATATATTTTCAAGTACTGGAACAGAACTGAAATTAATCTGCTATATTAAACACTTATTTTACTTTAGGAAGGCACCTAATGATTTCAGTAGCTGCTTTGATCTGGTTCTTGTAATGAAGATTGATCTTATGCATTTTAATCTGTTATTGCTTGATGACCTTATTTTCTGCCCCCCCCCCCCTTTTTTTTTTATGTGGAAGTCAGGAGAGAAATCTGTGAAATAAATATGTATATTTATTTATATTATATCTATTGTAATAGAATCTATAAAAACAGTATGCTTAGACAGGGATGCATGTGTCATGTGACACGATTACAATTAAGTTATGGTATAAATCACAGACCAGGAGTCTGAATGTTTTCCTTCAATATTTACTCAAACTAGATTATAAAAAATACACTTAGAAAATATGTGCTACACTTTTAATGTGTGAGTTTAATATATACAACCTTTCCGTACTTAATAACATAAGTGACATTATTATATGTATATAACAATATTTTTTTTTACAATTTTCCCTTTTATCCTGTGTTGTTAGCCACCCAATTTCCTAGCAAAAAAGAGATTGGGGGGAAGGATTCTGTTCCTCTCACCCAGCACTCAAAATCCTTTTAGCTTACACTTAACTCTATATAATTATCCTCCCTAAAGCCCTTATGCTTTACTAGATTCTACCTGATAATTTCTCCCTTTTATTGATCACTCAATTCTTATTAGTTCATACTTGGGAGAAAACAAATACAGACATCATTTAGCAACCACACAATTGTGACTGGACCAACAAAGTGGTCACTAAGTGAAACTGCAATTGCACTGATGACCTTACTTCAGTTTTACTTTGCTTTACAGCCCTACAAAGATAATAAATTCAAGGGTAGGTGATAAAGTTACTTTTTCATCACTATTGTAACTGTGAATGGTTGCTGAACAAGACAGTCTCTAAATGAGGATTATCTGTACTTGTTGCTGGCTGTAGCTGGTCTGCATCTAAGGAAGACTTGTGGGGCCATGCTATTCCTTATTCTGCTGTGATAACTCCATAATCTTTTTGCTTATCTCACCAAATTGTTTCAGTTCCATTGTCCACCATGCACAGCTAGCATCTTCTTTAGTTCTCCAATTCAGTCTCTTTTCTCTATTCAACCAACGCCCACATCCTGTGCTTTCCATGTTTCTCTTTTTATCTCTTTGCATAACAGGTGTGATCCTTTATGCTCTTAAAGTCCCAAAGAACACAAAACCACAAGGAAGGAAAACCCACATTAGCAATCTTGAGTCTTTCCTTCCACAGGTCAAGAAAGATTGTCAATTAACAGGAACTAGATTCCTGGAGAGCAATTCCAGAGGTATTTCAGCATACCGATTCCTCCACTTACACACGCATCAGAAACCACCAGAAGCACATGCAGGAAATCTGACGATTTGGTCAAAATAATGACATGAGCATCAGGACAAAACAACTCAAGCCCTGTCCCTTTCATATATGTGTGTAACGAATAACTATAGGAAAGGGGTGGAGATTGCGCCATTCCAATGCAATGCTTGTTTTGCTATTTGTCTTCAGTCCCTATCAACACATTTTTCTGACTCTGATTTTTCAACAACCTCAGTTGTGTTTCCCTCCTTCAGGCTTACTTCGATATTTTGTAGAGCACTAGTCTGGGTGCCTATTTTGCGCAAACCATATCAAAAAGCTGCATTATTCTTTCCAGTATCTACATACAGAAGTAATAATACATACTGTGACAATTTCAGCAATAAAGCAGATCATCCACATACTGCATTGCAGCCCAATTCTGATCATCCTTCCAGGCTTCACAAACCTGTTCTCTGACATAGTGTCCTCATTTTTTACACAGGGATGAAGAAATGAATTGACTTCTGGGGATTTCCAGGGCTAATGCGAGCGAAGGATCTTTATACTGAAACCAGGATAGGAGAAAATCAGGACACCAAAAAGAGTTTTTTTTTTCCAGTGCTTCTTTGTTTTGTCTTTGTAGAACACAATTTTGTGACAAGCACAAAAATTGGAAGCTGAGCTTGGAATGTTGTCCAGCTATTACATCACTGAGCTTGTAATTAAAGGCCTTGATCAAATCTAATGACCTTTTTTCTTTTGCCAAGCATCCTATGCTAAACTTAAGCCAAAACTGGGGAAAAGATATATCACACTCACCTTTCCCACCGACCTCCTATCCACATCTGGCCAAAAGAAACTAGGATCTTCTACCTGAGTAACTCCTGTGCTCTGCTTATGCCCTTGTAAGTGACAGGAATGCATCTTTATTAGTTGATTAAACTGAAATATGATACCTATAGGATTCCCCCCATCACAAACTGTAGCAAATTTCAATGTTTCTTGATGTTGAAAGTTGATATGATGTCTGCTCATTATTTTTCAGCTACATTTTTAGACATCCTTGCTTAATCAATATGTAGTGGAGGATTCTTCTGCATAACAAGGCTTGCTATCTCCTGACCCTTCTCAATTCAGCTTAAAACACAATTAGGACAGATTTGGATTCCTTTGGCAATTTGGATAACAAGAAACATGATCAGTTATCTTATATTATGCTTATTAGTCTCGACTTTGTACAGAACCATCAGCTAATCAGTGCATGTAAGAATTGTTACCTCATTAATCATTGCTTCCCTATAGTAGTTGATCAGGCTGAGCCTGAGGGAAGGGTCAAACCAATCACGAGTCCCTTCATGCCCACAAGAGATCTTAGTCTAGTCCACACCAAATTCCTGGGACTCTTACTACCGATTTGCTTGGACCATTAATACTTCAGATTCTTATAGAAAGCTGAAGCAATTATACACATTTGATTTGCCTGGATCTCCTGATTTCCCCAACTCATGACAGTAATCTGAACTACTAACAGTCCAAGAAAATTGGCTATAGATAAAACTCCCAGGAATGCATGGTGGGCTGGACTTAGACCTCTTGTGGGCATGAAGGGACTCATGACTGATGATACATTTGACCCCTCCCTCAGGGTTCAGCCTGGTCATTTGCAACCCCCCTTTCAAGCTAGGCAATAACAGATTTTGTCTAACCCAGCTAAATGTGGTTGCATGAATTCCAGCATCTGAATTATTTTCAATGTTCAATTAAGGGAGACACCAACCCTCAGAACCTTTTGATGAACCAGTAAGATCTCTTCCTTGCAAATTAAGAATTATTTTTCTGTAAATAGCTTTATTAAGCTTTGAAAATAAACATTAAAATACAAACTAACATAAAGGAGGGGGAAGGGAGTGGAAAAAAGAACAACTTAATGTTTAATGTAAAAATACATTAAAAAAATACATTATCAAAGTATATTATTCAAGTTTTTTCGATATAGAGGTAATAATATAACAAAATCTCAAATTGAATAATTGATATTTAAAATACTAATAGCAAGCATTCTAAAGGATCAATATGCATTCTATGTTCTTCTCATAATTTTAGTCTAACATAATGAATTGACAAATATGAATAACTATATAGTTGGAAAAACAATATTTATCTAGTCAAATCAAATTTAATTCTCAAATACCAAAGTGAAAAGTTTATTTTTTTTCTTATATTGTAAAAATATCTAACAATGGTCTCCAAGTCACAAGAAATTTACTCAGGTTATGGTTTCTAAGTAAAACAATCGATTTCACCATCTCGGCCAACTCCAGGTAATGGGCAACTCTTACATAAAGAAAATAAATTGCTTAATATCTTCCTTTTTTACCCTTGATTTTGAACAGATACATACCAACATTTCCTTCTTGTTTAGAGGAAGAAATCTCAGAGGCAGTCTGAGAAAAAAACAGTGTAAAGGAAGTTTAATTATAAAAAATCTAACAAGGAGGTAAAAACAACTCCAAACACTCAAAAGCTTTATTTATTTATTTAATAATTTAATTAGTTAACTTATATTGCCGCCTATTCGCCCACGGTGACTCGAGGCATCTTACACAATGTAAAACCACATTTAAAACAAAAAATAAAAAACAATAAAAACTAACAAAAAGAACCAAATAAATTAATAAAATACAATAGAACAAAATCTGTAAAAAAAAATCACCCCCCAACTCCCACCCCTCACCCCGACGACAGCAGATCACACTAGCCATTTGATAGGCTCTATCCCACTCTGGGTTCCCCAGGCCCGTTGGCAAAATCAGGTCTTTAGTGCCTTTTGGAAGAGTGCTAGAGTGGGGGCCATTCTAATTTCTGGGGGAATGATATTCCAGAGAGAGGGAGCCACCATGGAGAAGGACCTTCTTCTGGGTCCCACCAGGTGTATCTCCTTCAGGGACGGGATCCGCAACATTCCCTGCCTCTCTGCTCTAATGGATCAGGTAGATGTGACCAGAAAGAGATGTTTCCTCAGATAACCCTGTCCCAAGCCATGAAGGACATTAAAGGTAACAACCAGCACTTTGAATTGCACCTGGAAGCAAATTGGCAACCAATGCAGCTCCTGCAAGAGAGGTGACACATGTGCATACCGGGATCTGCACGAAACCATGTGGACCGCTGCATTTTGCACCAACTGAAACTTCTGGATGCTCTTCAAGGGCAACCACATGTGGAGTGCGTTGCAATAATCAAGATGGGAAGTAACTAGGGCATAAGTGATTGTGAGTAGGGACCGTTGATCCAGGAAAGGGCATAACTAGTGCACAACCCGCACAAAGGCCCTCCTGGCCACGACCGCTACCTGCTCTTCGAGCAGGAGTCCTGAGTCCAGGAAAATCCCTAGATCATGCACAGGGGCTGTTTGTGGTAGTGCCGCCCCATCTAAGACCAAAGGTGGTAATTCTCCTTGAGCCAACAAACTCCAAACCCAAAGCCACTCAGTCTTGCAAGGGTTTAGTTTCAACCCGTTGCTCCCCATACAGCCCCTAACAGTCTCCAGGCACTATATTATATTTGCCATATTTGACAGAATAGTTTCATTATTTTTCATTTCCCTTCAACTGTAACAGCATAACATGAATTATCTATTTTGATACTTTCTTGCATGGTGGAGTGCAGTGTTTAGAATGCAGTATTGTAGGCTAACTCTGCCGACTGTCACGTTCGATTCTGACCCGTTCAAGGTTGACTCAGCCTTCCATCCTTCTGAGATCAGTAAAATGAGGACTTAGATTGTTGGAAGCAATATGCTGAATCTGTAAACCACTTAGAGAGGGCTTTAAAAGCATATGAACTGCTATTTAAGTCTGCTATTGCTATTAATCATGCCAGCAGGAGCTAAGAAATGGACAAAGCATTTGAATGGTACCGCAGACCATCCTTTGAACTACAAGAAACTAAATAGCATACCATTTCCAAACTGGCATTCAGGACTGTAAAACCTCCAGTCATCATATTCACAATATGCAGCTATAGTAGTATTTGGATGAAATACTGAAAGTTTAGAAATATATACACAAATCATAGATAGAAATTTCTTTGAAAATATTTGTAGAGCATTCCATGCATATGCGTCAATATTTCCCTGGATGGATAAATTATGAACATACACACATAGCTCTTCAGGAGGGAGATCACTTTCTCCAAGTCCAACCTATCAGGATTAAAGCATATTGATGTACTCCTTCTGTCCAGTGCTGTTATTAAGATAAATCTCACAGCACAGCATTCCAACCCAGCTATTTTGCCTTGTCGGGCTTCATTTGTGTGATGGAATCCAGCAGTTCAGCTATTTATAATTTCCTTTGCTGAAACTACAGGAAAAGTAAAATCTTACAGCATGTCTTCTCAATCAGCCACTGCTTATAGACTGTTTAATTTTTTTTAAAAGAAATTTTATTTCAAAAAACTTTTTTTCCTTTTTTAAAAATCAGCCAGCATAGTAACATTCATGAAAGCCCAGATGACTTCATCATGCATATTTAAATATGCCAGGTAATATTGCTCCTCATAAGAATTTTTCAATAAAATAAATATTTCTAACTAAGTAATCGGGTTAGGAAACCCAATTATCAATCTATTAGAATACTTACTATCATCAACAAATATATGCAATTCATTTAAGAGAGAAGCTGCCAGATACAGGTTGGTTTTAGAGCATGACATTCCCTTATACTGTAGACCAAACCCTAATACTAAAATTTTTGATTAAAAAAAAGTACACATATATGGATTTGTAGATTTTAAGCCTGCCTTTGATCCAATTTCCAAAAATAGGTTGTGGCAACAATTGAAGGATCTGCTAACAGATAGACATTGGCTTTTACCTTTGCAAAAAACTCCATGTCAGACCAAAAATAAAGGTAATAAAGGTAATCCACTAAGGTCATTTTTCTAAAGACATCCTCCTGAGGAAGGGAGTTAGGGAAGTTTGGCTTTTATAGTATTCAAAAAATATTTAAATATCTTGGTCTCAGCCTTGGATAAGTTGGCACATCATAGCAAGATTGGGACCTAAGCATGTTTCAACTCTCTTGTATGCAGATGTTATAGTGGTATTGGCATTAACATGGATTGATCTGAGAAAAGCATTATAGTCCCTTGTAGAGTTTTGCTTGGAGGAAACTCTTGAGATTGAATATGACAAGACCAAAGTTATTGTTTTTCAATGTGTCCTAAGGTCCATAAATGGAGACTAAATGGGCATGAACTGCAACAGTTCAAATTATATAAGCACCCTGGGGGTCATATTTTAAAGTATAGGAATACACCCTACAGAATGCTGAGATCAACTTTGGCTATTCAAGTCTTTTATAGAGCCTAATAATAATAATAATAATAATAATAATAATAATAATAATAATAATAATAATAAATATTTATTTATATATCGCTTCTCTTCCGAAGGACTCAGAGCGATGCACAGCCGTACAGTTAAAACAATAAATATGTGGAATTCCATGTATTCCAGCTGCAATTATTTAAATTAAATTATTTATTGCTAAAGTTGCATTGCTAAATGTAGCTTCCCTATAAATGCACTCCCTGCCATCTAAATATTTAACATTGTTAACATCGATATAATGGCATGGTTTAATTTCTTGAACTATTGGTTTAAAAAGAGTTGCATCCCATAGTGATCTGGTTTCTCTGAGCTCCTCTCCATCTTAGACAATTTGAATCATTATGGTTACTCTCTGAAAGCCATACTAGCCATAGTAAGGCAGAGAATAATAGATACAGACAACCAGGAAACTTGACTCTCTGTGGCTATAGAGGTATATCTGGTGTTCAAATCATTAGTTCATCAAGATCTCTGAGGCAGATTGGAATATCTAAATATAGCTGGGCTTTTATTTTAGTATCTTTAATGTTTTGTCTATAGATGCATTGATAAGGAGGCATAAAAATAATTATGTATAGTGAACAGCTTTGACCATTGGTCATGTTGAAGCCACTGCTCATTTTCTTCCATACTTGCCCATTAAATCAAGGTATTATGCACATATTTGATACCATTAATAGCAAATTATCTAAGCAATCCAGATTTATTGCAGCTATATTATATATTATCTGAATGTTGCTAAGTGCAACATTATTGCCTACAGATATCAAAAGGAGGGGAAATTGCATGATTATTTGCGAGAACGAATATTGCAGAGTGTTGTTATTTTGATTCATTACCAAGACAAGAAGGTTAATAGTATTTGTTGTATTATTTTCATCAATTGGGAATTCCGGGGGGGGGGGGTAATCATTGCGGAGTCTAATGCTTTCAATATAAGCTACACTCCAAGATATTAAAAGTTAAAAAAAGAAATGAAGGCTGGTTCCCAGTTTGCCCTTGTGAAAAGAGAGGATTTTCTTCCATTTACAAAAATAACAGCAAACAAGCAGAGACTTCTGGCTGATATTATGGTGAGATCCAACACGAGTAGTGGGTCTCCGTGCTCCTGTGTTGAGTTCTCCCCATTGGTGGGCTCTGAAAGTGGTGAAGCAAAGAGGAGCTCCCTGTGAGATCGCAGAGAGCTGCAACTCTCGTGCTTGATCTAGTTTTTTTCCCCCCTCTCAAGAATGATGAGGAGAAGAGGCAGCTAAATATGGCTGCCATGAAGCTGGGACAGCCACGGAACAGCTAAGACTTGTGCTGGAGTGGAGTTTGGTGAATAGTGTCTGAAACTGGGTGAGAGGATTCCTTTTTATTTAAATCTTAATCCCAAAAAGAAGAATCCAGAATAGAGAGGCTCACAACTATTTGCTAAATCAGTGATTAAGCACTTTGAGGAAAATTTCAGAACTGAAAGAAAATAATTAGGGAGAGAAAAATAAAACAAAAAACCTTTTAAAAATACAGGAAATTGGACTCAATTTGGAAAGGCGTTGTATTAGGAAGGTATTTTAAAATGCTGGAATTATTTACCTAAAAAGTTAACTCTGCTTTTATAATTGAATTACATTTAAAATAATTAAAGACAGTAATACATGTGTATTACTATTAGAACCATATAAGCTGGGTGAATGTATGATTAATATTGCTATATCTATTTCTACTAAAATATATGACACCCAGGTGCCATACTGTTCATTCACTGATATGTATGTGTAAAATAAAATAAAAAAATTGGAAAAAAAGAAATAACAGCAAACAAACAGAAGTTCTGTCCACATGGGCCAATTTCTCTTCTACTAATAGCTCTCAACCCATACTTTAGAATGTGCCTTGCACATGTGATACACATAAAAATGGGTGGGGATTTGATTGCATAATTGGGGCTACCATTTTGATCTCTAACAACTCCATCTCACTCCACATATGTTCTTGTTCAACTCATACAAAACATGGTTCTAAGTCATACAGTAAAACATTAGTTTTATCAGTAATTATTTATTACAAGTGAAATGTATGGAAATTGTGAAAAGATTTCAAAAGTATTAAGGCACTGAGTGAAACTCTTTCCAAATGTTCTATAAAATCATCAGGGCTGGATATTATTTTAGGAGCAATATTAGTATGAAGTTCTTTGAGTTAAGTTCTTTGAGTTATTCAACTTTCTTGCTTTCCAGAAATCATATAACTATAACTTGCCTTTTCATTAACGCAATATAAATCCATTTGTGCCTATTTCAAGTTTGTGAATTGATTTTGTTACTAAAAATTACACAGAAACTCATACACATTTCACTTTTGTATTTGTGAAATGGTCTATTATTTGTTTGAGCAAAGAGAAAAAAACCCTCACCTCCAAATATCTTAAGGTCAGGAAGGAAGCAAATAAATAAGCCAATTTAAGTGTCTGTTGTCTTTTACTTTTTATACAGAAGGTAAGATGGCAAACTAGAAAAATAGCAAACTATCATATTAATTTGAGTTAAGACTAGTGAAATAATTCTAAAGAAAGGTGAATTCAAGGTGCTGAAAAAAGCAATTTTTCATACCACAGCATGTCAAAGACCAAACAAAATACAAAGTTTTTTTTCATTAACATTTGAAAGGGCACTATTCAAAACTCTGCAAGTGCTTGTCAACATAGCAGCATTTACTTTACTTTATTTCTGATTTTCATTAAATATAGGTTCTAGAAAGCTATTGTCACTGGGTAAATAACAGATTGTAGATTTAGCAATTTGTTTCAAGAAAGAAAGCCAAGCACAATTCACAAACATAGGAACAAGGCAAATATATCCTAGGGCAAAAGGAGAAATAGTAGTAGCATTTAAATGAGATGGATTTCAAGGTAATGAACTCTATGCTTCTAAAAAAGAAAGTTTTAAATGCAGCTGCTCTCTTCTGAGCTGGAACAGAAGAAAAAATATAGTGATGAGGAGTTTATTGACACCATTTGGAGGTGGGCTTGACAAACAAAAATTATTTCCAAGTGGTATGATTAAGTGTGTCTCTGTGTATGTCTGTAGAGATCAGAAAATTGTTTACTTTTTTCTCTGAAACAACCATGATTTAAATGTAGAATGCCAACTGAGAATAGCCATCTTGCATTTTTCCTGCAGGCAAATTCCAGGAATGTCACATATTTCTTGACTGAAATGCTTCATTGATCTCTGGTTGAATGCTACACAGCATAATTTCAGACAATAAGATATATCCATGATATCTGAGCTACGAGCAGTGCAAAGAGCCATGTAAAGATACACGCTTGGCATTAGAAGATAAGATAGAAAGACATGAACATGGATTAGAGGGCAAACAAAAGTATATGATACCATCAAGAGAGTAAAAGAACTGAAATGGATATGGGCTGGCTACATAGCAAAAAGAACTGATGGCAGGTGGATCAAGGCAGTCCTAGGATGGATCCCATTTGATAAAAAGAGTCCATGAAAGGGATCTAAAACAAGATGGATCAATGACATCATCAAGTATTGCAGGCTCAATTAGTAAAAGAAAACTCTAGACTGTATTGGTTGAAAATATGCAGAAGAGGTCTTCATCCTGCAGTGGATAGACAGTGGCTAAAATGATGATGATGATAATGATGATGACGATCTGAACTTACATATGAACAAACGTCAGTCCCCTGGAATTTACATGACTCAGTTCTCCTTCAGCTGGGCTCTCTATTGTATGCAACCATGATGCTTATCTGATTTTTAGGTTATGGTCTCATACATTTCAAGATACTTTGTTTTCAGATGCTTTCATTTCTTCTCCTTTATTCTGCGTTGGCTGAATAATTCTCAAGACTAAAGAGATCAGAAAAGAGAAATGACCCTCATCTAGTAATGAAGGCGGGCATTATAAATTAGATGGCTCATGCCATGTAGTAAATATAAAGAGACAGTAAGGCAAATAAGCAGAAATTAAATGTTATTTTAAAAAAACAGATAGTAATAATCATTCCACTAAATATATGAAAGTGAGGAGCTGTTCAGAAGTTACTTAGACTTTGAAATAGCAAGATTCATCAAAAGAAGTTATGAAAACTTCAAGTTTTATTTGGAATGGCCTTAATTTTACCAGATGTTTGTCAAATACATAAAACAAGCTACACAAATCTATTCAAGAGCAAGACTCACTGACATCAGCAGAATTTATTTCAGGTAAACATTTTGCAGGTTTTCAAATCTGAGTCACTTTTGGGGAGATGGATTATTTTGGAATGGGAATGGATGGGATGGGATTTGAAGACTCAGTTCAAATTGAGGTTACAAAGAAAGATAATCTTGGCTATTAATATATCACAAAATATTGCAAATTAATGACATCTGGGTCATACATGCCAAAATGTTCTGCTGATAACTAGGGTAAGATAAATGAGGTCAGGATGATTTTAACTCCAAATTTATATTGTAAAAAGTCTTCAATTTTTCATGTCATTTCAGGTAGGTTTATAAAGTGTTCAGCGATTTTCTTTGGCAATAGCATTTCCTTAAAACTTTACAAACTGCAGTGCCATAAGAGAAAAATAGATTCCATTGCTCATTTTTCCAATTTTATCTCTGCTATGTTAACTTCTGTTATGGCCTATAATAAAATAATGCAAACTTTTGTTCTGCTTTTAAATAATTAAGGCATTGGGTTATTTATTAAAAACTTGTGCTGGCTGAAGAATTCTGGCAGTTGAGGAATACGAATCTAGATATTGCCAGGGTTGAAAAACACTGCTTTAAATCATTCTTTTTTTTGTCCCTAATAGTTTTCTTTGAAATACTAGTCAACCATGTAGGTAGGGTCTTGGACTTTGGGCCATCTTCCTAATTTTAGAAATACATTGTGCTTGGACTTCTATTATTGCAGCTTTAAATAAGAGCCAAATTTTTTAGACTTTTAGAGCAGGAATGTCAAATTCACATTGTCATAGCTATACATCGTATGATGTATCGGGACTTTTTTCCTCTTCACTAAACTGGATGTGAGTGTGGTCAGTGTGATGTATCTGGCTCATGGACCAGGAGTTTGACAGCTCTGCCTTAGAGTTTCCACTGTCTCATCGCTTTCATAACCAACTGTTCTAGCACATAGTCCTTTATAGTAATTTAGAATTTCATCTCTCTGTCATAATTTGAACACATATTCACCTAGTTGATATGATTGCTATTATCCATTCTATCAATTTTATTCTGAAATTGACAGAAGCCAGGACACGGTACTTGTTCTGATATATTTTCTTTCTTGGTAAATAGTAGGCAGAAAGGTGCTAGAAAAAGAATTAAAGTATTGAGTTATGAACAATTTATTTTCCATTGATTTCATTACTGGGGCTGAAATCTTGTCCGATAGAGAAAGAGTTATGCTTTCCTCAGACTATTGTAAAACTGACAGAGTAAGTCCTTCCAGCTCTCTAATATCAATATTTGTGTGTAATAATTATATTGCATGATATCAATTTCATTGTCCTCTTGTTGTTTTCCAATTTATTGATATGGCATTTCAAAAGAGCATCTGTTTCTACAAGATCAATGAACTTTCAGAACCAAATAAATATGTAAACTGAATTAAGTGACATAGTCAATCAATCACTCAATAAAAATGAACATATGAATACTGTGCATTATATCAATATCATACATTCCAGATCTCCAACAATTAATTAATAATCCATATTTCACCCTAAAAGATACATAGATGCAATACATATAGTATAGTCTAATTTTTTTAAATAAATTGTTAATACAGCCTTACTATTTGTAAAGTACACACTAATTTCTTATGAAGATAATGACACTTATAGATGTATCAGCCTACACTTAGATATCAAAGAATATTTAAAGAGAAGACATTACCACTCTGCTTTTTTCACTGCTGATACGCTCAGTTAATGAAAACTGATCACATACTAGTTTTAATTAGTATCTAGATGCACACCCTTTATGCCTCTTCAGCTTTTTTGAAACTTGAAAAAGGCATTCCTTACGTTATAAACTAAACTCTAGCAATTTTTTTTTAAAAATCCATAAAGCTTAAAGTGAAGAATAAACAGCTTCCTCAAATAAATCTCTGAATGGTTCATTACCTTTCTGAAAATGTATTTTAGAAACAATGGAATTCCATATATATTGTATAAATTATCCATATATGAGGACCACCATACAAGACTTGAATATAATAGTAAGATTAGCACTGTCCAATACCTAAGAGATGCCCAAAACTAAGGTGAGATGTTCTATAGAACACTAGAAAGTACTTTCAATGCCAAATATCACTTCTTAGTATAGCTTCCGTTAAACTTGATGTCAATGCTTAAATAAACCAATTTGGTTAGACATGATTGTTTGTGTGTGTGTGTGTGTGTGTGTCTTTGAGTAAGGCTTAACTCTTGGAGACTGCTTTGACTAGTTACTTCAGTTTACTTGGCAAGAGTTTGGAAATGGTTTGTCATTATTCTTGAAGTGTATCTGAAAGCTCCAACTGATTCATAGTGCAACATCACGGGCAGTTATCCATGTTCTCAGAAGAACACATATTATACCCTTGATACATAAGCTGCATTCATTGCTGATCTGCTGCCACTCCAATTCAAGATAGTAGTTTTAACCTTTATAAAATGGAACTTCAGAGAAAGGAAGTTATGGGTACCATCTGCTAGACACATTTGGTATGTCCCAGAAGGCTTTCATGGTAGCTGTCTTACAGAACATCTTCCTGCTCTCCACCAGACTCAGATTAGCTCCATACTTGTTTCCATTCCAGAATTCTCCCAAGACCTGGTTATATCACCAGGGCTGGGGGATCTCAGGAAAATGAAGAAATAATATTTGTATGTGGTTTGTAGATTTTAATTTTTTAATGCTGTCTTATAATGTTTTTAATATTTTTTATAATGACTGTTTTTATATATTTGTTGTTTTGATTGATTGTTGTATGCCCCCAAAATCATTTATGTGAGCTGGGCAACTAAATAAATGTGATAAACAACAACTAAAAGTAATATCTGATCATTACTTGCTGCAAGACTACAAGGGCAATTGAAAGGAACATTATTCCTGCTGCCCAGAATACATTTCAAAAATGCTGTTTGAAAGAGTTGCATTTCTCAGGGTTACCTTTCATTTTGCATTTACAATTCCACATCAGTCATGATGGGCAACTTTTCTATACCATAAATAAAATATCAGACCCTTTTTTTCTTGGTAGAGACAAGGCAAGAGAAGAGTTCGGTCTGTCTGAAGCCAGATCTAACGATTAGCCCATGTGGGTTTGAGCTCAAGAACTTCTGCTGTTGGTTGTTTTTATCCTTAAGATGTAACTCTAGTCTTACATGAATCAGGATTTTGGCATCTAGGACACTATGTCTATATATGCTATTGAAATCTTCTTGGTATCAAATTAAGATCAACCTTATCTAGGATTTGATTCCCACTTCTTTCCTATTTCCAATAAAAAGAAAGATATGCCAGTCCATCAGATATGTACAATGTAAAGGTAGATTCTTGACTTACAACAGTTCATTTAGTGACTGTTTGAAGTTATTAACAGCATTGAAAAAAGTGACTTATGATTGTTTTTCACACTTTCGACCATTTCAGCATCTGGTCACATGATCAAAACTCAGACACTTGGGAACTGGCTCACATTTATGACTGTTGGAGTATCCTGGGGTCATGTGTTCCCCTTTTGCAACCTTCTGACAAGCAAAGTCAATGGGAAAGCCAAAAACAATAACAAATTACAACTGCAGTGTTTCAGTTAACAGTTGTGGCAAGAAAGATGATAGAATGGAGCAAAATTTACTTAACAAATGTCTCAAATAGCAACAGAAATGTTGGGCTCAATTGTGGCTGTAAGCCAAAGACTAATTGTAAGTAGTAATCATTACAGCAATGGAAAAGTAATATAAAATTATGTCAGAATATACAATATGATGAAGTAGAATGTACGGTGCCACCATTTAGTCAGATAATCATATTGTTTTATTCTTCTGGAATAGCAAGTTTTACAAGTCTCCAGAAACTCATCAGGAAAGCAACTCTGCCACCAAAGACAACCTATTCCAAAGAGAGCAGCTCCTACAGGGAATATTACTTTCTTGTTGCTTCCAGCTACATAGGAGAGGACCCTGACTGCTTTTCATGCAGTAGGCAGGCAGATTGTGTCACAGTCTGTTAAAACACGGAAGTTTGCATAACTAAAAACAATAATAAGTTGTTTTATTTGCTTTAGATATTAAAGAAACTAGAGGGAGCATTTGGGAGGGGGTGTCAGTAATAGTAACCACATCAATAGACTGTCTATAGATCTGGTTGTTTATAATCTCTTCCAAAATGTTTTTTACATGAAGATCAATATTGTATCAGTCTTCAGATTTCTCTGAAAGATGGGACCGTTCTCTTCTGTATGAACATTCTTCATTGGATTTGATGAAGCACCAACCCTTATTAAAGCTAATTCCTATTGTAAGATGAAATAAAGTCATCAAAGAAAAAGTGAAGTAGATCACTGTTATTTGCATTTTACAGTGAAGGATGGACTCCATATCTGAAAAACTGTATGTCAGGTCCGTCAGTGAGGCATTGTATTGCCCTCCAAATATCAAACTCTTTTGATTGTGAAGAATAGACTCCAATGTTACTCTAAAACAAGAAGCTTTTTCTGGTTGTATTGTCATATATAAAGGAGAACAATGTATCAATATGTGAAAAACTGAAATATAAGGAGGAGAACAATATAATGTAATATAATATAATATATTAATTATTATTATAAAATCCTTACTATATGTTATGAAACACATTTCTCTATCTTCGTTTTAATAAACAGCACGTTCAAATGAATTTATTTCTTTCAGTATTCCAAGTATTTTCTTGAATGTAACCAAGGCTGCCAATAAATCACAAGTGACTTTATGGCTGATGACAACATCTGCCCCTATTTTGCTTGTCTTCCTGTGCACAATTGATTTTTCATGGATGTCTGCTTTTTAGCACAGCTAAAAATTTTTTTAAAAGAGAGAAGTCACTGTGATCAGCCTATTAAAAAAATCCTTCCTGGAGGAAGCTTTCAGTTCCTTAGTGGAACTGAATTTTGCCTTCTGTTCTCATTTTTTGCATTTCATGCTTCATTTTATTTTTTTTAATTATGAACAGTCATGAAAATACTAAACCATTATCAATATAAGTGATTAGATCTATTAGGGAAAAGTTACTACAAGCCCCACACTTCTGGGAGATCCAGGGGTCTGAAACAAGGAAGCACTGCTTCTCTTCATCGACAACATGGAGTAGCATGTTGGCTTCATCGACAACATGGAGTAGCATCTCCCTGGAGATCAGGCTGGTCCTTTTTTTTTCCCCAAAAAAACCTCTTGAAAACCAAGCTGTTTTTGATAATCTTCCCCTGATTTGCTAATGCCACCTTTATTTCTATTTTTATGACACTGTTATTTTATTGTTCCTGTTTATGACTGTTGGGTTTTTAAAATTGTACCTTGGGTATTTTAAATTGTACTATTTATTCAACGAATGCCTCTGAGAATCTTGTTGGCTATGGTAGGATAAAAATATGCTTAGATAAATGTAGCCTAGATGGGATATAAACAAATTAAGAAATAGAATTTCTAAGGAGTACCAGCAAAAAAAAAAAAAATCAGTATTATAGGAGTTTCTCTCACACCAAGTCAGATTAAACTGTCTGTCTGGTTTTGCATCGTCTCATTTCATCTAGCCTATGATCTGATTTAAAGCATTATCTGAATTGAACCTTCTTAGACAGACCTTCAGCAATCCAAGTGAGCCTGGTTCATATGGAAGAAAAGAGAAAAAAAAGAGATTGACAATAGAGATAAAAGAGGATAGCAGGAAGAAAGAGAGGTAGGGAAGAAAGGAATGACAGGAAGAATGGGAAGAAAAGGAATACTCCAAGTTGGGCAAAGGGATAATCCTATCCTAATCCTATTTAGCCCATTCTATGTTTATGCTTATGCACCACAAGTTCTAGGCAGAAAGCCCTCACTTAATTTTTTTTTAAGTGCCTATCTCTGTTATTCCCCATATTTTTTGATCACATATAACTGCCTTGAAGTTGCTGGGAGCTAAATTTGGGAAACTCTGTGTGAAGACATGTTGTTTACTGCTATTTTATAAACCTTTCCTAAACTAATATTAAAGTATATGTATAAATTGTCCCCCCAGATTTTTGGAAAGGTCTCCTAATATTAGAATCTAGTAAAAAAAGCTTGAATTCTGAAATCAAAGCAGCAACTTCAATTTAATATATTTTTCAGACTGTAACTATATTCACATGAGAAACTTAATTCAGCTGACTGACAGTATTAGCTTGTCACTGAACCTAGTAACCCAGTCAATAGTGAGAGTTAGTCTAAAAAAAAATAACTTGGTTTGGTGCTAAACTCTTCTCCTTTGATCTGCCAAATTGTTTGAATATAAACTCCGTTTTATAGGTTAACACAAAATCACATTATTTTTCTCTAGGTTTGACACAGGCTGGAATTTGCGATGCATCCACAAAAAGTGGGCTTCCCTAAAAATGTCTACTTTGATAATTTATTTTCCCTCAACAACTATCCTGTGAAGCAGGTTGAACTGAGTGACTGCTCCAAAATCACCCAGGGAACATCCAGGGCTGAGCTGAACACAAATTTATTATCTTCCCATTGCTAACCCAGTACCTTGACTAGTATCCCACACTGCCTCCCTTTTTTGTTTTGATTTTCCAGAGTGTGTATATAGGAGGAGCAGACAAATTGGAAGAAAAGCAGGAAAGAAAGTGGGTGAAAGGGATCTTCACCCTACTGTCAGTCGTACCTCTCATCCCAATAAGACCACTGTAGAGATTTTTTAAATAATAAAGAGGTGATAATGCTATAAGAAAAATAATAAAGAGAAAGAGAAAATTGGCTATTTTTTTTTTTACAAAGTAGGCTGAGGTATCAATCAAAATTCAGTCTAATTGGGGCAGATTGAGTTGATCATATGCTATGGTGATTTACCCTGAAATTTAGCAGTTGTCTGGATTAGTTACACCATGAGTAAAGAGCAATTTCTGGGGGCAATTTGCAGTAAAATGATGTTCTGCCTATACTTGGTTTTTGATTTAACAGGAAGAAGTTGTGAACTGCCTTACTCTGCAGATGGAAAAATAAATGTAAAGATCCAGGAAAGAGAATTGTGACAATTACAAGTATTGATCTGATTGCCATAAGCTGTTCAAAACATCTGAAAGTTTTTCATGCCTGAAACTCTGACACTGCTCAGTGAACAGCACGACTTGTCTCTAGTGATCTATACCAACAGAAATCAGTAAAAAGTTCTAATGATTGTCATATATTGTAAATACATTTATTTTATATACAGATATCAAGTGCTATGAAAAGAGATGAAGAATATCTCCTCTTGTTAACTGTTATTGAAATTGCCTTACCATTCTTCAGAATTCTAGCACTATCTGATTATTGTTGAAAAGTTGAATTTGTTTTTATTTCTGTGAATTATAGGTTGACATTGCACTCATTTCTTTAAATCTCCCAGTAAAGTGATAATCTGGGCTGACAAATTACACTAAATCCAGGGGTGGGTTTCTACCGGTTCTGTCCACCTCTGTAGAACTGGTAGCTCTGAAGAGCAGCAGACATAGAACTGGTTCTATGTCTGCTGATGTTTTTGCCAAATGCTTACCTGACCTTTATTTCCTGCTTTTTCAACTTCAGTTGCCCGTGCGAGGCACAGCTGCAGTTTAAAAAGCAGGAAAAAAGTACTTTTTCAAAGGCTGCTTCTTGGCACGCAACGCTGCTCAGCTGACCAGGCACCAGGGTGATGACGATTTACAGGTACCCGCGCAGTGTGCAGGGAAGCACATCGTAAATCACCGAACCTTGTAAATCATCGAACTGGTAATTAACCCTGTTGGATCCCACCCCTAACTAAATCATAATGTTTTGGCTTGGTGTGTTGTATGAATCCCGCTATTATGGTCTGATGATCATGATTTCACATGACACTTGAAACCAATTTCAATAAATGCAACCTAAGGTACCAAAACTGTATGCAGGTCCTGAAAGCAACTATACATGATAAGGAAGAACTGATAAGGGAATCAACCTCTTACTGAAAGTTGCCCTCCAATGGAAAGTCAGCAAAGAGAAAGCTAAGTAGATCTCCCATATCATGTCAGTTACCAGCAGGCAGTTTCCTATATAGACAAAATCACATACTGATGCACATGAATGACTCACCAGCAAGAGTCACCTTGCAGAGAAGATGGGCAGCATAAAATTTGATAAATAATAGCAGTATTTAGACTTATATACTGCCCCATAATGCTTTACAGCATCTCTACATGGTTTACAATACATCAGCATTATTTGCATAGTCCCACCAATAATCTGGGTTGTCATTATACCAACCTTGGAAAGATAGAAGGATGAGTCAATAGATAAGTCAATAAATAAACATCTCTACATTATGGAGTTATTTTATATAACTCCAATGAAAGAGATAGGTAAAGAATTATTATTATTTTATTAATACTCATTAAAGATTTGTGAAATGGTTTAGGATGAAAAAGAGGAACCTCATGAGGAAGGATTCCATAACAGATTGTCCTAGTATATGTGACCAGAGGGACAAAATCCATTTGAAATTGACAGTTCTGCATATAGCTAGGTGCCAAACTCATCAGGTAAAAATCAGCATATCATTATCATCATCATTTAGAGGTTGTCCAACTCTACATAACTCTGGCTGGCTGACAATTTAGAAAACAAGGAAAAAATAAAGAGAAAATCTGAAGTAACCAGATAACTGCATCTCATATACTGCTCAAACCCCACCATCATTGACAGGGCTGCATGGATATGCTGCCCCAAGGCCTGGGGGAACAGCTAAGTTATTAAAGAGTTCAAAGACAGGATGGAAGTTACATGGTTCTCTTGGATGGTTTGAGGGTATCTTTCTAAAAAGCAGGCAGTGACATAATACTGTGAAGCCTGTTGATGATGATCAATATAAAGTCTGCAACACTGATAAGTAGCTTATGTGGCCCAAACACAGTTTCCAAAGAGACTCCACATCTAACCATGAGTTATCATGACCATGAGTCACCTTGAAGAACAGGCATCTGAGGGTTTCTGTTACTGCTAAATTATATAATAATTTTATACAAGACAAAACCCTTAAAATAACACTATAGAGCACTACACACCAGAACAGCTAGACACAAGAACAGTTTTCCCCCAAATGCCATCACTCTGTTAAACAAATTGTTCCCTCAACACTGCCAAACTATTTACTAAGTCTGCATTGCTATTATTATTAATCCTCCGATCCTTCCTTTTACCCATCTCCTCCCACTTATGACTGTATGGTTGTAACTTTGTTGCTTGTATCCTAATGATTTTTTGACTGTTTTCTAGTATGATTTAATTGCTTATCATACCCTATGACTATTATTAGCCTTACATACCTTATGATTCTTGACTTTTGACAAAACGTATATTTTCTTTTATGTACACATATGCACCAGCATATGCACCAAGACAAATTCCTTGTGGGTCCAATCACACTTGGTCAATAAGAGTATTCTATTCTATTCTAACTCAAAGCTAGCATTTTCAGCATTGCAAAGATGGGCTAAACTCTTTACAGCCATTAGATATGACCAATTGATCTGTTACAGGCTGAATGACAAGGAACTAACTTGTGCTTGGTTGACCAAGTGCTTCCTATAACCACATATTACAGTGCTTTGGGGAAATATGAAAAGCATATTTATCATTTAAGGGGCATTTATGCTGAAAAAAATTTCTCTTGTTCTTGGCCTGATGTGTATACTAGAGGAAGCAGTAAAAAAAAGGTTGTCTATCATCCTATTCCAGCTCTGAACATTGATTATTTTCTCTGGGACTTGGCCAATAAAGAATTCTGTTCTGTTCTATTCTAATATAAGCATATTTTACCTGGAGAAAATGAAGCTAGACTTAACAAGGGTCTATAGGGTTTCATACATAATCACCAGCACTTTGAATTGGGCCTGAGACCAATTAGCAACCACTGCAGCTACTACAAAATAAGTGCTATTCTGCTACACTGGCTGATCCTGACTAATATATAGACAGCGGCATCTGTTACTAGCTGCAACTTCTGGATTTTCTTCAAAGACAGCTCCATGTAAAGTAAGTTATAGTGGTTAAACTGAGAGATTAAAGACATGAATCATTATGTGTGTGTGTGTGTGTCAGGGGTGAGATTCAACGGAGTTACTACCAGTTTGGTGACTACGTTTTGTGCATTAGGGCTTATTTTCAGGGAAATACGGTATATAACTCTGGGAAGCCCCTTTTACTAGCAAGTTCAAAAGAGTTATGCCACCTGTAGACCTATAAATTCATTTACAAGCACCTTGACTGATGCACAGGAGGATATGAACCTCAAAGGTAAACACTTTTAGTAACAATAAATCTTTTGAAGTTTTTTTTTATTGGACTTTGATGACTCAAAGAGATATGGTGCCATTCTTCTAACCAAAGATTGCAGCCAAAAATGCTTAGATTTGAAACATGAAGATGAATATTAGACATGTTACCAAATAACATTTTCGACTATTTATTGCAGCATTTAAATAATATTTCATAGTTGTTAAATAGAAAGCAAAATATTGTCCCACATTAAAATGCTGTTTATCTCTGAATGCCATCATTAATTTTATACCAGTGAGTGTTATCTGAAAAGCTAGCTGGTTTTCATTGGACTTTCTGGAACAGGAGAGTTATGTTCTTTCTTACTTGCCCAATCTTTTGATGTTTTTCTTAAATTGGTACAGGCATTTGGTTTCTTACAACAGCTATTGTCTTCTATGAATGGAATTTCATTCTGAAGTCTTGTTTCTGTTGTAAGGGGGAATTGAACATGGACAGAAATGTAGCAAGGAACACATCTGCATGACAATGAGTATTCAAAGATCCATAGCCAGGGCCAAGATCCCACGAGTTACTTTGAATGTGAGCAGAAATTTAAGAGCTGTTCCATGCAGTAGTCAATAGAAGCAAAAGAGAGAAACCTTCTTTGATGTATAAATCATCACAAAGAGACAGGCAAGAATAATAAAGGTGTACTAGGCATACCATCGTTCAATTTTTATTTTTATCCCACCTTTATTATTATAAATAACTCAAAGCAGCATGCATACCTAATGCTCCTTCGTTCTTTTGTAGGCAGACCTCAACATACAACTGCTCACTAAGTTACACAACAAATTACAGCAGCCCCTCCCCCAAAGATACTTATGACTTGGTTTTGAAGTTATTACAACCTCACACATGCTCTCTCTCACACACACACATACTCCCATAATCACATGGTCTGATTTTGGGCACTTGGCAACTAGCTCACCTTTGTGCCCATTTGTAGTGACTGCAATTTTTGATGGTGTTTTTTTGTCGATTTCCAGTATTTACTTCTGGTTTCTGGCAAAAAAAACATCAACTGGGTATAATGGATTTACTTAACAACTGCCACAAAAAATGCTGAAAATTTCGGTCTGGTCACATGAAACCTCAATTTATGACAGTAATGATTTAATTCTGTGGTTGATTACAGTCGTAATTCAAGGACAATGTGTAATTTCTCCACAAAAACTCCCTCGTGAGATGCGTTGGGCTGAGAGGGCATTACTGTCTCAATTTTCAAGCGAGTAATGAGATTATTTAGTTGTACTGAATATGCAATAAAGTTATCTATAACTTATAATGACATTCAATTCATGTGCTTCAGAACAAGTACAGATGATAAGTGATTTAAATTTCACCAAGCTTAATATAAATTAAATACTATGTTGGTTAATAGGCTTTGTTCACCAATACTGGCAAGAGGCCATGTCAAAGAAAGAAAATGTTTAGACATGTTGGAGACTAAATGATTGCTGATTCAGGAGAGTTTCCAGTTCAGGATTTATTGTTATCTCTTGTTTGCAAAATCAGAGATTCTACCCTACTATTCTGGGATTTATGGACTTCATGGCTATGCTGGATTGATGGATAATAAAGTTCAGCAATATCAAGAAGGCCAAAAAGTTTTCTAAGTCTTGATTTAAAATGTATCCAGTCATATTTTCAGCACTGAACTATTAAAAGAGGCTTTATTTTCTGTGACTTGTCTTATCCAAATGTACCCAACTAGTATTAAATAAGCAGATTAATCAAGAAACTGAATAGGAACAATTCAGAAGTTGTTAGTGGACCTAAAGGGAGGAGGCTTTTTCTAATCCAGTGCTCATTAATTTTTCAGCTTGACTTTCAGCAACAAGAATTGGTCCACAAGGAAATGAACGATCAATGAAATACAGATTAAATTACCTTTAAAATAGAAATACAAGAACAACTTAAAGCAATCAATAGCCTAAAGAAAACAAACACAAGTAAAAGAAAAAGTTGACACTGTCAGCAACAAGCAAAGGAATAATAAAATAAATTAATCCTCAAGTTTGGGAACAAGAATTCTTTAAAGACTTTTAAAAGCTGTCAGGTAGGGGATTTCTTCTTCTTACAGAAATATAGATGAGTTCGTAATTGAATCCAATTCATTTGCAACTTGAAAGGAGCAGAGAAATGCAGAATCAGAAGTGGGTGGAAACTTGACACCCAACAACTATGGTTTGTAAACACCATCACTCTGCTCTTCAGGAATTGTGCAAATGACAGCCCCCCAAAGGAATGGTTACAATAAGGATTTGGTTCTAGGTGCAACCCTAACCCTTTGACTCTTGCAACAGGCTCCTTCTGTTTTTATAGCTCTAGAATATATGCCTGAATTCTTCACCTTGAAAACCATGGTCTATAAACAGTATGTGAGTAAAGTATAGCTATACACCAATTACTGAAAGTTAAATGAAAAATGTTTGCCTTATATAAAGATTGCAAAGATTAATGATCACAGTCTTCATAAACTTCCTTAACAATGCTCATGACACTGGCCTCTTCCATGTTCCTGTTCCTTAATTCCAACTTTCTAAATTTTAGCAATCACAGGTAGTCCTCAACTTACAACAATTCATTTGGTGACCATTTGAAGTGACAACAACATCGAAAAACATGACTAATGACCTGGTTTTTATACTTACAACCATTGTAGCATTCTCAAGATCATATGATCAAAATTCAGATGCTTGGCAACCGTTTGATCACCTTTTGAGATCTTCTGACAAGCAAAGTCAATGGAGACACAAGATTCACTTAATAACTGTGCTACTAACTCAAGAACTGCAGTGATTCACTTAATAACTGTGGCAAGAAAGGTTGTAAAATGTGGCAAAATTCATTTAACAATTTGCTTCACTTAACAACAGATATTTTGGGCTCAATTGTGGTCATAAGTCAAGAACTACCTGTATTTTCTCACATACAACTGCATGGCTTTTACATGAAAGATCCTTTATTTTATTTGTTTTTGAACTGCTGACTTCAAAAGCTATGTTCTTCCCTTGATTCAGGTCCTTTAAATATAACAGTGAGATAGGAGTATATCTCAGCATGGACCTTGTCCCAAGTTATCTCTGGAAAAAAAAAGTTCAGATAATTATGTTTTGTGATTGTTATCAAAAAGGCAAAGGTTTTCAACCTAACATTTCTTGAACTTGGTGAGCCATAAAAATGAAGAATGAACAGCTTACGAAGAGTGGTAATGGTACAAGAAGAATCTGTATCTGTATCTAACTTTCTATATCTATCCTTAAATATGTATCATAAATAAATATCAGTATGTGGTATGACTATTAACGATTAGTCATTCTAGAAGAATTTGTCCCCAGATTCAAAAATGTAAATAAATTGCAAACTAAGTTGCAAAGAGATGAGAAGTGCCATGATCTTCCAGTGCATGTTTTTTTTTTCTTGAAGGACATTAAATATACATAGCTCTTTAATCTTAGAATAAATTATTCTTTAGTAGTAGCAACTTTGCATATCTCTTCAAACTCATTTGTTTGTCTAAGAACTCATCAATAAACTTGCATCGTAATTGGATCTCATTTCAAGAAGTAAAGAGATTACACACTCTGGTTACATTGTTCTTGACTGTTTGCATGAATTATGCTCCCTGGACTATAGTCCTGGGATGCAAAACTCCAATCCATCTATCAAAACCTTACCACATGTCTGTTATAATTATGTAGATAAGTAATTGTCAATCACCTTTGGACAGGAAGCAAGCCAAGTGCAGCATCCTGATAATTTCTCAGAAGCAGGCAGGACGTGAATAGTGCAAGGACAGCAGTATTCAGATCTCTTTGATTTACATATCTTGAGCTACCTTATGCTCAGAGAAGCATATTTCATTTAAGAACTTCCCAGTAACTGAAGTTTTCTGGATGCCATACAAATTAACCACATATATTAAACAGACAATAAACTGGTCTGTAGAAAGACACATGAATGTAAGATGAATGTATATAAAAACTGCAGTTGTTAGCAACATCAAAGGGATAGTAAAAGAATTCTTTAAAAATAAATAAAAGAAGGATAAACAGTGGAATAGTAACAGAAGTCTGCCATGTGCCACATGAGTAAGCCAGATAATTTAAGCACTGAGAGAGATGCAGAGAAAACTGTTTCTTGGAAGGAGAAACATTTTTTAAACTACAGGTAGTCCTTGACTTACAACCACAATTGAGCCCAATATTTTTGTTGTTAAGTGAATTTTGCCCCATTTTCTGGCCTTTCTTCCCACAGTTGTTAAGTGAATCACTGCAGTTGATAAGTTGGTAACATCGTTGTTAAGTGAATCTGGCTTTCCCATGGATTTTATTTGTCAGAAGGTTGCAGAAGATGATCACATGATCTTGGGAAACAGCAATAGTCATAAGAATTAATCAGTTGCCAAGCATCTGATGTCAGCATTCCAACCAAACTCTCCAAATTTCAAATTCAGCATTCAGAGACAAAGTCCATTGAAGTAAGAATTTATTAAAGAAGTCATGCTGGCATATCTGGGGAAACCCCAAATCTGAACTCCCGCATTTTCCCTTGCTACACTAAAACTCATACCCAGCCCCTTACTGTTGACTCTCAAGTCACACTCTCCAATCCACCTCCATTCTGAACTCCCGCCAAGTCCAGTCACTCCCCTCCAAACTCCAGTGACTTGATCCTTGAGCTCTGGCAAAAGAATGTTGTTGTGGTTATCCTTCCTTCTCACTATTCTTTTGTTCCCACAGTTACCCATCCTCCCTTGTGGCAGCCCCAAATCTGACTCAAGATGGATCCGGGGCTGGCATCTGAATTTTGATCACATGATCATAGGGATGCTACAAATGTTATAACTGTGGAAAATGGTCATAAATCATTTTTTTCAGTGCCAGTTGTAAGTTTGAATAGTCACTAAATGAATTGTTGTTAATCAAGGACTACCTGTACAGTCCTAGTTAACCAATTACTGCCATAGTAGTTTTCTATCAGACCTCAGCTTATAGACAGAATTGAACCAGAATTGAATAAGCTCAGAAGAAATCCAAGAATTTCTGGCAAGCAATCTTTACCACAAAAAGTTAGGAAGCCATAAACAATTAATGTCAGCAAAATGATAATGATGATGACAACAACAATGGTGATGTTCAGTCTGTCATGAAATTCATTTTCCTTGTTGCTTTATGTAATAGACTAGTTCTGCCCTCATTTGGTTGGGGTGACCAGTTTCGATCTGTTCTCTGTTTCCATAACCATTAGATTTGCTACTGTTTTTCATTGACCATGTGAAAACTAGTTCGCTCAGTCTGACATTTGCAGATATTAAAGAATCCTATTGTATTTGTGGTCATCCCAAGACAAGCTGTGCACAAAGGATGCGGGTGATGGAAGATTTAGAAATATGATAAATAATAAATAAGTAAGTAAGTAAGTAAGTAAAAAGGCAAACAAACATATAAATAAATGTAAGCACTCTGAACTCAATAGCACATATTTTTGAAGTTTTGAGTAGGCATATAGTGTGGGTAAACACTACTTTTTTGGACTAATCATATGCACAGGAAGGAAAGAAAACATATTCTGTTCATCTATTTATTTATTTATTTATTTATTCGTACTTCTATACCGCTCCCTCTCCCAAAAAGGGACTCAACAAACAAGATAATACAGAAAACAGAAGCGAAAACAGGTAAATAATCAAGATGGCCAAGAATCACCCCTATAAATTTCCAAAATATAAACCCCAATGATCTTATTTGGCTAGACCGGCTTGTTTGAACAGCAAGGTCTTAACTGCGCGCCGGAAGGTTAGGATGTCTGACATGGCTCGTATATCCGGGGGGAGACAATTCCAGAGGGATGGGGCTCCCACAGAGAAAGCGCGTAGTCTCGGGGCTGCTAGACGACAGCGATCCAGTGGTGGTACCCCGAGCAAGGCAACTCTGTGGGAGCGTACTGGGCGGCGGGAGGTTGTTGGTGGCAGCAGGCGATCCCGTAAGTATCCAGGTCCCGAGCCATGGAGCACTTTGAAAACTGTAAGTACCACCTTGAAACGAATCCGGAAGGCCACAGGAAGCCAGTGCAGCCAGCGGAGAAGAGGTGTTATGTGGGCGTCCCGAGGGGCGCCCAAGATCATCCGTGCAGCTGCATTCTGAACTAACTGTAACCTTCGGAGACTTTTCAAGGGGAGCCCCATGTAGAGAGCATTACAGTAGTCCAAGCGGGAGATGACGAGGGCAGAGATGATCTACAATCATCTATCCCATTTCTGACATCTCCTTATGACACTTATTCCAGTATCATGGAATATACCAGGCCAAAAACCAAGAATGACACATAGTGATTCTTCCCAGCTGAGTTCTTTATTGTTTCATACCTATAGACAAAATCTTGCAGTCTATTATCTGCATGTGCAATATCACTCTCTTTCTCTCACATGTAATATCTGGAATAAGTTGCCTCTTATACCTCTAAAATTCACCCCTATTTCATGGGATGTCACCTCCTTACTACATTCTATCACTTGCTCAAATTCCAAATGCTTTGTCACTGATTCCCAGTAGCCATTGAAAAGCCATTCCTCTTCATGAATTTGAACTTTCTGACTTGATCTCAAACTATGTGCCTATAAATATGCTTTGCTCTCCTCTTCCCTTGTTTGTTGCTCATTTGAAAAAAAAAATCAAGTGATCTCCAGGAAGCCTCTGGAACCAAAGGCTAATGCAATTCTAGAAAGCTGTGATGTTGATACACCAATGGAAGGAATGTTACAAATAGTCAGTCTAATAGTCTTTAGAATCTTAGCAAATTATTGTAGTACAACTCATCCAGCAATAGACCAAAATTTAAAAAAAAATGATGGGTTCTTCTCCATGTTACTGTATTATATGTAGTGATAATCTCTATGTGTGGCTGAGAATTTTGTTCTAAAACCTGCTTCCATTGCTTTGAATCTATTCTGATAGTGTTTTTACCAGTCTTTACTACCTGGTAAATATTACTTGTTTACTATCAGAACAATGGCATGTTTGAGATTATTACTTGTCAGAACAATGGCAAGTTTGAGGTCTAAAGTGTTTAATGTCAGTTAAATTCTTTTTATTTTTTTTAATACTGTATATTATTTAATCCAATGGTTTTTACCCACCCAATGGTAAACCATCGGTTAGGCCAGGGGTAGGGAACCTTGGCTCTTTTATCACTTATGGACTTCAACTCCCAGAATCCCTGAGTGAGCCATAAAAGGTTCCCCATCCCTGGCCTACTGGTTTTTCAGTTGTGGGGGAAATCCATTTTTGACTGGAATGGGACTGTTTAATATACAAATGTAGGACATATTCTTTATATATTCTTTATATGTCCTACATTTGTATATCAAACAATCCCATTCCAGTCAAAAATGGATTTCCCCCACAACTGAAAAACCAGTAGGCCAGGGATGGGGAACCTTTTATGGCTCACTCAGGAATTCTGGGAGTTGAAGTCCATAAGTGATAAAAGAGCCAAGGTTCCCTACCCCTGGGTTAGGCCATGAATGGTGGAGCATATTCGTCTTTACCTGCAATCTTCTGGATCCCTCAAATGTGGTTTCTGGATGCCTATCATTTGAGAAAATATAGAGAGACATGGATGGGAAAAGTGTATTGCATGAATAGAAATCAAGCACAGTGTTGAATATACCATTAAAATGAATCTTAAAATCTCCCTTTAACCAACAGGGAACTATTTCAGTTACTGAAATGATTATTAGTCCTTCTGGGTCTTGCCAAAGTCCCTTAATGAAAAAATAATGCTATTTCTCCTGCAGAGCAAAAGATTGGAATATAATTAATCTTGTTTTCTATTATTCCAAAGAAATGGTATGATTATTAAATGAGGAATAATGAAATTTTCAGAATTATATTATGAAGGCAAGGAAATGCTAGAGCAAGTACATGATCACTTGCCTCTTTTCTTCCTCCCCTCCCCTCCCTCTCCCTCTCCCTTTCTCTCTTGTTTTTATTGGTCCTCAGCCAAGGAAGATACTTCTATCATTTCTTCACTTGCATGAATGCACGTATCTCAAGCCTTGTGGTTATGTGGGAAATATTCCTTGTGATAAATAATTTCTGACTCCAGAGAGCTTCCAGGATACCTTAAGGAACTAACAATAACCAGCAAATACACTACGATACTGAAATGAACAATCAAGTATGCCATTAAAAAAAAAACTTAAAAATTAGGCATCTTTCGATAAATCATAAATTATTATTCTTTAGTAGAACTAAAAAACATTTTTTACACATTTGATTTGTTCTGGACTTGAAAAGTATTGAGGAATTTTCCATGATGATCAACGAATGCCTGTGTATGTGTGTGTGTGTGTGTGTGAGAGGGGGGGGGGAGGGAGGGAGGGAGAGAGAGAGAAAGATTGTCTTCATATTTTTTCATTTTTCTACAATTTAGCTGCCGTGATGTAAAGCAATATAGACTATACTACAGTCACAAATATAGGCCCTCTTGTCTCACTCAATACTTTATGTTGTCTGGAATGAATAATTTCTTGTATAGATGAGATAAAGTGCTTGGGTGCACATTAAGTAGCAAGCAACAGAGCACAGAAGGATTAGGATTCACCCTAAAAAGGAATCAGTTTCCCCAAACAGTTTTACAATAAGGTACATTTTTTCAAAATATAAACTGTGGATTTTTCCCTCCTGAAATACGCATTGTTGAAACCTATATTACTAGAACGCCATGGGAAATATGTACAAAAAATACTTTCCAATCTGCATATTGGACAGGAACACCAAATCAGCCACTTATTATTTCAGTAATTTTTCAACGTTTATATTTATATACCACATAGGTTTTGTTGTTGTTTTGTAATGACCAGTAATGACTTTGTAGTGTTTTCATTAAGATATTTTAAAATAGCATCATAATGGTCTTTCCCAAAATGAATCAGTGTTTTGGCTATGGAAATGAATGCTTGGTTTCAGTTTTAATTAATCGAGTGGGCAATTCAAAGTAAAAATAGTGAGTATATGTGATAAAGTCAAGCATACATCAAGTTAAGCATACACCAAGATTTCATGACAACACATTATATTTGCCAGTAAGGTGACAGGGTATTTCTTTTCTCCTGATAAATATTTTTAATTTAAGGACTTTCCCCACCCCCCTTTTTTTTTTCACTAGAACAGAAGCAGTTGAAAACAAAAGAATTAGCATAAGATGCAAATAGGAACAATATGGCTGTTACAAATCAGGGATATGTATGAAATAAAGATTAGTCTGAAAATTAACTGCAGTTGAGGGCGAAATTAGCCTGTGGAGGAAAAACAGGAGGAAAAGAAGTTTGTGTGCATGTGTGTCAGAGGTGGTATTCAGCAGGTTCTGACCAGTTCTGGAGAACCGGTAGCAGGAAATTTTGAGTAGTTCGGAGAACCAGCAAATCCCACCTCTGACTGGAGATTTTTCAGTATCCTTCCCCTGCCACGCCCACCAAGCCACGCCCACAGAACCAGTAGTAAAAAAATTTGAATCCCACCACTGATGTGTGTGCATGTATGACTGTACTTGGGTGTTTATGATAGAGAAGAGTCAGTTTAAGAAGATTAAGTTCAATTAATTTTCTAAACGGGCTATATATTTTCATAGGGCATTACTTTTAATTAATAGCTATTCAGATAAATACAGTTTTTCTTGCACTGGTTCTTTTCTTTTTCTTTTTTAGGTGTAGTTTCTGGAAGTTGTGCATATGTGTGCATTGTGTACACAAAAGTCACACATGCACCTATTTATTTTGCACAAGGGAGAATAATATGAAGGAATACTTTCAACCATGAAAGTAGGAATAACCATAGCTGGGCAAAGTAGGAAACCAGGGTCTTTTTGTTTGTACTTATGGGTGTATGTGTGTATAAATACTGTATATATCTTTCTTGGCCCTAGACTGGAATTTTTTAAAAATCCATCAATTATGGACCAACACCTATAACTTTCAGTAACATTTTTCATTCCACAGTAGATTGATTTAGGCTGATTATGCATAAACTCCAGGCGTGGGATTAATTTTTTTTATGACTGGTTCTGTGGGCATGGCTTGGTGGGCATGGCAGGGGAAGGATACTGTAACATCTCCATTCCCACTGCACTTCAGAGGCAAAATTACTGCAAAATCCCATTCCCTCCCCACCCCACTAACCTACTTTTCAACTCTGTTCTCCTGTGCAGGGCAACAAAAGAAGACCCAGCCGATCAGTTGGGACTCGGCAGGCAGAGAATAGATGGGGGCGGGGCCAGTCAGAGGTGGTATTTACCAATTCTCGGAACTACTCAAAATTTCCGCTACCAATTCTCCAGAACTGGTCAAAACCTGCTGAATACCACCTCTGATAAACTCCACAGAAGACTCTCTCTCCCCCTGCCCCCACCTCTCTCTCACACACTTACGTATGTACCTACACACACACACACACACAAACACACACATACTCTCTCTATCTCTACATCCTCTATCTTTCTTATCTACATTTTTTTTAGTCCTGCATCTGAAATGGGAAACAAAATAAGATATTCATGGAAACAATTCTAGCTAATACTGTCTGTAATTGCTCTGTCTCTGTTTCACAGTTTAGCTATATTGGGTCATACCTGATATTCTGTGTAACAAATTAGGTATCTGGTCAGGGATGCTATAGAAAAGCAGTAGTGACAAAAGGAAGAGTCAAAGAGGTAATAAAAGCCCAATATAACTTCCATTTATAATTTGAATGTCTGTCCATTTCTCTTTCAAATCACTGCTGGACCAGCCTCACCAGTCTAGCATAAAATCCATTTTAAAGTTACTGCTTCAACTGTCTAGAAGCTTTCGGGCCCAATTTAAA
This sequence comes from Bungarus multicinctus, assembly GCA_023653725.1. Taxonomy (NCBI): domain Eukaryota; kingdom Metazoa; phylum Chordata; class Lepidosauria; order Squamata; family Elapidae; genus Bungarus; species Bungarus multicinctus. Next base: position 9,712,321 of record CM042838.1, read on the forward strand.
GTCCAAATTATGGGACTATTGAAGTCATAAATGGCACATTATCAGACTAATGCCTTGTTGGAATGGAATCTGTGTACCTGGTTCAGTCATCTAGTGAAAGCCTTCTGAGAATACCCTTCTGGGAGAAGGTCATGGAGATGGAGGACATAGTCTTTCTCTGTGATAGTCCCTCTCTTTGAAATATTCTGTCCATTACACAGATATGTGGAGACCCTTTATCCTATAAACAAATAAAGTGTTACCATTTCAGCAAGCTGTAAGAAATGGTACTTGTCCTGTTTTAATTTATTTTTTGTACTTGCATGCTGCCCACAAGCCTTAAGATTAGAGCAGATTATAAATACCATTTAAAACAATCATAATAAAGTCATGAAAGCCAATTGGGTGACTTTGGGCCGGTGACTCTTGCTCCGCTCAACCCACTTCTTGTTAGGGGGAAAATAGGAGGAGAGAGGAGTATAAAGTATGTCCATCATATTGAGGTATTTATAAAGATAATGCAGATGGGATAAAAATAAATAAAAATAATAAATAACTAAAAGAGCAGAGAGATGAATTGTATAGAGAAAGCTCATCCTACCAGGTTTTCCCTAGCAGTTCAGCTTTATCTCAACAGGATACAGACAAGAAGAATCTGATTTCCATCAAGTTAGGGTGTTTACTCCCCTATTCCAATTCTACCTACCCATCCATGTGTAAAACATGCATTGCACCTGAGCAAAGGTGCCAGTAAAAAAAAGATATTCTAGAGCAGGGGTGTCCAACTCATGTTGTCACAGCAGAGTCACATAACCAATCAGTTTCATTGAATCCGGCACATGGGCTGGGAGTTTGACAGCCCTGTTCTAGAGCAATGCTAAAATCCCAAGGGTGCTTTTTCCAAAAGGCAATTGGGCTTGCTTTTTTTCTTCTTTTTTTGAAAATATTTTGCTTCTCATCAAAGAAGCTTCTTCAGTTCTCTTCAGATGAGAAGGAAAATGTTTTCAAAGGGGGAAAAAAAAAACCCAGTTGCCCTTTGGAAAAAACACCTTTGGGGCAACCATGACCTGGATGATTGAGAATCTTCATAGACATTTGTCAAAATCAGTCATTTCCTTGTCTTTGGCTCTTCTTTCTATTGCTTTCCATTGCATACATTGCTCATTTATTTAGATGAATATTTTCCATCATCCAACTGAAAATGTCTATGGAGATTCTTAGTCATCCAAGTCATGATTGTTCCAAAGGTGCTTTTTCAAGAACTGAAGAAGCTTATTGGATGAGAAATGAAATATGTTCAAGGAAAAACAAAGGAAGTCCAGTTGTCTCTTGAAAAAGCACCTTTGGGACATACGGCTGAAAAGCTTTTGGATTTATACATATGAAAAAAAAAGTGATAAGAAAGAGTATTCAATGTTTATTTAACTTAAAGGTGTCGAAAGGTAAGGACTGCCAGAGTTGCAAAAGGATTAAGCTCTTATGGTAGGTAGTAGGAGTAATTAAGGAGGTAGCACTCATAAAGTACTCATTAAATTCAATTTTATTGCCTCAACTTCGATCAAAGGGCCAACCTTTTGAATTTTTAAAAAAGATGAAATATCAAGTTGAAGATAATCGTTTTGAAAATGGAATTTTCTGATACTTGTTTCATCAAGACATAGGGATTTATCTTGGAAACATTTTTCTATTAAGTCTAATAGGGCCGAATTCCACTAAGGTTTTTTTTTTTTTATAAAAGCACTATGTAAGTAATGTCTGAGCTAAATAGACTGTGTTATCAAAATACCCATATTGTTGGATAGCATGTGGCAAACAGGGGATTAAGTTTTATATATGGATAAATAATCCAGAAATGGCTAAACGCAAAGCAACTGTTTATTAAAAGAATTACCCAATGCTGAAATTGATGGTTGAAAAAACATTGCTCCTGCCATCTGTTTTCCACTATACTAACAAACGTCTTAGAATGAAGACTCATCAAATTTCTCTTAACAGCTGCCCAAATACTGATAGCTAGCTACTGAAAGACCATCTGTGGTTGTTCATCCCAAGGTGGATCAAAAGAGATCTGTTGGAGGTGCTTTCAGAGAGAAAAGATAAGCATAGTTGTTATTTAAAAAAAGTCTTACCTGTTTATTTGATTTGATTCTGTGGTCAGTAATTCCTGCTTATGTGACCTACCTTCTCTAAGTCTTAAAAATGCTTTCAAAAGTTGTAGTTATCATGCATGCATTTTATTTAATATCATTTCAGTGCAGTTTTTTTTCTATAATTATTATAATTAAGAGATCTGTTTCTGCCTTGGTGAAGTGAAATTGAATCTGTTCATGCTTTTAAATCCATGCTTGGAAAAAGTAATTATTTTTCAGGATTTATTATTTGTGGGCAGGTTCCTTCTCTGTAATCTACTAATGGCATTTTTGATAATCACAAAATAATTATACAAGGTAAGAAAAAAAAATCCAGCCATAGAATAGGGATACCTGTTTGCCTCTCTGATATACTGTTTAATATTTGGTCACCATAGGTATTTTCTTCTTCTCAAACGAAAATTGGAAATGTGATTTAAGAACATAAGAAGATCAGACTCTATCAGGTCCATTGGATTCATACTTACACAGAGAGGTCAGCTGAACTGGAAAGCGATACCCTTCTCCCATTACGACCTGCTAGCAACCAGTCTTCAAGATTTATTGCTCAGGATTCAGGACAAAATAGAGTAAGTAAGTCTTTATTGATTAGCCCTTGGGCCAACAAAGTAGAGGGTCAAGAGTAGTTGCAAATGAGAGGCTGAATCTTCATAAACTGCCTACTTCCATACGGAAATCACATTGGCTGCCATTCCCACAATTTCTGGCAGCAAGTCCTAGTTTACTTATGTACTGTGTATTAGACAGTTTTGTTGTTCTTAGCACTTGTCCCTCTTAATTGCTAGATCCACTTCTTTTGCTCAGCTAGTTCTTACACTGAAATTTTCCATTGCGTTATGCAAGGAGGATTTTTATTTTATTTTTTTAATCTGAGGTTTATCACAGAACCAGATACTGATTTGAGCAGAGAAGATGGTGGCTGGGCAAAGATCATCCATCTGTTTTCCATAAATAAAAGCGAACTAGAACCTGAATCCTTCTGCTCCTAACTCCTGGTTCATCACATTAACTACAGTATCTCACTGGCTTTCATATTTAACAATGTGATGATGAACAAAAAAAGGTAGTGTGGCATTTTGTGCTCAGTAATCTTTTTTAGATTAGACAGGACAAGAGGGATGTGTATAGCAGAGGTGGTATTCAACAGATTCTGACCGGTTCCAGAGAACTGGTAGAGGAAATTCTGACCAGTTCAGAGAACTGGCAAATACCACCTCTGGTTGCCTGCCCCCATCTATTCTCTGCCTCCTGAGTCCCAGCTGATTGGCTGGGACTTCTTTTGTTGCTTTGCACAGAAGAACGGATCTGGAAAGCAGGTTAGTGGGTTTGGGAGGGAATGGAGATTTTGCAGTATCCTTTCCTTGCCATGGCCACCATGCCACGGCCACCAAGCCACACCATACCCACCATGCCTTGCCATGCCCACCAAGCCATGCCCACAGAACCCAGTAGTAAAAAAATTTGAATCCCACCACTGGCATGTACGTGTGAAGATATGTCTGGGCATCTGCAGGAAGGGATAAAAAATTGAGATGAAGTTGCAATAATGCAAATAAAACCCATTGTACATGTGTATTACACTGATGAATGTACAAAAAGGCAGAGAGCTTTACATGGTTTCAGTTGCTTTCTTGACTTCTTTGGTTTCTTCTGAAGATGCTGCTATGTATTGTATGTATATGTGTAGTTTTATGTGTAACTCTATGAATGAGAAGAACATTATTTGCTACAACAGTCACTAAAAACCAAATAGTCCTCTTATGCCAGCTATCTGTTCTTTTGCTAAATGTTCAATTCTTGCATCTCTCCATTCCCAGAATGCCATAATTTTTATTGTAACTCAATGTTGTGATAAAATGAACCTAGGCTGGGGATGAAATATGATTTCAACGTTAAGAGCCATCTTCTTGCCTATCCATAATCAACAAATTGTTGAATTTAGGAAAGAAGAAATTGCATATCCACAGTCTTTGCTTACATGATCGTGTGTTTTGGATAAATGCATCAGTACCATTTCTGACGTATAAGTAGTGCTTAGGGGTTGAGAGGTGGTTTTACCTATTAGATATCTACATTCTACAAGAGCTGTGGCTAGAATGCAGTATTGCAGGCCAACTCTGCTCACACTACACTGTCAGGAGTTCAATTCCTTCTATCTTGCCTGGCTCAAGGTTGACTCAGCCTTCCATCCTTCCAAGGTCAGTAAAATGAGGACCTAGATTGTTGGGGAAAATATATGGACTCTGTAAATGATTAGAGAGAATGCTGTAATGCACTATGAAGCGGTATATACTGTAAGTTTAAGTACTATTGCTATACCAGTAGTATGCTGGTAATTTAGCTGCCAAAGAGTCACCTCAAAGTGAGATGGACTGCAAACAAAAGTAATAAATAAATAAACAAACACCCAATCAACACATTAAGCATGCTGAATTAGCTCTGCTCTCAACCAGCTCACAAAATTCCAGAAAACATAATAATGGGTTCTTCCAAGCTGGTAAGTAAGACAGTTCTGGCAACACCGTTGCCTGCACCTTATCCATGCATTTTTTTCCATACCAATGAAAATGGATGAAAAGTTAGTTCTTGATCATTTATTCCCCTTATCAAGAGTGAGCATGGATGGCAAGGAGATGAATGAACAGATCTTGAGTTCTAAACAGAGCAAGCTGATTGTATAATGATTTAGGTGTTGATCCATCTACCAACATAGAATATAGGCAGCCTGCAAAATCACTATATGTTATGACAATAAGCTGTGATGAGAGGGAGTTTGTAAACTTTCTCTTCTGATTAAGGTTAACTGCAGCTCATCTTTCTCACTGAAATCCACTGAGCTGTGGTTTGTGTATTTTATTTTGAAAATGTATTATCCCTTTTCATTATCTGTGATCAATCTTAGAATGGAGTACAATAGGATTAAATCAATTAAACTATTCCAGCACAATATGCTGAAACCATACAATGAGAGTACTTTTAAATATTAAAAATCAAAACATATCAGCACAAATTAAATTAGAAGGTAAGTTCAGCTGGCCGTGAAATTGGACAGATTTCAGTAGCAGCTCTAATAGACGAAAGGAAGAATTTCAAGATTCTTTCAAGAACTTTATAGACAGGTCTGCTGCATTGCATCCTGGCAAATATAACACATAAGAGAGTACAGATAGTCCTTGACTTACAATCACAGTGGAGCTCAAAATTGCTGTTGTTAAGTGAGACATTTGTTAAGCAAGTTCTGCCCCATTTTCTTGCCACACTTAAGTGAATCGTTGCAGTTGATAAGTTAGTAACCCGGTTGTGAAGGGAATCTGGTTTTCCCTTTGATTTTGCTTGTCAGAAAATCACAAAAAAAGATTACATGACCCCAGGACCCAGCAAAGATCATAAATATGAGTATGTTGCCAAGCCTCTGAATTTTGATCACATGATTATAGGGGTGTTGCAACGTTCGTAACTGTGAAAAATGATGATTAAATTACTTTTTCCGGGGCCCATTGTAACTTTGAATGGTCATTAAATGAACTGTTGTAAGTTGAGAACTGCCTGTACTAATTTGAAATATACAGGTAGTCCTCACTTAATGGCAATAATTAGCGATTTCCATCGCTAAGAGATGCAGTTGTAAAATGTGCCATTTAGTGATGAAAATGCAACTCTTCCAATTGCAATTACTAAGGAAATCACATGCCATCATTAAGTGAGGATGTCACATGATCTCCATTTGTGACCTTCTGTCTGCTTCCCCTTTGACTTTGCTTGTAGCCTGGTTTAACCAACTGTTCCAAATTGTGAAAATGTTCATGGCTTTTTTTAATTTACCATCTGTCAACATAATTATTGATTTTGCATATCCTGGAAAGGTATCTTCCATGTTTTCCAAACCACATATATAACACCAAGCCAAAATCCAATAAATACACAATGCCATAATGCAAAGATCTGGAAGGGTTTGCTGGCTGGTAGCCTCATTTAAAAATCTTGGATAGCAGTGGAGAGACAACCATGCAAAATGATTGGGATTGCAACATGTACACAGCTGGCATTTTCTATTTCTTTCTGGATTTGTCTTTTGTTTTATTTGTTTAGAGCAAGCCAAATCTATTTTGGGGCATACAGTCTGTGTGTTTGCTGTCTCAAAATGATAGAGAGCTGTGCCACTAATTTTCAAGTATAATAGTCAAAGGAGGTTCCAGAGGCTACACAAATCCCTGAAACTAGAGGAACCAAAGAGTCAAGATGACAAATGTGACTCTAAGATTAAAGCCCTTCTCATTTCTATGTGTGTGTAAAAAAAGGCAACAAGGCTTCAATAGCAATGGCCAACTTGATTGTGTTTACTTTCTTTACCCACCCAGATGATCTTGGGAAAAGAAGCAGATGCTTTCAATAGTTGCAGACATGGAGGTTTGCACCTCCACTGCAAGCACTGTACAGCTCTAAAAAAATAATCCTTTCTGCAGATAAACTAAACTTAGCAGCAACTACTTCTGATAACCTTCTTGAAGTTAAGAGGGGAGGGCCAGGATTTGAATCTAAGGCTTGCTGTTGCTTATTCTTGTCCACCAAAAATTATGGTCACTGAAAATTTAACCAATTCTAGAAATAGAATCTTTACATGAAATAAAATTCATGAAACCTTTGGTTTGAACATGATTTTAACTATCTGATTCTCAATAAGCCTTTTATTTGTTTGATATGTTTGATCACTTACCTACTAACTTTCTGCAATCAAAGGCAAATTAGTATCCATTAAAGCAGGGGTGTCAAACCCGCGTCATCATGATGGGGTAATGTGACATACTGGGACTTCTTTCCCCTTTGCTAAACCGGACAAGGACGTGGCCAGCACATGATGCATCCGGCCTACGGGCTGTAAGTTTTGACAGCTCTGCATTAAAGCATTGACAATCTTAGTTAAGTTACAACAATACTAGTATGGTTCATTGCAGTCATCAGAAATTTACCCTAGGTTTGGCATTTTGATCCACCTATTGAGTCCTTCCCAACAACCTAGAATAGGCAGACGGTGTTGTTTGATGGTGTTAAAAGTACAGGTTCAGTATGTAAGTTGTTCTAAATAAAGCTGCCTTTTGCAATTGACTATTGGTGATTGTCAATGTTTATGGTGTTCAAGTGGTGCTCCAGTTGCACCCCCATCATCTATTATTATCGGTACTATCTGTGCTTTCTTTTGCCACATTCTAATTTTCATTTGCAGGTCTTTGTATTTTGTGACTTTCTCCATTTCTTTTCTTCTGTTTTGCTGTTATTACTATCCTGCACTTGTGGGAAAATGCTAGGAAGAAAAAAAATACTTATATGAGCAAACTACTTTTCTCTCACTTTTTTTAAATAAGTCCAGGACTACACTGTTTGTTAGTTTTTCCTGTTATCCCATTGACTCATCTGAATGAAACAAAATAGCCAAAGTTCTCCACTGGGAAGCAAAGATCTAAGTAAAGTGCACCAGCCAGAACAGGCAGGAGCATTCAAGGCTACTAATGGAGAACTTACTACTTTAAAACTGAAGGAGAAAACTATGCGAGGGTGGGAGATGCATTTGTCATGGGGATAACTGGATACAGAGTGACATTGTCTGTTTCTGTCTTCCAAAAATGTTTGTTGGTCTATACTAGAAATGGGCCAATTGTTGCCCATACCTATAAGGCCATAGGTTGAGGGAAAGAGAAATACTAGTTCTATGATCATTCTTCATCATGAAAAGCTCCTGTAACAACTGTAGAATGAGGAGATCAAAGAATAATATTCCCAGATATCCTTAAACTTTGTTATTCTTCACTTCTGCCCAGTGAACTGATTGATCTATCTGTTCTTAATGGAGAAGAACCGCTGGATACATGCATTTTCCACATAACTTGAAGAAATAATGGGGTTTTTTTGGTAGATATTTACTACTGCCTTCCTGAAGAGCCGAGAATTGCTTCAACAGTGACTCTAGCTCTCTTTTCATTCTTTATAATATGTGCTGCTGATATACCCATCAAACCACCCAACTATCTCACTCAGTTTTAAGGAAGAAGCTTCCCCCCCCCCACTCAGAAATTGTGATTCTGTACCAGATGATCCTCATTAGCATTTAAACAAGTTAGATTCCCCCACTTTTTGGCAGGTAGCTACAAATGGCAGCATGCAGCAATTTTCAAGATTTATTGCTCTGAATAAGTCACTTGAATTCTTCCATGAATTTCTATTCCCAAGAAGCAAAAAAAATCTGTTATTGGTGATTTGAAAAGTTGTTCCTATTGAAATCAGGACTGTGCAGATCCTGGTGGTGGTGTTTGCTTTGATGAAAGCTTGAATGAACCCCTCTCCAATTGCTTTTGGGTGAGGGGAGGAAGGTCGACCCCTCATTTTAAAAAGCAAAGCAATTGCATTGCTTCTCTTTTCTGCCTCGATAGGCATTTGGAAGAGGTTTCTGCACATCATCTAATACTCCCAATTAGTCACCAGAAACCTTTCCTAGTTTTTGAAAGGATATGACAAGCCAGATGCACCACCTCTTTGCCATAACGAAGAGAACAGTGTGTACTTCAGGATGCCACATTTTGTGAGGTAAATCTGAGCCACTTTATGCAGAAGTGGTTAAAATGACACAGCTCTGAGCCTTTTAAAATTAGTATTACTTTATATTGGTGCATATTGGGCTGCTACATCAGGTTATTCTGGGAAGCCTATGTCATTCAGAACCAGTGGTGGTATTCTATTGGTTCGGCCCAGTTTGGCCGAACTGGTGGTTCCAACGATCATTTGTGAGAAAACCGGTTCGCTTCAACGATCAGCTTCTGGGCCCTCCCCACCTGCCCCAGCTCTATACTGACCTTTATTTTCTGGTTTTCAACCTCAACTGCTTTGCGCATCAGCTGTTGAAGACACAGGGAGAGTGCAGGATTGCAGGAGAAGGTTAGTAGGAAACCCTCTGCACATGTGCAAAGTGCACCCACCAAGCCATGCCCACAGAACCGGTGGTAAAAAAAAATTGAAACCCACCACTGTTCAGAACCCAGCAAGAAGGATAACTCCCTGTTTGAATGAAGATATTTTAACAATAATATTTGAACCCTATAGATATGTTGAGCATAACATGTATGGCAAACTAAAATTATTTGATACCAATATAACCGTCATGAGAGAAATAGCCTTTACTTGGATTATGCAATGAAGGCATTTCGAGTCTTAGATAGCGATGAAATTCATATCTGAAGTTTGCCTAGGAAACGCTTATATGGTTAGAGTTAAATTCTTCTCCAACATTAACAGTATCCTTGCTTTCTGATGATGCTTTTGGATGAAATATCAGCAGTATAGGGCTGCTGAATCGTTATATTAAGATAAAATGGCTACCTCTTCATGCAGTAACAAGGCTGTCAGCCAAAGGGTCTAAATATACATTATGCTGAGTGATATTCTTACCAGGGAACAAAAATGGGTGCCTCCACTGGCTACCCAGATGATTCTTCAGATTCTGATAGTCCATATGTCATCTTCATTCAAAAAAAATCACCTCTTTTTTGCCTTTTTCATACTGAAGATTTAATCTTGCATTCTTTCCTGAAGTCTCTGACTCAGAGGATCTTTTTCCTACAACAATCATACCCCTTAGAGATTAGCAAAATAGACATGGCCCTTTAAGAACTACAGTCTGTAATAAGGGAGGGGGGGTGAGGAGAGGAGACTATTATAAAAGCCTTCCTAAAAACTCAACTCTCTGAGGAGCTTTGCTGGAATAGCATCTTCACTAGCCAAGAATGTCATTCCTAATAGCGTTACTTTTTACTTGATACAACACAGAATGAACTTTAGACAAATCAGGATAGCAGAATTATTCTCCATATTGCTAAGGGAATGCTTCCAAGTTCTTGAATGCTTCAAAGATCAGTTGTTAATATAATCAGACACCTTAAGTTTCCTTTCAACTTAAAACACTGATTAGCTACCAGCCCTAACAATTGATGAAGTCAATCTTTAGGAATGACTTTTGCTCCACAAAAATATAACAGGATTCAGATCAAATGCTTGCCAGTATTGTAAGTTCTGTGTATGCCATTCAGTCATCGACTTCTGATGACTGCCTGAACAAATCTCTGCAGTTTTGGGGGTAAATTTTTGGGAGTGGTTTACCATTGCTTTCTTCCCAGGGCTGAAAGAAAAGGACTGCGAGAGGTCACTCTTCTTAAGAGGAGGAGTAGAAATCTTAGTCACCTGCTTTTTAGGCTGATCCCTTAACACTATACCAAATTGGCTCTTTACTCATAGCTTGTCCTTAGTAAGTAAGTAATCACTTTGAGCCACAATTGCTATATGGGGCTTTGTATCATTCTGTATTATTTCATTGAAATCTTGGAAGCAAAAGGCAGCTGGCTTTAAAATTGCCTTATACGTATCTGGATGCACTTTATTCAGCCCTAATAAGAAGCTAGATACTGACTGAAAGCAAGTTAAGAGTTTGATCCAGTATGACTTATTTTAGTTACATTTAGCTAGATTTTTAAAAAATATCATTCTAGCCATTGTCAATCCACTGCAGGATGATGGCCTTATCTGTATGTTTTCAACCAATATGGTCCAGAGCTTTCTTTTGCCAATTGGGCCACAATACTTGATGTTGTGGATCCATCTTGTTTTAGGTCTCTTATGGATGCTTTTTTTCAAGTGGAATCTTAATAAAAAGATTCTATGACTGCCTTAGTCCACCTTCCATCAGTTCTTACATTCCTTTTAAATGTATTTGTCAATTTTTCATCCATAGAAAAGTATGATACTGCCTTTATCATTAATTTCTTTGTTTTGAAGAATTCTTCTCTGAAGAATTACCTAATGTGGCAAAAAAAATTTTTATTGATAGACAATAACAACCCATAGGATGTTTCATAGAAGATTATTGAAATATACAGATGTCTAGAAGTAAGATCAGAAATATTGATATACCTATTTTCTAAGGGCCCAAGTAAAGGGGAATGGGGGAAAGAATTCTAATCCATTTCTTTCCTCCCCTGTTGCAACTTAACATTGTGTTGTATTCTTAAATCCCGTTTCCCCTCCTTTTCTTGAATCCTCTGGAACAGCCTTTAGGATTGATTGACTCACAGAGCTAAATGGGACTTAACAACTTTATGTATTTAGAAACCTATTTAATTACCTGTTTCTAATGAGCAATTTGGCATCTTCCTTCAAATTGGTTGAGTATTTCCATCATCTTGCAACATTAGACTCTGCAGAAACCTGCATAGTAAAGGTCACATGATGAGAGTCTACTTGCCAATTAAAAAAAATCTGAGGTATATGAACCATCATTTGTTATGGGCAATAACACTTACTGTAAGACAGTTGGATGCTCCTACACCCATATTATCATTTGAGTAAAACAAAGCGGTTCTAGTATGGATTTCTCATTCCACATTATCATTTTTAATATAACTGGCAACTTGACTTGCCCAAGAGCTATATTTTCAGCCCATGGTCAGATCAAGCTAGCTTTATCTGTCATTTGGAAACTCTTCCAATTTCAGTTGAACTGTTGTTACAGTATATAATAAATTTAGTTACTTTTTCTTCAGTGAAAACCTTGCTTCCTTTTATGCATGGATGCTTCTGCGATGAATTACAGCATCAGACAGTCCATAACTGAAGCCTTCTCCAGCCAAGAGCAGCAAGAGCAAAGCTGTATTAGTCCTGTAACCTTACTGATTTAAAACAAAACCGAAAGTTTGCTGTTTTGTCTTCTCAAGTCGGACTCCTCTTTTTTATTCATTTTAAAATGGTGTTAGTGGTGTTTGCGTTAGTAGCCTGTGAACAATGGCTTTTATGACGGTATCATATTCTGAGATTAATGCGCAACCTGGCACACCTTCAATTTATTCCCTCTGGATTCTATTTCTTTTCCCACATTTTATCTCTTCTCCTCCCCATTTTGTGATATTGTTGAGCTAAAGATTTTGTAGGGAGTCCACCTCCCCACATTAGAAACTGTACCTTGTGCTCATGCCTTTTAAACTAGGACACGCTGCCAAGACAAATGTAGAAGGAGTTGACCAGAGGGAATGAGCTTCACTGAATCTGCCTGACAACATTCATATGGCAGTTCTAAGCACATGGCATTCTTCGTTAAGCTCCTTATCCTTACTTTCAAACTTCACATGTGGATCTTTTTTCCCCATGACCTTTATTTCATCACTTTCCATCAGCTGAAGACCTCCTGCTCTCTCAAAGCCAAACTCTTTACCTTTTCCTGTTTGTTATCTGATAGTTTTAGAACTCCCACTCAGCATCTATGATGTTTCTTCCATACAGTCACTTCTTATAACAATATTTTCCCCAAAACCTTTGATATATTCCCCTTGTTCCCATGCCAAGTTTTGAATGAAAGCAATGGTTTATTATTTCTCTCTGTACTCCTACTCTGATCCATTCTCTGATTATTTGTGTGACACTAAAATGGTTTAATTCTTCAAAAGAAAACATGTCCCTTTCATCTGTTTTTTCTACTCTGTGAACTGGAATCAGAAACATATTGGGGAAACTATTTATTTATTTGATTTCCATTGCTGCCCAACAAGTGACTCTGGGCAGCATGCAGCATGAATATTGCCTTTCAGAGCTCAGAGTTACTGAGAACTCATGGATGCTGCAAAAAAATTCAAATCATTTTCCTACTAATTATTAACTCCATGTTCTGTCGTTACAAAATATAATTTATGTCTCCTTTTCTAGCAGGCTTTTGAGAATTAAACATACATACCACAACCCATTGCTTGGGGAAAATGTGCTATGCTGTGATTCAAGAGCTTGTATGCATCCAGTAAGTATACTGATTTTTTTTTTCTTTCATACCCCTTTTTGTGCCAGAAATTACTTTGGAAATTATTTATGGGAGAAACTGCTGAGCAGTTGAGAAGCCAGAATATTATTCTGGACCAAGCAACACACACACACACACACACACACACACACACACCACAGAGCCAGAGCGAGGGTGGGAGGAGAACGAGACTTTAATTTCTTACATGGGGGCACACATTACATTCTGCCTTTCTTATGAATGCTTCTTTATAGATTAATAGGGTGGCTTTTTATTTTCTAGACATGCCTTTGAAGAACCCTAGAGTGGTTAATGGTTAGTACAACTATATATGTGAAGGAGTTCAATATAAATGTTTATTCTCTGTGCCTGATACTTTGGGCTAAGAAAGAATGGTCTTCTCAAGACCATCCACTGAACTTTCAGAATGTAGTGTACGAAGTTAGCACCCACCCCTCCCCTAGAAAAATGAAATATCCTAGAAAATATTAAAAAGGCAGAATATTTCCCCTAAAAAGAGAAGCAGAAATTCACCTCAGAAGCAGAAGCTCAACCCCACCTTTGTTAAGGGCCATTAAGGCCTGGGCCAGGGTATTCTACATAACAAAGCTCTCTACCCATCTCATGGCCTGGGAAGATTGCATCAGCCAGCACTCAGGTGAAGCCATGTGGTCCAGACAAAACCTACAAAGTTAGCTAAGACCCCTGCACCCTGGGAGTCTGACAGCCAATGGGATACCTTTCTTTCTTTCTTTCTTTCTTTCTTTCTTTCTTTCTTTCTTTCTTTCTTTCTTTCTTTCTTTCTTTCTTTCTTTCTTTCTTTCTTTCTTTCTTTCTTTCTTTCTTTCTTTCTTTCTTTCTTTCCTTCCTTCTTTCTTTCTTTCTTTCTTTCTTAGTTTTATATATCGCCCGCTCTCCCTGCAGGGACTCGGGGCGATGTACAGTCAAATTAAAAACACAATACAAATACAATATTTTAAAACAATTAAAAAGATTAAATAAAGTGGCTAAAAGGTAAAACCAATCGAGAATATAAAACTAAAACCAATTTAAAACCAATTTAAAACCCTATAAAAAACCTAGGCCAGACCGGCTTGATGAATTAGGTAAGTTTTCAACGCGCGCCGGAAGGTCAAAAGATCAGGGATGGTCCTCATCTCCGGAGGTAATTCGTTCCAGAGGGAGGGTGCCCTCAAAGAGAAGGCCCACACCCTTGGGGTCGGTGGGACCCCGAGGAGACCCGCCCTATGGGAGCGCACTGAGTGACGGGAGATCGATGGTGGCAGTAGGCAGTCCCGTAAGTACCTAGGTCCCAAGCCATGGAGTGCTTTAAAGATGATAACTAACACCTTGAATTGCAGCCGAAAGGTCACTGGGAGCCAATGTAGCTCGTGCAAGAGTGGCATAATATGGGAGCTCGAGAAGCCCCCAAAACCACCCGCATGGCCGCATTCTGCACCAACTGGAGCCTTCGGGTGCTCTTCAAGGGGCACCCATGTAGAGAGCATTGCAATAGTCTAGGCAGGAGATAACGAGGGCAGATGTGACTGTGCAAAGTGCATCCTGATCCAGAAAGGGCCGCAAGTGGTAGATCCTACGGACCTGACAAAAAGCCCCCCTGGCGACGGCCGCTATATGATCTTCTAACGACAGCTGTACGTCCATTTCTTATACAGGAACAGGAAACACTAAGGTGGGGCCCAACAGAGGGTATATAACTAAGGGTCTCTCAGCATCTTGGCCCTTCTTTTCCTTCACCCAACATCTTGAAGCATGTGATTGTCCTTTCACTTTGGAGCTCCAAGCCATGTGCTCCTGTCCACCATTAAACCATCTTTCCAAACAGCCTCCATGTTTCCAATGTCTTTTTCACCACTTGGAACTGAATCCAGAATGATATTTCTTTCAACAGTGGATATTAAGATAGCTTTTCCACGTTCCAACTTAACACTGCTTGGCTGCCACAACATGGTGCCTCTGCGTTAATTATTTAAAGAGCCACAAGAAGCTCTTTAAATATCAGACCACTGTCTGGCAGCAGCTCTCCGGGGCCTCCCCAGATTTTTTAAAAAATCCTACCTAGAGATGTTTTGCAGGCTCTTTAGCAAGTAAATTATTCACTTTGGTTGACTAAATCTAACCAAAATCAGCAGGAGTTTCAAATGCAGCCCACAGCTTGGTAAAATAAATCAACCATGTTCTCTGAAGGGCTGGGGTTTTAGTGTCTCTGTTTCAGAAGTTTTAGTGTCTCTGGGATTTTAGTGTCTCTGTTTCTCTGGATCAGATGACAAGCAGTTCCTTCTTGCAGATGGCAAGAACAGCAGCTGCCCTGCCATCTGTCCTATTGTTTCTGAAAAAGAAAAGCCAATTTAGCTATAATGGCTAATAACTGTTGATTGGCCTCTCTTCTGTGAATATATATGGGCCTGTCATAAAGCCATAGAAGCTACTGTTCTTTTTTTTTTTTAAGATATCTTTATTAGGATTTTAAATAAGATAAAAAGTAATAGAAAGTAATATTTAGATGAAAAAAAAAGACAGGCAGGCAGGCAGAATTTTCTTATACAGCAATTATATGTCAATTAATCTCTTATTCTATGGTTGTGGCATAAATTTAATTATTTTTCTATAATTATTTTTTTCTAATCATAACATTTATTTCTGTTTCATACAAAATATCCATAAGGAGTTTCCAATCAGCATTAAATTCAGTTGTTTCTGTAGTCAAAGATATCATTTTGGCTATCTCAACAATTTACATCATCTTCACTAACTATTCCTCCACTGTGGAAATGTCTTTCTACTTTTGTACATCATAATCAAACTGCAATTATTATATACAAAAACAAAGTTACAACTATTTGTCCATCAATCCCAAACAAGCACTTCTGGTTTCAATTATATATTTATCTTTACAACCTTCTGATTCAGTGTATGTACCTTTTTTACATGTTTACCAAACATGGTAAAATGTACCTTTCTGTGCACATTTCCAACATACATTCAAAGTAACTTTATACATTATATACAATTATTCTGGTTACATATATTAAGAATACATAATTTTATAAAAAAGTATCTAAGATTATAACAATGTAAATTTCAATTCTCTCATCCACATATTCTCCCACTCTCCCATTCGTTTATTGTAACTAAATTTTAAGCTTAATTTTATCATACCCTCTTTCACTTGGTTCCTTGGGCCTGACACTTTCTCTATATCTAAAATAATTAATGCAGCTTCTTTTTCATTGTGTTGTTCCAACCATTCTAGAATGTCCATCACAATTCTGACATTTCCGTTAACTGTCTTTTAGGTAAGAACCTATGTTGAGCTTCAAGAACAAATTCTTGCAAAATTATTTTAGTCTATTGACTATGATCATTGTGAACAACTTATAATAATTAAATAATGATATTGATCAATAATTTATTGTTAAAGTGAAATATTGTCCCTCTTTAGGTATTAGTACAGTATTATATTAGGCTCTTTCCAAGTTGCTGACATTTTTCCTCCATGTAAAACAGAATTCTTCATATTTCCAAGTCGTTCCTCCATGTAAAACAGAATTCATCAGAATTCATAGATTGTAAAAGTTCATTCTCAAAACATTTATAATAAAAACCTGATAATCCATCTGGTCCTGGTACTTTTCCTGGTTTAATTTTTTTATATAAATTTGGAAAGTTTCTTAATATGGTCCATTTATAACCTGTCTTTGCTTCTCTGGTAATCCTTGGTAGATATTTTTTTAAATATTCATATATTTTCTCCAAAGAGATATCATGTTCTTTATACAGATTAGAATAGTATTGGAAAAATATCTTTTATATAACTACATTATCTGCTAATATTATGCCTCCATCTTGAAGTCCTTATGCATGTTCTTTTCCTTTTCCTTTCTTAGTCTATATGCTAGCTTATAGACCCTAGTTTATTTGCAAATTCAATTTTTTTTCTTTACATTGTTTATTTTTATTTCCATTTCTTTTACTGTTAGCATTTATAGCTGTTGCTGTAAGAGTTTAGTTTGTTGAGAAATATTCATTTTCTCTGATGATCATTTTAAAATTCTTCACTTCATTTTATCTCATCCCAAATGTCTGTGTTTTTTCTAACATTCTCCCTCCCCTCAACCCACAGCAGGAATTCCATACATCTATTATTTTCTTCCATTTTTGTCAGACTACGTCAGTCAATTTCATTGGGTGGTCCTGAGTTCTACTGGAATAACACTGACAAATGACTCTGTCACCTGCTTAGAATACTATTAGCTACATATAAACATATTTTAAACAAAAAAGCTAAAAGGAAATAAAAAGACCAGACTACATCTTCTCCAGCAAACAACACTCAGATAAGCCACAATTAATACCAATCAATCAAGCAGGAATCAATAGTCTAAGGAACTGCCAAGGAGAAAACCACATGCCTACTAACGCTGGCAATTGCAAGCTATTGTATATAAACAAGGAATAAAATCTATACTCGCTAGCACCGGTGACATTATCTAGTCAATCAGAATAGAGCTGGAAGTGACTTTGGAGATCTTTTAATCCAACCCCCTGCTGAAGCAGGAGACCTTATAATATTTCAGACAAGTGTCTTTCCAGTCTCTTCTTAAAAACCTCTAGTGAAGGCAGTTAATTGTTCTCATTGTTAGAATGTTTCTCCTTAATTCCAGATTGTTTGCTTCTCTCCTTGATTAATTTCTATCCATTGTTTCTTGTCTTGCCTTCTGGTGCTTTGGAAAATAAATTGACCCCCTCTTCTTTCTGGCAGCCCCTCAAATACTGGAATACTGCTATCATGTAATCCTTTTCTCTAAATTAGCCATGTAATCCTTCTTTTCTCTAAATTAGCCATGCTCAATTCTTGCAATTGTTTTTCATATATTTTTCATCTCCAGGCCTTTAATCATCTTAGTTGCTCTTTCTGGTTTCTTTTAGTCGTGTAATGAAATATCTGCAAGCAAATAAACTCAGAGAGCACCAAGAACTTCACAGTTCAATCCTGATCTTACATATATTCTTTTCTATTGAAAATTATTTTTGCCTCTTCTCACTTCTGTTTTAGAGGACTATTCTCTTCTATATTTAATTGTCCTGTATTCCATTCTAGCAATGCAATTATATACTCACTTAACTGGTGAAGTAGCAGGGTTAATTATAAATAGAAAAGTGAATGACTGCATTGTAAGATAACTTTTCAGGATTATCTGCAGTTTGCCACAACATCCAGATGTTTCGCATTTTTGCGCTTAACTGATTTCCTCATGTAAATAAGCACCAGAACAATTATGCAAAGACTGTATATAAATTCATATTTTTTTAAAAAATACTTTGCTGCTTTCTATATTGCTTTCAACTACAAGGAAAAAATGAAATACGGCAAACATGTTAACACATATCAAACAAAGCAAAATGTAAAAACCCTAACTAAACTGTCAAAGTAGCATGAGAAAAAAGAGAAAATAATGAGACAAAGTGAAAGATTTACATGATCTAAACAATAAATGAATAATGAGAAAGGGGGGGGGATCCCAAACTGCATTACTAAAATACAGGTGTAATGCTTACTTCTATATAAAAATTGATATATCACTATTTTTAAAAAAGTTCAACCATGACCACATGGAATCCCATTGTCCAGGACAAAATTAAATTGATATGCTTTTTGTACAACATCACATATAAATTTGAAGAGCAAATCAGTGCCAAAATCATATTCATTGCTTCTCTTGGTAAAAGCACCATCCAGAAAGTATCAGATAGCAGTTTTTGGTCTAATCATATTGAGATGAAAACACTGCAAATATGTGTACAGATTCTGTGAGTGGAAAGGAGAAAATACAAGTAAACTGAATGAATAAATATCTCCACTGCAGATAACCTGCAACTCTAAACTCTGGAGAGAGATTCCCTAAGAAACAAAGGAATGAGAGCCGTATCATTAGATAGAATGAGACAACAGTCTCAGGCTGCTGAGCTCAGGTGTTAAGAAAAAGAGTAACAAATTGTTCACTTATTACTGTTATAAATTTATTGAAAGGACAACAAGAAGCATTTGTGAGATTTTTCTGCTGCATGTAGAAAAATAACTAAATTCAATCTCATAACTTGTGATTTGAAGATTTGTATCCTTCACAGAATGGAAGTAAGAGAAATATAAATGTAGCTATTTTTGTAAAACAAGATGCAGAAGGATAACTAAAGAAATTCCCCTTATGCCACAACTGCAATAACACTCTTCTGATGTCCTGTTTCTGTGACATATTGCATCATTGCTTTGAATCTGTGCTTTGTTTTTAATTATATTGACCTATGAATGGCTTTATTGAGTCTGTTGGACTAAAGGCCATATTTCCTCCTTTTATCAGTTTTCAGGAGAGAAAATGTTGATAATTTATAATGGATCTTAGCCAAAATTAACTTCCAAACTATTTGCAGTCAGAATCATTCTTTTATTGTAGAAAAATCAAACCAATTCACGTCCATACTCTCCTCCAGATACCACTCCTCCAGAAGGTAAATCAGACTGTTCAAAACCAAAACTGAGCATGCTTGATAACTGGTGGGAGGGGAATAAGCAGTGATGCGTTATGGGACTTGTATGCTTAACCAGTTTGACATTTTACCTTAATAGAAAAATAATGGCAGACTTCCAGGTGTCTCCTCCCTATTAACTGATAGGTGGAAGAATGGTGAAACTGAGGCAAAGTTTGGGAAATATCAAGTAAAATTACAAATACAGTTGGCCTAAGGCAGAAGCACCAGTAGGAAGACACTCGAATTGTGTTACATAGCTGAGAAATAACTGCACAAGAAACTATAGAAAGAGAAGAGAAAAAGGGAGGGGGAGAATTTAAAAATTACCATACCTAATATCTGCTTTGTGCTTGGATCTTACCTTACATATTGAGGCAATAACTTTGAAAGCAATTCAGACCTAGGCATTTTGCATTGGATTATTATAATTTGTTTTCTAGGCTTCTCTGGGAGGCAGAGTAGAAATAACCAGAGTTAAATTAATTTCTGAAACAAGTAATGTAGAGAGGTGAGGGGCTGAAATGTATAGATGGTAGAATGTTACTAACAAGAAAACTTTGTACTGTAGAAAAAATGCTGAACACACTAGCAAATGATGAACAGAGAGGGTAGTGGGGTCCTGAAAACTCCCAATGTGTTCCATATACTTCACAGAAATAGGCAATGCCCCTCTTTCTCCTTGTAACCTCTAATGGAGTAGTTTAAAGGGGAAAGTAACTTCTCAGTTATGATGCTGAGGCCTTCCTGTTTTACACCCTGTAGTCCATTTAGTCAAAAACAGGAGTTTGTTTTCTATTTAAGGGATATGTTGGCCTACTCTATTCTTTCAGTCATCTGTCCTCAAAATCTGCCCACATTAACATTAAAGTGGGCAGACTTTGGGTGATACTTATCAATTTGGTGAAAGATACATAAGTGATGATTTTATACATGAGTGGAGCTGAGATTTTCTGTTCCTTTCTTGGATTTGGGGGAAGCGATTTTAGCTTTCTGTGATGCCTACTCTGGGTCCTACAGTTCACTTTTTTACATAGTTCATAATGCAAAACATCTGGAAATTATGCTGTTAATTTTAGCCAGGGGAAGGAGCAGAAGGAGAGTAATGTGCCATGTACAATGCTTGGCAGCTGATTGTATATCTGTGATCTACCAGAAACCTACTTTTCACTTTAACATCTAACTGTATTAAATAATTTAGAATCTGTATGATTTTTTAAAAAGTAGAATTAACAAAATCTAAATCTTGGCCATATTTAACCTGTAAAACATTGAGTATAATGTTGATTTGTTTAAGTAAATTTCCAAAACCATGATGGATTTGTTTTCCACTTAGAAATTGATTAAACAAGAGAGTAATCAGAATAATTCATTCTCTGTCAGCATAAAATGTAATTCAAGTTACTAAGAAAAATGTAAAACTTGCTGGCCATCACTCATTAAATTTCAATTACAAAAAAAATGAAAAACTTGATTATATATGATCATCCTAATTTAATCTGATTTGCCCATATATATTTCATGTTACAGCTTATTTGAACAAATGGAATATAGAAGCTTTGTTTCTTCCTATTTTGCTGAGAATATCTCACAGCAATTAAAAATAAATAAATTAGCAAACACAATCTGTTCATTTAATTAACCAGAAGCAATGATTTGCACATAAACATTTAGTTGGCTTAAAAATATGTGATACTACAGATTGCTCATGATACATCTTATGGATGCAACACATTTTCCAAATCTAAAACCATGGATCAAAAATGTTTCTTCCTCCATCATCTCTTTGGTCAGAAAATTAGCAGAATTCAGAATCATATTATTACATTTTTATATTGTGAGACATTAGAGCATTCATCGTCACACACATTTCCTTTTATTGAGGAAATCTTCTGGTTTTTGTGTCACCTACATAAACTTTTTCCAAAATTGAAATTGGGGTGCTGGCTTTATTTCTTACATTATCAACTAAATTTATTTTGTTTCTTGTGTGTTATCAAAAGTGATTTTTAAAAGGTAATAACATTGACTCTGGTTGTGATGAATTACAGATCTGATTTATTATATAATCATGAATTCTGTAGAAGTTTCTGTAGAAAGGATCTGGGCAATTTATAAACTAATGAATAAGCTTTTTAATGCAGTATATTATTAAGATATGGTACATGTACACATGTATGTATATATGTATATATACTTGGATTCATACTCCAGGTTTGGATACAACTTGTACACAACTTAGGTGCCTGGAAATAAATGGCTATGGTGTCACTAACCCTCATTTGCTTGGTTTTTCAGAGCCAGCATATTTATGATCAATTGAATCAAAATGTAAATATCAACAAGTTATAAATGTGATTTCTATGTGTACCACATATGTATAGAAGGTAAGTTACATGCATGTTTAACCTAACTGATAGGATAAACTTAGTAGCCTTAAACTTGAATAGCATTTTGGGTTAACAAAGGTGGTTCCAATTGGAGCCATAGAGCAAGAAGCAGAAGAAGAAAAAAAGCAGAAGAATGGGAAAGTGAGAAGACATTTGCCAACTGACATTTTTAGGATTGGTTCATGATCTTAATTAAGATTGCTTCATGACTTGCCAGGCTTTTGCCTTTCTGTGAAATAATATACTGTCTAGTTGAACACTTGGCTGTTCTACAATCACAGTCCTCACACATTGATCTGGATTGGGAAGATCTGCTTTTCTTTATATCCATCAAGGGAGCTCTACACACTCACGCTAGAATGCTTTCTAATGATAAAGTCTACTCCAGATATGGCTGTAGAAAGGGGCAGAACTCACAAAATGTGACTTCTACCATGTGCTACCCTGCAGTTCTGAAGCATCACTTCTCTGATGTGGCAGTGCAATTTTGGACTCAGAATGTGTCAACATACAGTAAGACGTATATTAGTACAAGATAAATGGTATTTTGGAATATTTGGAATATTGAGATAAAATATTCTGTAAACACAGAAACCAGCAATTACATACCTATTTATTTTTTCTAAATTAATTAAGAGAAGCACAAATACAAGAATATTAGAAAATTTAATTTTAAAATTGATTTTTACAATATTTTTTTAAAAAGAAGAAAGAGGAGAAAGGAGGATAAAACAACTCTGAAATAGGTGTCCACGTTGCTAGAAATCCCTGTCTAGTTCCTTTTATAGGAAATAAAAACCTAGTTCAAATGTTAATAAACAATATTTGAGCATAATCCAATCTACAATTTTAGAGTTAAGCCTTAAAACGCTGCGCTGGCTTTTCTATTATTTTCTATCTTTTTAAAAAAATTATATATCTTGTAGCTCCTACAGTTATTTTTCCAGATAAACCCCCTACTAAGCCTTTTATCTTCATAGCAACATACTGCAGATGTTGGAAGAATTGCCGCTTAAACAGTATACTAGCTAGGTATTTTAATTTGATGCGAAGAATCAAAGATAGACCCTTGTTTTGAAGACTTCAAGAAGCTTGCTGCTAAAATGCACAGATCAAACAAGGTAAAAGAACACTAGCTATGTTTCCTTTTGATCACATTGAGTTTTGTTACTGGGAGGAACTGTTATCTAAAAGTGGATTAAATGCACAACTAGTAAATGCAAACTTCCAGTAGTTGAAACATGCTCCTGAAATATAAGATCCAAAGTTCTAACACTTTTAATCTCTTCTACCTTTAAATTACTCTGATTTCAGAATTCCATTGGGTGGTACATTAAATTTTCAGCATATTAACGATCAGTTGCTATCACTGTATTTTTACAGTGTTTTGGTATTTTGCTTTCTAAAAAGCTGCTCTTGCTTCATTTGGGCCTTGATCTACAGCCCATTAGTGTTAATGATAGCATGTACAATATTCTTAATGAGTGGTGAGGCTGTTAAGCTTTTAGTCTGTTAATCACGTTCACTGAATTCAATCTAAACCATGCAGCCTTAAAACATTATCAATCTTAGTAGCATAATAAATATTCCTATTAACCAGTGTGCTTTCAAAAATATTTTACTTCCACTTGTACAGTAAGATTTCTACTTGTTCTCCTTACCTCTGAGGGTTCCCATCATTCAAAACTGTCCTAGAAGATCTCCCACGCACCCCATTCCTCTGGGTTTGTAATGAATTAGGTAAAAAGAGAAAGGATCCATACCAATAATGGATGCCATTCCATCCACAGATGGATACATACACAGTCCCACTTAACAATAGACACTTACTGATAATCAGTCACTATAATTTCTCTTATGTGAAGATTGCCATCACCAACAATATCCAAACGGTAGCTTCTGCTGCAGAAAGATCTAATAATAAATAATAAATATGTTGTCATAGACTCATCTTCTTTTAAAGGAATGCTGTTCCAGATAAACATGGCACATGTTGTGTTTCTTCTGAGTGTGTGGTTGAAGTTAAATAACCAATTAACACTACTGATTGGCATTTTTCCCATCCCAATAGAAACCTTGAAAGGGCTCCATCCCATTTGAAATGGAAGCACTCCTGATGAATTGAAGGAATTTTAGTTGAGATCAGAGATACATAAACACATTATCAGAATAAATAGCAGAATAACAGAGTTGGAAAGGACCTTGGAGGTCATCTAGGCCAACCCTCTGGTCAAGCAGGAGACCCTATACCACAGGTATCAAACTTGTCATGTTGCCATCATACGATGTTTCACAACATTTTCCCCATTCTCATGCAGTGGTCGTGGCCTGCACGTGACACATCCAGCTCACAGACCACCAGTTTGACACCCCTGCCCTATACCATTTCTGACATATTGCTTATATGTTACTATTCCCAGGCAATTAATTCATCTGTATATGATTGGTATATATTGAGACTATTCAGGAGGTCTGGCCCAATGGTGGGATTCAAATTTTTTTACTACCGGTTCTGTGGGCATGGCTTGGTGGGCGTGGCAGGGGAAGGATACTGTAAAATCTCTAGTCAGAGATGGTATTTTCTGGTTCTCCGAACTACTCAAAATTTCCGCTACCGGTTCTCCAGAACTGGTCAGAACCTGCTGAATACCACCTCTCGTCTGGCCCTATCCTAAGATAGGGGAGATGGTTTTGGTACATCAGTTATGGGAAAGAGGAGGCAAAGTTTTGGATCTTGGACTTTGCCCCTAAGTAACAGCAGAGAATGCTATTCAATGGCCAGTATGGGAGACAGTTTCAGCTATGGTTCTATTTTGCTTTTGAACAAGAACTGAAAGGACTTTGTGGTGGTTATTCTTAGTGGCCAAATGTTCTAGAGCATGAGTGTCAAAATTGTGGCACCATGTTGCCATCACATGACATTTTGTGATGTTTTTCCCCTTCACCAAACTGGGGTGGGTGTGATGCATCCAGGCCACAGGCCACCAGTTTGATACCCCTGCTCTAGAGTAAACTAGCTACTCAGCCTACTTAAAATCAACATGGGTCAGTGGTGGGATTCAAGTTTTTTTACTACCGGTTCTGTGGGCGTGGCTTGGTGGGCGTGACAGGGGAAGAATACTGTAAAATCTCCAGTCAGAGGTGGTATTTGCCGGTTCTCCAAACTACTCAAAATTTCTGCTATTGGTTTTCCAGAACTGGTCAGAACCTGCTGAATATCACCTCTGACATGGGTTATTGCAAAACATGGCTTCTCGGCGTTGAAAAAGCTGTATAACAAAACTATTCCTTCCCTTAGGCAGAATTAAGCATTACTTCCACTGCATTTTCCTCCATATATAAGCTCACAGTGCACTAAACCAATTCCATTTAGTAAACATTGCAAGTAACTTGAGAATGTTCAAGACATAGGATTGAGAGTCCCAGGTTTATATGCATATGCATTGATATTTTCATGAATCTTTTTATCAACTCCAATGAGCAGGGACATGAGTATTCATCAGAGGAGGACAAATGGCGTATTTCATCATTTTGGCATAATTTTAGTTTGCTCCAGACACCAATAAGTAGTCGATTGTGTCAAGGAGATATTAGTGGCTAAATATACAGTGATTCGATTCCATTTATACGTAAGAAGCAATGAATATAATGATCTAATATCCATTATATAACCATCTATGACATTGAAGATGAGAGGGATTTGTTAAGTTTTCTGAATCAAGCTGTTGCCATTTTGAACAAGGTAGTCCTTCATGCTACCTTGTAGGACTCGACAGTATGGCAAAATATGGATTGAAAGCCATGGATGGAAAAAGAAACATCATGTCCCAGAAATGCACCAAGGAAAAACAATGTCTCCTCTGTTGCTAGAATGGCTTGTCACAGGACATTTAGAAGGTAGCAATTCTGAATAGCATTTGCAGGCTTCTACAAAAAATAGTATAATGTCATAGCTGAAATCTATGTGATGAGACGATGAAGATACTTGGTAGAAACATTTTCTTTGGCTCCACAGTTTTACTACAAAATGGAAATCTGAATCTGTGTTTTCTAATAATGAATTTTCATGCCTCTTCTTAAAATGTTTAAGAATTTGGTGGATGCAGAAATATTTCTTTAAATCTGAAGTGTGGTATTTGTTGTTTTCTGACAGGTGAAAGTTTATGCATTGCTTCTTAATTGTAATCAACAGTTGGGTTAGTGAATCATCTATTTAGCTTTGGGTGATTCCAAAATAAAGAGATCTATGTAGGCCCATTTCCAAAGTTGGGAGCTTTCTATTAGTTCTAGCTTTGGTCTTATGCAATGATATGGCTTTAGCTGATTTTAAGAGTTCATTGGGTTACAGATAGTCCTTGTTTAGCCACTGTCTTAACAGTTTGCTGTTATGACAGTGATGGAAAACTTATTTGCAACAAGTTCTTGCATTTACTGCTTTTGCAGGTTTGTAATGCAAAGAAAAGCTGAAGTAAGATTATAAGCATAGTTGCAATTTCACTTATCAACCATTTTGCTTAATGACTAAAGTCCTAGTCCCAAGTGTTGTCCCTGAACAAGGACTACCTGCAATTCTTCTGAAGTCACTGCAAATATCCTTTTAACCCAAACAAAAACTTTAGTTTTCTTTGCAGTACTGCAGCCCTATAGTAGAGTTTGCACTAGGCTCTTTTTCCATTGAGGAGAAATGTTGCTTCACTTTTCTTCCTTGTAGCCTTACTCCCCTGACACAGACTCAACAACTAGATACTTAAAATGTGACCTCTCTTCTCTCTTCCAATCACTGTAGCCACATACAACCTTGGTTCCAATCACTGGAAAAATGCCTGGCTACAAAAATATCAGTATGCTGTTACATCACTGTCATTACTTACAAGGACAATGGAACAAAAGTGGTTTGCTGATATCTTGGCATCTCCTCATCATAACACTTGGTTTTTTTTCAGTGTGTGTCTGTGTGTGGGAAGGCATGTTTAAAATATAGAATCATAGGTCTGGAAGGGACCTTGGAGATCCAGTTCAACCCCCTGCTCAAGGCAGGAGCACTTATACTATCCCAGTCCTATTTTTGAAATCTGGAAACCTCCAGTAATGGGGCACCCACAACTCTGGGAGGCAAGCTCTTCCATTAATTGTTCTCATTGTCAGAAAATTGACCCTGGGAGGGTGTCTGAGGATACAAGTGTGTGTGCAAGAGGTGTCACATAGTTCAACAAGCTGGTCTGAGTGTAAGGGAATGTGAGTGGGTGGGCAAGAGGCACTGTGCAAGAGTGGAGAGCGCATAAAGGTACAGACCAGGAAGAGTGGGCAGGGGTGCCTTGGAGGAAAGGCAAGGATCAGAGAAAGTACACAAGGGTATATGAGGGTGTGCATGTGGTCAGCACAGCATGATTTCAGGGGGGTTGGGGGATGTTGTGGGTGGGGGAGCCTCAGCAACTTGTAAGCTTCCTTGCCAGCTTCCCCATGAACTTTCACAGTGTCACTGCGTTGTTTTGGATTTGTCTGGTGAGCTCCCAGAGAATACCGGACTGGGTATCACGTTTCCATAGTAACAAGATAAGAGCGTCTTGTGATGTATGATTTACTGTGCATGTGTGCAGTGGAGAACTTTTCTTCATTTTTACTTTATTTTTCTTTTCTTTTGCTTGCTTATTAGAATGTACTGCTTTTTCTTTTGTTCCTAGTTATGTGTAAATAAAGTATACTGGTAACAATGATTCATTTCCTCTAATTTATGAAGCTGAATTTTTTTTCGCTTTGACACACAGGGAAGTACAAGTAGCATTCACATGATCACGAGGTACACGAGTTTCATCAGTGCAAATGGGTTGCCAAGCACTCAGATCATGATAATGTGACTGTGAGGGTGCTGGAACTGGTTGAACCATCATTAGTGCGCCACTGTCATAATTTGGAACGGACACTGACTGAATAGTCATAAGCTGAGAACTACCTGTAATGAAGAAATCTCTTCAAAGTAATAGCTATTGCAACAAAAAAGTTGTATGAAACCTTAATCTAAATCTTATTAATCTTAAGGATGTTGCAGAATGGTAGCTATGAATAACCTTCACTGCTGACCATTTGAAACATCTGGACTATCACTGTTTCCTCCTGCCTTAATAAGAACATCTTATTGGTGAAAAACATCTATGATTGATGAGAAATTGCCTGCATGCCATGCTCAATAATATGCACCTTCTGCTGGAATTTTTGGTGAGACATCCTTCCCCTGAAAAGGCAGAACATGGATACCAAGGCAAAAAAGATATAATGCTTGTGTGTTGAATGGAATGGCAGCATCCAGTTTTGATGTCTCTCTGTGTAAGAGTTTTGGATGTACAAAGTTAATCCGGTATGCAATGCCCCGCAGATTGTGTATGCCTCCTGCATTTCATTATGTGCAATCATATAATTATATAGTCATATAATACAGTGTTTATACAATACAATATAATTATATAATACAGTTATATTATACAGTATATAATAGTGTTTCTCAACTTTAGCAGCTTGATATGTGGATTTCAATTCAGTTCAAAGCAAATCTGGCTGGGGCATTCTGGGAGTTAACTCCTCACATCTTCAAATTGCCAAGGTTGAGAAACACTGAGCAGATTATAGCTGTGCTTGCACTTAGGCAATAAACAAATGTATTTCAGGGATCGTTCTTTGACCAAACAGGCTTTGCCAACAGGAGCTCTGAATTTTTCCTTCAAAATATTCCACACAGTCATAAGGGTTAAATAAATTATCTGCACCATTGGCATAGATTAAGGAGATTTATCTTTATTGAATAAGCCTGGGGCTCTTATTCTGTTTGAAATCTTCCTGAATTGGCCTCATTCTTTAGTGGTTGAAATTATCAGTTACTCAGCATAGAGTAAGGAAAAATAAATTTAATCAATACATCTTTGTGGCTACAAATAATGGATTGCCTCTCTTCTGTATTTTGATGATGAAGAAAGCATATCCCTATTTCTTGAGCCCCAGCATCTTATTTGAATCAATTGAGAGTTTCATTCTAACATTTATGAATTATTTGTTCATAATGCAAGGCATACCTATTTAATCATAAATTTTGTGAGGGATGGTTGCCCAGGGAGTTTCTTTTTAAATTTCTGACAGAAATAGCAATCTTTGTTTTAGTAAAACCTGAGCCATATGAAAGTCAGGAGCAAAAATAAATGGAAGCATGTATTAGATTTTCCATTGACAAATGGAAAAAATATTAAAAATGTAATAAATTACATCTAGCTCAAATAGCTTTTAAAGGTAGAAAAGAGAATACAGCAGTCATTTGCAGGTTACAGATGTGCCTTCATTGTTACCTTTCTTGCCTGTCTCTAATTTGCTATTCAAGGTGCAACTCTGTACTTGCTAGGCTCAGAATAGCCCACTGAACTTAATGGGGCAATTCTGAATAGATAGGATAACATTCTAAAGACCCAGCGATCTTGCCAGGTTCAATCCATCAGGAAAGAGGTGTAGAGAGAGCAGTGTTTTATCTTTCATTCATTCATGCATGCACGCATGAATATATGCATAGAATTGTATGCCTGCCATCTCATTTGCCAGTTTTAACTGGCTTACATCTCACTACATGGAAGTTACATGGGAAAGCACTTTTCTGAATATTAGCAATAGTCTATTCTGTACAAAGGAGATAGGCTATTCCAGAGAAAAGGGCTAAGACCAAGAATAGTTTCTCTAGGCCTCCTTCACTAATATCATAGCCAGGGTTGGAGGATTCAACAATTTGTTATCTTGGGTGACATGTTTCAGATAGGCAAATTCTACATGGTATAGACAGTTCCCAAACTGACAGAAGAAAATATTTATCCCAAATCTAATGAGAATAAAAGTCTAAAAGTCTTTATAGATAGTAGCTAGCAATTTAAACTGGACTGGAAACCTATTTGCAGTAAATGTTTCAGCAATATTGGGACAACAGTGTGGCACTCACCAGCCAGCTAGTCAGCAGCTTGATTTTGCACCACATATAGCTTCTTCATCATCTTCAAGGGCAGCCCCATGTACAACAGATTGCAGTAATCCAGCCATAGCTTTATAAGAATGGATGAGAGTTGTTCAATCCTTAGGTCTAAGGAAAACTTGGCACATCAGTCAAAGTTGGCCAAAGGCCATCTAGAGTGCATACCGCAGTTGATGCTCCAGCTAGTGCCATGAGCTTGGGAAGTCCAAACTGTGTACCTGCCCTTTCCTGCCACCCTGACCAGAGTTAAAGACTGAACTAACCTGGAACATGATGTCTTTTGAACAAGCAGCATTCATTTTATCTGGATTCATTTTAAACCCATTCTGTTCTATCCAGTCTCTCACTGCCTCCAAGTAGTGGGTTCAAGTCTTCCAATACATCTCTTCCTGCTACTACTCCAACTGATGAGTTCCCCCAGTAGTTTCATATTGATGTCTGTTGTTCATTCAACCATTTTTAGTCATGAAAATGGCAACCTACTGCAAGCAATACAATAGAATGCTGATTGACTGATTGAATCATACTTTTTATTTTAGAAATTCAAATAGTTTACCTTCCTCCTATTCCCCCCCCACCCCCAAAATAGCAACTCTATAGGTTGATATATTAGCCTCAAAGTGTATGTGACTGGTAGAAAGTTGCCCCCTGATCTTCTGCAATAGCATTCTGCAATAGCACTTAGACTTATATACCCCTTCACATTGCTTTACAGCCCTCTCAGCATATTCCTCCAGCAATCTGGGTCCTGATTTCACTGACCTTGGAAGGATGGAAGGCTGAGTCAACCTTGAGCTGGTTCAGGATCAAACTGCTGATAGTTGGCAGAGTTAGCTTGAAATACTACACTTTAACCACTGTGCCACCAAGGTTCATCTGCAACTGAAGGTGGACTAGACCTCTCTGCTCTTACTCCAACACTTGAACGACTACAGTATGCTGGTTAATATTAAGTCTACTTGTGTATTTGGAGATAGTAAAAGAGAATGCAAATAAGTAGCAGGAGTTGAATGCATTTGCCTTTCTTTTGTGCTCCCTCCTTCTTCCAGACAGCAACATGAGAATGCAGGGGAGAGGACAAGCAATGGAAAAGAGTGGAAATGCTCTCCTATAATATTTTGATATTGCTGTGAGAATACTGCAAAGCTCAAATTAAACATGCTATGGATTTGAAGGTCATTTCACTACCGGTGGTATCTTGGCTGTTGAGTGGATTAAGGATAGCAAAGTAAATCATTTCCAGATTTCTTCAGGACATCTTTCCCTTTAAGCAGCACATTAATGCCTCGCTGCTTTGCTTGAAGGACATGACTTGGGAGAACAGTTTTTTTAAAAGGCTGGCAAGTGAAAATAGATTATATAACAAATTAATTGCATATCTTGACTGAAATTACATATTAAAGAGACATATGGGATCTGGGCTAATTGAGTTTCATTGATGAATCTCCCAGTGTACTTAGCAGAAGATTATAGTTGATATGATCATGCCAATTTGGTTTGTGGGGGGTGGGTTGTTGATCTCCAAATGTCATCATAAAGGCAAGGGAATCATAAAGGCAGATGCCAGGTCAAGTCCACTTTTACCTTGAGGTTGGAATCATAAACAGAGATTTATTCTATAGACTCAACCCTGAATTCTTCAGCAATTCCTGGAGGATCATGGTTTGCTTGTTACTTTTCCACCCATGCAACAAATGAGGGGAGATGCAACAATTATTGATTTGTTTGTTTATTTATCAAATTTATACACTGCCTATCTCACCTAAGTGACTTTGGATGGTTTACAAATAAAAGCCATTCAACCATATAAAAGAGATACAGCTAAAAGCAAAAATAAAAACAGAAATAGAAACAAATGAAAACAATAGTAAAAATGCTTTAGACAAACTTTAAAAAGTAAAACAAAACACCTTATTTTTTTCTTCTCTGGGCTGTAAGGATATTGAACGTGATTTAAAATGTGTTGTTCTCCCATTCTGACCAAGACACCATTTTGGTCCAAGTACACTTCTCATTTTGGTTTAAAATCATCTGCCATCACTTTGTTGGGTTTAGCTGTTATTATATTATTAGGTTAATGCATCTGTTGCTAGTAGAGATGTTGATATGTAGTCTCATCTTTGAGTCTTCAGGAAACATAGGCATTTCTCCCCTATTTTTAATGCAAGCAGCACTAGGTGTTTTTGAGCAGCCACAAGTATTTTGTATTGCAGAATTAGCAGAATTTTCATTCTTTTTAAATGTTTCTTAAACGTTGTTTATAAAAGACCCTTTCAAGGTGAGTAGATAACTATTTATGCCTTCTTACAAAATAAAACCAGTGCACCTGCACTGCAAATTACAGGTAACAGTAGCAAACAAAGGTGGAAGCAGATGCTAATTTTGTGCCTAATACTGCTTCCTAAGACTTCATGCTTTGAGCCAACAGTTCAAGTTTAGATTTGTTGAATATTTAGTCTAACATTCTTAACTAAGACTGTACCTTGGAATTACACAATTATTCTGTGGTATATATGATCATTGCTATACTTCCCTTGTGAGCAATGGAGAACACATGGTGTCAGGACAAATGGTGAATTCTGCTCCCAATCCTTATAGGCAATCCAGAAACATATTATGATTGAGGATTTCAAAAGTCACTGGGAACCATAATAAGACCAGGAGAGGCATTCAAAGGTGCTTTTTTCAAAAGGTAACTGGACTTTTTTTCCAGGAGGAGGAGGAGGAAGAGGAGATTTCACTTCTCATGCAAGAAACTTCATCAGTTGTGAAGGCGGATGATCGAAGGATAGGTACTGACAGTATCTTATGACTATATTGAAACTTCACTGGAAGGAATTCAGATAATCCATTACATGCAGGTTCAGAGTTGAATTTCAAAAACCTATGTCCTGAGGCTACAAAGAGTAAAAGCAAGCTGAAACAACATTTGGGCAGGATAAGAAACATGGCTGATTCATTTATAAGATAAAGTATATTTGAAATGTATAAGGTCTCATTTCATTTTACAGACCAGTTTGCAATTAGGGGAGTGGGGTCATCCAGATTACTTGCAAGACTATATTTTTCCATAAAGTCTGCCCCACACATTTAGAACTTCGATTGATCATTTTTTAATAGATCTCATCATGGATATCATGCATTTGATATCAACATATAATTCTACTTTTAATGTGTTGATAGTATAACACAGTTTGCTTCGAAGTCATGGTTGGTGCCTTCCTCGTTATATTCTAAGAGAGGATCTAAAACATGTATTTATAATCATAGCTTTTAGAGGTTTTGGGGTGTGTTTTTATGTTGTTGGATTTTAATGGTGTGCACTATAGGTTAGATTTTGTTGTGTGTTGAAGTCTGTAAGCCTTTTAGAGTCATAAAATGGGAATGGAGAACATATAAATGTATACTTAAGTGGATGTACATATTGCAAAATGTTTCACATTGCCATAAACCCCTTCTTCCGAAGAAAGTAAAAATCTCATTAATATTGTATTTCATTCTGAACTTCTACCCTGTACTATACAGATACAATACAGGATTGCCATCCTATTGTATAGAAAAGTATGGAAGCCATGCCCACAGAACCGGTAGTAAAAAAAAAGTAAGATTCTTAATTAAGAATCTTACTGTTGCAAGACAAGGCAGTATCAGACAGAGACCAAACAATATTGGAAGACAACTAAAAACTGAAAACTTCACAATTAGGCTAGGAAAACAAAGACTTCAGTGCCAGGCAATTGGCTTCTGTGAATTGTAATAACAAAAATAATTGTCAAAAATTGGCTGTAGTGAAGGAAGCACATGGAATCTCTCTTTACAGACACAAAAATAGGCAAGTTGTAAGAGGAGAAAAAAAACAGCAGTTTCAGATTTGGGGGAAGATATATCTGCAGAGCTTAGCAACAAACTACAGTATTTGCAGAAAAAGAAAAGTATAGTAAGATTTGGATTTTCAGTACAAAATATCTGAATGATGCCAATGTTTTTTGGAAAGGCAGTATAGAAAACCAAATCAGTAGATGTGTGGACTGTGCATTAACTAGCAGCTAATACTAAGTGATTAATCAGTTCAGGATTTAATGGAATCCTTCCATTCCCCACCATCTTGTCAGAGCTTAAGAAACTTCCTGGATAAGAAGCAAAACATCTTCAAAACAAAAAACAAGGAAGTCCAGTACCCTCCTGAAAAAGTACCTTTGGGATTCAATGATAAGATAAAGAGGAGAAAAGAGGAAAAACTCAGAGCATGCCAAGAACTACACAGATGGTTAAACTTTTCTGAATTCCCAAATTTGGGACAAAATATGTTATCACACCATCCCCAAACATTACGGAGTATATTAAACCTCAGTGTTACAAATCCATTGTTATCACAATCCAAGAACTAAAAGAGTTCATAAAAGAACCATAATTTCTCATTAGATATTTAGGTTCCATCATAAAACAAGCCAATTCAGAATTCTCACTCAAGCAGAAGTGACCAGGTTCAAATTATCATATTTTGGAAACATTATACAAAGAACCTAACTCTCTGAAGAAGTTTATGATGCTGGGAAAGATGGAAGGAAAGAAAAGAGAATGACCAACAGCAAGATGGATGAGTGGGAATAGCAATGGCTGTAACATTAGAATGCTGAGAACAAAATATCCTGGAGTAAATCTATTTACACTACATTGATAATACATAAACAGTCAAAATTGGATTCAGAATTTGGAATATAAGCAGTACTGATTCAACAAAAAACTTAATTCATTTGCATCATACTTGCCAAGCCCAACAGTATTAAAAAAACCTCAAAACTCAAAAAAGTATTTGTAAAAATGGCAGACTACAAGAACTTCCACCAATAAATTTTTGGCACAGCTGAAATAATGGTGATGATTCACAGACCACTTAATACATTATGAAGAGTAATTTAGCTGAGACTGCAAAGAAAGTTTATATCTACAGAAAGAACAGAAAAAGATCAAAGAAAGCAGACTGTCAACACTGTAAAAGCAAAGGCTGGTAAACAATATTCACTTAGGATAGTTCACTGAATTGCAAATGATGTACAACTCACAGATAGCAAGCAGGCAGGCACAGCATATCAACCAATTCAGGACTGGGAATGGGATGAAATAAAAATTTACAATGAGTAAAGATATACATTTGGCAAGATTTTTCAGAGTGGAAAACTGAACCCACTTTCATGTTCAAACAGATTAGCAGAAAATACGTTCAGATTATGAAAAATGTGATAAAGAAACTGCCAATCAAGACACATGCTTAAGTTGCTGAGGTATAAAAATACATCAGTTACTGTATGTGGATGTGAATATGCACATAATATGCATGTTACATGCAGATATGCAAAGTAACCAAGGAAGGAAATAAACATGCATATTCTTTATGAATGATCCCAACGTCATACGTCTATGATTTATAAGTTTATTGGGAACATTGGTGCATGCAAAAATTGAATTCCATCAGAATCAACTCTTGTAGATCTCCCTTATCTCCTTTCCCAAGTTGCCTTGCTTACAGTATATTATAGGTGAAATGATATTTAGTCCTCTGTATATCTGTAACACATTTTGCTTTGTTCTCATTAAGTTGCTTGCTAGTCCTTGTTGTTTTCAGTTACATACCGTGCTTGTTTTATTGATCTGTGAATGCGTAATTAATTCAAATGATAATTGATACAATCTGCAACTGGGCAGAAAATTCCCCTGCCATTTTGCTATGTTTTGATGAAATTGCTTGTTAACAGAAGAGCAAACAGCCAGGTAGGTTATTTGACAAACCAAGTTTTTCACTAAGAGGAAAAGTGCTCTAGATGCACAATGTTTTGATGTTAGTTCCAAGAACTAAAATCAAATATTATCAGGATTGAGAAAAGGCAGATGGCCTAAAGCCACCCTAAAATTCGTAGTAATTTTCAGACTGGAAGATACAAACTGAAAATATTGTAACTTGTAGTGAATAGCACAAAGGGCAAAGTATGTTAAGAATATTGAAATAATCAACAATTCCTTGACATTTAACTTGACTTTACTGGTCTTAGTTAAACCATGGAATTCATTGCTACATAATGTGATGATTATGGATTTGAATGGGCTGCAAAGGCATTGAGATAAATTTGGATAGATGTTAAATTGATTATTGGGCATGATATTCTTATATATTGTAATATCAATTGTTGGAAAATGGAGGGTATGCTGCACTTTTGTCTTGATTAGGGGCTACCTGAATGCATCTGCTTTGTCATGGGGCAGCATTATATACTATTGGGGTCTTTGAATATGTTGGTAGGATATATTCTTCTTTTATTCTTCTTTCCCATTCTGCTCACACAGAGAAACATGTCTTTTGTTTGCAAAAGAGGAAGTTAGGATGCAGATCATTATATTTGAGCCGTGGTGGCACAGTGGTTAGAGTGCAGTACTAGAGTGCGGCTACTTTTGAATAGAATAGAATACTTTATTGGCCAAGTGTGATTGGACACACAAGGAATTTGTCTTGGTGTAAATACTCTCAGTATACATAAAGAAAAGATACATTCGTTAAGAATCAAGAGTCATAATGTACAACACTTAATGATAGTCATAGGGTACAATCAACAATCAAATCATACTAGGAAACAGTCAGTATGTTGTTAAGGACACAAGGGACAAAGTTACAGTCCTACAATCACAAGTGGGAGGGGATGGGTGATAAGGAGTGATGAGAAGATTAGCAGTAATAGTAGTGCAGACTTTGTAATAGTTGAACAGTATTGAGGAAATTATTTGTTTAGCAGAGTGATGGCTTTTGGGAAAAAACTGTTGTTGTGTCTAGTTGTTCTGGTATGCAGTGCTCTATAGCATCGTTTTGAGGGAAGGAGTTGAAACAGTTTGTGTCTGGGATGTGAGGGGCCTGTAAATATTTTCACAGCCCTCTTTTTGACTCGTGCAGTATACAGGTCCTCAATTGAAGGCAGGTGGGTAGTAATTTTTTTTTTTGCAGTCCTAATTATCCTCTGAAGTCTGTGTCTGTCTTGTTGGGTTGCAGAACCAAACCAGACAGTTATAGAGGTGCAGATGATAGACTCAATAATTCCTCTATAGAACTGTATCAGCAGCTCCTTGGGCAGTTTGGGCTTTCTGAGTTGGCGCAGAAAGAACATTCTTTGTTGTGCTTTTTTGATGAGGTTTTTGATGTTAGGTGTCCATTTTAGGTTATATGATATAGTAGAACCTAGAAATTTGAAGGTCTCTACTGTTGATACCGTGTTGTCTAGTATTGTAAGAGGTGGTAGTATGGGAGGGTTTCTTCTAAAGTCTACCACCATTTCTATGGTTTTGCGTGTGTTCAGTTCCAGATTGTTCCGGTTACAGCATGAGGCAAGTTGTATAACCTCCTGTTTGTATGCGGATTCATTGTTGTCTTGAATTAGACCAATCAGTGATTGCCAGCAGTTCAGCAGTTTAAGTTCCACCAGCTCAAGGGTTGACTCAGCCTTTCATCCTACCAAGGTGGGTAAAATGAGGACCCAGATTGTTGGGGGCAACATGCTGAGTCTGTAAACCTCTTAGGGAGGGCTGTAAACCACTATGAAACGATATATAAATCTAAGTGCTATTGCTATTTGTGTGACAATTTTAGCCTTTCCAGAAATTAATTTTAAATTGAAGAACAAGATAAATATAAACAAGAGATGATATCC
This sequence comes from Bungarus multicinctus, assembly GCA_023653725.1. Taxonomy (NCBI): domain Eukaryota; kingdom Metazoa; phylum Chordata; class Lepidosauria; order Squamata; family Elapidae; genus Bungarus; species Bungarus multicinctus. Next base: position 9,749,886 of record CM042838.1, read on the forward strand.
AGGGATATTAATTTGCCATTGGGAATACCCTCCCAAATGCTTTTGGTAGGGTAAAAGAAAGAAATTTCTCATCATAATTACAAGAATAAAAAGGATTTACTTCTTCTACCCAGATGCTAAACACTTGTGAATAAGCATCATTTTTATTTGATTGATTCAAATAAAAGCATCAATCAAATTGCATTTGTAGCCATGTACATGATGGTGGTTATTACTACTCTTACTAGACACCAGGAACAACATCAGCCATAGGAGCTCCAGCTTTGTGGCTACAGCTACTATCTTCTGGGATTTTCCAACTTTGAAAAAATGCAGATTTGTAGATCTCTGGATTTTATCCCCATGCCCCAGTTGTATCTGCAACACTGTCTGCTTCACAATAAATGTGGCCAACCGTATGCTTTTATCCTTGTCTTTTCATAATGCTCTATTGGTACTACTCATTCCTTGTCCCTTGTCCCTTTGCAGCCCCCAGAACCACAACTCTGAATATTCCACACTCTCCTGACCATTTTTAGAAATGATGGAAGGGGTTGATCTAGGTCAAGATCATCCCCTTTCATATTTAATCAAGAGGAAAGCTTTTCTGGATCTGCTTTTCCTTCTTTCATGGGACAAATTGGCTGGATCCAACCTATAATGTAAAACAAGCTTTGAGTAATGGCACTGGTCCTGCTAGAATGTTGAGCTCACTGTATGAATAGAAGGACTTGATTGGTATACTAGGTAAATCTTTTGAAGAGATAGGGGTTTGCTCCTGAAAAATTATAGGAAACAGAAATTGAAAGCAAGTTGATGTATACATTGTTTTATTCCAATACATTTTTTTCTGATTAGCACATGATTGGTACTAATAATGTCCATGCATTTGATCCAAGAGTAAGGGTATGCTACAACTTCCATCTGTAGTAGACCTACTTTTGATGGGCCCCAGGAGATAGGCCACTCTGCTGTGGTGCACTCCTTATATCACATTCTTCCTTGGAAAGATTGGTTAGTTCTATCTCTGTTAACGTTCAGGAAATCCCTAAAGATCTACAATAATTATGTTCCTGAGGGCTCCAAGGAACCAACTGACATTTTAAAGTGGTTTCCTTTGTGGATAATACGTGGGTGTTATACTCAGCCCTCCATTTGTGGTTTCTACATTTTATCTTCTAATGAATTTTTGACGTTCAATAATGATTGCCTATATTTTTGTAATGGTTGTTTTTATATTGTGGTTTCATTATTGAGCACCATCCAAGTCACCTCTGGTGAGATGGGTAGCAGTATAAATTTGATTTGATTTTAATAATTCTTACTAATATATCCCACTAATGTGAACATACTAAGAGCAATATTAGTTCATTGATACGTATTCTTTAAAAATAGCAAGAGATTTTTTAAAATACAAATAAAATCTAGGGGAGACTCAGAATCAGCCTAATGAAGAACTGAGTATGTTCAGAAGCTCCCAATAAAGCTGACTGATTGTTCAGAAATGGAAAACAGAAGCAGAATATAGGAAAGTATCATAGAGGAAGACATAATCATTTTGTGAGTGAGATGAGCAGTCTCTAAATTTAATTTATAAATATATAAATTATTGCCTAATTAGATTTGTCACTAGCCCTGGCTTGGTGACTCAGTTTTCAATTATATATTAGTAGCTGTTAAAATTGCATTTCCCTTGTCTTTTTAAATTTATCTCATTAATTATAATGATTTTTAAGCAATAGCAATAGCTCTTAGATTTATATACCACTTCATAGTGCTTTATAGCCCTCTCTAAGCAATTTATAGAGTCAGCTTATTGCTCCCAACAATCTAGGTCCTCATTTTACTGACCTCAGAAGGATGGAAAGCTAAGTCAACCTTGGGTCCTGTCAGGATTGAACTTCAGAGTGTGGGCAGAATTTGCCTATAATACTGCATTCTAACCACTCCAGAATTTAAAGTGAGTGCTATTCTACTGTCAGCCATCCTGAGGTCTCTGTGGAATCAGGTGGTTGAAAGTAGGATTCTAAAAAATGTGAATTAATATACCTGGCTTCAGATTTGAGGGCTTCCAATTAAGTTATTTAAAACTGGATCCAATACTCTCTGGCACATGATGTGTTTCCATGGCACCTCCGAAGCTGAAAGAATTTCTGGCTTAAGCACTATGAAAAAGCAACATAAAAATGAATTCTACAGGAGGAGGAGGAGGAGAATGAAGTGACTGATATAGACAGAGCAATGGCAAAAGGAAAAGGAAAAAGGAGTACACAACATTATGTTTTCCTCTTGGAGATGAGAATGGCAAATTCAGATGGGATAATTAAAAGCTAAAAAGGAGCCAGGGGAATAATAACAAGCAATTATTTTTCAGTAAATCATGATTTGGGTACTGAGAAATATGCAGGCATTATCCACTGTACTAAGCAACTATTACCCAAAGTAGTTATTACTCTCTCTTTTTTGTTTTTATTTAACAGATTATGTCAAATCTTTTCCAAGAATGGCTTATCTCCTTTCTCATCCCTCCCTCTGCCACCCCTTAGGAAACAAAAAGAACTAGGTCTTTAGTTCTCACAGAACTAATGGACAGTAATATGTGGTAAACATTTCTGGTTGATGAAAACCATTTTTCTGTCTTTTTTTAAATAAACAAATAGAAAACTGAGACAATTTAAATGTTTTGGGATTTTTTTCTTTAAAAAAATGATAAAAATCACCAACTTGTTATATATCATGGAAAGTTGAAGGACTCTCAAGGGTTTTATGAAGGATAATTTAAAATGTAAGATTCTCTTACTATACAATAGGAATCTTGTCATATATTAATCAATCATATCATTAAGCTCTACTTTCACTTGTCTAATTTAACCCCCAAATATAATCAAATGCAATATGTAGAGAAGTATTCACCTTAAGAGAAACCTCAATGCCAGAAGCATGGAATGCTGAAGTATATGAAATTTTGATTGATACCCTTGCCACAGAGGATAGTTTTGACTGCTTTATTTTAAAGATGCCTTTGATTTTTTTTAAAAAAAGTTAAGAACATTTCAGGAACAATGTGGGAATGAAGACATTATTACGAGTTTTCTGTTCATTAGGGTTGGTAAAAGTTTTACATCCTCATATATTTAATTCCATCTTCCACATCTAGAATATTTCCTCAGTGCATGGACTTCCTTTCAGCAGCAGAGATTTATATGGAGTGGAGACCGAGAACTATATATTAAAAGTTGCTTCCAATGATATGAATTCATTGTCCCTTTCAGCACAACTCCAAATCTGTTTGTAATGATGGGGAACACCGAAGAACACTTGAGAAATCTCAGGAGAAAATTCTATTGCACAAACAGAAGTCAATCTGCATAATATTAAGTGTAGCCCAATGTCACTTTACCGATAGCAATAGCACTTAGACATATACAGCTTCATAGTGCTTTACAGCCCTCTCTAAGCGGTTCAGAGTCAGCAGATTGCCCTCAATGATCTGGCTTCTCAATTTACCTTGGAAGGATGGAAACCTGAATCAACTGTTTGCCGATGAGAATCGAAGAGCAGAACTGAAATACTGCATTTTAACCTCTGCGCTACTACAGCTCTGGTGTCATTATATCTTAATCAAAGAAAAGAAAAGATGAGCTACTTAGTCTTGTTGGATGCTTAACTAGTTTGAAACAAAGGGTTATGATATTCTTAGTGAAAAACAAAGGAGGTTGATGCTAGCCAAAAACTGCCCTCAGTTAAACAAAATGTCAGAGAGCCTAAGGCACGTCCAATGATTTTAGAAATCCCTAGTTAGAGTTTTTAATGATACCAAGCCTAAACTATTCATAATGAATGTGGGGTAAGCAGTCATCTGGTTGAGTTGAATCTCACTTCTATCTTGTTTTTTCTTCTTCTTCTTTTTAATGTGACAGAGGAATATTGAAAATTATATTGTCAAAATTAGTGACTTATCCGTGGTTCATCTCAGTGCAGGTGCAGAACAGCAGCTGTGACTAATTGACTTGAAATTATGTTGCTTATCATCAGTACAGCTGCAATGGCAAATTAATGCATATTGGCTTCAGCATCTTCTATCAATGATCACTTAGGAAATTAACTCAACTCAGAAGTTTACCTTTTCCCAGACATAATCAGGAGAGGTTTTTCTAAAAGCTTCCTGTAAACCTTTCATTATTCATTCACTTGAAATTAAAAGTACTTGGCTGACCATGCCTAGACTAGGAAGATTAACAGGATTGGGCCTGAGTAGCATTATAAGACTACCAGAGAATATTCCCAGGGATAACTGGCAAGTCAGAAAGCATTTCTATACTGTTGTGAAAAAACCTACACAAAGTCATCAGGAGCTCTCTCTCTCTCTCCTTCCCTCCCTCCCTTCCTCTCTTCAGAGTAAAGAATTTACTCTGCCATTCCTAAATCATATTTGTGGCATTCTTTTGATTGACTCCAAGACATATCAGCACAACCACTATGGGAAACCGCAGTGATGTCTTGGTACTCCATGGATGTAATATAACCTCATGATATTGGAATAAGAATGCACAATTTTCATTTGCTCAAAGTTGGTAGGTATATTTTTAAGGGGTGAGATTAATTCGTTAAGTCTTGAAGAGGCCTAAGGAACCAATTTTCTCCTTCACATCCCCCAAAGCAAGCAAATATGGTCAAATCCTTTCTGTGAAATCCTTATGTGGTACCAAGGACCACATAAAGAATGCACTTGCATGCAGCCCCTGATTCTTACATAGAATCTCCTACAGTATCTATCATTCCTAAGCCATGATGCTAGTTAACTGAGAATCAACAATTACTTTTATTGGCATGACAATATGCATAATATTTTGATTTCCTTCCATAAATCATGCAGCACCTATTTAGAAAACATTGGAAACTTTGTTCAAACTGTGATTATCATGACAGGTGTGAGAACATGAGCATAGTGAGGAAGATTCTGTTACAAATTCAGTTTAAACTATGAATCGCTTGTTCTCTGCCCGTGTTTGAGCTAAAAATATCTCCCTGCTTGTGCAGGGACTATTGGTCTGTGAAAATAGGAGGAATTTTAATAGAATTGGCAGCTTTGTGTTGATATAGTATAAATTGGAAGCCTTTTGGAGATGGGATGCCACAATGAGCACTGTTGGTCAGGATGAAGAAAACAATGTGTGCAACATTGGCAAAAATGTGTGCAGTCACATGGTTGTTGTTTTTTTCATCTTTTTCTCCACTTTTGTTGGAGAATGGGTAGGTGTTTGTTTTGCTCTGAAACTATACAAAGCCTCTTTTAGGGGGAATACACTATAGTTTTCATCTATTTGTCACCTCAACATGCATTTGCTCAAAGATGGCTGGTTAACAGAAGACCAGCTTTTCATGACTGCATATGCTTCATAGAATTTTCTAACTCTCCCTTTGTCAAATGTCATTTAAATATTCATTTATTTAATATTCCTGCCATTTCACTGATTTGCTAGACAATTGGTCTGGCACTTGATGGCTATTACATTATGATGTAGTTCTATATTCCTTGGGGCTTTGTTCAACATTGTCATTATATTCCAAGCTTTTTTGTTCATGTGGGTCTGTACTCTCAGATAATTCTTGTCCACAAAGGAATCTTAGCATACATAGTTAAATATACTGAAAACAGGATGTGTAAGATCAGAATTAGAACTTGTTCTACAGTATTTTTGATATTCATTCCATGGTCACAATTGCAAGACTTTGTCAAAATTTTCATCATTTTCTAAATTATGTTTTATACTGACTACTGCCCTGTCAAGTTAAATTGTGAAACAGTTTTTTTCCCCTGAAATTCAGTTGAATCACAAGGGGATTATTCTTTCTGTAATTATCAGATGAATGTGAATAAAATGTTGGAAGCAAAGAATTGGGTTTAAGGTAATTTTGTAATATCACTGCCAACAGAGATAAAATATGTGTTACAACAACAGAGAGAACAGATGAGATAATATGATTTAGTACAATTTAGGTTAAATTCATTGGTAAAACTGAAACATAATATTGAGACCAGGGGTGGGTTTCTATGGTTCTGTCCACCTCTGTAGAACCGGTAGCTCTGAAGAGCAGCAGACATAGAACCGGTTCTATATCTGCTGATGTTTTTGCTCACCCACCCACCTGGGCTCTTACCTGATCTTTATTTCCTGATTTTTCAACTTCAGCTGCCGAACGAGGCAAAGCTGCAGTTAAAAAAAGCAGGAAAAGAGAGGCTGTTTCAAAGGCTTGTCTCTGCATGCAGCTGATGATGACGATTTACAGGCACGCTGGCTCGCAGCAGTGCAGGGAAGCTCGTAAATCCCGAACCGGTAGTTAACCCTGTCGTATCTCACCCCTAATTGAGACTGAAAAGATATATAATTTTAATTTATAATTTTGACTTTTTGGCTTTTTTCTTCAACACATTTTAAATATAGTACATGTTTAGAATTAGGTACACCATACATCAAATACATTTCAGAAGCTGTAGAATGCAGCTTTCAAGATCTGCAAGAGCACATCGCTCAAAGGCTACCATATGAGGACATATTATGCATTGTAAAGATCACCTGAAGGTGTGGGATACTTCCAGTGTAATCTTCTGAATTCCCTGCATGGATTGTCCCTGTGTAGGACAGATGGGGAGGAAGCTAACCACCAGATTGCAAGAATACAAGTAAGTAGTTAGACAAGGAGACCCGAACTCATTGGTAGCATCACATTGCAATGAACCTGGACACACATTCAACTTTGCAGCTACTAAGATTGTTGGATGAGCATGTACAAAAGCAGCTATGGAAGTGATTGAAAACTGGGAAATAGGCCTCTCATCAGTCAACTGGAGTGCTGATTTACCACCAGCCAATCAAGTACTTAGAAGCTGGGCAGCACAAGCAAATGACAGACAATGACTTAAATTTCAGCCATCAACACACCCCAATCAGCATCTAAAAAGCTACATACAACAGACACCATATAAATACCACATACAGAACACCCCACACTCTGATAAAAGTTCCCTGAAGATGGGCTCCAGCACAAGTCTGAAAGTTCAGAAGAACTCTGGTCCAACCCAGATTAAATTCTGCAGAATTACATATATCTTGTTGTTCATTTTACTTTTCCTTAATTGTTTAATTGTCCAAGTTTTTACCAATCCCCGTTCTCATTTGTAGAGTTACATTCCTATTCATTGATATTGCTAATGAAAATGTCTGCTACAATTTGGATCTTACTTTCTGCCACCATCATGTCGACAAAATCAAAAGCCGTATTTGCTAGTTAAAATATAATGATCAATATATTTTATATTTATATTAAAGTACTCAATAGTAATATGACATTTAGGAAATTACTAAAAATGGAGCGGTTTATCTAGGCCTTGAAATAGTGTGCTGGGGGGCCTCTCTTTATTTATGGTTGGCTTGTAACTGTTATACTATTCTTCCAATTGGCTTGATTTTTTTTCTGCATGTACCGTTTAGTCTCAAAATTTGATAAATCAATCAATAATTGACTCTTACTTTTGCTCTCAGTGTACAATGTACAGATGCTGTTCCACTATTTCTCTAAGCATATGAGTGCTCATATGTCCATATGACAGTGTCATGTTGATTTCCAGCAATTAGTTTTCTTTATGTTATTAATGATCCCTTGGTGTCCGTTTCTTGTAAACAGAATATTTAGCAGGTTTTTCACATATTTTAGTAGATAATTTTTCATATTGTTTCATCAGAAATCACTGATTTCTGATAAAAACTAAATGTAGTAATGTTCCTAGATTAATATTCTATTAATATGTATGTACTAAATATGTGTGGTCTCTAAGATTTTAGTTAGATTTCCATTTTTGGTGTTCAAACCAATCTATTAAATGTTCCAGTTTTCTCTTTGAAAAGTAAAATAAGCTCCCATTTTCTCTTACTTTCAAGAAAAGAATCACATCATCATCTTCTCATCGTCAGGATTCTATACATGCAAAGAGTTTGTGTCACACCTTGAACTTGCCATTCCTGTAACATGGGGCTGTAACATGTATTTCTTTAAATACTTGAAAACATGGTGTTTGGAAATGAACTCTCATCCCAGGTTCTTCATTTTTGTTAGATTGACTGGATGTTGCTGTCCCCATCCATCTTCCTTTCATCCTCTTTCATGGGTTTCATCATTAAGGTAGAGCAATTTGTAGTGTAATGTGTGTGCATATGGGGAGACTGCATCTTTTTGAAATGAACCTTTCGCTATCATTTACCTGATTCACCTAGTTATTATCTATGCAAGGAGCAAATTAGGCACAACAGAAACAATGCATGCTCATTGAGATAACTGAATTGCATTTAGTACATTGTCTTACAAGAGAAAGTAAGAAACTTTAGCAAAGTCATATTCATGACATACTCCATTCGACTGATAGTCTTGACTGACCATATGAAGGCTCTTTACATGATTCTTAGTCAAATATTAGGGCTGCCATATTTGGACTGCAATGATCTCTACAATTATAAAAGAGCAGCATGGTTGTTGTTGCTGCTGCTGGTGGTTCTTGTGTCTATTTGCTTCTAGTGACATCTGATTTTTTTTTTACTCCAGGTAGCAGTATCAAGAGTATAATAGAGACCTTAATATACCCACTTAGAAGTCTTCCTTGTTAAGATTTAATATGCTAAACATGCATATGGTTGCAAATTAATCTGCTTTCTAATTTAAAATGAGTTTGATTGAACTGGACTCCAACAAGTTGTGATGTGACTCACAGGAAATTGATGTTCCATGAATTTCCTTCTCAAACCATGGATGTGTTAGAGGGCGTCACAACATGCTTTATGGAATTAAGCATATTCAATGGAATAGGCTAGGAACCTAGGAACAGACTGCGTAGATGACAGGCTATCCCCCACTCCTCAATAATTCATTCAGTTAAATAGCAAATATTTCTTAAGTTTGAAACCTGATAAGAATGTAATGTTTATTGAAAAACATTAAAGACAATGATGTCATTTATAAAAACATATCTTCTATAAAAAACAAGCATGAGGTGCCTTTCAAAATATTTTATGCAGATGTCTTTTGAAGTAAGGTTGGTTGTAAAATGTTCCTGAATTACTAAAAGGCTTTAGGCAGGAGCGAGATAGATTTTTAAATCTGAACATGTGTTCGCATGTTAGCAAAATACATTTTCAACAGCTAAACTTAAAGCAGCTGATGCGACTTCTGCATTCAGAGCATATTAATATTGTGAGCTCATTCATACACCAGGAGAGCTGATAAATTGTAGTCAGAATAGAAAGCTATTTATAGTTCTTTGAATTCTGCTTTACAAAACCTCTCATTTAAGTGATTAGTCTCATTGTGTTTCCCTTATTCAAGAAAATTCTAAGTTTAAGACTTATTGATTTCTGGAAGAGAGGGTTAATTTTGTAAATGCTTCACTTTGGCTGCATCTTAAGGGAGGAACAAAAACTGAAGCTTCTGGGGATTTTGAAAATGGTTGTGGGGAACAGGATCTATCCTAAAGCAAAACAACTCCTTTGAATGTAGACAAGGCTAAATGGTACTCTGTCTAAATGTATAACTTTTTTGGTATTCTTTGTTATATTGTTACTATAATATTAGAGATAGCGCTTAGACTTATATACCACTTCATATAGCTTTGCAGCATTCCCTAAGTGGTTTACACAGCATATTGCCCCCAATAATTTGTGTTCTCGCTTTATCAATCTCTGAAGGATGGAAGGCTGAGTGAATATTCATATATATGCTCCAAATTTAAGTTCTGGTTCTAGTTCTAGTCCCACTTTAGGCATCTTTCTCAGCCCAACCTACCTCAAAGAGTGGTTGTCATGGATGAAATAGACCTGATAAATAAATATAAGGAAGAAAACCTGTTTGACTGTATCTTTTATATGTTTAGTCTGTACACCGCCCCGAGTCCCTTTTTGGGAGAGGGAGCGGTATAAAAATACGATAAATAATAAACCATTAAGAGATTTCGTCCATTGATCAAATATATAGGTGATATTTTAGAAAGCACTTTCATTATTTCTATATGAGAGAGCGGGAGAGGAAGGGGGAGAGAGAGAGAGAGAGGGAGAGAGAGAATGAGAATGATAGAGACAGATGGGCAAATAGATTACAAAAGTAAATTTGGTCTAGTAGTAAAGGCATCAGGCTAGAAACCAGGAGATTGTGAGTTTGACTCTTGCTTTAGCCATGAAAGTCTTCCACTCTCAGCCCATGCCATCAGTTTCTGGCCTACAAGCCAATCAGTCAATTCCCATTGCAACCAAATAGATCAACATTCATAACCTATGTTTGCAGGAAAATGCTAAGAAGGGGTGGGGGAGGAAAGTGTCTTTGTCCACTTTAGCAGAAAAAGTGAGTAGATTTCAAGTTCTAATAAGGTCAAGGATTTATAGGCAAGAAACTATAACTGAGCAAACAGTTTTATATAATACCCTGAAGCTAAACATTATGTAAGATGACTCTTATAATGCAAGTATAATAAACTATGTTAATAAAGCAATCAAATCATATCACTTATGTTTGAAATATAAAAGTTAACCATGGAGATACATTATTCATCAATCTCTTGAATGAAGATACTCAACATTCAGTTCAATTCTGTTATGGAAACAGCCCAACAGAGAAGGCAGATTTCTGATGAAAGTTTTTGTATAACACGGAATGATAAATGAATTGATAGAAATGATGTATGGCTTATAACTTTCATTTGGAAAAATAAGTACTTAAAAGTCCAAAGTAGTTCAAAGGATTGAAGGCTTTTGTCAAATCATAAAAACACATGTCATGTCATTGAGAGACAAACTCTGCCCCTTAACATCATGACACTTGTACATGTGGTGATGTTTCTATCACATTTGCCTCTCCTTATCTCCCCCACAGACACCTCTGAGCCACAGTTAGCAAAGTACCAAACCAGGCATTGTGTGGTTTGCCTGTTTTGATTTAATGCAGTTGTAAACCAGCCATGCTGAAGTCTAATAGAGTATAAATTCAAGTATCTTAAAGTTCACTTTTGGAACCTAAGGTAAAAATGACTCCTTGGAAATGCCTGGATACTTGAACTTACAGTCCATTAGAAACCAGCATGATAGCCAATAGGTGGTTCATGACTGCATTAAACCAAACCGGGCAAATAACACAATGGCTTTGCACAATGTTTGAACCCATCCATGGTGCTTTGCTAACTTTTGCGCAGAAGTGTCTATGAGGGAGATAAGGGGAACCAAATGACAAAACAGTGGTGCTCTTATGACAAAAACACCTTCACACGTACAGGTGTCATGATGACATATCTGTGTACGAAAGGGGCAGAGTTTGTCTCTCAATGGCAATCACTACCAAGATCTGTATTTTTCCATTTGAAGTGACTGATTGGTGTTCATCACTTTCCTGAATCAGGATGATATGTGGTGCTGGTCATATATTTTATTATTGAGCTGATCCACTCAATATTAACTGAGAAATTCAGCAAGGGTACCTCTCATTCATACTTAGATGGGAGACCTCCAGAGAATTCTGAGAATTGAGTCTTGACTTGACAACAACAAAAAACCCCAACCATACATGGATGTTTGGAAAGTCACCAGGAGCTGATCTTGCTTTGAAGACCTTACATTGATTTGATTATTTTATTTATTTTTGCAAGGCAGGATCAGTGTCCCTTAGTTTGCCATTTTTCTCATAAAGGGATGGAAAGATAATATTGTACTACCAATTGCAACCCAAAGAAATGGATTCAGACCAGATCATGCTTGAACTGAACATATCCTGATACAATAAACTAATTTAATTGTAACAAAGGTTACCTTTAATCATAATTAAAACTTTACCTGGATGGAATTCATGATTACTTTTATAAAAATGAGCTTATATATTAAAAAAAACACAATTCCCAATATATTTTTGTAGCAGAGGATAGTCACAACAATGTTCTCCTTTAATCTAAAAAAGACAGAGCTTAAATGATAGATAAATGATACATGATATAAATAGATAGATAATTGAGTTAGCAATGTACATATGTGACCTTCCGACTTTCAGCTCCATGTCTTTCTACCCTATAAAGAAATCTATTGTATTCATGGTACAATATAGCCATTTTCTGATTCATATAAAATACATGCTTTGTCTTGCTGAAAACTGAATGGTTCATCAGTGTATTGGGCCTTGTGACTTATGACTTTCCAGTATTTTATTAGGACAAGTTATTGTGCAAAAAGATACATGTCTAGTTGTCAATGGGTGGATAGTTCATGTTACTGTCAGTCCTTTGAGATAGACCAGAATAGGACATCAGAGCAATAAATGCTAATACTATTTTTATTATAAACTTATGGTAAAAGAATCTTACAAGACTGAATGCACTCCACCCCACTTCCTTTATCATCATAAGAACTAGAATGCTTTCTCAAACTACATTTCTGCCCTGGATTCAGATTTCACTTAACTGACTGTTACTTTGGTTGTGGTTTTTCCTCCTATTTCTCAAAGTTATTCCCACAGACCAAGTGGGTAATTACTTAGCAGCAAAAGATCTCATCAGGTTCAGCTGGGTCAACAATGTGTCTTTCCTCAAAAGCCCACTTTGGAGTGATCTGTTTACATCAAGCCCTCCTGTGGATTACCCACATAGCAAACAGCTTACATTGTGTAAAAATATGGGAGCTATAGTACTGTTAGTACTCTTTTCAGTACATGGTTAGTTAATGTCCATATTAAGACTTATGAGACTAAGTTCATCTGAAAGCAGAATGATTATTTACTACTACTTTAGTGAGGACTTAACTAAACAACAACAACAAAAAAACCCCACTCCAAATACGAGGAAGCCTTGAAGCTTCCAAATAAAATATGGCTTCCAAGGCTGATAAATACACATTGTACTTATTAGCTGGCCAATACCAATATATACATTCTAAGCCTATACATTTATATAACACCATACTGATAGGAATTTAGTTTTACCCCAATCAGCACAGCTGCAGTGATGGGGACAGGAAAAGCTGTCACATTCTATGTGCGCTTTCCTCCTTCTGTGTCTCTCCTGAATATATGCAGAGATGTCATTTTTGTTGTTTACTCGTGGTTTGCTAGGTCTGCATGCAGAGATAAAGAAGAAAGAGTGCCTTCCGGAGAGATGGCTTTCTGAAACAGTTCCCAAAGCATGGATCCCTCCAAAGGGCTCTTGGCTTTATCATCAAAAACATGGAGAGGAGGTCTTTTGTGAGAACAGGCACATCCAAAGGCACTCTTAACTTATTGTTTGTTTGTTTGGTTCCAAGTATGATGATACCTAGTTATGGCTGATGCAACCAATATAGCTAAGGTTTTTGTTAAAGATTGTGTTCTGCTGATACTCTAGCCCAGAGGTTTCCAAATTGGCAACTTTGCTGGCTGGAGAATTCTGGAAGTTGAAGTCCACAAATCTTAAAATTGCCAAGTTTGGAAACCTCTGGGTTCTAGCCTCATACCTCATACTAAAACCTTGAATCGCACCCGGAAGGCCACCGGGAGCCAATGCAGCTCGCGCAAGAGTGGTGTAACATGGGAGCTCCGAGGAGCCCCCAAAACCACCCGTGCGGCTGCATTTTGCACCAACTGGAGCCTCCGGGTGCTCTTCAAGGGGAGCCCCATGTAGAGAGCATTGGCATAGTCTAGGCGGGAGATCACAAGGGCGGAGGTGACTGTGCGAAGCGCATCCCGATCCAGAAAGGGCCGCAACTGGTAGATCCTACGGACCTGACAAAAATCCCCCTGGTGACGGCTGCTATGTGGTCTTCTAATGACAGCCATACCTCCAGGAGGACACCCAGATTGCGCGCCCTCTCCGTGGGGGCAAGAATTTCCTCCCCCATGGCCAGCGATGGAGTTAGTTGGCTGTATCGGGGCGCCGGAAAGCACAGCCACTCGGTCTTGGCCGGGTTGAGCTGAAGCCTATTTTGCCCCAACCAACCCCGCAGAGCCTCCAGGCACTGGGTCATCACTTCCACGACTTTGTTGGGGTGGCCTGGGGTAGAGATGTACAGCTGAGTATCATCAGCATACTGATGAAATTCTACCCCAAAGCCACGGATGATCTCACCCAGTGGCTTCACATAAATGTTGAACAGGAGGGGCGAGAGCCCCGACCCCTGAGGTACCCCACAGATCAGGGGCCTCGGGGTCGATCTCTGCCCCCCCGCCAACTCAAATTGCGAATGGTCTGAGAGGAAGGAGGAGAACCACCGTAATAGAGTGCCTCCCACTCCCAACCTCCCCAGCCGCCGCAATAAGATACTGTGGTCGACAGTATCAAAAGCCGCCGAGAGATCTAACAGGACCAGGACAGAGAAATAACCCCTGTCATGGGCCCTTCAGAGATCATCCACCAACGCAACCAATGCCGTTTCCGTGCTGTACCCAGGCCTGAAGCCTGATTGGCGTGGATCTAAATAGACAGCTTCATCCAGGTGCTGAGGGAGCTGTCGTGTCACCACACTCTCAACAACCTTCACCACAAAGCGAAGGTTGGAGACCGGACGATAGTTAGATAATAAAGTTGGGTCCAGGGACGGTTTCTTGAGGAGGGATCTCACTACCGCCTCTTTCAAGGCAGCAGGTAGAAACCCCTCACTCAAGGAAACATTAATAATGCCCTGGAACCAACCTCGTGTCACCTCCCGAGTGGCCAATACCAGCCAGGAGGGACACGGATCCAGTAAACATGTGGTGGCATTGAGCCCACCCAGCATCCTGTCCACGTCCTCGAGGGTCACAGGATCAAACTCCCCCCAAATAACCTCACTGAACTCCGCCTCTGCCCCCCATCCAGAGTTGCCCAGTCAGAGTCCAACCCGTCCCGGATCTGAGCAATTTTGTCCTGCAGAAAATTTGAAAAATCCTCAGTCTGCCCCTGTAGAGGATCCTCCCGCACTCCCACTTCTAGAAGGGAGCGGGTCACTCTAAAAAGGGCAGCTGGGCGATTTCCTACGGACGCAATAAGGACAGAAAAGTGAGAGCGCTTCGCCGTCCTTATCGCCACTAAATAGGCCCTAATGTGGGACTGCAATAGTGTTCGATCAGATCCGGAGTGGTGGTCCTCCAACTACTCTCTAGATGTCTTTTCCGGTGCTTCATCTCCCTCAGCTCCACAGAAAACCAAGGAGCCAATTGGGATCGGCATCGGGTCACAGGCCACAAGGGCACGACCCGGTCAAGGGCCCCAGCCACCACCCTATCCCAGGTGGCCACCAGGTCCTCAATTGAGTCATGTGTGCGAACTCCGGGAAATGGCCCAAGCTCCATCAGGAACCTATCTGGGTCCATCAGGCACCTGGGGTGGAACCATTATATCGGCTCCGCCACCCTGCGATGAGGAGGTGTGGCATGGAAGTCCAGTCTAAGGAGCGAATGATCAGACCATGACAGGGGCTCTACAACAACGTCCCCCTTACCTAGATCATTCTGCCACTGTCCAGAGACAAAAACCAGATCCAAGATGTGACCCCCAGTGTGAGTGGGGTCCCTAATTAATTGGGTCAGGCCCAAGGCTGTCATGGAAGCCAAGAACTCCTGAGCAATCCCCGAGGTCCCACCAGCTGAAGGCAGGTTGAAACCCCCATGACCATAAGCCTGGGGCTCTCAACCGCCAGGCCGGCTATGACTTCCAGGAGCTCAGGCAGGGCCGATGTCACATAACAGGGAGCCAGGTATGTGATCAATAGGCCCATCTGAACCCCGGAACCACATTTCACAAAAATGGATTCACATCCAGTCGTCTGAGGAACATTGGATTCCCTAGGACATAGATCTTCCCTAATAACCACCGCAACACCCCCCTCCCCTGGGTCCTTGGCCGATGAAAAACCCAAAACCCGGGTGGGCACATCTTTTTGCATCTGTCTTGTACATACCTGTCCTTAATAATAACCCTAACCAGTCCTTATTTGGAAGGATAAGTAGGACAGTCTTCAATTCCAGTAGTGTTCCTTTCTCACCTTTAAGAGTAAGCAAATTAGCTTACAATCTAAAAGTGGCCACAAGGGCTCAGCTCTAAAATAATCTAGAGTCAGTGACTTGATGTACCTAATAATATCACTGAGTTTAAATCTTAAGGGCAGGTTGAATGAACAATGAATTGTTTACTTATTTTCCAGGAAGAATCAGCAGACAAATGGAGCACTCAATCCGAGCCTACACAACTTCAAGGTCCAAGGATACACACTGCTGTCAAGAGCTTGAGATGCAGCCCTCTAGAAAGCTCCCACAAGCAATTACTAAAGTTTAATATAGCAAAAAAAATGCATCTCAGAAGATGAGTCTTACTAACTATATTTTATCTTAAATAAATGTAAATCAAATAAAAGTTTACCCAAGGCATTACTTTTTAGAGCATGGCCACCATAGCCATATCACTCAAAGACCATTGATTTAGAAAAATATCTTTTTAATATACCAACCATTTTCAAAACTCTTCAGTTTATTTGTTAATTAGAGCAAGTTATATGGGGCTTGTGTATTTTAAAAGCACTGGAAATTTATGCTGTACAGCTATTGTAGACACAGTAGCGTATGTGCATGTGTGCATACATGTGTGTGTGTGTATACACACACACACACACACACACACTATTAAAACTCATTGTTGGGACCTTTAAACTGGATGAAATAATGCACCATAAGCAACAATATTTGGATCAAGGTACTTCAAATGGGTTAACTTACAATTGTGTCCAAAGTCCAGGATTCATGACTTCCAATGAAAGAAAGAAAGAAAGAAAGAAAGAAAGAAAGAAAGAAAGAAAGAAAGAAAGAAAGAAAGAAAGAAAGAAAGAAAGAAATTTGGGGAAATTGTGGATGCTTCAGGGCTACAGGCTGCTGATATACTGCTGATGCAGTCAAGTGATCTTCATTTTTTAGTGTTTTTAGTGTTTCCCAGCCAGTCTTGCAATCCCCACTCTCTTACTAACCCAGCAACAGTCATTTTTACCTGTCTATCATGAAAGGTCGGGCAAG
Source organism: Bungarus multicinctus (assembly GCA_023653725.1). Lineage (NCBI taxonomy): Eukaryota > Metazoa > Chordata > Lepidosauria > Squamata > Elapidae > Bungarus > Bungarus multicinctus. The sequence goes on from CM042838.1 coordinate 9,766,890, forward strand.
GGAAAGCAAAGGGCAAGACAAAACAGGAGGAAAACTCATTTCTAATCTTCAGTGTCCTTGTTAATCAGTAAAGATTTAGTAAAAGTTAACAAAAATATCTAACAATATAAGTACATAATCTCCCTCTATATTTAATATAAATCCCCCTTCTTAACAATTGAACATTGCCAAAAATAATAGCTATTAAACATTACCAGAAATAATAACTTCTTATTTAGATATCAAAAATAATGACATAACTATTATAAACTAATCCATTACACCATTAAACATTCCCAAAAGAATAAACGATCCAGTTCAAATACTATTCAACACAATCAAAATAGGAATTCATTTAACCATAGTCAAATAAACCATTTTTAAAATTTCTTTTTCCTTCCAGCCATCCTTAAGTACTATAGGTAAAATTCTAACTCCTGCTTTCTTTTTTTATCTTTGCTCTTCTCTGGAACATCTTAACATCTTTATCAAAGTCCATTTGTAATTTCCATGAAATAACTCCAGTCTCTTCAATTTAGAAGGGTAATCCTCACTGGTTTTCTCATATTCTGTTGCTATATCCTTTTTATTTTTCAATGATAATTGAATTCCATCTGTAAATTCAGGGTTTCCATCTCTTTTATTGTCTCTTTTATTGTATCTATAAGATACAATTTTTAAATCCAACTCAAAGGCCATTTTGTTAATCTTTAGAGGAGTTTGCTTATCTTCAGCAGCAACTTTTGGTTAAAGAGTAAAAAAGCTTGAGCATTTTACAAGCCCAAAAATCAAACATTTCTTTTAAAGTAGGCATCATGTGCTTTGGTCATCAACCTTCAAAGTCTTGTTTGTATTTGAAAAGTAAATAACACAGGTATTTCCCACACAAGAGGATCTTTGTAATTAATTTCCCAAATCTTTCTTTAAATTTAAAGGTTTCACTAAGCCTTAGCATTAGAATTTTCCCCTAAAAAACAACTCTAAAGCCACCCTTTTGCTGTATATTGCAAAAAATAAATTAAAAACTTACCATGCTGAAAACACATCATTTTCTTTCTTTTTAAAGAGATTAAAGGGAAACTCACTTAGCAACTGATAGGTTTGTGGTTTTCAAGGTTTTTCAATCTTAAAGGCAATAAAAAGTAAGGGTCTAAAGTAATTAAAAAGATAAGATTTAGTCAAAGCTTGTGTTTGTGAAAAGCTGCATTTATATATCAGAGTATGATGGAATTCACTACTCCCAGCTGATTGCAAGGGGCTGTAAATACTTCTGTTTCTGTTGACTGTTCACAAAAATCAGCTGTCTAGAGTACATATGGGCAATCTCCAGATCTGTATTTGTTCCAGAGAGACTTTTGGCAGTCTGGATCTTACATCCAAATGCCTTTTTGAATGTAATGTTCCCACATCTGCAGAGTGAGAAAAAAAATGGATATTGGTTTTCCTTGCCTCACTGGAAGTCACTATTCTTTCTCATAAAAACTGCTAAAGGATTCTTGTGCCTAGAATTAACAATTTCCAGTCCTGACCATTGGAGGAAGGATGATACCTGGATGGAAATTTAGCAGGACCTTGCAGATTAGTTGTTGCTCAGTTAATAGTCAGTTATTTAAGAATATTTAGACATCTTCATCATGGCTGGCAAATGCAATTGAACAAAAACATTATTTCTTACTTACATTCTTTTTTTTTAAGGGTCATACCCAATATGCTGGTCTACACATCTTTTCTATTAAATTACATCACACACAATTTCTGGTTTTACACTGTAGCTGATATTTTCATTTTTATAGTTTTTTTTAAATGCACCCCCTACCTCTATTAAGGTTTGGGTTCATGAACAGTTCTGAGATAAGAACTCAGTTAAACATTGCAGCCTTTTAATCCAGGAATTCTCATGGCACTATAATATAACTTATTGGTGCCAAATATTCTTATTGCCTTGTGGTGAGGTTAATTAGCTGAAAAAAATTCCATTGGAAATTCCCCAGCATTATGTTTATTTGGGGAGTCATAAACCTATTGCATTGCAAGGAAATAGACAATGAAATGGACCACCAAATAAAACATTTGAGCTGGTTAATCTATCCATGGCTCCATGATAATGGAATCTAATATTTTATAACCATAGATCATTGTTCTCCCTCTACCCCCCACCCCCAACTCTCTCTTTCTGCTATGTCTAATAGTGGTCAGGCAGTGATCCTATTCATGTATTTGCCTCACTTCATTACAGTTTAATTAGGCTGGGATACATGAATACATAAGGCCTTCCCCTTATATTCCTCAAATGTTGATATTTATTGAGCTGTCAATTAGTTTAACATAAAATTATGCAGGGACTTCATAAATACTGTACGTTTAGCTGAATATTGTTATACACTTTTCCCCAACCTCCAAGTACAGCTGTCCTTCTAAACCAAATGCACCCAAATGCACCATGGACCTAAGAATCAGAGGTGAGGTTCACATTTTTTTACTACAGGTTCTGTGGGCATGGCTTGGTGGGCGTGGCAGGGGAAGGACACTGTAAAATCTCCAGTCAGAAGTGGCATTTGCCGGTTTTCTGAACTACTCAAAATTTCTGCTACCGGTTCTCCAGAACTGATCAAAACCTGCTGAATACCATCTCTGATAAGAACAATTTGTTCTGAAGGATATTTGGATATCAACCTTAAATATATGTTTACAATTCCAGTAATTCCTGTGCAGACAAATGATTGTGTATGACTAACACTAGGAAAAAACAAATATTAGTACTGAATATTTTGCCTTTCCTCAAATATTAGTACTGAATATTTTGCCTTTCCTCACAATAACCCTTTAGCACCCAAAAAACAAACTAAACTAAAAAGAAGGTGGGAAAAAATGGAATAAGTGAATGCTATTTCAATTTTTGTTTTAACTTGGATTTTGCCCAAATCTGTAAATGAATTCTTAATTCTACATTAAGAATAATGTTGAATTATCGTACTAGTAGCCTTTCAGGTCTATACACTGCCCAACATGAAAGGAATTTTAAATGCTTAGTTGTGGTTCTTTGGCAATTACACACTGGATAAGAGTCAAACTCTGCAATTATATGTTATATAATTAATGCAAAGAAGCAACAATTAGAATATTAGTGGCATTAATGATTTAATATTGTATTTCTGAATAATAGATATATTTAGCTTGTTTTTTTTTATAAAACGTTATATTTAATAGAAGATATTTAATAGAAGAACAAAATTCCTAACCTCAGTCTGGGGAAGATTTCTAGCTGATGACAAGAAAAATGTAGACATTATTATCTTCATGAAACTGTATCAGCCAAACTACTGTTGATTTTCTAAGCATGCCATTTGGATATAATAATTCTCAGTTAGAGGAATAATAGGGTATTGTGCTACATTGTCTCACATCTCTAAAGAGATCTTTGGAGTTTTTAAATTTTGACTGGATATATATGTTTTTATGTATTTGCAGAGAGAGAAAGCATGTATAATGCAAAATAGAAAATTGTGAATGTTGGAGAAAAATCTCTGCAAAGAATCTCCCACTTTGTCTGCAGAAAAGGCTTAGAAAATGTGCACACTTTTAAAAATAGATGCAGCATAATATATATTAGGATCACTATTATGTATATACTCTTTTCTACTGAGCTGATAAACAATGGGGCTGAACAGAACTTGCCATCGGTTACACAAAAAGCTTCAGCACAAATACAATTGACAGAATCAGCTATGTCTACAAATAATGTTTACAGCACTACATTTGCTATACAGATATATGAACAAAAACTGTGTTATTAACAGCAATAACAGTCAAGGACTTTGTAACTGTGGCAGAACAGAATAACTGGATCCCAATCACGAATACCCTGAAATGCTCACAGCTGGATGATTATTTGGATATGTTTGCTTGGGGCACAAAGCAATTGCTATCATTGTAGGCATTTATGCAACTTAAGAAAGTTTGTTTAATGACCTTTCCTGGCCACCAATGGCTAGAGGTTTTTGAATATGTACGAATGTGTGTCCTTGCGCATTTTGCCAATTATCTGCAGTTTTGATTTTGTCTCTTATCAGCAGGCCATTTATTTTTCTATTTTATCTTGCTTTCTGCTGGATTCTGATATGTCAGTTCCATATGGGATGATGATGATGATGATTAAAACTTTGGGGGTTTGCGGATACTGGCACTCATATTGTTTACTCCTCAAGTAGCTATTAAATAGCAAATAGCTACTGCCATTTCTTTATCAACTGAGCTTATTACTCCATGATGCTCATCTTTGGGTAGTATGCTCACCCACATGCACACACACCCACACCCACCCACATCATATTGTTGATTAATTGTAGTTGAAAATGGCTGCAGTTGTACCCAGTATTAATCTATAGGTAGGGAAAGGTATATCTAAATCAAAATGGTGGGTGTGGCCAGCAAACAAAGTTCTGCCCCTTTTAACATCCATCTAATATGTTCAATGTATATGAAGTATCGACTACAATTATGATCACTTGTTTCCAAGCAAGCTAGGATTTATCCCCAAATTTGAAATCAGAAATTAAAAGTGACTTGTAATTTCATGGACAATTGATAATAATTATAGAGAAACATGAAGTATGATCTTCCAGGGTATTAAGGCTGCAAAGTAATGTTGGGTTTCATTTGCTAGCTTTCTTGGCTGCAACTCACCCTATCTAGTTAAATGGATCACATGTAAAAAGCGTGTATGGAAAATGCAAATTCCTAGTTATTTTCCCCACTTCTTATAGGTGGCTATGATCTTGTAGTTCACAGTTACACACTGTTCATGTGCTTCCTGACTTACTTACTGTGTCAGAATGCAGTCAAAGTCATAAAATTCAGAACTCTAAAGATATTTAAAACTAACCAACTGACATAAAGTCTTGGGTAAGCTCTTGGAATATAAAGCAGGGCACCCTGTAACATTCAAAAGAGAGGAGCTTCCCCCAAGGCAATTAAAGCTTTAGAAATGCCACGTCCAACCCTTGGTTAAGCAAAATATACATGTTCTTGGAGAACTATGGGAAGTCCCCCACCCAAAGACCTCATTCTTTTTTCAATGCCACCCATGACTTTAGTTTTCAGCACTTATTGAGTCATAAGATCTTGTCAATTAAGTAAGGGCACCATTTTTGGGCTGTGCTTAGGGCATCAATTGGTCTTAATTCAATCATGTCCAAGTTTCCATCAAGCCTGGAAAAAATACACAACATAGGGCAATCTGCTGGCCTCTGTTATTTGCGTTTAAACATATGTTAACAAGTCTAACATTCCTTAGTCTCTTGCAATCTTTCAAGATTGACCAAAAGCCTGGTAGTCACTTTTGCTGATGTACTGCAATAATCTGCACTAAGTGCCAAAAATGAGCTGGCTTATAGACCATCATATCCCAACTGCCAAGTCAGTGGGTGGTTCTTGGCATCGAGCATTCAAGCAATGCCCGTGCTAACAGACGGACATCTGTGAAAGAGCATTGTTAAATCCCCATTGGGCTCCCACTTCTTTAACAAGGTTGAATTACATCTTTTTTCCTAAAGACCACATTAAATGGAAAATCCGGCACCATAGAAGAAAGTACAGAAATTTCCTGACAATGCAGAATGCTGCAGCGATAAGCCACAAGTGATTGCTATGTCAAAGTGAAGAGCTTGTTTTTCATTTCTTCCCGTGAAATGTGCCAGAGGTCAGACCCAGGACTGTAAAAAAAAGGGGAATTGCTATATTTCCCATCTTCCCACTTTCACAAACACATCAAATATTGTCGAAAACTCCCAATTTGACAAAGGATAAGTGATGACAGCTAAAATGTTGCTAAGTAGTACAGATACCTTGACATAAATTAGACTTGTCACCAACTTTTCAATTGTAGTGACATATGAAGCAAGGCTGTGCCTCTTGCTCCAGAGAAACATCTGAATTATGTTAACAGATGCCCATCCATGAAGTGAATATTGAACAAGAAATTTCAGCTTTGATTATTGTCTCAAATCTTTTTATGCGTCCTTTGAAACCGTAGTTATCTTTTCAATTTTCTGTCCTACTTCCTTTCCTTAAGATATTGTCTCCAATGTATTTGTTATGTCTTGTGCCTTTGGATATATTTTGTTAGGTGACGATAGAGAAGCTTTCGGTCTTTTTATCAGTCTTGTTGTTGCATATTTTGATTTTGGATCTTGCAAAATGCAACTTGCTGATCAAAGTTAGAGGAGAACCATTCTCCTCACTGTATGTTAGATGAATGCAATTTTTCCTTATCTGAGTATTTGTGGAAACCCATCATTGAAATGACTTCTGGAGTTAGTATTTTAACTTATTAACTGTCTTGAATTGAATGAACACTCTCAGTTCATCTCAGCTTTTCAAATATTAAATTTTATTTAATTGTACTCAATTCCACAGTTAAAGCATACAGCTCAATTAATTAAATTGTACTTAACTTCTGCATTGAATACTTTAGATCAGGGGTGTCAAACTGGAATCACGCAGACCAGATGCATCACATGCAGACCATGCTGACCCCAACTCCAAGAAGGGGGAAAACGTTGTGAAACGTCACGTGCGGCAATGTGATGCTGCAAGTTTGACACCCATGCTTTAGATATACTGTAGTACTGTACTTCTTTGGCATATGGAACTTGGAGTAATTGTCCTTATTGATTCCTCCTGACCAAAGCACAAATAAGGTGATATTTAAAGAATCACTGTATTAGAAACCAAAAATTTAATAATGGGCTGGATCTTCAAAATTAGAATTTATTGCCATGGGACAACTCACCATGGCAGGAGCTTCAACAATTCATTTATTATTTAAAATAATTTAAATTATTTTAAATTTAAATCATTTAAAATAATTTAAAAAATTCATTCACATTTCATTTTGTCCCTCCTTTTGCATCTTTTATTATTTCATTTCTTATTTAAAATAGTTTAAATTATTTTAAATTTAAATTATTTTAAATGATTTTAAAAAATTCAGTCACATCTCATTTTATCCCTTTTTTTGCATCTTTTATTTAATTATTGTGTTCCACCATTTCTTCAATATTAGTGGAACTTGTCATGTGTCACGTGTTGAGTTGCCCCATGGAGAACTCGCTACGGTGTGTTGTCCCATGGTAAATTGGCTGGTGCAAGTTGGCCACAGCAAGTTAGTTGTGGTGAGATGGCTGCAGCGAGTTGACAGTGGTGAATTGACCTGTGCAATATTTAAAATTGTTTGAAAAAGATCTTACCACTAACTTACTAAGTCATGCTTATGCTGTACAATGAGAGTGAGTGGCGATGGGAGACACTTGACAGCTCAGGTTTAAACAAAGGCCAGTGTGGCAAAGCTTGTGTCAGAATGCTGTGGTGGCTTTACTGGTTCCCTTACTTGGACATCAGGGGTGGGATGCAAATATTTTTACTACTGGTTCTGTGGGCATGGTTAAGTGGGCGTGGCTAGGTGGGCATAGTCATGTGACTGGTGGGTGTGGCTTCTTTCTTTCTTTCTTTCTTTCTTTCCTTTCTTTCTTTCTTTCTTTCTTTCTTTCTTCCTTTCTTTTTTTGCAGCACACTTCTTTTTTTTTTTGCCTCCTGGGCCTCAGGGAAGCCTCCTGGGAGATTGTTTTTTCTCCCAGGAGGCTTCCCTGAGGCCCAGGATGTTTTAAGAAATTTAATCAAAAATACAGTTAAAAATCATAAGCCATCATTGGGAGTATATATAAATATACATATAACCGAAACTGGAAATTGCCTCACAGGAGTAGATAGAGGTAAATCCTAGAGAGACAGGAAATTGATCACAGAGCAATGGAGTTGAATGCTAGAAAGGGTTAGTGCTGCCTACACAGCGGACATAACATCTATAGCATCTTCCCTTTTCATATTAACACAAACAAACTTATAAATCTTATAAAACATTATAAACATTATAAAAACTCACATAAGCTCAAATAAGAACAGTATCAAACAACTGTACCATCTAAACAACATTCTAAACCTTATAAAACAAACTTATAAACCTTATAAAACATTGTGAACATTGTAAAAGCTCAGATAAGCTCAGATAAGGGCCTTGGTGGTACAGGCTATTAATCATCTAGCACTTAGTGCAAGCTGCCTGCAATTAGTGCAGGCTCGAATCCCACCAGGCTCAAGGTTGACTCAGCCTTCCATCCCCTCAGGGTAGGTAAATTGAGGACCCAAGATTGTTGGGGGCAATAAGCTGACTTTGTAAAAATGCCGCTTGGGTGGGGGGGCCAAAAGCCCTAGTAATAAGCAGGCATATACAATGGAATGAAGGCTATTGCCGAGCACTTAGCATGGTGTTCCATAGACTGTAAGCCGCCCTGAGTCTCCGGAGAAGGGCGGCATATAAATGCAAATAAAAATAAAATAAATAAATAAATAAATAAGAGCAATATCAAACATCTGTAAAATCTAAACAACATTCTAAACCTTATAAAACATTATAAACATTGTAAAAGTTCAGGTGAGAATGATATCAAAACAGATGTAACACAGGAGGCAAAAAATGGAGTGTGCTCCCCACACCCCGTTTTTTCCTCCTGGGCCTCAGGGAAGCCGTTTTTGCTCCCAGGAAGCTTCCCTGAGGTCCAGGAGGCAACAAACGGAGAGCAAGGGCCACGCAGCACACAGACACACACACACACACACACACACACATACTTCTTTTTGCCTTCCGGGCCTCAGGGAAGTCTCTTGGGCAAAGCACTAAGACAGCAAGAGGGATCCCGGCAAAGCTGATTGGCAGAATAGCTGATTGTCAAGAGGAAAAAAAATACCTGTTTGGCCGAACCATAGGTATTTTTTTACTACCGGTTCAGTTGAACAGTAACTTTTTTACTATCAACTTACACGAACCAGACCAAACCGGGTTTTTTTTTTTTCCACTATTGGGCTTGCTGGTTAGTTGGACAACTTTCAGAAAGAGGCCTGGTGCCTGCCACCACTGTAGAAAAGACGTTTGGGAAAAACAGGGAGTGGAGGCTATGATGGAAAGATTATAATCCAAATTCCCAGAAGGATGGGAAGAGAGAATGCATTTTAGATATTAGATCTTCTGACTGGAGTTGGGCTCTAGGGAACAGCTAGGTTTGTTGATGCTTTATCAGTCTCCCTGAAGTATCACAGGGAATTGCTTGAATTCTCTGGGTTTACAGTAATCCCCACAAGGAACTTAATGATTTCCATCACCAAATATACCATCGGATGATGGAAAATCTTGATCAACTTATGAGTTTATATCCATCATGGACAACCCAAACCATTGAGAGCCCAACACACACCAGGGGTCTCACATTAATTCTAGTTTTTGTTTCAGGTAATGAAAGACATTTACTCACAATCCTTTGTTATGGTCTGGTCACTCACATTATTTTTTAGATTGCCAAGGTTGCCTCTCTCTCAGGGAGGTAGGACCTACATGATAAATCTGTCTAGCAGACCCTAATGAGCTCCAAAAGCAGCTAGCAGTTTTCTGTGAGGATCTAGTAGAGTTTGAGTAAGACTTAAATTGTTGTCTAGAATATGCCTTGGATTGGATTGCTCCTAAGTAGTCTGCTATTGAGGGGTCTTGGTGTTCTCGAGCTCAGTTGCAGACATTTCATTACCCAAACTAGGTAACATCATTACTGCTGGTGCATGGATATTGGGGCATCCCTTGGTTTTCTGAGAAGCTCCTGAGGAAATACCAGAAGGGATTCCTAGTGTGCTTTGGAACAAGACAAATCTTACTGAATAGAAATACAGACCCAGATTAAGGATTGCACTGTGGATATGAGAGAAACAAAATAACTATGTTAGGACTTGTATCATGTCTGTGGATGACCAGCCAAATTTTTAATGAGCCTAGTGATTGAAATGGAAATAAAAATAAGACAACTTTTTTTATGCTTAATTTTATCTTTATCCCTCCTTTACACTTTAGGGGGGCATTCAAGATAGATAATATTTCTTAAAGCAAAAGCAGAATATTAAATAAATAAAACCATTGATCAAAATAATCAATACAATAATCATTAATCATTATGATCTAATCATTAACACTTGATGAAAGAGAGCTCTCTTTATAAGATTTTCAACATTCTGAGAGATAAGAGAAATGAGATCCTTTGCTTTGCTTCACTTGCTATCTTTGACCTTTATCTTTTTTTAATATTGATTTTATTGTAAATGCTTTGTTGGATTGTTGAGAACAGCCCAGAGTCATTGAAAATTGGGTGGCATAGAAAATGAACAAGTTATTATTATTAACATTATCAACATCATTCTTTTAAAAATAATGGAAAGTAAGCATGACAATAAAGCTAGAAAACAGGAACCACACTGATATAATTTCAGGTTAGATGCTTACTCTATGGAAAAAAATGTCTGTAACAGGAGAGGCAAAAAATTGCCTTCTGGCTGATGCCAAGGTTTGGATGATATGATACATGAATCAAACTTCTTGGATTAGCATCTCAGAATGAATTGTTGAATGAATGGTTCACCAAGCTAATGAAGTGGGTTCGTGAGGAGGTCAGTAAGTCTTATGTCAGCCTAAATCATGACTTTTATTTTTTATCCCTGAAGGCCTTTGTTATCTGGCACATACAAACCCCTATGACAAATGGGAGAGATTTTCTCTTGCTACTTTTCTCTTCTGCTAAACCATTCAGGCATTCAATTTCTTAACCAGCATGGTACTCTTCTTCCATTACCTCACAATGTTCTAGTTCCCTGTACCATAAATCTTCCAGTGAACTCATTTCAAGGGAATGCTTAATGAAACTCAATCTTCTTAGGTATCTATGCACCTGAAAAATGGTTTTGTCCAAGCATACACACGCATAGCTACACACAAACAGGTCTTTTATGAATTTCAGGTCTTTATTCAGGTCCTTTCATGAATTTGCAATGTTTTAAACAGATAAAGGCAGGAGCATGTAATGTCAGCACCACAAGAGCCTTTGCCTTCTGCCTGTTCCTGTTCTTTGCACTTCTTAGTCCTTCATCAGAAGAGAAATTTTGTTTTGTTTTTAATATCTTATCTCTTGTAGAAATTCAATAAAGTATTGATTTCACATGTTAAGACTTAGGAATCGGTACTTTTAATCTTTTTTTCCCCTCATGTAGTTGTTCTTAGTAAATAATGATTAAAAAGAAGAAGAGAAGCTAGATTTGCCTTCCTGTGAACAGAAGATACAGTCCATGTGACTGAAATATTCATGGACTATGAGAGTTTTATGTGATAGGAATATAACTTTCATTCAGACTTCAATGCATAGAGTTTGGGGAGAACAAAGATCTAGGCAGGTGGGTTGTGAGGGCAATCCTCTCATTTACTTGCTTATATTAACAGATAACAGATAATCAGAGTTGGAAGGGACCTTGTAGGTCATCTAGTCTAACAGAAACCCTACACCATTTCTGACAAATGGCAGTCCAATCTCTTCTTGAAAGTCTCAAGTGATGGCGCTCCCACAATTTCCGAGGGCAAGATGTTCCATTGGTTGATTGTTCTAATTGTCAGAAAGTTTCTCTTTATTTCCAGTTTAAATCTCTCCTTGTTCAGTTTCCATCCATTTTTCCTTGCTTGGCCTTCAGGTGCTTTAGAAAATAGCTTGACTCCTTCATCTCTGTGGCAGCCCCTCAAATATTGAAAAACACCTATCATATGTCCCCTGGTCCTTCTCTTCACTAGACTAGCCAAGCCCAATTCCTGCAACCGTTCTTCTTCATATGCTTTAATCTCCAGTCCTCTAATCATCCTGGTTGCTCTTCTCTATACTTTTTCTAGAGTCTATTTTCTAGATATTTTGTCATCTGTTCCTGGAAATGATTGAAAATGTCTTCCAATTGCAAAGAATCAGCCCGATTCTTTCTTTCTGCTTTCCCACATATTATGAATCTTCCATTATACCCACCCTCTGGTGCTCTCAGTATCTTCCTTTTACAATAGGAAACCAAGGGTGCCAGGATGCTTTTCGGGCTGCCTTAAACTCATGCTGGCCACTGCAGGAACTTTATTTCCGCAGGAGCCTACCATTAACCTTACTGCATTTTTAAAAGCTGCTGTTGAGGATCATAATCATCCCTAGAAGTTACTGCAGAGATATAGAAAATAAAGTTCCTACAGATTCAAATTTATAAAAGATGTATAACACAAGCATTAAGTAGGTCACATGTTCTACTAATGTATTGGGAACTGGGTGAGAACATCAACTCATCAGACATGGAAGATAATTTCAGATTGTGAATCCATCCATTGCCAAAAGCTTCATAACCTTAGTTATGAATGGATTCAGTTTTAAATTAATTCAAAATATTGTGATTTGTCTTTACCTTTTTTCAAAACATTGTTGATATTCATACTAATCTCAATCATTAATATGGTTACTGAGTGAATCACTGTGTTTGATAAGTTAGTAACATGGTCATTAAGTGAATTTGGCTTCTCCATTGACTTTGCTTGAGAGAAAGTTACAAAAAGGTGATTGTATGACCCCAAGACACAGCAATAGTCATAAGTATGAGCCAGTTACCAAGCACCTGAATTTTGATCACATGATCATGGGGATGCTACAAAGGTCGTAAGTGTGAAAATGGTCATAAATCACTTTTTTCAGTGCTGTTGTAATTTTGAAGGTCAATAAATGAACTGTTTAAGTTGAGGACTATCTGTAGTTAGGAGACAACTCTGAACACGCTAACAAGAAGAACATTTTATTTTTTTGCCAACCTTGTCAATATCAACATGGGTGTTTTACAGCCAAAAGGCTATTATTGAAACTTATTAGCTCTTCTTTTGTTCGATCCAAACATCACTATTTACTTTATAGTGATATCAAAAGGATCTCTAAATCTTACAACTAGTCAAAAAAAAAAGAATAAAATACTTTTGATAACAGCTTCCTATAGTATCAAACAGGAAAGCAGAATTAAAGAAAACATAACGAAGAAGGTATGAGGAGAGAGCACTTTTGTCTCAAAAATTAGGGAAGCTATAAAAAGGTGGCACATATTGGACAAAAGAAGAGAACAGCCAAAGTTTAGACTGGGTCCTGCCTGAGAAAAAGAAGTGGAAGTGGTTAGTATGGAAGAGGCAGCCTAAGAGACGAGAAGCAAAAGTTTATCTTGTAGGGAGAAAGTAAGCCAGAGGTAAAACAGAAGAATCAAAGGGCTTTTTTCTGCATCACTTAGCCCAGGGGAAATTCCACTCATCGCACCTCACAAGGGGCCAGAGGTGGTTTCCTGAGTATAAAAAATTCAGGACTGTTGATTGGCAGCTGAGCTGATGGGGAGAAATGAAGCAAAACAAGATCCTTCCCCCTCCAGTGAGAAAATGTCCAACTAGACTTGGCTGAAGAAAGATGAAGATTAAAAAAAATGCAAAGAGAGAAGAAGCTGGACCAAGTGGGGTGGGGGGAGACCCAATGCAGGTGATGGGATCAGAGGAAGAAGAGAAAGAGAAAAACTGCTGATACCTGAGTTTTTGGCAGGGTTAGCTGTTCTCCTGGGGATCATGCAAGGAAGGGATCAGGGTTTACTTATTTTAAAATATACTATGTTATAGAAATGCAGGTTACCTTTAAGAAGACTATTCAGCCTGTTGAATACCAACTATTTGTTTTGAGCAAGCCTTTCTGCAGGACTCCCTTTGAGTTCAGTGTCTTGTTATCCTTGAACCCAGAAATCTAATATTTCTGAATGTGTATGTTGTTTCTGTGATGCAGAATTGGGCTGGCCTAACGCAAAACGTGATGCAGTTAATATGTTCTTGTCTATTTATGCCCAGAATGATGGATATTTTGCATAGTGGGTGGCCCTGGAGAGAGGAAAGGTACCACACACCTGGTTGGAAACGTGACACCAAGTTTCTTTAAAGTGAACTGGAAGTAACCTAGTTGGGAGATCTTTGAGAGAATCAGGTCAACTAAATCCAGAAGTGTTTCTATGTTAAATCAAGAAATGCATTAGCTTTGCTACTGCCATTTCCACTTATGGCTTTTTCCCTTTCCATTCTTAATTCAAAGATGGTTTCATTCCCACCAATATATTGAACCGGGGTAAAAATTAGGTTAAAACAGCGTTTTTCATAACACTCTTGGAGTGAAAAGGGCAGTTCAAAAATGTGAAAAATAAATAAATGAAAATAAATAAAAAAAGCTCACCCTGCAATAACATCCTCTTCAAACCCATTATTTCGTGAGAAGAACACTAAGGGGAAGAGAAATGTCAACTTAAACTAGAGCCACTCATAACTTGACACTGATGTGATGCAGCATCAAGCAGAGAATATTAAAGAAGGGGCCTCTTAATGCTGCATACAAGTCCAAACCTGTTTGTTGGACTAAGACAGCTCCCATTCCTAAAGACAATTTTTACATGTTATAATGTACCTCAGCTTGAAGATGACTATCCAAAGGAGAACTCTAACTTGAGGATGTGGGGAAAAGAATCCCCCTTTATGTAATCTTTCAAGATTGGTTTCTGGACAAGAGAAATGGGAAGAAGAAAATGATGAAGAGAAACTGCTAATCCTGCCTTTTAATTGGTGGATTTGATATCTGTGATCCATACTTAGGATAGTCTATACTTATCTGTGTCACTTCAAATATAATCTGTTTCTCTACCCTTAACATATTTTATCTACTCCCCAGATGGCATTTCCTCCCAATTTTCTCTTTTTCCTTCTCTCTCATGTCATCTTCCCAAACCAAATTAATAACTTTGGGAATTTTAAAAATAAATATTCAGAAAGGATTTTTTTAGGGGGGGGGGAATGAGGAGCAGGTGTATTTTATTGGTTTGATTAAGTTTTACTTATTTTATTTTTTCATATTTTTGATATGTTTTAAATTTTCTTCCTGCCTTTGAACATTTTTCTTCAGAATATAAAATGTTCAGAACTAATATCTTTCAGTCTCTTGGAGAACCCGCTGGGGAAATGCATAAATTGATGGGCTCAGGATTTGCTTCCTAATCCTAATTTTCAGTTTATTAATGCAACAGGGAGAACCAGCTGTTATTCAACCCTAGGGAATGTAGGAAGAAGCAAGGCATTTTTTGAGATAAGGAGGTGATCACAATTGTAGATAAAGTTATGTAAGTTCAAATCAAACATTGATACTTTACAGTTATTTTTACCAAGGATCACCCTCATTGCTCACCACTCATCCTCACCATCAATTTATGGTTTATGGGGAAGAAAAAATTACAATCAAACATCCTTTGCCAATGTTTGTACATAAAAATAAATGTATCTGACTTACTACAAACACTTCCAAATTTCAGTCCAAACTGCAAATCTTTAGCCTGAATTTAAAGAGAGAAAACATGTTGCTTTGATATTGTACAAATTTCAAAACATGTGCCTTTAATTAGCACTAATAGCCACCTCTCTCAGTTCCTAAAATATCCCTTTTTATGAGGTTGGATAAAGAAATAGTTTCCTTCCTTCACTAGGGGTACATATGGGAAGATTGTAGAGTTAGAGTAGAATTTCAAAAAAAAGTAGAAAGAAAACCTTTATTTTATATAAACAGAGCAATCTTATTTTATACAAAAATGTCTTCATATACAAATCTAATTTTCTTTGCAGCGTATGTTTGCTGTTTATATTAGTGGGAATGTAAGATATCAAACAACA
Source organism: Bungarus multicinctus (assembly GCA_023653725.1). Taxonomy (NCBI): domain Eukaryota; kingdom Metazoa; phylum Chordata; class Lepidosauria; order Squamata; family Elapidae; genus Bungarus; species Bungarus multicinctus. The sequence goes on from CM042838.1 coordinate 9,782,518, forward strand.
GAAAGAAGAGTTTGTAACAGACCAGTAGTATTTTAAATTTGTTAGAAGACTATGTATATTTATGATATTTAAATATCACTTGGCACATGATTCAGCCAAAGCACTTTAAAATTCAGTTAATTGGAAGAGATTTAAACGAGTTGTGTACATGGCAAGTGGGATTACAGAACACTACAGTTTCAAAATGCTATACATGGAAGACAATAGCTTGAGGAGCTTTATACATTTTTTAAAAATCCTACTTTCTTATATGCTTTACATCCCAGAGTACTGAAAGAGCTGGCATATGTGATCTTGGAACAACTGGATAAAATCTTTTAGAGCTCCTGAAGCATGGGAGAAGTACTAGAGGATGGAAAAGAGCTAATGTCTTCCAATCTTCAAAAAGGGGGTGGAAGAAATGGATCCTGGAAATTATAGGCCAATCAACTTGACATCAATACCTGGAAAATCCTGGAAAAAAAATAATCAAGCAGCAGATTTGTGAGCATCTAGAAATGAACAAGGTGATTTCTTGAAACCAGCATGAGTCTGTTAAAAGTAAATCTTGGCAAAGAAACCTCATTGCCTTTTCTTTTGGGAGATGGGGATAGGGTGGGGATAAAGTGACTAAATTAGTGGCTCAAGGAAATGCTGTGGATTTACTATACTTAAACTTCAGGCATTTGATAAAGTAGATCATAGCCTATTTCTTGGTAAAATAGAACAAGACTACAACAATAGCACCACCATTATATGGATACACAGTTGGCTGATCAATCATACTCAGTATGTGATCCACAATGGAATTACATCTACATGGAAGAAAGCATCCAATGGTATAACTCAAGGTTCTAGATTGGGCCCAGTGCTCTTCAACATCTTCATAAATGATCTAGATGAGAGGATTGAAGGAGCACTCATCAAATTTGTAGATGACACCAATCTATGGAAAACTGTACAAGGAACAGCTAAGGGAACTAGGTATGTTTGACATAATGAAGAGAAGGCTTAGGGATGGCATGATAACCATTTTCCAATACCAGGGATAAGGCAGGGCCTTATTTTTTTTTGAGCCCCGAAAAAATGGCTAGGCCATCTTTTCGGGGGTGAATTAATTTCTCTCCCCCCCGATCAGTAGGTGGGCGGCAGTGGTGTTCCCGCTGGCATGACAACAGAAGTAGCGCCGGCGGGAATGTGGAAGCGTTTCTGCCGCTGCTCGGGTGTGTGCGGAGCTTCCCCACACACCCGAGCGGCGGCAAAAATGCTTTCCACATTTTTGCCGGCGCTGCTGCTGTTGTCTTGCTGGCGAAAATGTGGAAAGCATTTCTGCTGCCGCTCGGGTGTGTGTGGAGCCACACATACCCAAGCGGCAGCAGAAATGCTTCCACGTTTCCGCCGGCGCTGATGTTGTTGTCATGCTGGCGGAAACATGGAAAGTGTTTCTGCCGCCGCTCGAGTGTGTGTGGAGCTGCACACACCCCAGCAACAACAGAAATGCTTTCCACGTTTCCACCGGCATGGAAAGTGCTTCTGCCGCCGTTCGGGTGTGAGCCACACATCCCAACGGCGGCAGAAACGCTTCCACGTTTCCGCCGGCGCTGCTGCTGTTCTCGTGCAGGCAGGAACTGTGGAAGCCATGGAGGCAGCTCCCCTGCCCCAGAAGCAGCAGAAACGCTTCTACACTTCCTGTAAGTGCATAGGGCACTGTTAAAGGCACGTTTCCCCCCCACCCTCCCCCCAGCATGTTTTAACCCCCGCTCTCCCCCCCAGCATGTTTTAAACTAGGTCTAAATTTGGGGGGAGGGGCTTAATTTCATTTCATGCCTAGAAAACATGCTGGGTCTTCCTATTGGTGGAGGCTGTATTGTTGGAGAAACACGGTACTTGAAGGGTTGTCACAGGGAAGAGGGACCAATTTATTCTCCCAAGGCACCTGAACACAGGACAAGAAGCAATGTATAAGCTTGTCAGAGGGAGACCCAATCCTGGAACTAAGGAGAAATTCCTTAACAGTGAAAACCATTGGCCACTGGAGCTATTTACCTCTCCGAGTTATGGGTGCTCCATTGCTGGAGGTTTTTAAGAAAAGACTGGTCAACCATCTATCTGGATGGAATAAGGATTCCTACCTTGGGAAGTGAGTTCGACTAGAAGACCTCCAAGGTCCCTTCCAGTCATATGATTCTATTTGTGTTTCTACTTTGGATAGGTGCCTTAAATTTATAGAAAAGACAAGCATGCTTAAAATACTGGGGATTTTTTTTTTAAAAAAATGATCACATGAAAAAATCACTCACCAGGTTTATGAAGAAAGTAATATAGGGTGTATAATTTGTGGCCCTTCCATTGACCTTGGGGCTTCTTAAAAAAAAATGCCAACTTTCCCAGTGGTTAAAGGCTGAATGTGATGGAAGTCCCAGATGAAAAAATTTGAGGCATCCATGGTGAGAAATGAGAGATTTGGATATGAGGCTTGGCATAGTTTCAACTGTATTGAGAAATAGTAATGAATGAGAAGTAAAGATAGAAAACTTGGAAGGGTTATTCTATATAGATGTGAAAAATCAGGCTGAAATCCAGTATTCTCAACTAGAAATAAGCTTTATATAATTTAATGAAGTCTACTTCTGAGCAGATCATGCTGTCAGGGTGGGAGAGAAGACTCACTACCAGCATTTTAAAGCAATGGAACATGATACCTGTCAATTTTTCCTGCACACAAGAAATGAAAGGCGGAATTTTTCTATGTTAAAAAGGGAAAGGGAAATGTAAATGATTTAGCAATGTTACATTTTTATAAGGAAAAAAAATCACTTCAAGGCTGATTAAATAATGAACTAAAATGGAATAAATTGAATTAAAAATACATCTATCATTTCTAGGAGGTATTTGATTTCTCTTGAGTTTAAAAAAATGACGAGTTAAACTGAATGCAAGAAGTCCCAGGGGAAATATAAACATGTGTAATTGTGGATAAGAGACTGACAAAAGATCCAGTAAGATGCTTCCTATATGAGCCCTATAGAGATAAAATAGTATTATTGTTCTGACAAACAGTCTATATGTAAAATATACTTTTCGGTTGCTATCTAGAGTAATGCTGATTTTATTTTTAGTAACTACATATTGAATCTGTTATATATTTCAGGACCTGAATTGCAAGTTCAAGAGCTTACTATATATGCATAGCTTCTCAGATTTAATAGTCACAAAGTTCAGTTCATTTCTCAGTGCAAAATTTAAGACTAGTGGAAAACCTGCTGTTGCATAAGATGAGGTTGCTTGCTTGCCAATATTTCTCCTATTGTTTATGCCCACCTCACCAGATCTAGTAGAGGGGGCATGGTCCAGGTCCTTTGTTAATAAATGTCAACTTGGAGAACCATATCCTGGTTAGCCTCCACAAGGTATTGAAGACCTGACTGTTTCTCAGGCATTAGGGTCAGTGGTATATGAACTCTGCTTGCTGTTGATAGTGAGTAGAGTTTAAAGATAATTCTTGGATGCTATAGGATTACATTTGGTATGTTTGTTTCTTTTAATCTTGTAAACTGTTCAGAGTTACTTGTGTGAAATGAGCAGCTTTATAAATTATATGAATGGATATCTATGGAGATTCTCAGTCATCCAGGTCATGGTTGTCTCAAAGGTACTTTTTCAAGAGGCAACTGGACTTTCTATTTTTTCTTTGAAGACATTTCACTTCTCATCTATCTTCAATTTATAACACAGGCCTTTCAACAGTTCCAAGAAGGCTCCACATTGCTTTCCACTACTCAGGTAACCCTGACAACACAGATAAACATTCAGATGACCTCAACAACTTTGTAAAAGAATGCAAATGACAAGTTGTTTGCAATGAATATACAGCCTTCCATTCTCCATCATCCAGTCAGAGCTGAAGAAGCTTCTTAGATGAGAAATAAAACATCTTCAAAGAAAACCAGAAAAAAGCACCTTTGGGACATGGGACATGGGATGGGATGGATGCATAAATAAATAAGACTGTGGAAAACTACCTCAGAAGTAAAACAGACAGTTTTTGATAGCAGAATCCTCATCTTTCCTGTGCAAGAACACTGTCCAGAGGTATATTATATGTGCTTTTCACAGCATCAAAATAAAGCACTGACTATATATTTTATCATTTAATGGAGAGAATTAAAATGCAAAATCTGATAGTTGCAGAAGGTAGATATTAATTTTCAATCAAATAAAAAATAACTTAGAGGGCAGAAAAAGGAAACGGAACAAATCCAGAAGCCCAGCTTCTCCCTTCTCATCAAAGAGAAAACATATATTGTCAAATAAAATGAAACTCATAGAAGAAAAAATATTATTACTAGATTTTTATCTCATATACATGGGACAACTGAGGTCAAAGAGGCAAACATACCTAATACTTCTGTCTCCTAATTTTTCTACAAGTATTATATGTGGCGGATTGAGCTGGCTAGCAGTCATCCAGCCAGTTTTTCATACTTCAGGGAGGCCTAGGTTCACCAGCTCCTACTTTCTAAGCCAGCAGCTTAGCCACTACACCAAATGAAACTCATCAAATTTTGAGAAACAACAACTGAAAACGACATGTTTGGTAAAATTATTTAAATAAAGAACACAAGTGGTTCAAAAACAAAGTAATACCATGAAACATAAAATAGACATAAAGCTGAATCAATAAAATGGGTGACTGATGTATAACAGCCACACAAAAATAAATAGGTTGGGAAAAATAAAAAGCAGGATTCTCCACGGAAGATGAAAAATATAAGTGATAAAAGCCTACAATGATAATGTCCTTTCTCCTCAAATGCATGGCATTAAGAGTTCAAGAATTCAAAACCTATTGGAGAAAGTTGATATATAACAATGGGTCTAAAATATAAATTCAGACAAGTCTGCAGAACTGCTGCTAGTTCATATATTAAGGCACCAAAACAGGAAAACTGTACAAAGTTAAATAATAACAAAATCAGGGGAAAAGGGTGGAACGGCTCAGAAATGACTCATTTTGGATTTGCATTTTCATAAATACAAAGACTCTGCTTCTATATACATTTTCATTCTCTCATAGATTTATTTAGAGACACAAAGGCAGACAGAGAGATACAATGGCAACATAATGCAGGGCACACTTATTCAAATAAAAGATACTTATGTTACATAATATTAAGTGGAGAGAATAGTGTTCAATTACTCTGGAATTCAAAATCAAGCAGATGTAATTATTTTGAATTGGGGGAAAAAAGAGAAAGCTCAAGCTTGGCAACTCAAGCCATAAAAAACGCTGATAACCCTGCTAAGAAATGTAAATTACTTCTTGAGAAAAGAAATATTCAAATTTACTTCCATCAAGATTCTCTAGACAATTTTTTTTAAAAGTCTGGAGTGCTTGAACAGTTTGAAGGAGTGGAATTGTTGCCCATGTTGCTCTTTTTTTTCCATGTTTACTAAAAAAATTATTGCAACATGCAGTTACATTGAAATATATGGCCATAGGAAACGCTTTGGGGGGTGGTACCCAGTTATATCGGTTTTTATTTAAATTTTTATCGGGGTTAGGGAGGGTAACCAGGTGGGGGTTGGGGGACAACCTGCCTGAGACAGGGGCCAGACCAGGGGTTGAGCATGTCCGTGAAGTTTTGGGGTTGGGGGGATTCGGATCGAGGATGGGGGGTTATTTCCAGGAGGATGCAGCCCATCTGCACGGTAAGTGGGAGAGGCAGATTTGGCGGTCATAGGGGGCCATGTCAGGTACTGGGAGCGCGCCCCCGCTGTTTGCATGAGGTGGCGTGCACCGACTCCCTAGTTATTTCCCATTCCCCGGGCTGTCCGAGTCATCAGGCCCTGAGCCTTCAGCTGATGTTGTGTAACACCAGGTTCGTAGTTAATAAGGCCCCCCTCATTCATGATTTGATTTGGAAGGGGGGAGCGGACCTGGCGGATATTACCGAAACCTGGTTGGGCCAAGAGGAGGGTGTTCCCCTGGTGGAGATGTGCCCACCTGGGTTTTGGGTTTTTCATCAGCCGAGGCCTCAGGGGAGGGGTGGGGGAGTGACGGTGGTTATTAAGGAAGATCTGTGTCCTAGGGAATCTACTGTTCCTCAGACGACCGGATGTGAATCCCTTTTTGTGAAGTGTGGCTCCGGGGTTCAGATGGGCCTATTGATCATATACCTGGCTCCCTGCTATGTGACATCGGCCCTGCCTGAGCTCCTTGAGGTTATAGCCGGCTTGGCAGTTGAGATCCCCAGGCTTATGGGGGATTTCAACCTGCCCTCTGCCGGCGGGACCTCGGGGATTGCTCAGGAGTTCATGGCTTCCATGACAGCCTTGGGCCTGACCCAATTAATTCGGGACCCCACACTCACTCGGGGTCACATCTTGGATCTGGTTTTTGTCTCTGGTCAGTGGCAGGATGATCTAGGTATAGGGGATGTTTCTATAGAGTCCCTGTCATGGTCAGATCATTCGCTCCTTAGGCTGGACTTCCACTCTGCACCCCCTCGTCGCGGTGAGGCGACAAAATAGTTCTGCCCCAAGCGCCTGATGGACCCAGATAGGTTCTGATGGAGCTTGGGCCATTTCCCGAGACTCGCACACAAGACTCGGTTGGGGACTTGGTGGCCACCTGGGATAGGGTGGCTGCTGAGGCCCTTGACTGGGTCGTGCCCTTGCGGCCTCTGACCTGATGCCGATCCCATTTGGCTCCTTGGTTTTCCGAGGAACTGAGGGAGATGAAGCACCAGAAAAGATGCCTAGAGAGTGGTTGGAGGACCAGCCGCTCCTGATCTGATCAAACAAGTTTGCGGTCCCATATTAGGGCGTATTTAGTTGCGATGAGGGTGGCAAAGTGATCTTACTTTTCTGCCCTTATTGCATCCACAGAAAATCACCCAGCCACCCTTTTTAGGGTGACCTGCTCCCTTTTGGATGTGGGAGTGCAGGAGGATCCCTTGCAAGGATGGGCCAAGGATTTTTCTAGATATCTGCAGGACAAAATCACTCAGATCCAGGATGGGCTGGACTCTGACTGGACATCTCTGGGCAGATTTCGGTGAGGTCACTTGGGTTGAGTTCGATCCTGTGACCCTGGAAGACATGGACAGGATACTGGGTGGGCTTAATGCCACCACATGTTTATTGGATCCGTGTCCCTCCTGGCTGGTTTTGGCCACTCGGGAGGTGACACGAGGTTGTTTCCAGAGGATTATTAATGCTTCCTTGAGAGAGGGCTTTTACCCGCCGCCTTGAAAGAGGCGGTGGTGAGGTCTCTCCTCAAGAAACCATCCCTGGATCCAACATTATTGTCGAGTTACCGTCCGGTCTCCAACCTTCGCTTTGTGGTGAAGGTTGTTGAGAGTGTGGTGACACGACAGCTCCCTCAGCACCTGGATGAAGCGGTATATCTAGATCCTCTCCAATCGGATTTCAGGCCCGGGCACAGCACGGAGATTGCTTTGGTCGCGTTGGTGGATGATCTCTGGAAGGCCCTGGACAGGGGTTGTTCTTCTATCCTGGTCCTGTTAGATCTCTCAGCGGCTTTTGATACTATCGACCACATCTTCTTGCGGCGGTTGGGGGGGTTGGGAGTGGGAGGCACCTGTGTTACGGTGGTTCTCCTCCTTCCTCTCTGACCGCTTGCAATTTGTGTTGGCAGTGGGGCAGAGGTTGACCCCGAGGCTCTTGTTTTGTGGGGTGCCTCAGGGGTCTGTGCTCTCGCCCCTGCTGTTCAACATTTATGTGAAGCCAGCTGGGTGAGATCATCCGTGGTTTTGGGGTAGAGTTCATCAGTATGCTGATGATACTCAGCTATACATTTCTACCCCAGGTCACCCCAACGAAGCCTTTGAAGTGATGACCCAGTGCCTGGAAGCCGTGCGGAGTTGGATGGGTCTTAACAGGCTTCATCTCAACCCGACCAAAACCGAGTGGCTGTGGTTTCCTGTGCCCAGATACAGCCAGCTTACTCCATCGCTGGCCGTGGGAGAGAAATCTTGACCCCCACGGAGAGGGCGCACAATCTGGGTGTCCTCTTGGATGTATGGCTGTCGTTAGAAGATCACATAGTGGCCATCGCCTGGGGGTTTTTTTGTCAGGTCCATCGGATCTACCATTTGCGGCCCTTTCTGGATCGGGGCATTCTTCGCATGGTCACTTCTGCTCTCGTCATTTCCTGCCTAGACTATTGTAATGCTCTCTACATGGGGCTCCCCTTGAAGAGCATCCGGAGGCTTCAGCTGGTGCAGAATGCGCTGTGCGGGTGGTTTTGGGGGCTCCTCGGAGCTCCTGTGTTACACCGCTTCTACGCGAGCTGCATTGGCTTCCAGTGGCCTTCCGGGTGCGATTCAAGGTGTTGGTTGTCACCTTTAAAGCGTTCCATGGCTTGGGACCTGGGTACTTACAGGTCCGCCTGCTGCCACCATCAGCCTCCTGCCAGCCCATGTGCTCCCACAGGGTGGGCCTCCTTGGGGTGCCGGCAGCTGGATGATGCCAGCTGGTGGCCCCGAGGGTGCGGGCCTTCTCTGCGGGAGCACCCTCCCTCTGGAATAAATTACCCCCGGAGATGTGGGGCATTACTGACCTGCAGACCTTCCGGCGTGCATTAAAGACCCACCTTTTCCAACAGGCCGGTCTGGCCTAGTATCAATCACTAGGGTTTTAATTTTTGGCATTTTTAACATTTGTACCTTGTTTTTATAGTGTGATTCCAGCCACTTGTTTAATCTCTTTTTAAATCTCTTTTAAATTTTTTATTAATTGTGTCATTTTATCTTGGCTGTACACCGCTCCAAGTCCCATTCTGGGAGAGGGGGCGGTATAAAAATTAATAAATAAATAAATAAATAAATATATGACTTGTTGGCAAGTATGAAAGAGCTGTCAGAATCAACTTGTTAACAAGATCTTAGTGCTAAGTAAATTAGTAGAGTCAATAAAGTTGGTATGCTGGTTTTTAGCAAGAGGTTTTATATCTATATTTTGGTTTGGTCTGTAAGCATTTTCAGCTTTAATTTCAGCAATCTAGTTCTATCAACAGGGTTTTTGAATTATTTATTGAATAAATGCAGATACAAGTAGCGTTATTAATTTATGAAAAGAAGAATGACAATATCCCTATATATTATCTTTCTTATGAAATGGAATGGATAATCTTTTGGTAGTCAGTCAGTGGAGAGACTGGTCAAACAGGGTGGGACTGGCTAGCATTTGTTTAAGTGACAAGGGTTTTCTTTTATATAAAAAGAAGGTGTTAAACCTAGTTTAGGGACTAACATTTTCAGCAATCATGCCACTGAAATTCAGCAGAGTGAAATTTAGTCAGAGTGATCTTTGGAAGCTGCAGAAGTGGGGGCTTGAACTGCCTCTGGTGCTAGACAGTTTTGGATGTCATATGCCATTTCAGTCCTTCAGCAGATGTGTGAACAATTCTCAATATTGATCATTTTTTTTGAGTAAAAGCTCCCACATCCAATCCAATATAAAATGACAGTAACTCAAATTTTTCATGTGTTATCCCTTTTGCCTAATGGATGGTAACGGTTTAAAATGTGGATAATTAAGTAGGTCAGTTGTGAGAAATGAAAAACCACTAATCAAAATAGACAGCTCACTAAAATGAGATTCAGAATGACCAGCTTATCTCAGCTGTAACCATGTTCTTCTTTCAGAGAAAACCTGCTTTAGCGTTAAATCCAGCAGAATAATGAGTTCTAAACAAGCATGGCCACCCCAGATATGATACAAAGATGAAGACTCCATCAAATCTCTTCAAATCATTTTTTCAAGCTCTTCATGATACTCAGAATTACACCCTGTCGACTTCTGATGCTAAGCAGGTCAGTCAACAGCCAATTCTGTAAATCAGATGTAATTCTAGGGTAGTTAAGTCCTCAGTACAGACTCCATGAATCTATTTAGTTTAACCAGCACACTGCCCATAGTGATTTATAAAGTAGAGTTAAAATCTAGTCTGAAGCAAATTAAGCAATTTACAGGGGGGGACATCATGTTCTACAAGAGAGATCACCAGAGACAGTTGATGTTGAGTTTACAAGTATTTTAAATGTATGTAAGTTGTGAAATATAATTCCACTTGTAACACAACCTCCAATTTTGCTAATTTCATCTTTCAATTCTTCTTTCGATTATGTCTAAATATGTTTCTATTTCATTATATTGCATGAGAGCAGAACTGAGCTATGTCAAAACATAGCACATCATATTGAATACCCGAGATAAGAGCTTAGTCATTTTCAAACCTGTGAATATGTTGGCTTGTTATTGGCATTATTTCTACACAAGCATTTAGTATATACAATTTCTTACAAAAAGAAAATGCTGCTATTCAAATGATTCAACCTATTTGGAATTTCACTTGATTTCATTTATCTAGATATGAGATAAAGCATTTATTTAAGGTAACTGTAGTGGGGCAATATATTCAAACACAAGAAATACTGACTTATTTATAGTTAGTTAGATTGATTCATGGTCAATATAATTTTACTACTTGTTTTAATTTCAAACCACCTTAGTTCAAATGTCAAGGTTCTGTGTTTACTTTTAAGCCAGCAGTGGAAACTTTTATTTCATCTGGTGTAAAAAAAATAAGGTGAGGGGAAGCCTTCAGGACATGCAAGTTTATTCAACAACATAAACGGGTTGTTTTCATCATATTCTTTTTGAAAGTAAATTTCAAATTCAGAAGTCACTGGATGTTAAGCCCAGCAAATGGAAATATTTATATTCTCCCATTCACTCATTCACTGTTTAAATGTTCAGTTCAGTGCATCCATTCTCTCTGAAATAATGTATAATATTTGGCTTAAATTATTAAACTTTATAACCACTCTTAGAGAAGACAAGCAAGCCCCAATTTCTAGAGGAAAAAGAGCAGTCTGAAGAAAAATCCACAGAAAGCAGAGCTGATAACTACAGCAGAATGACGAGAAATGGCAAGTAGACCAACACGTTGTAATTTCTTTCCATATAAGGAGTAAACTTGAGATTGCCCACAAGTGTTCTAGGGAACTGCTCCTCATGAGGAGACTACAAGATCAGGTCTCCAAAGATTTGTAGCTCCGAGAGGTGAGGGATTAGCCATTTTACTAGGAGCACAGTGGCTCAAGTGGTTGGAATGCTGGGCAGCAAGCCCACATTTGAGACCCGAGAGCTGCCATAGGGCAAGGTTGAGCTCTCATCCTCCACTCCAGCTCCTGCCAGGGACATGAAAGGAATCCCCAATTGGACGTCCCCAGGGCAATGATGAATGTCACCAGCTAATCTTTTCAACCTTGAAGTGCTTCTGACATGAATGCAAAAAGCTATCTTACTTAAACTGCAGCCAGTGTCTTCAAATGGACACTGAGTTTTCATACTTCCTTTTTTAATCACTTTCAGAAAATTTAACTGTTTTTAGCTTTTATGAACCTTTGGATCAAAAAGTCTGAAAACTCGGATGAGTTTTAGCTCCAAGTTTAAGAATGTACTTATATATATATATATATTGAATTTAGAAAGTTTTACATGGACTAAGGATCCAGATAAAATAAGTTTTTGGAATTAGCTATAATTATCACCCATCCCCTCCCACTTGTGACTGTAACTTTGTTGCTTGTATCCTCTGTTTCCTAGTATGATTTGATGTTGATTGTACCCTATGACTATCATTAAGTGTTGTACATTATGATTCTTGATTCTTAACGAATGTTCCTTCTTTATGTATACTGAGAGTATTTACACCAAGACAAATTCCTTGTGTGTACAATCACACTTGGCCAATAAAGTATTCTATTATAAAGAACCTCTCCTATGCATTTACAGACCTGTGCTAAGAGGTTCATTACAGAGATGTGTATAATCCTTTTTATCAACCTGACATTTGTCAGAGGACTGATTGAAAAAAACAGGATTTGGCATACAAATGAAGCAAGCCAACCTTTGAGAGAATAGAAGGCAAGATCATTTCAAGGAGGCTTAAAGGAAAACGTAGAAGGTAGTGTTGCCTAGGACTTCCTCTTCGACTTAACAATTGAATATTTGTGTGTATTGAAGACCTACCAGTGGCTATCATCACTCTGAAAATCCTAAAATGTCATTTTCTGTCTCTGAAAGATATTACTTTTTTGAATCACCTGTAGCTCTTATTTGGATATTCATCTCCTGATTACCAGCTCTGAGACTGCTTGTCAGGTCTATCATCTAAACTAGCTTTTGATTGCTCCCATAAATTCTTATTCTCAGAAATATTATCATACACGCTTGCTGCTCACTGTCAAGTCTGAAATCATATTTTACCTGTTTAAAAGAGTAGAACAAATCTAGAATTCATTTGAGAAAAATAAATTATTTGTTCTGACTGCCAGCTGTTAGGTCTCTCCAATCCTCACTGTGGCCCAGTTAATGATTCTCATTCTCTCCTTCTGTTGCATTTATGTGCACCCTGAAAATTGCATTATGAATGTGACATAGTTAGATAAAGTTCACAGGTCTGAAAAAACAAAACAAAATATGTTGCTGCAACACAGCATCTGCAGTTAAAGGCAGGTAGTGATTGTTTCTTCCTTTCATTTTTCTAAACTGTGTAATGCCATATTTCTTGTCATGATACTCTCTGTAACTGCATGTCTATTCTGAGAATATGAATTTATTGGAATATGAATTGGGGGAATGTTATAGGCAGTTGTGGTAAGGGCCCAAAAAGAGTGAGGGAAAAGGGGCTTTAAGAAGTGCCCCAAGGGCCATAGGTTTGCTCACATAACAGATAACAGATAATCAGAGTTGGAAGGGACCTTGTAGGTCATCTAGTCCAACCCCCCGTGGCCCAAGAGGGAGACCCTACACCATTTCTGACAAATGGCAGGTCAATCTCTTTTTGAAAGTCTCAAGTGATGAAGTTCCCACAGTTTCCAAGGGCAAGCTGTTCCATTGGTTGATTGTTCTCACTGTCAGAAAGTTTCTCCTTATTTCCAGGTTAAATCTCCACTTGTTCAATTTCCATCCATTATTCCTTGTCTGCCCTACAGGTGCTTTAGAAAATAGCTTGATCGCTTCCTCCCTGTGGCAGCCCCTCAAATATTGGAAGACCGCTGTCTTGTCTCCCCTGGTCCTTCTCTTTACTAGACTAGCCAAGCCCAGTTCCTGCAACCATTCATTGTATGTTTTAGCTTCCAGTCCCCTAATCATCCTGGTTGTTCTTCTCTGTACTTTTTCTAGAATCTCAACATATTTTTTATAATGTGGTGACCAAAACTGGATGCAGAACTCTAGGTGTGGTCTTACTAAAGCTTTGTAGAGTGGTATTAGTACTTCCCTTGATCTTGATTGTATCCTTCTGTTAATACAATTTAGGATTGCATTAGCTTTTTTGGCTGCTGCTGCACACTGCTGGCTCATATTTAGCTGGTTGTCCACTAAGACTCCAAGATCCCTCTCACAGTCACTGCTATTGAGCCTGGTTTCACCCAGTCTATATGTGGTTTTTCTTGCCTAGGTGTAGGACCTTACTTTTCTCTACATTGAATTTCATTTTGTTAGATATGGCCCAGTGTTCTAGTCTGCTCTAGGAGCTGATCTGCTCATCTGCTGTAGGAGCTGATATTCGATATCTTCATAAATTGGAGATACTAATTCATAATTTGAAGATACTTAATGTTTCCATTAAAATAGATGTGAGATAATGCATGGAAACAGAAAGCTTAATTTATTTTTGATTTTGTCTATCGTAATTGTGATGTGATTGCTCCAGTGATGTGATTCTTCTGTCCCTTTCCTTTATCTATGTCATCTTTCTCAGTATGATCTCTTTCTCCTTGAGGATACTAAGGAAACAATAACTACAATTTGATGTGTATGTGTAAATAAGATTTAAGGATCAGTTAGGTTTTTAAGGCGCTAGAATAAGAGGCTTTGGGATCTTTGATCTACTGTCCTAGCTATTAAGCTGCAATTTTTTTATCAGTTGTAGTGTCTATCGCTTCTCGGCCTTTTGGCTAAGATCAAGTGTAGTTGTAGTGTCTTCTCAGATAGGCTTCATACATTTAGGCAGCCAATCATCTGTACAGTCATAAGGAATCTTTCTTAATTTTCAAACCCTTCTGTGTATTTAGATAAAGAGTGCTCAGCAAGTTGTACAATTAACATTCATTCTTTCTGGGCAAGCAATCCTTCCCTCTTAGAATCATATCTTCATGGAAGAAATGAGATATTATTGCCTACATGGCACTTTAAAATTTCCTTGAATCACTAGATATTATTGGTATTCTGGTAGAAAACTGCAATGTTCTTGGAATATATTCACATTTTATATTATCTGTGTCTCCAAATCTCTCTACAATAGTAATTTTATTCATTTTAATCTTCTTCAAACAACAGGAATATATGCAGCACGCCAGTCTAGCTAATGGCATGCAAATGTAATGGACAAGAATAAAATGTTCAAGAATTTAAATTTCCTTGGATTACATAATGCAATAAGCTGTTCAGTTATCTAGAAAACAAAGGAGCATAATGATGGAATGATTAATACTTCTGTTGGTTTTTCACTCTTTCTCACTTTTAATGCCTAAGAAATACCCTAGATATGTGCTCTTACATGGCATTCATCCTGGTATTTGTAGGATATGATTAGAGACCTTAGTTTTTGTATAGCATAACACAATTATGCTTTGAGTAATGTACCCTGACCAAAATGTGCTTAAATTGTCAAGTACTCTTCTTACTGTTACCAAGGAATGGCACATGTACTGCAGCACAGATATGACTAAGGGTGATAGCCTAAATTACACTTTCTCTACCTTATTAAAAAGCATCATGTGAAAACTTTGATTGACCAAAGACATGATGGGTACCACCTTAGCTAGTGCTGTTTTCTCTCCTTTTTTTAACCTCATGCCTTTAACTTCTTTGCTGTAATATTTTGGCTTAATAATTTAATACGGCTTACTTCATAAGGAAATAGGGTGAGTAGTGGCCTAAAGCTGGAGCTCTCGTCTCACAATCAGGAGGCTGTGAGTTCGAGCCTAGGTACAGGCAGATATTTTTCTCTCTGGGCACAATGAAAATATATCTGCTGAAAAAAAAAGTCCACATTGGCGACAGGAAGGGCATCCGGCCAGTAAACACTCAGCTCCATTCAATTGCCCAGACTCCACCCTGCAAGGGATTATGGGATCGTAAAAAAAGAGGAGGAGGAGAGGAGGAGGAGGAGGAAGAGGATGACTTCAAAAGGAAATAGTGTGATGAATACATGTGTAAACATGTATTACCCCTTGAATATTTTGGCAAAGAGCATTCTCAAGTCTCAATACCCAAATGTCAGTAGCAATTCCTTGATTCATAATGTATGCCATATAAGTGTTGTTCCCTGTGCAGGACCATAAAAGTTCAGGAAAAATATGGGAATCATCTACTCTCAAAATAAACTTTCTACCGACAGTGATTTTGGCTCTCTATGGAAGAGCTCTTCGCCATTTAGAATTCTGGCTAAATGTAAAATCTGTATCCCAGTCATTAAATGCAACAGAAAACAAATGAGCAATTGAAAGTACCTAGATGCATTTAATATATTACTTTCAATGGTTAGCAAGTGAATGGATGAAATAAATTCTTTAGTCCCAAATGAGTATATTAGCTTTTATGAAGTCTTTAATATTACTGCCACAATCCTCAAATTACAGATTATTTCATACTGGGGCAATGCTGTCCTCAAGATATTGCAAGACAGAAATGAAACAGCTTGACTAGTAAAACAATTCCAATTATACCAGAGTCAGTGACCAGGGTATTTACTACAGTTAATCTCTATTAGCACTTCTGTTTCCAGCTATGTAAGCACTGCTGTGCTTTGATGATAACGTTATGCTCAGTTCTCATCAGCCTTATCTAACTTTTGTAAGGGAAAAGAGGTTTCTCTTTTTTTGATAATAAAATAATGAAATTCTGTAGTTGGAAGAAATCATATGAATCACTCATCCCACTACTTTGAAATGTGCAGGAAAACCTGTTAAACTATCCCTAAGAAATGGTTGCCCAATCCTTCTTAATACCCACACTTTGGATGGACAACAGAGTCATTTGGAGTGGAGTAGCTACAACAAATCATCATCATCATACATCACAACTTTCATAGGTAGACTGATATTGTACAGAACTTACATTCACAAAGTTTTTCCTTATATTAAATCTAGGGAGCTGCAATTTATAATCTGTATCCCTGGTTCTAGTTTCGTAGCCATGGAAAATAATCTTTCCTTCCTTCCTTCCTTCCTTCCTTTCTTCCTTCCTTCCTTCCTTCCTTCCTTCCTTCCTTCCTTCCTTTCTTCCTGTCTTCCTTCCTTCCTCCCTCCCTTCCTGTCTTCCATCCTTCCATCCATCCATCCATCCATCCATTCTTCCTTCCTTTCTTCCTTCCTTCATTCCTTCCTTCCTGTCTTCCTTTCTTCCTTCCTTCCTTCCTTCCTTCCTTCCTTCCTTCCTTCCTTCTTCCATCCATCCCTCCTTCTCCTTCCTTCCTTTCTTCCATCCTTCCTACTCAATCCTTCTTTCCTTCCTTCGTTTCTTCTCCTTCTTCTGTCCTCCTTCCTTCCTCCTTCCTTCCCTTCCTTCTTCCCTTCCTTCCTCCCATCCCTCCCTCCCTCATCCCCCTCCCCATCCTCCCGTCCGTCCTTCCTCCCGCCCTCCCTCTCTCCCTTCCTTCCTTCCTTCCTTCCTTCCTTCCTCCCTCCCTCCCTCCCTCCCTCCCTCCCTTCCTTCCTTGTTTACAAATATTGATACTGAATAAATATTTATTTTTAAATATAGTTTGCTATGCAATTATTACAGGAATGGAGAATTATGTTTACCTATCTACAGTTCTGGCTTATTTGCAAGCGGGAGTACATTTCATTTTGTTTTAATATTAGTTTGCAGCATTTGAAATAATGCTGTCTGTGTAACACATGCATTTTTACATGCATATTTCATGCATTTTTATAAATATTTTTCCATATTTACTTTCTTCATTTTGTTCCTTCTGTTAGGAAATTTTTCCCAATGTGATCATTTTTGTCATTTTTCCCCCCCTTTAGACTGCAATGTTCTTGTATTTGTTTATTAAGCAATGAACTGCAGCAATTAATTTCAGAAGAGAGCAAAATTAGAGGAATAATTGCATCTTGCCTTGTATATCAATTTGGGAACTGTGAAACCATTTTGTTCCCATTTAATTCACTTTCCCCATTAAGCAGTTCCAGTTTTCCAGAACATTAAAAATATTTGGGAAGGTCTTTTTTTAACCAAAACACCTAAAGCGTCTCCCTGATGGTAACAGCTCAAATATGAATGACCAGGATGAGAACAGTCTGTGGAGATTTTTAGTGCTCTAGAGAGGAGTCTGGTCTTTGCAATCTCTTCCAAAGAAGAAATAGAGCAACCAATGATTTTTTGTGCTGTGTTTATAACTGTCTGGAGCATCTTTTTATCCACTACAGAGCATCCAGCATACCACACCATTACACAGTATGCCAAAATGCTCTCGATGGTAGAACAGTAAAAAGTAACTAGAAACTTTTCACCCAGACCACTCTTTTTCAGCAGCCTCAGAAAGTGCAGGCGCTGTTGGGCCTTCTTTGCAGTGGCCATAGTATTGGACTGACCAAGTAAGGTTATCAGAAATATGAGTTCCTAGAAATTTATAACTATGAATTCTTTCCACACAATCTCCATTGATATATAGTGGAAGAGGGTCTGCTTTGTATCTTTTATCTTTTAATCTTGAGTTTTTCCACTTCAACTAAAACCCCAGAACTCAGTTTGCACTTGTTTTCTTTTGAAACGAAGGAGAACATTCCTGCTTCTATCAGCATTTCCTCTAATTTCTCCCTCAAATAATATTGCTGGCTTGATCCTTTCATCCAGGGGTGGGATTCTACCAATTCTGTCCACCTCTGTAGAACCGGTTGCTCTGAAGACCAGCAAACAGAGCATACATAGAACTGGTTCTATGTCTGCTGCTCTTTTGGCCCACCCATCCATCTGGGCTCTAACCTGACCTTTATTTCCTGCTTTTTCTACCACAGCTGCTTTGTGCGACACAGCTGCAGTTGAAAAAGCAGGAAAAAGGGGCTTTTTCAACCACTGTGCACCTGCGTACAGTGCTGCTCAGCTGACCAGGCAGCTAGCTGACGACAATATACCTGCGCGCACAAAGCATTACATCACCAAACTGGTAGTTCGGATCCCATCGGATCCCACCCCTGCTTTCATACTATTTTTTTAATACATAAAGTATTGAGACATTTTTTTCTTTAAGGTGTTGCATTTCTTTTTTTCATGGCATTGCATTCAGATGAGGTCCAAAGCACTTCTCCAAATTATTTTCAAAACATTCAAGGCCCTATTAAGCCAGTGGAATTGCTGAATAAACAAGCCAACATGATGAGGTTAGAAGACATAGAGTATGGCATTTTGCCACAGTTCTTCTCCGAACTTGGCCCAGGATTTATAGAAGCAGCATTATCCCAATTACATTTTTGAGAAATGTTTTCAATTGCTGCATAATCCAGAGTATTATCCTTCCAATGGAACAGCTTTCAAATGAATAAGCTAGGCTAACAGTGACTTAGAAAATAAAGACATCAGCAATACCTGGAAAGCCAATTCTTTAAGACAGGATCAAATTTCATAGACAATTTGATTTTTGCAGTTAAAGATGCTGAGCTTGTCAGGTGAAAAGCTGACGGCCCAGGCTTGAGACACAAGTGCAGTGCAACAGGGTAAGCTCCTATCTTTGCTCCAGCTCCTGTCTACCAACATGCAAATGTGAGTAGATTAATAGATAGCACAGTGAGAACATAACAGTGTTCCATGTGCATTGGTGTGTAGTCATGCTGGCCATATAACTATGGAAGTGTCTTCAAACAACACTGGCTCTCTTGACTAAGAAACAGATGAGTGCCATCCCCTAGAGTCACATACCACTGGACAAGGGAAATCTTTACCTTTCCAGTCTTTTTAGTTAAGAAACTACTACCAGACAGGCAGATCCAGTAGAAGGGATCCAACAGAATCAAATCTATCCATGGTTTAAAGCAGGGCTGTCAAAAATAGTGTTCAAAAATACAAGACCCTGTTAGCAAATGATATTGGCAACCACCAACTTGCACATGTCACACACTATCTGAGTGTAATATCTTAATAAAGTGTCAACCACCCACTGTATTGATAGAAAAATTCACATCCTAATTACCTGGATATTTGGTCATTAATGTCTAGTTAGGAGAACAGTCTTCTTCTCACTATACATAACAATCATGGGTAAGTAGCTGAGAAAATCTTGTATTTTAGAACCTGGGAAATAAACTGAATTCTAAATAAGGGAAAGCAATCCAGTCTTGCTTTTGCTGTTCTTCTTCCTTTCTAGATCTTCTTTCAATCTTGTTAAAGAAACTCCGGAGCTTGTTTGTTGTGGAGATACCAACTGTTTGCACAGATTTCATTTCTAGAAAAGAAACAGAACCTTGGTGATAGATTTGAAGATTGAAATGCAGCATCTAAGTAGATAAATAAATGTGGACAATTTGCAGGCTACCTAGTCTATGACTTTGTTCAACTATGAGATAAATTGGGCTGGTCACAGTTCCAGTTAAAAGCTATGTTTTGTCGAACATTCGATCTAACAAGGTCATTTAAATTAGCAGCTACTTTGGCAGAAATTGTTCTAAATAAATCTCTTTTGGGATCAGTTTCAGTTAGGTCTATTTTCCAGCGAAAGTTTTACTTTTAGTGACTGTAAAACACATTGTCTGTGACAAAATGGGCATGAAATGACATTTTGGTGTTTTGATTTATCAGATTGCTATCATTTAAACACTGAACTTGCTAAAGAGATGAAACAAATCTGAATGCAGAAAAGAACTTCTGTAAGAATTGAACAGGTATAAAATTCAAAAATCAATGATGTTTTTGACTGATTTATCTAAATTCATGCAGATTTCTTAGCAACAATATATAGAAGGGATTTGCCATTATCTTCTTTCAGAATGTTTTTTGACTTTCCACTCTAGTCTACAACTTGGATTTTCTGGAGTACTTGCTAGGTTTGACCCACTTAATTTTTCAAGATATACCAAGTTTAGCCAGGTAGCCATCTGCAGTGAAACAGATTGCCATATCCTAATTTGGCTTTTCATGAAATCTTAGCTTATCTGAAGTAAGTCTTTCCATCATAAACAAACAGACATATTTTGCTGCTACATATAGATATGAAATGTTTCCTAATGTTGAATATGTCAAATTAAAAAATGGCTTTTTATATTGGTTCTGAAATGCACCAAACTGAAATATGTGAAATTAAGTTTTAATATGTCTTTAAACCTACCCTAGTCTAGACATAATCATATTCTGGCTGTCAAAATACAGTACATACATCAACAGAATAGTATCTATACATGCAGAAGAATATAATAGAGCATAGGACAGTGATTAGATATATCTGTAATGATTCCTCATATTTGTTTTTTTTTCCCTCTTCACTAACAAAGCTTCACCTATAGTTTCCTCCCCTCCCCCTTGTAAGGACCATTTTATGTAATGTAGCTCATTCTACCATCTTTAGATGCTGCCCTTTTCCCTTACAAATTAGAACTGTATAAAGTGACTAATATTCAACTCAGCAAGGAGCTTCATCTCACTCACCTTACCAAGGAATAGCAATTCTTTCTTTTACTTAATGAGGCTCCTGTGATTCTCCATTTGAAAGCAACACTGAGAGGGTTATAACATCAGATTCAGTAAAAAGATTAAAGAATAAAATAACAGTATGAACCAATAATAAACCACAAAATGTGGCACCAAAACAACTTAACTTTTTCTCAAAGGGAATAATGATCCCAATCATCTCACAAAAAGCCCTCCCCCCCACCCACCCAGTGTCCTTCTAAAAACACGGCAGAGTTTTGGAAATTTTGATCTCAGGGGATGTGCTGAAGTAGAGAAGAGAACAGTTACTCAGATCCTAGACTATGTATCAATTTAAAAATGACAACCAGCACTTGCAAACCAATGCTGGTTTTTATTTGATTTTATGTTTTATTTTATTATAGGCAGCCTTTGAAATAGAGGTGTTATGCATGTAAACTGTCATGAATCCATAACAATTTGAGCTGCTGCATTCTGTATCAATTGTAGCTCCTAAGACTTATTGTAGAACAGTTTACAGTAATCCAAAACAGGGGTGACCAAGGTGACTGGAAGCAGAATACAAGAGAATTATCCAAGTCAGAGGAAGGGAGAGGTGCATTTCCAACCATGACAAATGAGAAACAGATGGATATTTCAGTCTTCATGTGTTAAGAAATTATTAGTCATTAAATAACTTAATTTTTTTTAAGGAACTTCACAGAATAGGTTCAAATAACCTTCAGGGACAAACTTGAATAAGTGGGAAGTCCATTTATTTAGCCGGAATATTTAGTATTTTAACACCTTTTTTCCTGGCATGAAACCTGATTAACAAGACATCATGAATATTGCCTCCTTAGACATGTGCTGTGATTTGGGGGTTTGAGAATATCTGAGAAACTGAATACACAAAAGCAGCTTGGAAAAAAAATTTCCCCTCAAATCCTCATCAAAAAGGCCCCTTCAAAGATCTGCACAGCCATATATTTCCGATGTACATTATACACTGCATAGACTGGTCCAACTGAGTTCAATATGCAGAGACACAATTGTGTGTCATTATGGTGGGTATTACATATTCAAAACTTCTCCATATGAAAATTTATTTCATGTAATTGAAATACAGTAACCAACTGCAACCTTCCACCCAGAAAATAAGTGGGAAATTATATGCTGGCAAAACTTTCTGCCTTGATATACTGGTTTATTACAAAGATGATGTTTTTGAAAAAAAGGAAAAAGGAAGTGCTCATGGCTATAATGGTTATAAACTCATGGTTATAAACTGAAATTTGACCACTGTGGTCTTTGCTCTGACAGGCAGTAAAGGGTAGAATAGCTTTCAGTTTATCTGTTTGTCTGTTTGTGAGCCACAGTCATGCAGTGTTATAATGCAGTACTTCTGGCTACTTCTGCTGATCATCGGCTGCCAGCAGTTTGGCAGTTTGGGTCTCACCAGCTCAAGATTTATTCATTCATTCATTTATTTATTTATTCATTTATTTATTTATTTATTTATTTGTTTATTTATTTATTTATTTATTTAGTCAAACAATTATTAGATAACAGGTATAAGTATAAACATGGTTATAAATACATGAAATGGATACGAATAAGAAAAACAAAAGGGAGGGTAGGCACGTTTTAGTGCGCTTATGCACGCCCCCTACAGACCTCTTAAAGGAAAGGGATGAGGTCAACAGTAGACAGTCTAATGTTGAAGATTTTTGGGTTTGGGGAAGAAACCACAGAGTCAGGTAGAGTATTCCAGACATTGATCACTCTGTTGCTGAAGTCATATTTCCTGCAATCAAGTTTGGTGCGGTTTATCTTTAGTTTATATCTATTTTGTGCTCTTGTATTGTTTTGGTTGAAGCTGAAGTATTCATTGATAGGTAGGACATTGCAATATATAATTTTATGTACTAAGATAGAATCGAAGGTGGCGTAGTTCTAGGTTGTCTAAGTCTAAAATTTCAAGTCTGCTGGCATAAGATATTCTACTATGAGTAGAGGAGTGGAGGACTCTTCTCGTAAAATATTTCTGGACTTTCTCAATTGTATTAATATCAGATATATAATGCGAGTTCCAGACTGATGAGCTGCATTCAAGTATTGGTCTAGCAAATGTTTTATATGTTCTAGTTAGTAGAGTGATATTACCGGAGAAAAAGCTACGCAGAATTAGGTTAACAACTTTTAATGCCTTTTTGGCTATGTAGTTATAGTGGGCTCTAATGTTTAGATCATTTGAGATGAGTACTCCAAGGTCCTTGACAAAGTTTGTGTCATCAACAAGGTCTTGACTATTCAGCTTGTATTTTATTTTTTGATTTTTTTTGCCAATATGCAAGACAGAGCATTTACTTGTTGAGATCTGAAGTTGCCATTTGTTTGATCATTCTGATATAGTTGAAGTCTTTTTGAAGGGTAGCAGCATTGTCAGTGGTGCTGAATAGTGACATCATCAGCGAAAAGAACGCAGTTGCTCTTAATATAATAACAGAGGTAATTAATATAGAGTATGAAGAGAGTTGGTCCTAGAACACTGCCTTGGGAAACACCACTGTTGACAGGCACAGGATTTGATAGGACGCTCCCAATTTTGACCATTTGTTGCCTGTTTGACAGGAATGCTTCTATCCAGTTATGCAGGTATCCAGAGATACCATAAGACCTTAGTTTTAGGAGTAGTTTTGTTGTGTACTCAGCCTTCATCCTTCTGAGGTGTGGAACGGATGCCTCCTACAGCATTCTGATGGCCAAAATGGGACACGGAGGGTTTCACCCTCCATGGCCTTCTGCAGCACTCTTTTTAGTTTTTTAGCTGGTTTTGGCCTGTTTTTCATGTTTTGGGCCTGTTTTTCAGCCCATTTTCAGTCTGGTTTTCAGCCTGGTTTCAGTCGGCAGAGTGCCACAGGAGGCCATGGAGGGTGAAAATGAGGTGTGTGGGAACACACAGCCCGTTTTAGCCACCAGAGGCACCACGGACCTTGAGTTTGACACCCCTGATGTACTTGGATGAGTAATAAAAATGTTACGGAACCACTGGGGCTTCTGGGTTAAGCCCTTCTCATTGATGGACCGGGGACTGCAACTGTCTGCAGTCTCATTGGAGAGCCCCAATCACTGTGATTAGGGGCTGAAGCTGCCTCGGAGGGGCGGCGTGGTAAGGGGAAGCCGCCAGCCAGGTCGAAGGGATCCACATCCCCGCTCCCTGGGCTAGGCAATTTTTTCCCCTGAAGACGACCGAGCGGTGGTCTAAAATGGCCACCCTGAAGGACTTAGCTGGACTAAGATTTGTGCAGGAGAGAAGAAAGAGGTGGACAACATAAGAACCGGGACCACTTGGTGCGACAATTAATTAAAAGGTACCCCAGGATGGTATTTTAAGAATTTTTATGAAAGAATAAGAAAGCGGCAGATTTTTAAAGGGAAAGGAAAAAAAGGGAAAATATCTTTGACAGCTGAGCAGGGCTTCGAACCAGGATTGGAAGAAACTGGAACAAGATATCCAAACAAATTGAATTAAAATACATTGCTAACAAACAGGCACAATTTAAAGCTGGACTTAGGAGTTTTCAAAAAGAAGGGGGAAATATTTAAATTGGAGATTTTATTGGTTTGGAATACCGAGGTTTGGAAAGCCCTGAACAATAAAATGGGGGGCGGGGAGGGGGAGGTGAGGACATTGTATAATGGAGAGTGCCATCTGGTGGACAAAAATTTAAGCTGAAAAAGGGGAAGTTCCTATTTCTCTATGAATTGGATCTGATACAATGAAAAGGAAATATTGAAATAGTATAACAAGTACCCTAAAAAGTGAAAATTGAATTAGAACAAAAGAAAAAAATATGGATTGTTGGACTGATTGATGATTTTGCTATTCCCAGTTCGGGAATGGTTGTTAATCCAGAAAGTTTGAAGAAGAAAAAAGAAAAAGATTGGTGATTGGTGGATTTTAATGACTATAAGATATAAGAGTGTGTAACAATGATATCTCTGTGAGACCTAAAAATGGAATTTAAAAATTTGAAAGAACTACTACATACAAGAGGTGAATCACTTGCCTCTGAGTTAAAAGCTATGAAAATGGCGATTAAAGAATATGAAGAAGAAATCTCAGAGAAGGAGGAGTTAGTTCAAGAAGAAGCCATCTTAAATAGACAATCAACACAAAGAACACCACAAAGAAGAAGAAAAAGAAGGGGGGTTAAAAATGGGAGATTTTAAAAAGTAACTAAAATGGGGAATATTTATAAAAATTGGAAAGACAGAAAGAAACAGCAGAAAAGTAAAAAGGGGAAAGAAAATATATAAGAGAGAGAGATATAAATCAGAGGGAGAAAAGATTTGGAAAAACAAAAGGGAAGAGAGGTAATGAGGAACAGGAACAGGAAAGAAAGAAATATGGGAATTGTAAAATAAAGGAAAAATTTTCTTTATCTAGAATACATTGGGACAATGGTTAATGAATTAAGAAAGGGGATTCCGCATTGATATGAAGGTTAATAATAATGTACTTTGCAATTACTAATTATAGAATATAGTCTATTGAGAGGAGGGAGGGGCACTGATATCTTTTTAGAAGATGAACGCATTTTCTTATTTTTATTGTTACAAGAAAGGTTAATGTTTATTATATATATTGAAATCATTGAAATGAATTGTGAGGAGGTTTAAAAATGAGATTAATTTCAGTGAACAAGCAAAATTGATTCTTTCTTTCTTTTTTCTTTTTTCATTTTTTTATTTTTGTGATATTATAACTAAAATTTTATGGAAGTAAAGGGAGAAAATACATTGCTGAATCTGACTGAAAAGTACAATGTAGTTTATTTTTCTAGGGATTGATTATTACTATAACTAAGTAAAATAGATGTTTAATTGGGAATTACAGATGAGGTAATTAAGGCATACTTAAACCACTGAGGTGACATCCCCAAACTAGTAAAAGGGGAGGGGTAATTTATGTTTTGTTTTATGTGAAAAACTTGTATTAATCTAGACTTTATAAAAAGAATATGCGATGGAATTGCAAATTTGACAAGATAAAAAAGAATTAAAAGGGAGTAAGTATGAAGATATGGAAATTATTAGTGATTTAAATGAGAAAAGAGTACTTTGGAAAAGGTAATGCTTAAAAGGAACGTTAAGGCTTAAGAAATACATTTGAAATAAATTGAAATTAATTGAGAAGATGTTTAGAATGAGAGTAATATTAATGAGTAGGATTAACTTGCCTGTTCCTTTTCTTATATAAAAGTTGAGTGTTAAAATGAGAAAAGAGTACTTTGGAAAAGGCCACGCTTAAAAGAAATGTTAATGTTTAAGAAATATATTTGAAATAAATTGAAATGAATTGAGAAGGTGCTTAGAATGAAAGTAATATCACTTAACAGAATTAATGTGTTTGTTTCTTTTCTTATATAAAAGTTGAAATGGAGAAGTAATAATAGAATTAAGTTAAAAATGGACAAGACAGAATGTTGAATGTAAAAATGAATATATAATTACTGTCATATTTGCATGTAAAAGTGGTGACTCGGAATTATGTTGTACACTGAAAAGAGCTTTTTTTCATGTTGTTTTGGAAAAATTGAATAAAATTTGTTTTTTAAAAAAATGTTATGGAACCACTCAGAATAGTTGGATTTCGGAATGAATGTATTGTAGGTCAATGATGGCTAACCTTTCCATCCTCATGTGCCACAAGAAATGTGCATGCACACACATCTGTGCACACATACATGGTACCTTCTTGATGATCAGCTGGCAGAAGGGCGGTGTGCATGCCTGCGCAGTGAACCTGCTCTGGGGCACGTGCCATAAGTTCACCATCACGGCTATAGGGTTCCCTTGTAGGGTTCCCTTGTTTAATTGTCAATTATCTTGTCTTCCCCACTTCAGAAACCACAACTTTAAACTTTCAATCTCATTTACACTTTAAAACCTTGAGCCTGAAGAGAATGGTTGGCCTGAAAGAAAATTTCTGAGCAATTATATCCTGTAAACCAGTTATAGCAAGGCAATTCTCTTCTTTCCTTCAAGAACAGGCTGAGAGAAGGGTTATGCTTAAGGATATCCAGGTGAATTTTTGTTGCTCATAGATAAACAGGAAGAATTATTTTCCTCCTTGGCACACTCTCCTGCTGAAATACTCCCAAACTAGGAAATTCAGATAGCCAGATTTTCTATCATCCAACCATTTTTTTTTTCACTCAAAGCAGCGAAAGAATACTCTGTGAGCATAAACAAGTGTGTTTGTGGGTATACAGAAACAAAGAGAGGAAGACAAATGAATGCCAGATACACTTGATTCCATTATATATTATTACCTTCCTTTTTTGCTCAGTGTAGAATTGCTCTTATTAGATGATGCTAAACCCAGAGAGAAGTGAAGAGTGAGATTCAGTAATATCTCTTCAGCTTAATTTAAGCAGAGTTCAATCCCTGCCAAGTCTGGGTGATCTCAGCAACCTTGTTAACATCCCAACAGCATGCTGCAAATAAATTCCTGATGTGGATGCTGTGTTCCCATCAACAATTTCAGCTTTCAAAAATATTTTTAAAAATTACAGTAATACAAGGGGGCAGTTATTACTGGACACAAGACAGTGTCTACTGGAGCTGATTTGTAAATAGCAATATTATATGAATGGACTCCTACAAGTAACTAGTCTGGTTATATACTGCCTTTCTTCTCTGGGATCCAGAATTCTTGGTGATTGATCTTTTTGTCCCACAACTCTGGCAGCTCTGTTTTAATCAGATTATATCATGTTGAAGTTTGGATCTGTTAAGTCCAGCAGCACTGCATTAAAAATACATTCTCTTGCTGGTGGAATAGTAATTAAAAACTGATTATTATTATTATTATTATTATTATTATTATTATTAATTATATTTATATACCGCCCTTCTCCCAAAGGACTCAGGGCGGTGTACAGCCAACTGTAAAACTCCGCTGAGTTAAAATTTTCTTGAGTTAATTTTAGCAACGGGGTGGCATGGTTTGCTGAAAGACTATGGGCCCAAACAGCCATAAAAACGGGCGTGGCTCCCTTACTCAATCACACCGCTTTTAACGGTGCGCGTTTCGGTCCCAATGACTGTCGTAAGATGAGGACTATCCATGCATCTCTTGGGCCATAAACCGTGCCAAAAATGGAAAATCTCCTAACAATCGTGGTTTTCTTTTATGGCGCGCTAGTAAGGAAGACAGGGCCAAGAGATTAAACATGCAGTAAGACTATCCAGATATGAATGCGAATTTAACTCTCCTCCTGTTACGACTGTTCATTTAGTGACTGTTTGACGTTAGAACAGCACTGGAAACAAAAGGACTCCGGGCCGTTTTTCACGCATAACGACCGTTGGAGCATCCCCATGGATAAGAGATCAAAATCCAGGTGCTTGGCAACTGACTCACACCCACGACCGTCGCAGTGTCCCGGGGTCCTGTTTTGCGACCGTCCGACGAGCCAAAGTCAACGGGGACAGCCTGATTCGCTTAACAACCTTGTGACCGAATGATCAACTGCAGTGATTTCGCTTAACAACGGTGTTACACTCCTCTGACACCTTCAGCGGTTGAATCCACGGCGGCCAGAAAGGTGGAAAAATGGAGCGGAACTTGTTGAGCAACTGTCATTATAATGTTAGTATACTCAGTGCATTTGCAAAATTGATCAAAATATCCACAAGACCTGTTGAATATGCTCTGATCTTCAGTCTAAAATCAGAGTTAGGCAACACATAACACCAGAGGTATACTGATACACAGGTTCAGAAATCCTGTCTGTGGCACCAAAACTCTTTTTGCCTGTGGAATTTTGGGGATGCAATTACCAAAAGTCAATTACACTAGCATATTTTACATTACAAGGAAGAAGAGGAGAACACCTAAGGAGGAAGAAACAATAGAACATCTCAATCTAATTTACCTGTAAAATGCAGTATTACCCAATTCAAATTCACTACCTACCAACTGAAGTCCTTTATCCACTCCACCAAAATTTCTGGTATAGTCCCCAGACAGAAAATTGTTGTTAACTTATGTGGGTTAGTTTAGCAAATTCCTTTAAAATAATTAGGCTCCAAGAGCAAACAAATAGATGCTGGCTGTTGTTACTTCAGCCCTTAAATTATGTTTTCTCCAAAAGGAAGGTCATAATTCAGAGCCAAAAACACATTACTCAAGGAGTAGCAACTGAAAAAGGCAAGATTGAAACAAATTACCTGTGCTGGAATCAACATGTGTTTTCTATGAGGTAAAAGACAGTTACACTGGCTTTGTGAGACTTGTAAAGCCTCACATACATCTAGTGTTGAATAATGAATGGTCTTCTGAACAGTCAAATTCCATCTCTCCTCATAAAGAACAGTATGAGTTACAGTTCAATATCTGGAGGTAAAAAAGTGTTAATGATCCCCAGACCCTATCCCATCTGATGTCACTGCAAGCCTAGGAACATTAGGTGATATAAGGAGGAGCCAATGAAAACAGCATAGTTGTTATCGAAGTTTCACTCTGAACTCCATTCTTTTAAAGGTAAAGGTTCCCCTCGCACATATGTGCTAGTCGTTTCTGGCTCTAGGAGGTGGTGCTCATCTCTGTTACAAAGCCGAAGAGACAAAGCTGTCTGAAGACAACTCCATGGTCATGTGGCCGGCGTGACTAAACACCGAAGGTGCACAGAACACTGTTACCTTTCCACCAAAGTGGTCCCTATTTTTTTACTTGCATTTTTACATGCTTTCGAACTGCTAGGTTGGCAGAAGCTGGGACAAGTAACGGGAGCTCACTCCATTATGCGGTGCTAGGGATTCAAACCGCTCAACTGCTGACCTTTCTGATCGACAAGCTCAGCATCTTAGCCATTGAGCCACCACATCCATTCTTTTAGGAAGCTATTAATCATCCCATGCACAGCAATCCATAAAAAGAAAAGTGCACGAAAAATGCCCTTACCTTTCTATTTAATTTCCAAAATGATTATGACATTGCCTCTCCACCTCCTCCCTTGTCCCACCATGACCTGTCCCCAATGCAACATAGCAATAAACTGTTTAACTGCTGTTGTTCTTTATGTTCTCAGCATAATTTTGTTCACAATGAATTGCATCAATTGTTGTACACAAGAAATCATGCTTCTTGACCAAACTAACTTGATGTCTCCATTACTGAAAGCAGGTTTTTGTTTGATATAGAAAAAAAAAACTATGAAACTGTGTTAGACAGTTTCCAATAGACAAGCTAGAACATTGGTTAGGCAACATCTAAATAACAGATAACAGATAATCAGAGTTGGAAGGGACCTTGTAGGTCATCTAGTCCAACCCCCTGCCCAAGCGGGAGACCCTACACCATTTCTGACAAATGGAAGTCCAATCTCTTCTTGAAAGTCTCAAATGATGGTGCTCCCACAACTTGTCCACTAAGACTCCAAGATCCCTCTCACAGTCACTACTATTGAGCTTGGTTTCACCCAGTCTATATGTGTACTTTTGGTTTTTCTTGCTTAAGTGTAGGACTTTACTTTTCTCTATATTGAATTTTATTTTGTTAGATATGGCCCAGTGTTGTAGCCTGTCAAGATCCATCTGGATCTTGAGCCTATCTTCTTGGGTGTTAGCTATTCCTGCCAGCTTAGTATCATCTGCAAATTTGGTAAGTTCCCCTTCTATTCCCTCATCTAAGTTGTTAATGAAGATATTGAAGAGTACGGGGCCTTGTGGCACCCCATTGCTTATTTCCCTCCATGTAGACTTAGACCCATTAAGGACTACTTGTTGAGTACGGTTTGCCAGCCAGTTGCAAGTTCATCTAGTGGTGGTGCTATCTATTCCACCTTTTTCTAGCTTACTAAGAAGTAGGTTGTAATCTACTTTGTCGAATGCCTTGCTGAAATATAAATATATTATGTCCACAGTATTTTGCTGGTCTACTAATTTAGTCACTGTGTTGAAGAATGAAATAAGATTGGTTTGGCATGATCTGTTCTTAACAAACCTGTGCTGACTGCTAGTTATTACATTATTTGTTTCTAGATGTTGGCAGATCTGTTTTTTATTATCTTTTCCATCTTTTATTATCTTTATTATCTTCCTGGGTATCGATGTTAGGCTGATTGGTCTATAGTTTCCTGGCTCTGTTTTTTTTCCCCTTTTTGAAGATGGGAACTACATCAGCTCTTTTCCAGTCCTCTGGAAGTTCCCCAGTGCTCCAGGATTTTTGAAAGATATGGTGCAGTGGTTCTGAGATGATCTCTGCCAGCTCCTTTAAATCTCTGGGATGTAATCCATCAGGCTCCAGTGATTTGTGTTCATCAAGATCAGACAGGTGTTCTCTTACTATTTTTTTGCTTCTTTTAACTTTTATTTCAGGTCTGTCTTTTACAGTTATGTTTTTGGTGGGCTGAGCTATAGTTTCTTTTTGCATGAAGATGGAAGCATTCTTAACTCATTCTTAACTTAAACAGAGTTTCTCTCCGTTGCCTGTTACTTCCTTGCCATCTTCTCTCTTTAGTGGACCGACTGTTTCCTTGATTTTTTTCTTGTTATTTATATGTTGAAAGAAACTTTTTTTTATTATCTTTGACTTTTGTTGCAAGTCTTTGTTCATTCTGAGCCTTTGCTATCCTGACTTCATCTTTGCAGATTCTGGCTATCTGCTGATATTCTGCCCTAGTTGTTTCTTTCCATTTTCTTTCCATTTTTTGTACTTGTCCTTTTTTTCTTTCAATTTGCCAGAGAGATCATTGTGCAGCATACTGATTTCTTCTTGGATTTCTTGTTCTTCTTTCTTAGTGGTATTGTGCTGGTCTGGACTTCTATGATAATACTTTTTAGAGTTTCCCAAGATTCTTGAGTTGTTTTCCCCTTTAGGATTTTCATCTATGGAATCTTTCCCAAGTTCTCTCAGTTTATTGAAATCAGCTCTTTTAAGACTCTGGTGTCATTATGTTCTATTGCTTGTATTTGTGTTATGTTGAATTCTAGTATGACATGGTCACTCTCGCCCAAGGTTCCTGAAGTTTCAACTCCCTCTATCACTTCTTCTCTGTTTGTAAGAATTAAGTCCAGTATGGCTGTCCCTCTAGTTTCACCCTCTACCTCTTGGACAACAAAGTTGTCAGCTAGGTTGGTTAGGAACTTATTTGATTTCTCACTTGGTGCAGAATTAGTTTTCCAATTGATATCAGGATAATTGAATTACTATTGTTGTGTGTTTCCTGAATATGTTTGTCAGTTGGTTGGCAAAAAGGACATCTATTTTTTCTGCTTGATTGGGTGGCCTATAATATACACCTATGGCCATGTCATTCTTTTTTTCTTTTATACTGACTCATATGCATTCTAGGAGGTTTTCACCTTTGGTTTCATGCATTTCTGTAGCAGTATAGTGGTCCTTTACATAAGTGCAACTCTACCTCCTCTTTTATGGGATCTGGTTTTTTTTTAATAGTTTGTATCCTTCTACCGTATGTTCCAGCCATGGGTTTCATCCTACCAAGTTTCTGTTACAGTCCTTGATATATGAAGCTTTTAGTACAATACCAAATGCTAAATAATCTGTGGGTGGAAGACATGTCACTAGCCGTGCTCTGTAAAGCTCTCAGGAGAGAGCAACTGTTTTAATATACATATTTTAATGGCAAAATATGTTGAGCAGCTAATATCTTGGAGGAATTATTGCTGAATCAGGAATCTTGTGCACTTTCTAAGCCAAAGCTTCTAAAAAGTACTTTTTAGTTAATACTGCAGTGCTGAGTGCTTGAGTAGAGAAATACCATTGCAGTCAGAGAGAATGCCAGTTGAGCAAATTCTTGTACAGAATTGGTCTGCTTACCTCTTGTGATTGCTTTGTCTTTGGGAAAATAAACTGAAGGAAGGAGATTTAGTGGATGTTTTTTTCTCCAGAGATGAAAATATGCCAAAGAGTGGGAGGCGACCCTGTGGTAATTTTCCTCCCATCACCATCTTTTTCCTTAAATGTTTTTTTCTTCTTAGTACTATTTTCAAACTACCTCAAGAATTACAAGTGGTGATTTCTCTCAAGGTTCATCTGGCTGCTTTATATTCTCTCCCCTAATTCTTCCTCATCTACTTCCAAACAGCCCAAATATTTTGACCTCACCCATTCTAATGATAACTGCAGCCCTCAAACACAGAATGCAGACTTTGCAGATGCAAATAAAGTTACCAAGCTTCCTATTTTAAGGAATTTATGGATTATCTAAAATTCCATTTTCCTTTTCCTAAGAAGGTGACTTGGATTGTGGCAAATGAGCATTATTTTTAATCACACAACTGTGGCTGAGGAATGATAGGCAATATTTAAATGAACAGTCATGTTTTGGTTTTCTTTTAAGTGATTAAGAAGGATTTTCTTAAAAATTTCCAGACATTGTGGTGGTGGTGATGGTAGTGGTGGTAGTGGTGGTAGTGGTGGTGGTGGTGGTGATGGTTCTTCTTCTTCTTCTTCTTCTTCTTCTTCTTCTTCTTCTTCTTCTTCTTCTTCTTCTTCTTCTTCTTCTTCTTCTTCTTCTTCTTCTTCTTCTTCTCCTCCTCCTCTCTCCTCTTCTTCTTCTTCTCTCTCTCTCTCTCTCCTCCTCCTCCTCCTCCTCCTCCTCCTTCTTCTTCTGCCTCTGCTTTTGCTTCTGCTTTTTCTGCTTCTTCTTCTTCTGCCTCTGCTTTTGCTTCTGCTTTTTCTGCTTCTTCTGCTTCTCCTCCTCCTCCACCTACTAAATATTATTTGAATGAGACCAATAAAAGAGGAGACAGAAATTGAAAAGGAAGATCATGTCTGAGAGAAATTTACAAAAGGAAATCTAAATCAGAAGAATGTGAAAAGACATATGAATGATAACCATGTATGTGGATGTTGCATACATAAACAGCATTATTTAACTGACAGCTCAACGTGACTCACTTATTGAAGTAATTGAGTCCTGCGCAACTACTAATAGAGATCCAGATTCACTATGGCTAATATATCTGAACAACAGAATTGGACACACAAATGTTTTATTTCTGGAAATCTAAAGAGAATTCATTGAAATCTGGACATCAACTCCATTTTTTCTAAAAATGGATAATAAAGTATCATTAACTGAAAAGATGCCAGCTGTCTTGAGCTTGCATGCATAATATGTATAATTAAAGTCAAGTAATTAGACAGTACTAACTATCTTGTGTCTCTTTTGCTCTGCAGATTCTGTTCAGCAATTCAAATATATATCAAACCAGGCCTGCACACCAATTGCTTTTTCCATGAGAGTCTAGACAAAGCAGAGTAAGAGACAGAACTTCCTGAGGGATAAAAATGTAGTTAATATGCAAACAATGATGCAAAAGTTCCTACAGATTTGTTTGGATGAAGCCAGAATTATTTCTATTGGATTTTATGAAAGCTGAATTAGAAACAAAACAGAAAACTAGCCATGTATAGAATTCAGAAAATTACTGTACCCACAAAATTGGAAGAATAATGAAACACCTATGGTAGAAGGTTAGAGTATAAAATTGACACCTATGGTAGAAGGTTAGAGTATAAAATAGAGTGGAAATAGTGAAACTGACAAATTGATCAGGCAAAAAATGATAAAGACTTGTTTAAAGGACTGGAAGCCTCAAATGGAATTTTGTTGAAAGAAGAAAAGTCTGAACTGATGATTTATGGATTTGGGGATTAAAAGGAGTTAGGGGGTGAAAAAGAAAGATAATATAAACAGTGACAGAAGTCATAATTCTATATTTTCTTTATCTTTTTACTTGTTTTCTTTTTTTCTATCTTTTTTACTTTTTTTTACTATTCTATAATTTCATTGTAGTGAAAAATTCTACTAATGTGTAAAATTGTAATTAATATGAAACAAAGTATTATAATCTGTCTGAGAAAAAATACTTAAAAAATAATTTAAAAAATGAACTGGAGTTCTTGTCTTTTTTTACTTTCTGGATGGAAATGTCTGCTTGGCATCATTATTTATGAGCTCAGTAGGTAAAATACATGTATTTCAGCATGCTTTTTTGCAGAATCATTGCCCACCCACACCCATGTAGGCACTGGAGCTTGGTCTCTGTAGAAGCTGTGTATGGATGTATGTCTGATAGCAACAACTTTGGCTGCTAATGCTGTCCAATTGACAGTTTTCCACCTGCCAATACTGTATTTCCAGTTTAAATGCCAGTTGTGAAACACAAGTCTACTCTGAATCATCTTTACTTTTGAAATCTTCCCAGTCATCCTGAATGCCTCCTGAGGTATTTTATCCTTTGTCCCTGGCAGGGATACTTAAAGTGATGGTATAGATTAAATAATTTCTACTCAAAGAAGATTGGGACTATATGCGAATGAGCTATAAATTCTGACAATTGCTTTATAAACATCAGGGGAAGCAGCTGAAGACAAGAGTGCTGTCCTGTGTTCTGTACAGGTAGATTAATTTCCATCTATAACAGAATTCAGACAAATGCCAGGAGCCTCTAGATGCAAGATTAATAACCACATCTTCAAAAGTCCCATCAGTGCTTCCTTAAGCTGTGTGCATTTTGTCTCTTAATCGAGCTAGGCTCATTCTTTCAGTGATAACATTTTCCATTGGTCCTTCCACCATCCAGAAGTCTTCTACTACTTTGAGCTGTGTTTGGATGCACATCTAAGACTCAAGTACAGTAAAATTATTCCCTCCATATTTTTTATTTAATAAAATATCAGAAAGAAAGTGGACTAATAATAATTATATCATGTGTGGAGTAAACAATGAAATGATAGTATAAACATTTTAAAAAATACTCATTACAAATCAGTAATTAATGATAACATCAATTCAGCAGAGCTGACTACATATTCTGCATTCATACTTTAAGAGGTAGCTATAAAGGATCTGCTCAGTATAAAATGTTGCCTTTTCCCATTCCTATTTCCTCTCTTCCTCCTCTAGCACAACACAAAATTTTCTGCTTTAAATTAATCCCATAGTTGTTTGGATGGCTCTCTCCTAAATTTCACCCAATATTAAGGAGAGCTATTCAGATAAATCAGCTTTATAAATAATAGTTTCAACAAATCATTTTTTACCAGACTTGTTATAAAAAACTATGGTCTGAACATGGCCATTCTCATATAGCCTGTCTGCCTTTTTTCCCTGATGCTTCAGGGATGGTGGATTTATGCCCAAGCATTAAATAGACACTTTAAGCAAATAAATTTTTTTAGATAAAAAGGATTGTTGAGATTTTTAGGGAAAACAGAGGAAAAAGCAGACTGGTCAAGCAACATGTACTGAGGGAGACAGTGCTTGGCAACACCAGATAAACTCAAAAGATCTTGACTCTAAGGTGACTCAAAGTTGTTAAGAGCCCCTTCTGTGAACTTATTGTTCTCTGTATGGGTAATCCTTGTTTAAGCAGCCATAACTGGGACTGGCAACTTAGGCATTAAGTGAGGCAGGCATTAAATAAATTTGTGATTGTGCTAACAATCTTACCTCAGCTTTCTTTTGCTTTACAGTATTGCAAAGATTGCAAATGCAAGGTGTTTTAGCGGCGGCAATAACGAGGCACGTACTCTTAGTAATTTCAGCTCTTTCTTTTATTTCAGAACGGACACGAACGGCGAGCGCAGGCAGCCTCTCTTTTAAAGGCTTCCTGCGCTTCACCCAGCCAATGACAGGGCAAGGCTTTCCCGCCGGAATCACGGCCAATGAAGGGTAAGTATTTTAAATACAAATGAACCAATCCAGAACACAAGGATTGGGCACAAAGCATTGTGACCTTTGCTAAATGAGGCTATTACTAAATGAGGTCTACCTGTATTTTAACAAATAAAGGGTGGTTTAACATGTATAAGAATATGGAAAATAGGTTTAACAAAACTTTCTCTTATTATGAAAGTTAGAATAGTAAGTTTGGTCCTCTACCATATTTTCATTTTAGGAGAGAGAAAGAGAAAATTAACAGTGTCATTTTTCAATCTGATTTTGCACTAGTTAGGTGTATTAATTAAGAGCCATGGTGGCACAGTGATGAGAATGGAGCATTGCAGGCTACTTCTGCTGACTGTCAATTGCCAGCAGTTTGGCAGTTCAATTCTCACCAGGCCAAGGTTGACTCAGCCTTATCTTTCCGAGGTGGGTAAAATGAGGACCCAGATTGTTGAGGGCAATATGCTGACTATGTAAAACTGCTTAGAGAGGGCTGTAAAAGCACTGTGAAGCACTATATAAGTCTAAGTGCTATGGCTAATGACACAACTTGTATGATTAAATTCTACATAACTAAAGAATCAAAAAAAAAGAAAGAGTATGTTAAATCTATTGTTCCAAATGAAAAGTGAATGAGTTTAGAACATTACCTCTTTCCTATAAATAGATCAATAAGTAGAACATACTTGCGTCCAATAAAGTTTTACTCAGATAAAACTTTTTTATTACTTAAAAAAAACACCCTTTGACATTAGTTGATTATGATATGACGCACAAAATAATATTTGCTCATATAATAACCTAATATTTGTTAGGTGACAATAATAGTCTCTTTCTTTCCCTCGAAAAAAAATTGAGCACTTTTATTTTAGCAGGTTGCACCAGTCTGAAGGCAGCTCAAACTCAATTTTCCAGCACTTCATTCCTGGAGAATCTAAGAAACGGTGAAACAAAGAGTTGTTATTATTGTTGTTGTTGTTATTGTTGTTGTTTAAATAAAAATTAAGATGTCTTCAGCTTTAAAGTCTGGAAAATTAATGCCATTTTCACAATTTTGCCATTTCTCAATAATCTATACAGAATGAACAAGGCTAAAATATCCTGTTCTCTTGTTATATTATAGTTATTGTTCCTTCCTGTCCTTCGTTGTATGGAATGGGTGGGAACAGAGGTGGTATTCAGCAGGTTCTGACCAGTTCTGGAGAACTGGTAGCAGAAATTTTGAGTAATTCGGAGAACTGGCAAATACCACCTCTGACTGGCCCCGCCCCCATCTATTCTCTGCCTCCTGAGTCCCAGCTGATTGACTGGGTCTTCTTTTGTTGCCCTGCACAGGAGAACGGAGCTGGAAAGCAGGTTAGTGGACTGGGGAGGGAATCGGATTTTGCTGTAACTTTCCCCTGGAGTGGGGTGGGAATGGAGATTTTACAGTATCTTTTCATGCCCACCAAGCCATACCAATCAAGCCACACCACGCCCACCAAACCATATCCACAAAACCAGTAGCAAAAAAAAATTGAATTTCCCACTCAGTGGGAAATTATTTTGCTACTGCAGGTTTTCAACATTCGAAGTCAGCATGAGCTAAAATGGTCATGATTTGGGAAATGAAAGAGTTGTGCAGAGGTGTTCAATGTGTAGTAGAGTAATCAATGCTTATTTGTGACAATGTAGCTGAATCCTGATTCATAACAGTGAGGGGCCACTATACTTGATAATCAGTTCAGATTTTCATCTTCTAGGGAATATTTAATTTTCAGTAAATGTTAATCAGTTTTACAACTGGATTTTTTAGTATTTAAATCAGCTTTGTTTTTTTCTTGATTTATATTCAATCTCAGTTTTATGTTGTTAATCACTCTGCAACCGTTTGTTCGTTGGATGAGATATATTGCATGAATGAACAATGTGTGCTTTTTTTACATTGATGAACTATATTAAAAACTTTAGAAAGAGATGACAAAAATAGTAATTGCATTCTCTCTAGTACATTACTTTTGAAAGTAAGATTTATATCAGAATGTGATTCAAATAGATCTTTCCATTCTCTTCTTGAAGCCATTGGAGAATAATTTTGGTCCTAATTGAATAGCTAAAGGATACATATTCTGTATATTTTGATTTACATCTTTGAAGAAGGCTGGTACCAAACAAAAGTCAACTGTGAAAGGTTACTGTGTTTATGCATATTTCTTATTGGGTCGTGGCCAGCTATTTGATAAAGTTATAAAGTCTGATTTATGGCAAAGGTCTTAGGTTTGTCCTGCCAACTTCATTAACTAGAATAATTGCAATTGTCATGTCAGTATTGTGGCCTGGCACTCAGCAGGGTCACTCAATTTTCACTGCAATAAACAGCTATGTTTAGCGTTGTATCACTGACAAGCAATGGACTGCAAGCACACTGTGAAAGTGTATATACTGTAAAAGCTAGGTGGTCATTGCTTGGCTCCAGTGAGTGTTTACCCACAGTATGCGTGATGCTTAAAGAGCATGCTGGAAGAGTAAAAGTCTTTAGCTATGGAGAACACAAGGAAATGAGCAACATCATCATTTTAGTTCAACATAATTTGTGGCCATGATATTCACTGTTTCAAAACAGATTCCTGATTTGAAGATTCCTGTTCTTCATATGGCTCAATTCGACTTAATCCACACAACTTAACCAAGTTAGGAGAATTGACTTCTGGAAACTCCTAAACCATCCCTGGCATGGTAAATGGTCTGGCAAGTGGTGAATTTTGCACATCTCCGTTTAAATTTAATCTCCTGTATTGGATAAGCCACATAATGAAAACTGTTTCTATTAAAAACTGCCTTTAGGCTTTTGGACAAAATGCTATAATGTAATGACTTCTCAGTTTACTTTCAGTCTAAATAAGCCACTCATTTTCCTGTGACACAGCTAAAATTTCCTGTTTCTTCCCACTGTCCTTCCTTACACATACTTCCATCTCAGTTACATCCACATCTGCTAACTACACCATTCATTTTCTACTTTTTTTCCTCTTCTGCTTCTTCTCTCATTCCTGTAGATACATGTGGGATTTAGCATTTTTTCATGATGGTCACAATCACTGGGCTGCAAAAATCCAAGCCAGAAGTTTCTTAAACTATTTGCTGCCACCTTATGGTCAACCAGAATGCACCCAAATATATTAATCTTAGGGCACCTGCACATGGAACCCTCTCTTCTGCTGCATGAGGCCTCACTAATTTTGTCTAATATCACACCCTCTGATGAGCTTCTGTTCATCCCCACCCATAACTGAGACAACTCAGATTTGGGCCTTTTTGGTCTAGTATAAAAGTGGTGGTGTGTGTTTACAATGTATGAAAGTGATGGGGTATGATACTAGGATGTGCCCAGCTCTTATTGGCAGACTTCAGTCCCAAAAGACCTGTTACGTCGTTTTCTCCACAGGTAGTAAAAACTTGATTGTGCCTGTGGAGGAATTTAGCTCTGCTCTTGAGATAGAAGTAGGAGAGGAGAAGCTAATCCCTGGTAAAATAGAAAGCATGAGAAAGAGAACTATCTTGCCTTGTCTTTGTTGTCCTTAAAAATAGGGGAGAAATCTCAGACAGACTTTCACAATTATATTAATATATTCTACAACAATAGCTTAGAATTTCTAGAATCCCTGCAATGTTTCTTTCTTGGCCTGACCAACCTCAAAAGATTGATGGAGACAGATCATTTAGCAGGTCTTCCTTCCATCCTTCCTTCCTTCCTTTTTTCACCACATCACCATGGCAGAGGCACTGCAGGTGATCCAAGAGATGGAGTAAGATTTCCAGCAAAGAAGCAAAAGAGGAGAGACTCCTTTTTTTAATTATTATTTTTTATTATGCAATTTTCTTTGTTATATATAAATTTCCATATCCACAATGGCAGTGTACTGACTGGGTACAATTTCTTTTAAATACAAATAATAAATAATAAGATAATGAATCTGATACACACAATAGCTATGACTATTATTCTCAAAATCTATCCACCATAATTTTAACATATCCTTATTAAACATTTTCCATTATTTAATTAAATGCTCTGTTTGTTTTTGTCTATAATTAATTAATAATATCAAGCATTATAAACATCATATAACCATCACATTTGTAACCATTTGTAACCATTATCATCTAGGTCTATTAATCATAATGTTTATTTATCCTCGTTGTTCAATATTCATTATTTAATTACACATTTACTTCATTTTTATTTACATATCCTCCTTAATTTTAAATTTTTAACTTCTGCTTCTATTTTCTAACCATTGATAGAATAATTCCCAAGTTAAAAAGTATTATGTTTCCTCCTTAGCCTTAATTTTCAATGTTAATCTATCCATTTCAGCACATTCCATTATTACACGTTCCTCTATAGGTATATTTTCATTTTTCCAGTTTTGTGCATACACAATTCTTGTTGCTGTTACCACATGTAAAATTAAATATGTATTTCTTTTGTCATATTTCTCCAGTAGGATACCCAGCAAGAACATCTCTTGTTTTAAGTATTTGTTGTTTTATCATTTCTTCTAGCCACATTTTTTATTTTTAATCAATATTTTTTGCCATAGAACAAGTCCACCACATATGATAATAAGAACCTGGTATCTGTTTACATTTCCAACATCTGGAAGATATGTTTTGGAACATCTTTGTCATTCTTGCTAGTGGCAGAAGCCACCTATAAAACATTTTGTAGAGATTTTCTTTGTAGGCTGTTGACATTGTCAATTTATAGTTTCTTTCCCAGAGTTTTTGCCATTTATCTAATTCTATAGTATATCCAAAAATTTTGGACCATATTACCATAGTTTCTTTTACTTGTTCTTCTTCCATTTTAAAATTCAATAGATATTAGTTTATCATCCATCCCTAAAAAATATCTGATCTAGTTCTGAAAGTTCTTTGTAAAATCCATACATTTCTGCATCTTTCTTGTATCTTGATTGTATTTGCATAAGTGCCCACCAAGCCAAATCAATTCCTTGATTTTTCAGTTCTTTTTCAGTTTTAATTCCTTTGTTCATTTAGAATATCTTTATATCTTGTAATTTTTTCCAATTCAAGAACATTTGGATGTATTAGTGCTTCCATTGTGGATAGCCAGACTTGTATTTTCATGTAATGTTTCTCTTTAATTCTTTCCCATAAGCAGAGCATTTCTAATATAATATCTTTGAAAATATCTATGTATTTTATTTTTCCCATACCACATAGTTGCGTGCCACCCCAATTGTAAATCATGTACTTCTAAAGTCAATATTCTTTTGTTCCTCAAATTAACCCATTCATTCACTCATGTAAGCACTGAGATCTGGTAATACAACTCCCAATCAGGCAACCCAACCTTTATTTTTGGCTTCCCTTCTTTATGGGAATCCTCCAGATCTAATTCTCAAAGATGGGGTAACAGAGTCATCCCAATGCCCTGGATCATGCCTATCGCATATCATTCAACTTAACTTAACTGTAATTGTCAGGCTACCCACTGGCCTTGTTAATAGGACAATAGAGATTAGATGTAACAGAGGGAATTTAGGCTACTATACTTTATGTCACCTTAGGGATTTCAAAAAATACATTAAGGCAGCTGGTGCATCCTTGTAGGAGGTATGCATCCTTGCAGTAGTGTGTGAATACTTGAAGGAGGTGTAGGTCAGGCTGAATTGCAGACTCACAACTTTTGTATCCCTTGGTGATTATAGACTGTTGGGGTACAGTGGGAAGAGACTCTGAGTAGGGCCCATCACCTTTAAGGGGCCCAATGCTGCTACCATATTGCAAGCATTTTACTCCTGCCCTGAGTGGTACTCTGAACTTTTAGAGCCCCAAACTAGAAGCCCTTGGGGAAATAGTTAACATTGTTATCAGCATGAATACTTTTCTAGGAAACCCAAAAACGTATTATTCACTCTAAGAAAGAAAATGTTATAAACAAATAATTGCAGCAGTGCTTTAAAATGTACATGTTTACTCCACAGCTACCAAACAAGGCAAGATGTGAAAGTTGCACTTAATTATTTAAGAAACAAACTAAAATCACGCACACCCCAAAATTGATCACTTGGTAAACCAAACATCTAAATTCACTATAGACATGAATCACAAAAAACAAGACAGGCTAGCCTGTTAAACATATGCAACCATCAACCTTTAGCTTCATTCTTGCTGGTGCAAATTGGCAGGATACAAATCAAGGGAAGTGCCTCAGCAGCATATTGTGATTTTAAGGACCTCTTTTGAGGTTGTGATTGTGGTTTTGACAGGCTGGGAAGAGCAGACATTGCATCAGATATGAATGAATCAGAAATGGCAGGGTATAAAATTGTGATCTTTTCTAATTGCACTGTTAATAAACTTTACCCTCTGTAAACCATCACTTGCCAATTTTGTCTTTTGTGCTAATGATTAGACAAACAAACTGACAAAGCTTGCTCTGGTACAGTGGCACAATGGATGATCCACAGAGAATCTTGGCCAAGATTCTCAGAGCTCAGGCTTAATTTTTGTTGTTGTTTTGTTTTCTATGATCCTAGTTGCTGGAACAATGCCTGTTCCTCAGCTTCTCTGTCTTGTAATAATCCCGTTACTTTGTTCTCTTATAGAGCTAATGGTATCTTGTCCTGTCGATTTCCACTGGACCTTGCTTGCAGTTTAATACCTTATCTTGTTTTTCTCTTCCCTAACTCCAACTCTTGTGCTCAACTCAGTTGAAACAAGACACTTGACAAGTTTACTTTTCACATTTTATGCTGACTTTTCAAAGACAGATATAAGTAGAGCACATTACAATATTTAAGAGAGGATCTTCTTTCATTAGGAAAAGGCAATAGATAGCACAATCAAATTAAGCTGAGCCAAAGAACTCGCCCCCTCTGCTACCATATCTGTTAGGAGGAGCGATGAATCCAGTTACATCCAAAATCTGCGTATTTGATCATTCAGAAAAAGAGTGCTGCTCACTGCAAAACAAAATGTACAGGAACTCTTTCTTACCAGGACTCAATTTGGTTTGTTTCATCCATCTTCTGAGTGTAATAAGGCCATTGCTGAAGGATATGGCATCAGAAAAGAAAGTTAAGTCTCATCTCTATATTGATAGAATGCAACTGACTCTCCCTACAATCTCATTACTAGAAAAAAAAACTCTAAGTTGATGAATCTCAATAAAGCCCTACATTTTGGAGTAAAGTATACCATGCTTAGCTTGTTAAATGTGACCCCTTGTCTATTATGGGATAGGGCAAAAGTCACAAACAGGAAAGGTCTGCAAATATTATGGCTAAATATGGAGGCTGAAAAGGGAAATTTGCTGGAAAAATCATGGGTACTCCACATTTGTGATAGAAACCACTTTGCTGAGTATTGGATCATGCATATGTGAAAAATGCTGAGAAATTGAAAAGACAGTAATTACTAGAGGCATGAAAAAAACAATGTGTGACCCTGTGACATTAACATGCTGTTACGTGCTGTGTAGATGCTGTGTAAAAGTCCTCAGTAGACTTTGGAAGGTTACACAGACTTTGAAACAGAGATGTCTCTGCGTTGCTTTCTTCTGCAGAATAAAGATTGTTTACAATCTCCATCTTGATGTGTTCAGTTTTGGACCTGGACACACCATGCAATGAACCCAGTGCTGGACTGGGATGGCATCATTGAACAACTGCTGAGCACAAGTTTAGTTTAGTTTAGTTTATTGTTATTGCATCCCATACAATGAAATTTAATACCATCTTCAGTGTATATTATGACTATGAAAACAAACACACATCCTTCACATTCTATACATTGAATTGAAAACCCCTGATATTGCATTAATATTGCATTATACAATAGCATTTAATAGAGTTACTGCTTTTTCAGCCTATTTGTCCTTGTTTTTATTATCCTGTACCATCTACCAGATGGTAATAGTTCAAAAAAAGGGTGCTCAGGATGAGATGGATCTTTGAGAATGTTTTGAATTTTCTTAAGGCAGCGGGAGCTATAAAGCTCTTCCAA
Source organism: Bungarus multicinctus (assembly GCA_023653725.1). NCBI lineage: Eukaryota > Metazoa > Chordata > Lepidosauria > Squamata > Elapidae > Bungarus > Bungarus multicinctus. The sequence continues at coordinate 9,826,890 of CM042838.1, forward strand.
AGAGGGGAGAGGGCAACCAGTATCCATTCTGGACAATGATGTTAACCCTTTGGAGTGCTGTCCTATCTGCCACTGTGCAATTGGCAAAAAACAAAGGAAGAAGAGATTGTTGATGAACCATAAAGATCACACATGAAGGAAACATGCAATAGCCTTTGCATATTGCCAGTTGGGGATGCTGACAGTCACACAAAACACTATAAAACAGCAACTACGGTCAAGCAGAGACAATTTTCCTATAGGTGTCTGTAGGGGAGGCAAGAGACCAAATATGCATTTCAGTGTCACAACCCATGTTTCATTGTTTTCTGATCATCCTAATTTACAGTAAACATCTATGATTCTTACCATATTTAAAGTAGGTCAGAAGATGGAACTAGAGAACTGGAGAACTCTGGCACTGAGTTGCTCTTTTCTTATCTCTACATTATGTAGTTTTCCTAATAGCTGCTAGATCATATGGTGAAGCTCGGTGTTTTCCCAAAGGCATTTATTAAAACTGATGGCATGTTTTCTGGTTGAATTATCTGGGGAAAGTGCGTCATTTCTGAACAGCTGTTGCTCCAATAAATAGGAAATCACTTCCCTTCACTGATTGGATTTTATTCTTGTTATACATTGAGAAGGTGCAAGAGGAAAGATTAACCACAGAATGAGTGAAATGCAAGTTATCGCTCCATTTCTCAGCAATGTTTTTCTGTTTTCTCTTTTGAGTGGGCCTATTGTTAAGTAGGCCTGGCTCATTTAGTCATATCATTAAATATAAGGATTAACAATTAATGGCTTGCAATCTCAGGTCTTTCAGCATCACATTACATTTTAGGAACTTCATCCGTTACTTATTCTCACATGGATTCAGTAAACAAGCAATAGGCATTTAAGACTTCTCAGCTTTCTTACATAGTAGTTCTTTCCTTATGTGCTTCATTTCAGGCCATACATCAAGTGCATAGGAGCCAAACTGCATAGAAATAAGTTGCAGAAGTATATTATAAAGAGATAACGCTGCTTAAGCCTGGTTGGTTATTTGCATATTTATTTTTGCAAATGAGCTGGCGACCACGGAGTCTAGAGGCTGCTGAGAGATATTGCCCAACTTGAAGTAATCTAGCTCAGAATACAAAATTGCATAGCTTACAATGTTTAAATGGAACGCAGTTCAAATACTGGCTTCCTGAAAGAGTTTTTTCACCAACTTGATACCCTCTGATTTTTGGATTTTAAACATTCTTAGGGGCTATCTTAGCTAGGAGTTCTGGGTGTTGAAATGAAGTCCAACTCATCTAGCGAGTACTGAAGGAAAGATGATCTTCAGCTTGGAATTTAAAATAGCATTCTATATTTACATGGGAATATTTTCTGGGCTGGGAAATTATGACCCTTTTATGATTTGTGGACTTCGACTCCCAGAATTCTGGAACTGAAGTCCAGAAGTCATAAAGGAGCCACCGCTTATGTACCTAGAGCTCAGTAACAAAGTTGTTTCTCACTCTATAGCTTTCTGGGAAAGCCTAGTAACACTTCACCACCTTGTGATGGAATGAGCACAACCAATATATTTGGGAAGCACTCCAATCCATGGTCTTATTAGAAAGCTCCTATCCTAATGATGTCTTAGATATGTAAATAAACAGAGTTTCCATTCGGGTGCCACTGGTGTTTGTTTGTTTGTTTATTTATTCATTTATTTATTTATTTATTTATTAAACTTATATACTGCCCTATTTCCCTAACAGGACTCAGGGCGGTGTACAGCCACATTAAAATACGAAAAACAGTACAAAATTAAAAACTATTAAAAGACCAAATATGAAAGGCTGAGAGCTAAAAGAGGGCTAAAAACTAAAAACCAGATGAACACTAATTCATGAACTCTGGAGGGCACGGGACAGAGGCTATTCCTCTGTTCTGGTCCTTTTGGATCTATCAGCGGCTTTTGATACTGTCGACCACAGTATCCTATTGCATCGGTTGGAGGGGTTAGGGATTGGAGGCACCGTTCTTCGATGGTTCTCCTCCTTCCTCTCCGACCGTTCGCAATTTGTGTTGACGGGGGGACAGAGATCGACCCCAAGGCCCCTACTTTGTGGGGTACCTCAGGGATCGGTGCTCTCTCCCCTACTCTTCAACATTTATATGAAGCCGCTAGGTGAGATCATCCGTGGCTTTGGGGTGGAATTCCACCAGTACGCTGATGATACTCAGCTGTACATCTCCACCCCTGACCACCCCAACGAAGCCGTCTTGGTGCTGACCCGGTGCCTGGAGGCCGTATGGAGTTGGATGGGTCATAACAGACTTCGTCTCAACCCGACCAAAACCGAGTGGCTGTGGTTTCCTGCCCCCAGATTCAGTCAGCTTATTCCATCGCTGACCATAGGAGGAGAGACATTATCCCCTGTGGAAAGGGCACGCAACTTGGGTGTACTCCTGGACGTGCGGCTATCCTTGGATGATCATATTGCGGCCGCCACCAGGAGTGCTTTTTATCAAATTCGTCTTATCTACCAATTGCGACCCTTTCTGGATCTGGACGCACTTCGCACAGTCACCTCTGCCCTCGTCATCTCCCGCTTGGACTACTGTAATGCTCTCTACATGGGGCTCCCCTTGAAAAGTCTCCGAAGGTTACAGTTAGTTCAGAATGCAGCCGCACGGATGATCTTGGGCGCCCCTCGGGACGCCCACATAACACCTCTTCTCCGCTGCCTGCACTGGCTTCCTGTGGCCTTCCGGATTCGTTTCAAGGTGGTACTTACAGTTTTCAAAGTGCTCCATGGCTCGGGATCTGGATACTTACGGGATCGCCTGCTGCCACCAACAACCTCCCGCCGCCCAGTACGCTCCCACAGAGTTGCCTTGCTCGGGGTACCACCACTGGATCGCTGTCGTCTAGCAGCCCCGAGACTACGCGCTTTCTCTGTGGGAGCCCCATCCCTCTGGAATTGTCTCCCCCCGGATATACGAGCCATGTCAGACATCCTAACCTTCCGGCGCGCAGTTAAGACCTTGCTGTTCAAACAAGCCGGTCTAGCCAAATAAGATCATTGGGGTTTATATTTTGTAATTTTATAGGGGTGATTCTTGGCCATCTTGATTATTTACCTGTTTTCGCTTCTGTTTTCTGTATTACCTTGTTTGTTGAGTGTACACCGCCTTGAGTCCCTTTTTGGGAGAGGGAGCGGTATAGAAGTACGAATAAATAAATAAATAAATAAATAATTAAAATCCCCTAAAAACCCTAGGCCAGACCGGCTTGATGAAATAAATAATTTTTCAACGCGCGCCGGAAGGTCAGGAGATCAGGGATGGTCTTCCTCTCAGGGGGTAATTCGTTCCAGAGGGAGGGTGCCCCCAACGAGAAGGCCCATACCCTCGGGGTCACCAGCCGTCCAGCCGGCGGCACCGCAAGGAGGCCGACTCTATGGGAGTGTATTGGTCAATGGGAGACCGATAATGGCAGGAGGCGGTCCTGCAATTATCCTGGTCCCAAGCCATGAAGCACTTTAAAGATGGTAACTAAAACCTTGAAGCACACCCGGAGGGCCACTGGGAGCCAATGCAGCTCACGCAGGAGTGGCGTAATATGGGAGCCCCATGGAGCTCCCAACACCACCCGCGCAGCCGCATTCTGCACCAGCTGGAGCCTCCGGGTGCTCTTCAAGGGAAGCCCCATGTAGAGAGCGTTGGCATAGTCTAGGCGGGAGATCACAAGGGCGGAGGTGACCGTGTGAAGCACACCCCGATCCAGAAAGGGTCGCAACTGGTAGGTCCTATGGACCTGTCCAAAAAAACCCCTGGCAACGGCCATCACATGGACATCCAATGACAGCCGCACGTCCAGGAGGACACCCAGATTGCGAGCCCTCTCTGTGGGGGCAAGAATTCCCCCCCCCAGCCAACGATGGAACTAGCTGGCTGTATCGGGGCGCCGGGAAGCACAGCCACTCAGTCTTAGATGGGTTGAGCTGAAGCCTGTTCCACCCCATCCAACACCACAAGGCCTCCAGGCATCGGACCATCACCTCGACGGCTTCATCGGGGTGGCCCGGGGTAGAAATGTACAGCTGAGTATCATCAGCGTACTGATGGAATTCTACCCCAAAGCCACGGATGATCTCACCCAGCGGTTTCATATAAATGTTGAACAGAAGGGGCGAGAGCACCGACCCCTGAGGAACCCCGCAAACCAGGGGCCTCGGGGCCGATTTCTGCCCCTCTGCCAACACAAATTGCGAACGGCCAGAGAGGAAGGAGGAGAACCACCGCAAAACAGTGCCCCCACCCCCAACCCCTCCAGCCATCGCAATAGGATACTGTAGTCGACAGTATCAAAAGCTGCCGAGAGATCTAATAGGACCAGGACAGAGGAATGACCTCTATCACGGGCCCTCCAGAAATCATCCACCAATGCGACCAAAGCCATCTCCGTGCTGTGCCCAGGCCTGAAGCCCGATTGGCGTGGATATAAATAGACAGCTTCATCCAGGTGCTGGGGGAGCTGTCGTGCTCAACAGCCTTTGTCACAAAGCAAAGGTTGGAGACCGGACGATAATTAGATAACAGAGTTTCAAGACGGCAGGCAGATATCCCTCACTCAAGGAAGCATTAATAATACTCTGGAACCAACCTCGTGTCACCTCCCGAGTGGCCAACACCAACCAGGAGGGGCACGGGTCCAATAAACATGTGGTCGCATTCAGTCCCCGCAGCATCCTGTCCACGTCCTCGGGGGTCACAGGATCAAACTCTTCCCAAGTGACTTCCCCAAATTCCGCCCCCGACCCCCCACCCAAAGTTGCCCATTCAGAGTCCAGCCTATCCCCGAATCTGAGCAATTTTATCCAACAGGAAATTTGAAAAGTCCTCAGCCCATCCCTGCAAGGGGTCCTCCCGTGCTCCCCCTTCCAGGAGGGAGCGGGTCACTCTAAACTGGGCGGCTGGGCGATTTCCCATGGATGCAATAAGTGTGGAAAAGTACGAGCACTTTGCCACCCTTATTGCCACTAAATAGGTCTTAATGTAAGTCCGTAATAGTGTTCGGTCGGATTCGGAGTAGGTGGTCCTCCAAATACTCTCCAGGTGTCTTTTCCAGCGCTTCATCTCCCTCAGCCCCTCGGAAAACCAAGGGGCCGAGTGAGAGTGGCGCTGGGTCAGAGGCTGCAAGGGCACGACCCGGTCAAGGGCCCCGGCCGCCAGCCTGTCCCAGGTGGCGACCAGGTCCTCAACCGAGTTGTATGCTCGAACATCGGGACAAGGCCCAAGTTCTGTCAGGAACCTATCTGGATCCATCAGGTGCCTGAGGCGGTACCATCGTAATTGGTCCGCTTCCCTGCGACGGGGAGGAGCGGCCTGGAAGTCTAGCCTATGGAGCGAATGATCAGACCATGACAGGGTCTCAATAACTATATCCCCTACACCTAGATCATCCTGCCACTGTCTAGAGACAAAAACCAAATCCAAGATATGATTTCCAGTATGAGTGGGGTCCCTAATTAATTGGGTCAGGCCCAAGGCTGTCATGGAAGCCAAGAACTCCTGGGCAACCCCTGAGGTCCCGCCAGCCGAAGGCAGGTTGAAATCCCCCATGACCATCAGCCTGGGGGTCTCAACCGCCAAGCTGGCCACGACCTTGAGGAGCTCAGGCAGGGCCGATGTCACATAACAGGGAGCCAGGTGTGTGATCAATAAGCCCATCTGAACCCCAGAACCACACTTTACAAAGAGGAATTCACATCCGGTCATCTGAGAAACAGTGGATTCCCTAGGAACTAGATCCTCCCGAATAACTACCGCAACCTCCCCGCCCCTCCCCTGGGCCCTCGGTCGATGAAAAACTCGAAACCCGGCTGGGCACATCTCCACCAGGAGAGCACCCTCCTCCTGTCCCAGCCAGGTCTCGGTGATGCCCACCAGGTCCGCTCCCCCCTCCGTAATTAGATTGTGAATAAGGGCTTTCTTTAGTGGCAATGGCATCATTTGCACTGAACACTTGAGTCACCTGAGAAAAACAAGTGGGCCCCATGGTTTTCAAGATCAGGAGAGTCATTTTGGACTAGTCCAAGGATTTCAGATCCAGCAGCCCCCATTCCTCTTTTTATAAGCAGGAACAGCTAGAGTGCCTCAAAGATAATATTTTCCCATATTCTCCATCGGAAAGATACTTTTAAAGCCCACTATGAAATCATTAACAGTAAAGTTCTGAATTTCATACTGTGCAACACTAAATTGTTGGCTGCTCCATTGTTTGGATTAGAAAAGAGTGCAAATATTGTGTGTAGGTGTTTTATTGTGAAGAACCTTTTTTTAAAGTAGGAGAGGAGATCTACAGTGGATTCCAACTCAGATGAGTCCTTCCAGTTTAATTAACAAAACTACATGTTGCACATAGGTTTATAATTCCTCTAAAGAGAGGGCGCATCTGAGTGTTACCAACTCCATTGTCACAAGCTTTGGAATCAATTAGCAATTGCTCCCTTCTGCCAACCACTATTCAGAACTTAATGAATTCCTAACAAGAAGGAAGCATATATTCAGCCTTTCAGTTCAGATTGGTATGACTCACAGAAGCAGAGGGAGTAATCACCCATAATGAAGACTATTATAGAAGAAATATTATAGTCATAAAAATTGTTTCAGAATAGGCATCCTTGAACTGATAAAGATTCAAGGGTGTTGGTCTCAGTGGGGTTCCTCCTGACAGTTCTGTTATTATCAGCCTGATTAATCTGTTTTAAAAGAAAGTAGGATTCTATAAACTAAATGGAAATAAATGCTGTCCATTTTAAAGCATTAAATGATGAGGATGGAAGGAGAAAGAATCAGTGAGAAAAACACCCCTGAAATCCGAATATTTACAATTTTCACAGTTTCATGTCCTTCAAGATTTATGGATATCATATGAATGACATATCTCATACATTACACAGATGTTATAGCACATCTCCTTAGCATACGTAACTTTCACTGTCTGTCTCTCTCTAGATTAAATGTCCATACCATTAAGTTCTCAAGGAATAATTTGGATTTTTCTTCCCCATGTACATTTTCCAACAGCAGTCCCCTAAAGGATGAACATTGCAAATCTGTTGCATTATATCCAGCCTGCACACAACACTTCACCAAAGTGATTTGTACAATGGAGCTGATGTGATTTGCTTCAGTGAAGTGAAGAGGTGATCCAATTTGCCTTGATGAAGCAATCTGGACGGCCTAGAATTGCTTTTGGCCAGAATTGTAGGAAAAAGCTCACAGAGTATGCCAAAACTGTCTAGCCTAAACAGCGTTTTGCTTGAGTTAAGTGGCTCTAAGCAAAACACGGCACAAAAATACATTATTGGAGTAAGCATACAGGCATATCAGGATTACTGTTTTGTAATGTTAATAATGCAAGGGAAATCCTTGCAAACTAACTTGGAAAAAAACTTGATTTCTAATGCAAAATGTGGAATCTCCCATCACAAATTGCTGAAGGCACTCGGAACATGAAACATCCACTTCGTAGGAACAGATGAACAGAAATTATTATGAGTAATGAGAGACGAATCACTAGGCCCTCATCATGTGACCCATTTACCCACAAAACATTGGAAAATATTTGCCTATATTTTACTTTCTTTTAAAATTCATATTAATGCCCTGTAGTTGTGAAATTCAATCTTAATAATGGAAATAAAAGTAAAGGTAATGGAGTCCCTGTTGATTTTATTCTGCTAGTTGTTGCTGACTATAGGGAATGGTGCTCAACTCAATTTCAAGGCCATTGAGCCAATGCTATCTGAAGACATTTCCATGATCATGTGGCCAACATGATGCCATGGAATGCTGTTATCTTCTCACCAAAGTGGTAACAGATAACAGATAATCAGAGTTGAAAGGGACCTTGTAGGTCATCTAGTACAACCCCCCGCCCAAGCGGGAGACCCTACACCATTTCTGACAAATGGCAGTTCAATCTCTTCTTGAAAGTCTCAAGTGATGAAGCTCCCACAACTTTCGAGGGCAAGCTGTTTCATTGGTTGATTGTTCTCACTGTCAGAAAGTTTCTCCTTATTTTCAGGTTAAAACTCTCCTTGTTCAGTTTCCATCCATTATTCCTTGTCTGCCCTACAGGTGCTTTAGAAAATAGCTTGATCGCTTCCTCCCTGTGGCAAATATTGGAAGACCGCTATCATATCTCCCCTGGTCGTTCTCTTTACTAGACTAGCCAAGCCCAGTTCCTGCAACCATTCATTGTATGCTTTATCCTCCAGTCCCCTAATCATCGTGGTTGCTCTTCTCTGTACTTTTTCTAGAGTCTCAACATCTTTTTTATAATGTGATGACCAAAACTGGATTCAGTACTCTAGGTGTGGTCTTACTAGAGTGGTATTAGTACTTCCCTTGATCTTGATTGTATCTCTCTGTTAATACAATTTAGGATTGCATTAGCTTTTTTGGCTGCTGCTGCACACTGTGGGCTCATATTTAGCTGGTTGTCCACTAAGACTCCAAGATCCCTCTCACAATTACTACTATTGAGCCTGGTTTCACCCAGTCTATATGTGTACTTTTAGTTTTTCTTGCCTAAGTGTAGGACTTTACTTTTCTCTACATTGAATTTCATTTTGTTAGATACGACCCAGTGTTCTAGTCTGTCAAGATCCATCTGGATCTTGAGCCTATCATCTTGGGTGTTAGCTATTCCTGCCAGCTTAGTATCATCTGCAAATTTGGTAAGTTCCCATTCTATTCCCTCATCTAAATTGTTAATGAAGATATTGAAGAGTACGGGGCCTAAAACAGAACCTTGTGGCAACCCACTGCTTACTTCCCTCCATGTAGACTTAGACTCATGGTACCTATTTATCTACTTGCATTTGCATGTTTTGGAACTGCTAGGTTGGCAAGAGCTGGGGCAAAGACAAAAGCTCACCTCATCACGTGGTACTTGGGTCTCGAACTTGAGCTGCCATCTTTCTAGCTGACAAGCCCAGCATCTTAACTGCTGAACCATCATGTCACCCTAATAATGAGTGTGGTATTCTATTTGTTACATATCCACATTAAATTCAAACTATATTTTAAATGGTTCACATTCGTGATATAATTGTATTATATAGAATTTTGTGGCTGTTTTGCTTTCCTGCATTTCTGTTGTATCTTTTTTTTAATATAAATTTTATTTGGGTTTTCACAAAAACATAATACAAATAAAACATCTTTTTTTGAGAATAGCATGGTCCCGGGTTATCACTTCTTCATACAGACACAAACTCAATTTCATATTCATCTTTGTGTTCTATTCCATATCTCATAACTATTTTAACATTTTCTCCATAATTTTTCCCCTCCCGTAGTTTTCTCAACTTTATTCTAACTATCTCATATCTAAATTCAATTATATATCTTTTTCTAAGTTTCAATATCTTTCTAATCATTATATTTATACTTTTGTCTGTCCTGTTTCAATTTCATATTATCTTTTCTCATTAAGCAATTTTTCCCCTGTAGTTACTAATTGGAGTATGACACCTTTATATCTTTTAATTTTATCCATTCAACTCTTATTTAAGCTTCAATTTATGGCTTTAGAATTATAACATTCAATATAGTACATAAGTTCCAATTGAATTCTATTTGGTACATTCTTAAAATACACACTATGTTCTTTAGAATATATATTTATATTTATATAGGGGAGGAAGGTGATACCATTGTTCTGTTCTGTGTCTTGGTTTCTGGGGGGCAACGGTATCGCCCTCCTCCCCTACATCAAAGGCACCACAGATAAAATCAACAAAATTCTTCACAAACACAATATCAGGACAGCCTTCAATACTGACCAAAAAATAGCCAACATCCTAAGAAACCCCAAAGACAAGATCCAGCTAGAAAACCAAGGAGTTTATGAAATACCATGCAACAATTGCCCAGCCACATACATTGGACAAACCAACAGGAGAATAAATGCACGCATCACAGAACACAAGAACGCAGCAGAAAAGCACCTTAAAGCCACAGGACATGAAATTAATTTAGAGGAACCAAATTAATCTCCAATACTGAACACTTCAACAAGAGAATAATCAGGGAAGCCATAGAAATAGAGAAACACCCCCATAACATGAACAAACGGGATGATGCTTCCCGCTTACCAGACATTTGGAAACTAGCCCTTATCAACAAACGAGTCCCAGCCACGAAAACCAACACTGGACCCAAAACAACACACGACACCACCACCAATCTCCTTCACCAGACTCAAACTCAAACCCATCCCATAGATGAAAGGCAACCGCCATCCACAAACCAGACCACGGCTGCATCACCAGCTGCCACACACCCCGACCCCCAAACCAAGCAAACTGACACACGCCATGAGCATAGAGCCAGGCCTCAAACTTGGAGCCAAGCCAAAACCTAGAATGTCACATCACCGCCACCCACTCAGGATATCACATCACAGAACTCAGGGGGCTACACCACAAAATCTCAGGATGTTGCAACACAGACAACGACCCAAGAGATTACAATACAAGACCCAAGGTGTCACCAGATTAAAACTCAGAAGGTCATCACACAGCCCATTACCCAGGTCATTATGACCCAGGAGATTATAGCACAAGACCCAGGAGGTCACAAGATTAGAACTCAGAAGGTCATCACACAGCCCATTACCCAAGTCATTACAATACAGGAGGCAGATAGACACACAGCCAATACCTCAGCCACACATGTTCTTAAGAAAAAGCCAGCCAATCTGCAAACATCAACTCCATCAGCCAATCAAGAAATGACAACACAGACAACCTCCCCACCAGTATATATAGGGAGATAGCAGCTCAGATCACGCTCTGCTCGCACAAAGCCGAAAGCACCAGCCTGAAGATGGCGAGTGGGATCTCATATATATACATATACATATGCATATAGATACATATATATATCCAATTCAATTATATCATTAATATTAGTTACAATCTTAACTTCTTTAATATTTCTTTTCAATTGAGTATTATACTTTCTTGGGAACACTTATAAGTTTTCCATAATTAATTATTTTTTTCATATTTCTCTTCACTTACATTTTTATAAATCATTAATAATAAATAACATGTTCCCAACCTTTCCTAATTTCATTCTTTCATTCTCTTTATTTCATTTATTTATTAACAAATATTCCATTGCATTACAATAAATATTTTATCTATCATTTTAATCATACATTGTTTCATATTTTCTAAAATTATTTCTATTTCTAACCTAACAATACTATCTTATGTACCTTTGCAGAAATCCCTTTTTCAATTAAATTTTCACCCATTATCTCTAAATAGGCTTATACTTTCAATCCTTATACATTTTCCGTTTCTCTATATTTTGTTTCTGTCTTTTACAACTTCTTTTCTTTTCCTTCTTCCCCCTCTTCTTCTCCCTCCCCTTTTTGCCCCTTTGTCTCTCTACTTCTAATTCTCTCTTCTGTAATCCTCTGTTCTGTTGCTTCCTAATATTGTAATTATTTTTCAAACTGTTCTTTTTTTGTTGTTGTTGTTTTTTCAAATCTTAAACTTTCCACTCTTTTCTTCTTCTTTTTTCCCCACATAAAATTACTTGATCATTAAAGATGGCTTTTTCTTTGTCCCGACCTTCTTGTTCTACAAGTGTTTCTTGTTGTTTCTCATAGTTCCAGATCACCATTTCTAAAAATTGAAATACGAAGCCAAAAGAACCTCTTCCTTTTGTGCATCTTCTTTCTGTTTTTTAAGTTCCATTTTCAGTTCTTTCCAAAAGTGATGCCATTTTGAACACTTTTAAACAACCACCCGATTGATTTTAGTCATTTAAATCCAATAGCCAAAAATCCAAAAATCACCAAGTAATCCAAATAATCCCAAGCTGTTTCTTCTTGCTTCTTTTTTCCACTTTCTCTTCCTGGGGTTCTATTAATTTGTTACAAAGTTTCGGTTAGAATGTATCTTTAGGAATCTTGTTAAAGTTTCACTGTAAGATCCTTTTAATTCCAGGTAGTCTCCTCCATTGTTCCAGATCCCGCCCTTTTTTTCTTTATTTTTATTCTTTCCTTTTCTCTCCTTTCCTTCTTTTAAGGATTTTTGAGTATCCAAAAGTCTTTATTATTCCCTTGACATTTTATTTTCAGCTTAAATGCCTATTGGTGTCAAAGTGGATTTTTGTCAGTTTCTTATTTAGATCTCTTAGCTGTGAGTATAAGGAAGGGAAGAAAAAAAAACCAAATCCTTTACCTTCCCTCTCTCCTTCGCTGTTTCAAAATCTTCTTTGGGAACAATGTTATTTTTTATAGTTCAAATTCCTTATGTTGTTGCATTTTCAGTTCAACTAGGTCAACCAAAACTTTCTCTTCTTATCTTCCTCCTGCACATTCTTTTCCGGTTGAGTTCTTCTTTGAGGTGGCCATTTCTGACCACTGCTACAACCACCTTCGGGAAAGGGAGTAATGGCCAGCTGGGGAGGAGAGATGCGGCTCTCCTCGATCTTACTGGCAGTCTCCCCCCTCTTCACCACCTCTATGGGGTGGCTTAGCCCCGAAACCAGCTGGCTCGGGGCGCTCCAGCGGTGAGCACAGATCAAAACTGCGCACGATCGCAGATTTCGGTCTGTCGCCGAAGAAGCTTAAACCGGGAGTCTCGCATGTCTGTTGTATTTTGTGGAAATCTCCTGCAAATTCCATGCTGTTAACCAGATTTTAGTGAGTAAAGCATGGTAATTTTATTTAGCAAGATTATTGTACAAAAAGGTGCCTCCATAATCAAAAAAATCTCCTTTTTTATCCAATGTTCTTTTATCCAATGTTCTTCTTGTCTTGCTAAGAGATGACATGATCTATTCCTTTCAGCATGTTTGAATGTGGTTGTTGAGTGGGGGGGGGAGGTATTCTTCAGCTTGTGTAGCATGGTAAGAAGATACAGCCTTGTGGGTTCACCCCAATGCAGCGTGCTCAGATTCTATCAGAGGTGCTCAGAATAAGTCCTGTTAAAATCAATATAGATAGTTAAAGGTTTTCTCTGCTTTATTTTCCAGATCTCGGTTACTTCATGGATATTACCTTAGCAAGCCACATTTCCATTTAAACTTCAATGTAATATTAATAAGAAATAGTAAGAAATATAAAATTAGTAAGAATTTACAATGCACCAACAGAAGCTGTTATTTGCAGCTATAATTAGAGCATTTCTAGAATTTTGGCACTCCTAATTGGGACAACTTCTGCATGCCTTCTTTTTCCGACATAAGACAGCCAGTGATTTCTTATGATCCTTGGCTTGAGGAAACAAGCTTGTTAAGAGTCTGATTCTCTTGGTTAGCTCTGATAGATGATATTACATGGCTGATAGGTTTTTTTTTTTTTCCAAAATGTCAGCAGTACTTGGGTTTACTGCTATAAGCTGAAAATCACCAAAGGTACAATCTCTAAAGAATGTAAGAGTTAGGAACGAAAGAGACCAACCAATTAGACTTAATTAGATCATTTTAGTGAGGCATATTAGCATGATTGGTTTAGCTTGGAAACCAAACCAAGATAAATGGAGATATCATAGATGTACTGGATTGAAATTATAAAAAAGGATCTTTACACGGGTGGAAAGGGATTACAGAAATGTAAGAAAAGCAGAGTGGATCTGCTGTGTAAGGGCTGGAAACAATGATGCAAGATGTGAGTAGAATTACAGGATTCAATTTGTTATCAAGACAAATTGTTGTTCTTCTGCATTGGCCATACCACATCTGGACAACACATTTTAGGAAGAACATTAACAAACTGGCTTATGTCCACAGGAGACCAATCAAGATAAAAAAAGGACTTGGAAGAAAAATCATGTAAATAGATACTGGGTATATTTTACCCAGAGAAAATAAGACTGTGTGGAAAAAAAGATACCTATCTTCAAGTATCTTGTTCAAGAAATAATGACTCTAAATTACAATAAGAATTTTGTGGAACATCAAGAAAAAAATCTTAATAGAGCTGCTCAATAATGGAACTGACTACCTTGGGATGTGTTTAAACAAAGGTTAGGTGACATCTGGTAGGATGACAGGGGATTGAACTACAGGATCACCAAGATCCTCTCTAATCATTACTTTCTATGATTTGATGCCAGGAAAAAAAATCCCAGCAACAAAGAGACCAGGGAAGAGAATCTGACATAATTATTTGCAAACACTTTTGCAAGAAAGTAGAATTAGATCATGGAAACCAGTGCAAACAGGTAAAACTACAGGGAGTCTGATAGTTAAATTAAAAGGGGGGGAATCAAGAGGAAGATAGTTGCAAAGTGTTACCATGCAGAATGTTCATAATAGATCAGAATTCATTAGAATTATACAGTATTTGGTCCGTGAAAGGTTGATGTAAAAGCATTTGACATTTCTAAGAAGTTCACGGACTAATGCAAAACCTCTGCGCAATTGATTGCTCTACCAGATCCAGGCTTATGAGCATAGATTTTTGTGAGTTCGTTTGTTCATTGTGCAACAATCAAATAAAAAATATTAAATCAATCTGATTCGAAAGAGCACCCTTTATCAGGTGCACATTCATCAGAAGTGACATTAAACGACAAAGAAGAAGAACATTAACTGTACTCAAAACTTTGCATAATAGAATAAGAAAATTTCTCCTCCGCTTACTGAAGATTAATGAACCAGTAACCCTGGGAATTGAAAACCAGCAATCTTATCCACGGGTCATTTAGAATAAAAAATGGAAGTGTTTTCCCTGAAGCTATTTGTAACATCATAGCATTTTATCAGTACTGTTCGTATTTCATTCATATAATAACTTCATGGTAGCAAAATGGCAGAGTTGGACAACAAGCTCCGTTACAATTTAGAAAATGTATTAAATCTCAACAAATTCATCCTTTTTCTCTCTAAACAGACAAAGATAAACAAGAATGGAATCTCCTTGCATTCAGCCTTGAAATGCCAGGTTTAAAAATGAACAAAGTCAAATAATAGTCTTCCTGTGACACTTTTCTTGCACGCTATTCTTCTTTTCCTTTTGTTTCCTAAATGTTATTTGCTCGTTATTGTTCTTGACTGCTGGTGCTGAAAAACAGAGGAATAAGCTCACTGCAAATCATTCAAAGTCCCATTTCCACCCCCATTCCTCATATCAATTGTGTTTTCCTTCTCTGTTTTGCTTTACAACATATGACCACAATTGAGCCCCAAATTTATGTTGCTAAGCGAGACAATTCTGAAGTGAATTTTGCCTCCTTTTACGACTTTTCTTGGCACAGCTGTTAAGGGAATCACTGCAATTGTTACATTTGGAACATGGTTGTTAAGTGAATCTGAGTTCCTCATTGGAAATAAGAAGAATTTTTCTGATAGTGAGAACAATCAACTAATGGAACAGCTTGCCTTCAGAAGATGTGGGAGTGTCATCACTTGAGACTTTCAAGAAGAGATTGTACTGCCATTTGTCAGAAATGGTGTAGGGCAGGGTGGGATTCAAATTTTTTTACTACCGGTTCTGTGGGCGTGGCTTGGTGAGTGTGGCAGGGGAAGGATACTGTAAAATCACCAGTCAGAGATGATATTTGCCAGTTTTCTTAACTACTCAAAATTTCCACTACCGGTTCTCCAGAACAGGTCAGAACCTGCTGAATACCACCACTGTTGTAGAGTCTCCTGCTTAGGCAGGGGTTTGGACTAGATGACCTACAAGGTCCCTTCCAACCCTGATTATCTGTAAGTCTGTAAGACTTGGCTTGTCAGAAGGTCGCAAAAGGGGATCACATGATCCTGGGAAGCTGCAATAGTCATAAACATGAATCAATTGCCGAGCATCTGAATTTTGATCACATGACCACCAGGATGCTGCAAAAGTTGTAACTGAAAAATGGTCATAAGTCACTTTTTTTGATGCTGTTGTAATTTTAAATGGCCACTAAATGAACTGTTGTAAGTCGAGGACTACCTGTACTTCTAAGCAGCTGGTTTCTCGGATGAAGTGTACATCTATGTAACATGACTTTCAATCCATGTTTCTCCATAAAGCAGACAAGCAAATAATAAGAAAAAAAAATCAAAGTAGTCCTTTGATTAGGCCCCATAACCTTCCTGGCCAGGACAACTGAATGGAAGGAAGGAGTACTATGTAGGCTGAAGTGAAAAACATCTTCAGTCCATGACAGTATCCAAGATATGAACCCTCATCAGCAGGAGAATCCTTAAATAGCTATTAGAACTTGACTGCTCCAAAAAGTATGCCCAGCTTCAATTATCTTTGATCCACCAAGGTGTGAGATCATCTGATGGCTGCAGTTAGGATTGGGAAAGTGTCTGCTTTTTCAAATTTATGTCAAACCCACAAGGTATATACAATTGTTGTAGGAATGTGGACAATTAAAATGATAAATGATGCCTTAACTCCTGCCAGGCACTATAAATAATCTAGCAATATGCATACTAGCATCCTACAATCAAAAGGACCAACTCAAGGCAAATTCTCCTTCCTCAAACTCCAAATGTGGCTAAAGAAGCCAATGCGTTTCGTATGTGTGTGTGTGTATTGTATATATACTGTATATCTCTCTCTCCAATCACCTGGATTAAAGTCCTCTGCCTTTGTCCCATTAACATAGCACAGAGGTAAGCAATCTGATAGCATTCAGGTGTTTTGTTTATTTATGTTAGATTTTTTAAAATCCTTCCATTTTTAATAAATAACTAAAGACAGGGAATATACATTATATTCTTTCTTCTTCCTATTTTCTCCACAACAACAACCCTGTGGTGTAGGTTGGGCTGAGACAGAGTGACTAGTTCAAGATCAACCAGCCGGCTTTCATGCCTAAGGCAGGACTAGAACTCACAGTTTCTTGGTTTCTAGAACTTCACCTTAACCGCTATACCAGACTGACTCTCACCATCACATCAAATCCTGTAGTCTCTTACCATTGGCCATGCTGGCAAGGATAGACTGAAGTATTTGGAAGGCAATGTGAGGTCTACTCCTATTATAAGAAGTTGCAGTGAATCTGCAATACAGAGCTGTTTTTTGTGTTCTAGATCAGGGGTATCAAATTCATGGCTCACAGGTGGGATGCATCACACACTGGCCACCTCCACCCCCATTTCAGCAAAGGGGGGTGGGGAAATCACAATACATCATGTGACAACAATGTGACAACCTGAATTTGACACCCCTGTTCTAGATAGAATGGACTCTTGCTTGACATTTCTTCCACAAAGTTTTGACCCGCTTGATCTAGCACCCTGAAGAAATCTGAATAGTAGTCCTTCTTTCCAAGAAGAAATTAGGAAGAAGGGACCTTAATTTTTTTTTTTCTAGCAGTGTTAATTCTATGGACTTTCCTGCCCCCTGAAATCCAATCAGCTTCAGGCAATTATTAAAAACAGTTTAAGAGGATCTTTCTGCTATAGACATCACCTATTTTTATTGGATAATTTATAATTTTATGCCTGCTTAAATGATTAATTTGATTTTTAAAAATTATTTATGGAGTGAATGTTTTATTGCTCAGACTGTAACTCACCAAGAGTCTCTCAACTGCAGCAATTAAAAGACTCAGTGAATCATTCAAATAAACATAAGACAAGCGTTACAAGTATCTATTGATAGGCCAAATCAACCTTGCCACATAGAAGTGGCTTTTTTTTTTTTTTTTGCATCAAGGCATCTGGTTTGATCCATATATGAGAGAAAAGTCTAATTTTGATTAATTTCAAAGCTCTAATTGTCCCCAAGTTTTCATTCTTGTGAAATTCTTTTTTTTTTAATTTATATTTATTAGGAATGTTTCCATAGATAAATTGAAAGAAAGAAACAGAAAGACAGACAGACAGACAGAGAGAAACTAATATCAAGAAACATAATTACTTCCAACCTTATTTTTCACGTACAGTTTTATAATTCCCCCTCCCTCTTAAATATTTAATAAATTATATAGCTTATAAATATATACATTCCATCTGCTCCTCATTTAGTGTAATTTTAATCTTCAAACCCATAAACCATCATTTCATTTCTTTTTTCTGTTGGCAGAAAGTCCATATACATTTTCCACTCTTTTTTTAAAAAAAAAGGTTTGTTTGCCATTTCTGCAAGTTCTGACATCTTCACAGTCCTCCACTGTACGAATTTGGTTGTGTTTTTTTTTTTTTGTGCAGTTATCATAAATAATATCAATCTGCCATGAATTTTTCCTATTCATTCTCCATATGTCCCAATTAAGAGAGTTCTGGTTTCTTTGAAATATTAACCTTTAAAATCATTTCCATTCTTATGTGAATTTATATCCAAAATTTCTTGGCTTTCTCACAAGTCCACAAGTAAGCTGAGAGCTTCTGCACCAGAGACAAATTCCACTTGACCAAATAAAGTATTCTAATTCTAATTCATTCTAATTCTAATTCATGATAAAATATTATATCCTGTTCTTCACATTTCTTGTGAAATCCCAGTGTTTTTTTTTAATCTCCTTCTCACACTTTAAAATGACTCTTGCCATTTTTTTTTTACCTTTCCTTGTTGTTAGACCTGGTAGAGATGCTATAGTATAGTTGTTTTGCTCTGTTACACTTCATATCTCTGCTTTCCTACTTTCTTCCAGTAGGAAGAATTTTGTAATTAAAAAACTGCCCTTGGTGGTGGATTGAATTGTGGGAAAAGAGAATGATTGCAGATTCTCTTTTGACTGTAGGATAATTGTAGAGTGAAACTAGGGTTTTCATATGTTTTCCTTTTCCCTGGAGTATTAAATTCAATTTAAAACAATTTCTGAAATATATTTTTTATTTTCAACATCAACACTTCTTCCATAAAACTTAGTGAGAATATTAGGAATCAAAGTAGTATGGAAGCAATATTTTATCTGAGTAAACCTGTCCGTTGCTGATCTTAATATGGATTTCTATAAATTATGTTTTAGCCAAGAAGTAATATTTTACTTTACATAGCAGCAGCAGACCTAGAAGCTAGAGAAACAGAGAAAAATGAGTTCTTACAACTTCGAGGGTTGCAGCCCACAGCCCAGATGTGTCACATGCTGGCCATGCCCACACCCGGTTTAGTGAAGGGGGAAAAGTCACAATATGTCACGTGATGAGGCCATGACGACGCAAGTTTCACATCCCTACACAATGGCTGTTCTGCCACTCTTAGACTGGCTCTGCATCTTCATGATCATATAAGATCATCTTCAATGAGCAAAATAGCTGAGTAAATCACAACTCTGCAGCAGCAAAAATATCTTGTTTTGCAGAATATTTGTTCTGGAATTTCAAAACAATTTCTCATTGTTGGAGACTTTTGCCTTATCTTACTTAATTTTAAGTCCACTGAATGGTAAGTAACATGCAAAAGAAAATGATGTAGCAGTGGTTCTCAACCTTTTCCTCACCACAAACCCCCTTTAAATACCTTTTATGGCCATGGGCCATGACTAAGACTTCACTCAAGATTTAAATCATGATATTTCTTCAGGTCTGCCTGGACACCCTGTGGTGACATCATGGCCACTTAGCGGTCCGTGGACCAGAGGTTGTGAATCACTGATGTAGAGAATGAGGATTAAAGTGCTAAGGACGAAAAGATTGTATGGGAAACAAGAATAGTGTTTTTCATTGCACATTCATTGTGTAATGCTAACAAATGCAAAAAGACCAGCATAAAGGAATGTGTCTTGAAAAGGGAGGAATGCTTTCCCCAAAGCTGAGTCAAGGCCAGGTTTGTTCGGTGACAGAGCAGAGAGAGTAATATTCAATAAAACAAATGTGTTCCTTTGTTCAGTTTGTCAAAGTAACCTTAAGGGACCACAAAGGCTATCAACAATGCAATTTCCTCCCTGTGCCAAGAAAACAATTCCTTCAACTACACCAACACATTTTTCATGAGAACTCAGTATTGACTAGTCATCTAAGCATCGCTAGCCATTTAGAACTGGTGAAATCCATTTACAGGGAAATCAATTTCATTTTAAGAATCGGGAGTATTTCACATCCTTCTGTCATAACAAAAATGAGAGGTAGTCAAAGGAGCCACATTTGGGAGATTGGAAGTTCTGGCTTCAAAGCACGGTAAATGGCTTTACCTTTGTTTTCTCATCACAATGCTTTGCAGGAGGAATGTCAAAGTGATATATTGCTAGGCTGCTCCAATGTTCCAGGCTTGTTGGTTTCTCTCCCACGATCAGAAACTGAAGGAAAAAGAAAGAAAAAAAGTTTGAGAGTCTTTGTTACCTCAAAGAGTGTAGTACTGGGCTTTTTGCTTAGAAAATTCTAGATATGTAAATCTCACTCTTTTATAAACATTGCTTTCCTCTCCCCACTCCCAGAAGCAGAGTCAAAGACAGGAAAGCAATTCACTGTCCCTTTGAGATATCTTCCATTTGACACCTCTCCATCTATTTTTTAAAAAATATGTTTTGTTTACATTTCTTTTCTCTTCAAGCTGTAAAAGCAAATGCTGCCTATTTACATAAAATGGAGTGAACAATTTTATAGAAAACTGCTTCAGCTTCATGAAATACATGACAAGGCAAACAGGTAGTGTTTACACTGAACACTAAAATATTAAAATGTGAAACCATTGAGTGCCCTGCTTTTTTCCTGTCAGAAGTTAAATTTGTGTAGGAGGAGAGGATATAGATTCAGGTATAAATGTAGTGATATGTATATTCCTAATTGTTTGGATTTCTAGGGCAGCATTCAAGGTTTAAAACAAAATGAAACAAAATGAACTAATACATAGTCAAAAGCAAGCATAATACATGAAAAACCCTGAGTTACACTATAAATATTCTTGGCAAATTCTTGGAAAAGAAATATTTTTTTTAGTCTTCAAATGTATTCAGAATCTTATTTTAGTTTATAATCATAAAATACATTAGAAATCAGTAGGAAAAATTCATGCTTAAAATAAAACTCTCTCTCTCTTTCTTCTCTCTCTCTCTTCTCTCTCTCTCTCTCTCTCTCTCTGTGTGTGTGTGTGTGTGTTAATGTAAGTCAAGAAAAGTATAGTGAGTATGACTTCTTCAGTTTTTCCCAGGACTATGCCAGAATTGCCATAAGAATATCTTCTGAATAATAAAAAAAATACTGTAATATTACAAAGCAGCAACAATGGTGCATTGGAAAATCTGCAAGAAATACTATTTACAAGGAAGAACTGTAGGACTCTAAAATAGGAAAAGTAATAGTAGATGAAAAAGCTAAAGTGCTATGGGACTTTAGAAGCCAAACAGACAAGAAACTGCCACTAACACCCCAGACTTAACCGTTATTAAGAATTAATACGAAACACAAAAATATCTGGCTAGGGGATGTGGCAGTGCCAGAGGTGACAGGATGAAGAAAAAGAACTAGAAGGCATCACAAACTATAAAAACCTGTAAATAGAAATAGAATTAGTATGGCAGAAGAAAGCAAAGATAGTACCAATAGTAAAAGGCATCTTGAATGCAATCTCAAAACATCTGGAGCACCTCTTGAACATTATTGACGTTGATAAAATTCCCATCAATCAACTACAAAAGGCAGTTTTATTCAAAATAGCTTATATCCTGTGGCAATACTTCTAACACCATCAAACATCAATATCTGCTTATCCAAGGTTCTTTGGAAGGACTCGGTGGGTGGATAAAAGTCCCAAATCCAATCTAAACATCTGACTGTGTGATGAACCACATGTCACATTTCCAAACCAAGCCAGGAAAAGAAGAGGCCACACTGTGAGTAGAACGGTTCAGTTTACTGGAGTCTCAGCTTGGCATGTGGTGAACAATACAAGTAAAAGGGTTTCTAGCCAGCAAAACTGGCTTCTGCTAGCCTTTTTTCTAAGCAGGCCCACTTTATCACATATGTCATGCCTCTGTTGGAGCCTGAATCTGTGGGGGAAGACAAACTGGAACCTGAGCTGACAGAGATTGAGGGGGCAACTTCATTGTCTTCAGAAGAAAATGGGGAAGGCCAGGGATTTTCAGGATTAGGACAGATTGTAGGCAGGGAGGAACAGGGGCAGGATGAACATGAGAGACAGAAATCAGGCGAGAAGTAAGGACCACCCCTCTTGTTCCAAGAACTCGGAGAGTGGAGAGAAGGTGTGAACAGTGCAGACTGAGCAAGCTACTTGGGAGAAGAGTGCCCCGCCCATCTTCACAAGGCACACCTGGGAATAAGACTTAATGAGATGCTGTGGGGAGGAGCATTTGTCAGGAAAAATGCTGAGTTCCTAAAATGTTGTGTGCTGATGTTTGAACTTTCCAAGAGTCCTTGCATTCCTTCTGACATTCTGGACTAATTACTGTGCCTGGATCTTTTGCTTCCTGAACTCCTTGATTTGCCCTGTTGGATTCAGGGATGGGATTCTACCAGTTCGCACCTATTCGCTAGAAACGGTTGTTAACATTCTAAGCAGTTCAGAGAACTGGTTGTTAGAAGAAATTACTGGCCTAATCCTGTAAAGAAGGCAGGAAGGAAACATTCTGGTGTTGCTTACAGAAACTGCCTCTCCATTAACTCTGATTACATTCTTGGCAGGACTAGACTTCTTATCTCAGGAACTTCTCTGGAGTTTTTTTCCCCTCCTTTGCTGGTACTTTGCTTGTGTGGAGTGACCATTCAAAGTTACAATGGTACTGAAAAAAATGACTTATGACCGTTTTTCTCACGACTGTTGCAGCATCCCCACAGTCATGAGAGGCCAGGCGAGGAGATCGTGCCATGATGTGAATGATATTGAGTTGGCCACACCCAGCCAGTCACATGACCACCCAACCATGCCTACCAACTAAGCCACGCCCACAGAACCGGTTCCTAAAAAATTTGAATCCCATCCCTGGTTGGATTTATTGCTGTACAGCCTTGATGCAGATAGTGCTGGACTGGACTGAGGCTGCTTGAGGTTTTTGTGGGGGTTTGTTATCACTCTGCTCTGGGACTTGACAAAAACTTGGGAGCATTTGGGGAATTTTGGAACAATAAAGGGGCAGTTTGAACTGCCAGCTCTTTGTGTTATCTCTGTGTAGTGCTCCAAGTCATCACAGCATGTCCAGGTTTACTCTTGGCTCATAAGCTGGCCAAATTTTTCCTAATCCATGTCTACTAGCTACACGGGGTACCAAGAAGGATAATATCAGATTGGGAAGTGTACGGCCAAATTTGAGTGAGAGTTTGTTCAGGTGATTGGTTCCTTGCAAGGCCTCAACTCTGCCTTCCATCCGAGTATCAACGGAGGTTCAGAGAGAGCCAATGCGATGGTTGAGCAGTATCTCCAGTGTTACATCATCTATCAGCAGAATGATTGGGCAGAGCTTCTGCCATTTGCAAAGGTTGCATCTAATAATGCCATACACAGCAATACAGGGCAGACACCTTTTAAGATGGTACAGGGGGTGGACTTCATTCCTAATCCTGAGCTCCCTCGGGAGGCCCCTTCACTAGGCAGCCTGATTGGATAACCTGCAGGGAATTTGGGGGAATGTCAAGTAGGCATTGAAAAAAGCAGCTGAGACCCAAAAACTCCAAGTGGATAAGAAAATGTTACCACAAAAGCCATTCGGTGTAGGGGAAAAGGTGTATGTCTCCACAAAGTAGCTTAAACTGAAGCTGCCTTGGAAAAATTTGGGTCCGAAATACCTGGGTCCATTCCCCATAGTCAGAATAAGCAACCCTGTGACAGTACAGTTAAAACTCCACCCCTACTAGGAAAGGTCCAGCAGTGACCCTAGATGGGGAAGTGGAGACTGAGCAGCGGATCTGTACAGTGAGAAAGCTTGGAAGTTGGAAGATATTAACCTGCTGCTGGAAGTACAATGCCATTTCGAGAATGTGACCCAGACCCAGACGGCTGAAGGGGAGCTGATGGCATTAAAGCAGAGGCCTCACCAGGTGCTGGACTATATATGGGTGTTCTGCGGGCTTGCTAGAAAATTACAACATTGGCCAGAACAACTTCTGGTTCATCAATTCAAAGCAGGGCTTGATCAAGGCCTGTGGCAGGCCTATGCATACTCTGGCCTGCTCCCTCAGCTAAATGAGTGGTACCAGGTGGCCACAGAGTTAGATGCCGAGTCAAGGGAGTGCCACCCCCAAGAGGGACCTGGCCATGCATGTTCCCTAAGAGGCAGTTGACTGTCAAATGCACAGCCCTGCTCATGGGAAGGGGGGCTGGTCAGAGCGCCAGTGTAGCCCACTCACCTGCCTATGCTGTGCTTTAGATGCAGTCAGCCTGGCCACTGGACAGCTGAGTGCCCGGCCCCCACATCAAAGGGGAGTAGCAGAAACTCCAGACCAGGAAAAACTGAGAAGACCCCAAGCAAAACTCCCGATAAGTCCAGGGCAGATGAAGAGACCCTGCCAATGCTACCAGATGATAGTAAGAATGTATTTAGTTTATAGTGATTTTGATTTATAAAATGTTAAAATATTTAAGAACAAGGTAACAGCAAAAAAAAAAAATTAATAAAGATGACAAAAATGATAAAACCAATACGAATAAAGAAAAGTGGAATCGGCTTCAATCACTTTCACCATAGGCCCGAATGAAGGATAATGAAATATAATATCTCTCTTGCTCGCCCTGTATGTATGTGTGTGTGTTGTATATGTGTGTGCATATGTGTCGTGTGCATTTTTCCCTAATCAGAACATATGTGTTATCTGTGCATGTAAGTAGGTTGAATCATACACATATACAAACATATGCATACATATACAGTACATATGTTGCCAATCTGTGAGAGGCCTCCCCTGGGTTGGAACTATTTGTGCTTGTAAGTATGTGTACACAGGAAAACAAAAGGAGGCCTGGTCATGTGACCCAGAAGATGGGGCTTAGAATGGGGGAATCAGCCCAATTGCTTTTCCCAAGGGAATGTTCTAGGATGATTTGATCCCATTTTTTTGACTTCTGAAGAGTTACCCTGCTGATAAAAAAGACAACTATTAAGCCCATTGATATAATTTCTTTCCAAAATTGCATTGGATTGAAAAGAATGAAAAGCCATGGCATCTATATACAAATCTAGCCACCCTAGTTTTGTAAATGCACACTGAAAGACCCTTTCAATTTCTCATTCATTGGAAGGAATATATTCTGGGTGCCTTTTGTAGGTGTACATTGTAATTCATATGTGTATTTAAACCATGCCACATCTGACACTGGTGTTTCCTACTCTGGACTATAATATTTGGACTCATCAGCTGAATATAGTTTTGTGTGCCTGTATTTTAAATAACCAAAGGACAACTCACATTGTGAACACTGTTTAATCTCAATTTCCTTAAAACAGTTGAAGAAAAACAAACAGAAAAAAACCAATCAAAACAGAACTGTCTGCCAAATAGCAAGACAATGAGCAAGGGGAAGACAAATTTTAAACATTGATATTTCTTAGTAGAAATACTATTTAGAATGAGGTCAGAAATGACGTTGTTTTAAATGCTAGCAAGAACTCATAGATTCAATCCCTTGAAAAATCTGCACCAACTTCATGACTCAAAAATAATAATCCCCACTTAATGTACATCACCAACTATGTACATCTTAGTCAAAACCTATCAAGTATTAATGTGGAAATATTTCAAGCTCAAAACATTCCATTTTTTAAATGGCTGCTTTAAAGGATCCACATTTGGGCTAGAAAAGAGGAAATCCCCAAATTTTATTACTCAGAAGCAAAAAGGCAGGATAAGACAAGGGTTTTTTGTTTTTTGTTTAAACATGTTTGCACACATATCTGAATATAGTTAGGAACAGCAAATGTATACTATTTCTGAAATAATGTGCAGGGCAATGGTGGGATTCAATTATTTTTACTACCAGTTCTGTGGGTGTGGCTTGGTGGGCATGGCAGGGGAAGGATACTGTAAAATCTCCAGTCAGGGGTGGTATTTGCCAGTTCTCCAAACTACTCAAAATTTCCACTACTGGTTCTCCAGAACTGGTCAGAACCTGCTGAATTCCACCTCTGGTGCAGGGTATGAAAAGAGCATTTAGTGTTATACAATCTTCTGACAATAAGGAATTGTATTTTTCAAAATCGGTATCATTTAAAAAAGAAGAAATAAGTGAAGGATGCCATAGACGAAATTGCCACGCTGAACTGTTCTCTATATTTAAGCCCCTTTTGATTTGTCAAACTGATCCAGTTGTCCTTATTTTCCATTCTTTTCTCTTCAGGTGTCAAATGATTCTTGATCAAGGTCTGCTTTTGGTAGATATTCCCCAGTCTCAAAATATACATACCATCTCAGGGAAGGCTAAAATTCAAAGCTTCTCTTTGTGAAGTGATGTTCTGAGTTGAGGTCGGAGCTTGTTCTTTAGAAAACATGCTGAAGATCAGCCTCTAAAAAGAAATATGGATCTGGCAAAAACTGAAGTTTTGCAATTTTATTCTGATACACTGTTAAAAGGTTTGGAAGAAAAATATTTCAGCAACTGATGCTATAATAGTAAGTTTGAACCCATTTCCTGGGTTCTATTCTAGATCCATAAAAACATTGAATGCCTGTTGGATGTTATATTGAAACTTGTGTCTTCATTTTGTGCTGCCAATATAACAGTTTAACAAGCTGTTGGAAAAACTGTTTTATTTGTAGTTACAATGTTAAGAAGATGGAAACAACCTCTATTCCTTTAAGTATTTCAATATCTGTAAGGGAGACATACAAGACACTACCAGATGTGGTTCGCAATCATTCAAAAAGTGAGTTGAGTTTCCTGATCATCTGGGAACACAATCACATTTACATTTGGCCTCATGTTTCTTCTGCTGCAGTCCTCAGGCAAGCATTTTGGGCAAACATTTTCACGTAGTGAATGATGCTACAGAAAGGACTGTAATTTCATTCTGTTGTAGGAGAAAAATATTTGCTCATTTGTTCCAACTCCCAGCTCTTGTATAGTTACAAGGACAGAAGATTAAGTTGAGGGGCAAATTCAGAAACATCAAACTTGAAGATATCTACAATGGTGGAGTGACAACATGCCAAATCTCATTCTTTTAAGAGGAAAATAATTTATGGCTAGATAGGTTCTGAAGGGGAAGGAGTGTCCAACATGTAAAGAACAGTTGCTGGAACTGGGTATGTCTACCTAAGGTGACATGATACAATGTTCTAATATCTCAGAGGCTACCACAAAGAAGAGGGAATCAACCTATTTTCCAAAATACCAAAAGGCAAGACAAGAAGCAATGGGTGGAAACTGATCAAGGAGAGAAGTAACCTAGAACTAAGGAGAAATTTCCTGACAGTTAGAACAATTAATCAGTGGAACAACTGGCCTCCAGAAGTTGTGAATGCTCCAACACTGGAAGTTTTTAAGAAGAGATTGAGTAACCATTTGTCTGAAATGGTGTAGCATTTCCTGCCTGAGCAGGGGGTTGGACTAGAAGACCTCCAAGGTCCCTTCCAACTCTGTATTCTATTCTGTTCTGTTCTAATGTCTAATATCTGTTCTTGTATTTGCCCGAACTGGCTTTTGTTTTTCTCAGAGTGCTGAAAAGTCACCTACAAACAAACATGTCCATCCCTAGATAATCAGTCCAGCCAATCCATGTTTTCTTGAGTTATGAACTTGGAAGTTGACTGAAAGTATCCATGGACTATTCTTACATAATATGGTTCAGTTCAGTAATAGAGAGACTGATAGAAATGGATGGCTTCCAACAACTAAATCTACTTGTCTGTTGTCTCATTTAAATATCATCTAAGAAGGGAACCCAGATGCCACTGCAGGTTTGTGGAAATAGCAAACCCTGATACTTCATTGGAGTATCAAAACTCTGTTAGTTTAGTCACATATTTGAAGGTCTAGATAGAATTTCAAAAAATATATCTGGGATTTAGGATAGTTAATGCTTGTTATGCAAATGACAGCTGTTCCATAAAAGGGAGGAAAAGCTTTTAATAAGCTATTTCTAATCCCACAAGTAATCTTTGGAGTGGGAATTTATATACTGCTTGGTAAATGAACCAAGTAATAAACCATAAGGTAATCATTAAAATGTGTTAATGAGTGAACAATAACTTCATGTTCCAGGTTAAAAAAACATAATGAGATTTGCTTAATATTGTATTATGTATATGCATAGGAGGTCTGAATCTTTGACTTTGTACTAAATATATCCCCAAAACATACTGAAGAAAATCTCCATAATGTACAGGCTTTATATATTTGACCTGCAACTCAATTAAAGAAATTTGGTCCAGCACAGAAGTCTGAGTAAAATCAATACAGTAAGAATTTTAATGAAGTGCATGTTTGTAGATTTTGTCTGTGAGTTCATCTCGCAGTGAGTTCTTCTTGAAACATCCAAATGTTCTATACACATGAATAATGAGTATTATATATATATATATATATATATATATATATATATATATATATATATATATATATATATATATATATATATATATATATATATATATATATATATATAAATAATAATGAGCCTCAGTGGCACAGTGGTTAGAGTGCAGTACTGCAAGCTGCTTCTACTGCAATTTGGCAGATTGAATCTCACCAGGCTCAAGGTTGACTCAGCCTTCCATGCTTCTGAGGTGGGTAAAAGG
The DNA here is from genome assembly GCA_023653725.1 of Bungarus multicinctus. Taxonomy (NCBI): domain Eukaryota; kingdom Metazoa; phylum Chordata; class Lepidosauria; order Squamata; family Elapidae; genus Bungarus; species Bungarus multicinctus. Next base: position 9,855,462 of record CM042838.1, read on the forward strand.
AGGACCCAGATTGTTGGGGGCATGTAAAGTGCTATAAAGCAGTATATAAGTCTAAGTGCTATAATGACTTCCTATAACGCAACTTTCTTCACAGAGGAACAGCTTTGCAACGTTCTCTTGCTGAGGAGTTGCACTGGCCCTTAATCAGAACAAAGAGTTGTTGTTTTTTTACTTAGGAAGTATATAATTGGTTCAGTTAAGGAACTAACAGTACAATGTAAAAGTTAAAAGAAGTCCTTAAAGGGTATCTGATGCAAGCCACAATTGCATCAAAATGAGAAAATGTGCATCGTGATGTCATAAAAGAAGGTTCACCTCTTAGTTGCTTATATGCAATATCATGATGTATCTGCAGAAGGGGAAAAACTTGGTTACATTGGTATAATACACATTTTCACACATTTTCCTTTCTTGCTCCCTCTCTCCTTTCCAAATATTTTTTTGTATGTAAATTGTAGAAAGCACTTTTAGGAGTCTTTATCACAATCTTCAGTTCAACTTGATTCACTTTATTTGTGCCCATAGTTTTCACCCAGCCTCCTGAATATATAGTATATCTTCCTTCCATTCTAGCACTTCTACTTACTCACTGCTATCCATGATGCAAATGATTACCTGGTTTTTTTCCCCTTACTTTTATATACTTTTTATTAAGAATTTGTATTACGTAGTAAAATGTAAGTATAACAAATTTAGTGACACTACACCCCCTCTAAGATTACAATTATCTCTTCATCCCATATCCCATCTCTTATCTATAAACAAATCCACAAAACATATTTCTTCAGTCCAGTGTCTGCAGAAAACCCACCAATGCTGCTACACTAATTACATAGTGCATACTAATTAGATACTGTTAAAAAAACCTCAAATATGTCATATTAAGAAGATGAACCATAAAAAAATGATTCACAATAATGGCGCAAAAAATTGATTCATTCCACATTTAAAAGCAGGAGGTTGAAATAAGTCTTCCAAGGTCCCTTCCAACTCTGATGATGATGTTGATGATGATGAAGATGATATTTAACCCTTCTTGAATGCCTCTTATTTCAGATAAGTATATTTGGGCCAGATAAGTGCATGAAGATTTCTTGGCAATATTTTTAGAATTTTCTTGCCCCTGCTTTCTTATAAGGCTGAGAGAGAACAACTGGTCCAAAAATCATTCTTCTTCAGCTGGCTTCTTGCTGAAGGCAGGAGAGCGCTCGTGATATCCTGGTTTCTGGGCAAGTTCTTTACCATTAAATGAAACTGGCTCTCATTACTTCAACACTTTCTCCACGTCCAAGGACTACTAATTTCTGTATAGACCTCAGGTTAATGAATAAGATTTGAAAAATAATTAATTACATAATTAGCTCTCTGCTCACTTGCCCACGGATGTCTTGATTTGAATAATCTATGATTCCGTTATATAAATCATGTTTTTCCAATGGAGCACAGTCCCCCTTTAACGTCTTTCAAAAACAATTCATATCTGCACTCTAGTTATGCAGAATAGGTAGCCAATATCAAGGGGTCAACCAATGTTAGGTCCTTTGAAATCCCTTACCATAGCAAAGCAAACTTTTTGCCTCCTCTTTCATTGTACAGATGGTTGCAGACATGTGGTTGCAAGACAAAGTTCCATGTGACCTGAGCACCATAGAAAACCCAAAGGATACAAAGGTTGCTACCTTCACATGACATCCAGATTCAGCTGCCTGCTTAATGGGAGGGCTAGCCCTGACGCCAAGCTGAGAAACCAGGAAATTATTTGTTGATGTTTTCTCTCCCTATACCCCAAAAGTTCAAAGGTAACACATTGGTCTTTCAAGAAAAGAAAAGCAGGAAACCAGCCTTGCTTTTTACCCACCGCACTCTGTTTAACATTAAGCAGATTCAGAGGGAAACCTTCAGGATGCTTGGTGAAGCCCATGGCTAAGAAGCAGGTGACATTTGATTTTGTACATCTTAAACCAAGTTGGCTCACATCCCCTAAGGATGTGGACAATATCACATATCTACAGTTTTCCATTCTGTGAAATGATCTGCTAATTATGTAAGAGAAAAAAAAAATGCAAGCAGAACTTTTCTTACTGTGACTAATGGACAGACAACTATAAAACGATGGAATACTTTCTTAAAAAGTTATGATAACTGCAATCAGATTATTATATGCCCAGTGACAGAAAATCCCTGAAATATTCACAATGGAGGAATGATTGGTGAAGATGACAAAATTTGCAGAGATGGCAAAATTAATTTGTTTGGTTAGGAAAAAGACAATAGTTATATTTGTTAATGACTGGAAATACTTTTTGGAATTTTTGTTGAAAAGAGAAAAAAAAATGAACAAAGTGGGACCGATGGGTAGAATACAGGAAAAAAAGGAGCCAAGATGCTACCTTATAAAGAGAGGATAAAATATAAATGCATTTATAACTTCTGTAAAGATCAGAAGCCACTTTTTTATATCTTTTCTTTTCTTTCTCTTTTTATCTTTTTATTTTTCATTTTTTTCTACTTACTTATCATTTTTCTTTACCTTCCTTCCTTTTTATCTTTAAATTCGTATCTTTATAAAAATGTAAATAATAAACAGTTCAAAAATTATTTAAGAGAAAATGCAATGAAACATGTCAAATGCAATGAAATGTGTCTGTCCACAATATGTACTGTTTTAAATAGAACATTTACTGTGAGTTGTAAACCAAATAAGGTAGCTCTATAATTGCACAAATGACATAAATAAAAAATATTCTGTTTTGTTAGCAAATTTCCTCTAATATTATTTTAAAATGCAAACATTAATAACATATATATTTGGGCTAGCATTAAAATTTCCCAAATAATTTCCTCCCTCTAACTTAGGATTATGTGTTGCACTAGCTAACCAAATGCAGAATATTGCTCTCTGGGTTTTTTGAATCAACAATAATGGGCATTAGCAGAGTCCATAGTCATAGAAACTCTTTCATGTTTATTTTTCTTTAGGGAGTTTCAGGATATCCAGGAATAGCGGGCTGGATATTGTTGCAAACCTCTTCCGATTTCCCAGGTTTGCATCTGTAAATCTTGGAGAATGACTATTCTCTGCAGTATAACTTTTGAGAAAAACTTTGCAACACAGAGCTGTAGATAGTGCCAACAAATGAAATGATTTTGCCTTCTTTTTATTTTTTAATGTGAGGACTTTATTACATTTATTGCTGCCTTGCAAAGAGCAAACCTCTGGTGTGTTGAGCAAAGCATTGGCCACAACTGTCAGCTATTGCAAAATTTGAAATTTGTCTGCCTTGTTTTTTTTACTAGCATAGCCAGTTTTGGAGGTACATTAAATGAATCACAGATAGGAATTTTGTACCAGGCAGCTAGTGATGGGACAATACTAGAGAAGAAGACCTTGTTAAAGACATTTTCTTTTTTTCCTCTCTTTAATTCCAATTTACAAGCAAAATCATGCTCTTGGCAATTAGCATCAGATTCTTTTCAAGCAATTCTTTTTCTTTTTAGTTCTAATGAACATGACAGTGGAGAAAATATTGCAACATTTCAAACAAGGCTCCATCCTACATCATTCACAAACCAAGTTACATGGAGTCTGTTCTGGATTGGTTATATTTGAAATACTTACTGTTCATTGGTCTACATTCCGGCGGGAGATCCTCGCCCCGTCATTGGCTGACTTAGGCGCGGGAGCCCTTTAAAAGAAGGGCTGCCGCGCCGCCGAGTCAGTCGGTGTTCCTGTAAATAAACAAAAAGACCTGAATCACTAACCGTGTGTGCCTCGTTATTGCCACTCCAAAACACTGGCGACGAAGGTGAGATCGAGGCAACACGTTTAGAGAGTGAATAGCGGCGGAGAGCGAGCGGCATCATGTCTGGAAGCAACGCCCCGCCAGAGAAATTCAATCCGGCAAAGGAGGAATGGCAGACGTATGTGGACCGTTTCCTCATGTTTTTGGAGAGTAGCGATCTGAGCGGAGTGTCGGATCATCGGAAGAGAGCGGTTTTCTTGACCCACTGCGGCCAAGCCGTTTTTCGGATGGCAAAGGCGTTAGCGTCTCCAATCGATGTCAAAACGCTAACCTGGCCCGAGCTAGAAAAGATCCTGCGAAAACACTACGCTCCCACAGTCTCCTGCCTGATTAAGCGCCATGAGTTTTACCTCCGGAATCAAAAAGAAGGTGAACCTATCGCTGACTTCGTGGCAGATTTAAGAGAAATAGGAGGGGAGTGCGAATTCTCGGATTTCAACGAGGCTCTGAGAGACCGGATCGTATTAGGCTTAAAAGATCCAATATTGCAGAGTAAGTTACTAAACCGACCCAAGATAACAGCCACAGAGGCCATTGAAGAAGCCACCGCAGCCGAAGCTTCTCACAAATCGGCGGCAAGAATGAAACAGATTAATCAAGCTGCACACCACAATCCCAAAGAGGCCACCAAAACTGAAGACGAACGGGGAAAAACCTCAACACACTACAAGGATCTGGAAACTGAGACCAGTAGTGAAGAAGACGAGGTTTGCCACCTAAAAGCCACGAGAGGGAAAAAAGAGCGGGCAAACAGGCGGTTTGATTTTGAATGCAACCGTTGTGGTGGAAACCACCCCAGATCAGAGTGCCGTTTCGTAGACGCAATATGCAGAAAGTGTGAAAAGAAAGGGCACATCGCAAGAGTATGCAGAGCCAGGTCAAGCTACAGCCCCAGGCGGAGAGAAAGTCCTCCTCCAAGAGAGAGAGAAAAGAAAACAAGCAGCCGTTGGAGCCAGGAAGGAAGGAATAGAAAATTTAAGGAGTCATCTTACAAGAAAGAAGAAACTCACCAAACAGTAATAATTGGACACTCTAATACAAAAAACATTAAAAAAGTCCACGTTCAAGTAAGAATTGAAGGAAAAAATTGTGAAATGGAAGTGGACTCGGGATCATTCCTTTCCATGGTCTCGTGGGACACTATCAAAGACTTGATCCCAGACATACGGCGAAGCGAACTAGACAAACAGAACTTAACGCTTAAAGACTACCAGGGAAACAAAATTCCGGTAGTAGGAATTGGACATTTCCAGGTAACCTTCAAAAACCACACCGAGATTCTTCCCCTAACAATTGTGGACCGGAACAGACCAAGCCTTTTAGGACTGGAATGGTTCGAACCGCTTGGAATAGGGATGACCGGTATCAACCATATTACAGACGCTGACTGGGAGGCAGACCTCACTCAAGAATTCCAGGACCTGTTCAGCGAAGAATTAGGCAAGTACCGGGGTAACCCGATATCTTTTAACATAGACCCTAAGGTAGCCCCAATTAGACTAAAGGCAAGACGGGTACCTTTGCCTTAAAGCCAAAAATAGAAGAACAACTGGATAAATTAGTCAAGCAAGGGGTCCTCGAACCAGTTGACCACGCTAAATGGGAGACCCCTATAGTGACCCCTATAAAAGCGGACGGGTCGGTTCGTATTTGTGGGGACTATAAGGCGACCCTTAACCATGCATTACAACAGAGCGCATACCCCGTGCCTGTCGTACAACACTTCTTACATTCTATCAAAGGCGGAAAAATTTTCGCTAAACTCGATTTGGCTCAGGCTTACCAGCAACTGCCCGTTGACGAAAAAACAGCTGAAGCCCAAACTATTGTGACACACCGGGGCGCCTTTAAATGTAATCGCCTCCAATTTGGCGTTAGCGTGGCACCTGGCATTTTTCAATCTCTTATGGAACGCCTCCTTCAAGGAATTCCAGGGGTCATCCCATATTTCGATGACGTCCTGATTGCAGCTAAACACAAATTGCAACTGCGAGACCACCTAAGAAAAGTGCTTACCAAATTTACTGAGGCTGGTTTAAAAGTCAAAAAAGACAAATGCACCCTAATCACAGACAAAATAGAATTCTTGGGATACCAAATCGATGGCAACGGCATCCACCCAACAGCAGGAAAAACCCGTGCCATCAAAAATGCCCCCACCCCAACTAACAAAGCTGACCTACAAGCCTTCCTAGGGTTAATAAACTTTTATCATGTCTTTTTGCCCCAGAAAGCCACGGTGGCGGAACCCTTGCATAGACTTTTGGACAAAGACACGTTGTGGAAGTGGGGAACTCGGGAAGAAACAGCATTTAACAAAATTAAAGACATGATCACTTCAGCAAAGGTACTAATACAATATAACGAGACTTTGCCATTGTTATTAACTTGTGATGCCTCGCCTTTTGGGATCGGAGCTGTCCTGAGCCACCTTCTACCTAACGGCAGAGAGGCTCCGATTGCCTTCTATTCAAAAACCCTGTCTAAAAGCCAAAGAAATTACAGTCAACTGGACAAGGAGGCACTAGCCATAATTTCTGGTATTAAACGTTTCCATGAATACCTGTATGGCCGACCATTTTCTATTATCACCGACCACAAACCCCTACTAGGTATTCTGGCGGGAGACACACCAACCCCTCACATTTTATCACCCAGAATGACAAGATGGTCAGAATTCCTTGCCGCTTACAATTACACCTTGTCTTACCGTCCGGGTCCGTCCATCACGCACGCAGATGCTTTAAGTCGTTGCCCGTTACCAGACACTGATCCTGAACCAAACCCCAGCACCTCAACATTTTTGATTGAAACCCTGCCAGACCTCCCGATGACAGCAGCAGACATCGCGCATGAAACCTCTAACGACCACCTACTGCATACCGTGAGTAGGTGGATCATAAAGGGATGGCCAGACTCTGATTTACAAGAACATTACAAACCATTTAAACAGAGACAAATGGAACTTTCTGTGCTAAAGGGTTGTGTACTATGGGGGGATTGAGTAGTCATTCCACTAAAACTTCGAAATTCCATATTGAGGCTATTGCATGAGGGACACCCCGGGGTGGTGAAAATGAAAAGTTTAGCCAGGAGTTATGTATGGTGGCCTGGGTTAGACAAGGATGTTACCGACTGGGTCGCGGGTTGCCAGCCCTGCCAGACATCCCGGCCCTCACCCCCAAAGGCGCCAGCCACTGAGTGGGATCTACCTAGGGGCCCTTGGTCTAGAATCCACATAGATTTTGCGGGTCCGACTAAGGGGCATACTTTCTTGATTCTGGTAGACGCTTATTCAAACTGGCTAGAAGTAAGCCTAATGAAAACAACCTCTTGCGAGGCTGTCATACGACAGCTCAGTCACTGGTTTGCCACCCACGGCTTACCAGACGTCCTGGTCTCTGACAACGGCCCTCAATTCACGGCTACAGAATTTGAGGGTTATTTAGCTAGCTTGGGCATACGCCATGCCCTAACCGCGCCAGCACATCCGGCAGTGAATGGACGGGCCGAACGCATGGTCCGGTTTACCAAGGAGACCCTTCTTAAGTTAGACCAGGGCCCTATACAAGCACGCATCGACAAATTATTATTTATCCAACACACTACACCTAGTAGCACTACTAACAAAACTCCTGCTGAATTACTTATGGGGAGGAAATTACGTTCCCCTCTAGATAGACTACACCCTACATACTCTACAGACAAGCCTCTAGATTCTTCAACCAGAGTCCGAACATTCCGAATTGGGGATTTAGTTTACGCTAAAAACCTGGTAGGGCACCCCTTATGGGTGCCAGCCACCATCACACATCTAACCGGACCACGTTCCTACCGGCTTACCACTTCTGATGGCAGAAGCTGGAAGCGACACATCGACCAACTTAGAACTCGCACCCTTCCCAGACCTTGCGATTTTCCTGGGGGGGAAGGGGAGCAACCACCAAGCAGTCAAGATAAGGAAAGCCCACTAACAAACAATGACGCCCTAACTCACACACACACACCCTCAAATCTAGCTCCGGTCGGGTCTCGCTGCTACGCACCTGATCCTGGAGAACGTCCCGCTGAAACATCTGACAGGACCGACGATAATCCAGGCCGGGTAGGGAGCGGCATGGCCACATCAACTAGCCTAGCTAGGCCCGTTGGTAGTGACGCAGCCGGCTCGACCTGCTCGAAGTTTCCAGGGCCGGAGGCGAGAGGAGCAACAGGTCCTTCCGCACCAGCCGATAGCAACGACGCAACTGAGCCGCGCAGGTCCAGTCGGGCCCACAGGAGCCCCGCCTATCTACGTGATTACGTAACATAGGCGCGGCTCCTGATTGGTCAGACTGGACCAAGGAGGGAGGGGTCTTCTGGATTGGTTATATTTGAAATACTTACTGTTCATTGGTCTACATTCCGGCGGGAGATCCTTGCCCCGTCATTGGCTGACTTAGGCGCGGGAGCCCTTTAAAAGAAGGGCTGCCGCGCCGCCGAGTCAGTCGGTGTTCCTGTAAATAAACAAAAAGACCTGAATCACTAACCGTGTGTGCCTCGTTATTGCCACTCCAAAACAGAGTCTTTAAGAATCTTTCATCAATCCCCCCTTGCCCAGTGGAGCCATAATTTCTGTAAGTCACCATCTACCTAACATTGCCTACCATGTGTTTCTAGGGCTGGAAATTAACTTCAAACCCCCCCAACCCATACATGAAGGGAACTGACGCCCACCATGAAGATGTAGCACGACCACGAACGCGAAGCCAAACAACAGGATCACAGCTTACCAGCTCAAATCCCCCAGCAACTGAGACTAACCTGAGTACAATCAAACCCCCACCAGAACAGAACACACCCCCAGCCAATCAGAACACAGCCAACCAATCAGAACACAGCCAAGCCCCCACCCAATCAAGTCACACCCCCACTAGTAGTTAAAAGGAAGAAGCAGCTGCAAGCTCACATCACTCTGAGAAGCACAAGGCCGAAGACACAAGCCTGAAGATGATGAATGAGACTTCATCGAAACGTCGCCTAGATATTTCCAATTCTACGCAGGAGAAAATCCGAAGAACCAAAGATCCACATATATATATATATATATATATATACACATACACACACACACACACACACACACACATATATATAATAGATATATGATAGATATAAATAGAAAGAGAGAGCTAGGCAGACATATATACACATATGCACACTTGTATACACTATATATATTTAAATATATATAAATATTCCAAATGTAATAAAATGATTTCCATAAATCCTAAGTTAAACTAGTTTTCCAACCATAGTATCATATACTTAAAAAATTAACAGAATGTGAAACAGTAAAAAAATTAAACCTGAAGTAAATAAAATAAAAAGTCTTAGCATGCAAATGTGTATCCCTACAGTGTGTATATTCAAAAAAATACACAATGGTGAATATGTTTGTAAACAAACTTAAGAATGAGTAAAACACTAGTGTAAATGTGAATTTCAGAAATGTATTCTGATCATACAGAGACCAGGATGCACAAATAGCTATAAATTAGACCAGGTCACCTAAAAATATGAATGAAATAGCAATGTTGACTAAAATTAAATAATAAAAAATGGATCTGACACTTTATCTGAAATTTATCTCAGCACATGTATTGATTGTTGGATGATACTGTACTTCTATATGACAATACATTAAAGTTATATTTACTTCTTAAATTGCTAAACAGGTTTAATTCTGCCATTTTTATTCATTTCTAATTATTAGACTGAACAAAGCAGCTTCCATTTGCTGGATTCACAAATACTCCTAGAAGGAAGCATGACACTGAAACAATGTTTTTTGTCCAAATAGTGCCATAAAATATACATGTTACGGCTGCCAGAAACAATAGTACTATCAATTAGAGTTTTATCAAGCAAAGACTGGCGGTATCTGGAACTTTTTAAGGATTTTTTGGCTTAGTTGTTTTATAATGATTAGAAAGCTTTCGGCACTGACTTACACAACTTGTTTCTTTGTCTTCATTGCTGGCTGGACAATTACACTTTAGTAACAGTATAAATCACATTAAAATGTATTGAACTAAATGGTATCTTTTGCTCTTATTAAAAGTCTGTAAGTATTTTCATGAAGCAAAGCGATGAAAACAGTAAAACATATTCATTTTTCTCCCTCTCTTATAACCAACCTACACTTCTTGTTTCATGTTGTCCTGTAGAAATAAGACATTAATGTTGGGATTATCTCATTTGTATCTTCATCTTCATTGTTAGACATGTGCCCTGGCCTGGCTTAAACCTTTGCAGAATTTTGAAAGTAGCTCCTTTTGTTCTACCACTTCTGTCTTCCCTTTGACATAAGGATAGGAGAATTGGGAAATAGTATTGATCTTCCAGCTGCTGGAAGAATCTAGAAGACACACTTAAGGGATGTTTTGCAGCTTTTTCTAGTGGCAGCTGCATTAGAGAAAGCAGGAGAAAAACTGCTGTAGCCATTAACACTCTAATGTACATTACAACAAAATCAATAAAGCAGTCAGTGTTGTATGTTGCTTTTGACCTCTGCCACCATGGAGAAAAAGATTAGTCACAGTGTATCATTTAGGATATCAATCAATCTATCCCAGTATCAGAATAAGATTTAATAATGAAAGTGTGTCTATCTCAAACCCAAACTAAATGAAATCATGCTTTGTACTAGGTCCACAAAAGTCCTATAATCAAAGATCCAGTCAAAAGTCTTGAACTAGAGGATCTTGCAATGGGTAGTCAGGTTAGTAGTACAGGTGAAGAAAGAAGGGGATAATTTCAATAGTAATGAGTCTGTGAGGAACATATTCTTATATAGCTAAATTTGCTGCTTTTGTCTAATTAGGAGAAGTTAGTACTCCCTCCTCTTGAAGGGTTGTGTTGTTGTTCTCCACTGCATGGTCTTATTTTGCTAGTGATGTGACTTTGGACTTAGCACTCTCCCAAGATCAAGCTCTGGTTCTTTGCTATCTGAATTAGCAGCCCCCTTGAACATCGTTCAGTTGAACATCATTCACCAGATGGTTGAAAGAATCTTTTCAGCTCTTCACCTCCTGAGAGTCTACTAGAGTGTCCTCTTCAACCTCAAAATCAGAAGAGTCCATAACCCTACTAAGTATCATGATCTCCTTAATATATGGAACCAATGACTCTTTAATGTATGGAAAGGTAGAGTAGAGTAACTTTGGACAGATGCCTAGAAAATAAGATTTTGCCATCTTTCCCATACTTTTGGCATACTTCAGTGGCAGGTCATCTGGTATAGGCATTCTGCAGGTACAACATGTGACTAGGACTGTTTCAAATTAATGTCCAGCATTCTTCAGAAAGAGCAGCAACCAACTGACAGGTTGCACTTGGGATAGGACATGAACTGAATCAGGAGTTGCTTTCTAGGCACATCAGGAATGCTCTCCTGATGTCCAATCTATTAGCCAAGTTATAGCATTCTTCAGCATTCAAAAATAGCCTGATATGGGTATAAATGTGAGATAGGAAGGAGCAATTGAAGAATTCCACCAAAACTCTACTGCTGTGCCTTTGACCATTTTATTTATTTATTTATTTATTTATTTATTTATTTATTTATTTATTTATTGTCAATTGCTTACAAGATAATAGGTATAAGTAAAAACATAGTTATGAATACATGGATACATATAAGAAAACAAAATAAAAGAAACAATAGGACAGGGACAGTAGGCATGTTGGTGCACTTATGCACACCCCCTACAGACCTTTTAGGAAAGGGGTGAGGTCAATAGTAGACAGTCTAAGGTTAAAGTTTTTGGGGTTTGGAGAAGAAGCCACAGAGTCAGGTAGAGTATTCTAGACATTGATCACTCTGTTGCTGAAGTTGTATTTCCTGCAATCAAGTTTGGTGCGATTAACCTTGAGTTTGTAATCTATTGTTTGGTCTTGTATTGTTATGGTTGAAGCTAAGGTATTCATTGTCAGGTAGGATATTGCAATGTATGATTTTATATACTATACTTAGATTGGACTGAAGGCAGCATAGTTCTAGGTTTTCTAGGTCTAGAATTTCAAGTCTGGTGGCAACAAGTAGAGGAGTGGAGAACTCTTCTTGTGAAATAGTTCTAGACTTTCTCAACTGTGTTAATATCAGATACATAATGTGGGTTCCAGACTGATGAGCTGTATTCGAGTATTGGTCTAACAAATGTTTTGTATGCTCTAGTTATTAGTGTAATATTACCAGAGAAAAAACTACTTAAGATTAGGTTAACAACTCTTAACGTCTTTTTGGCTATGTAGTTACAGTGGCTCTAGCACTTAGATCATTAGAGATGAGTACTCCAAAATCCTTGACAGAGTTTGGATCATCAAGGTCTTGACTATTCAGCCTGTATTTTATTTTCTGATATATATTTTTTTTGCCAATATGCCATCAGTCAGACTATTTCTGATCAAAAACTTTGTTTCTCTTTCCTTCATCCTCTTTAACCATGATTTGTCAGTGAGGAAGGTGATTGGCAAGTGCTAATCACACTCCCTGAACCATGGGAAGTGTTGTGCTATCCAGCAAATAGCCATGGCTAGCAACTCCTGAATGTAGCTAATGCAATATTCAAAAGTAGGCAAAATGACTCAACCTCCCACCCAAGCAAACGTTTGTTTAATAAAAACAGTGAACAAAAGTGGCAATTCTCTCCCTGCCCTCCAGTTACCATAGTAGGATATAGAACTGGTAACAGAGTTGGCAGAACCTGGCTCTATTCCCTCTTTTAAATCTCCTGGAGAACCATTCTTTAAATATGTAAAAATAAGATCAGACTAGCATTCTTTCAAAATGCTAGTAAATGCAAGCTTTCAAAATGCTGCTTAGGCAACATGGAAGAATATGCCAGGAGTCCATTCCCAAATGGCCCATGGAGGGAAAGACTCAGTGGGGAGGAGCCGCCCTGCACCAACACCTGCTATGACATCACCAACATTTGGAAGGCACTGGATATTTTCATGCAGCAAAACCAATGCCTGGAGAAGTTGGAAAACACTGTTTCTAAAATGGATTTGCTAAATTCAAATGCTCTGTCTGTAGGGAGCTGGGGAATTGGTAGAGGTGCTGTCATGACAATACATCTTTTAAAAACAGCGAGTGGAGCATCTTCATGCTATAGTTAATAGGATATGAAGACTGATTAAGATATCAGTAAATATGCATACACATGCAGAACTTTATTGGCTGTTGTAAGTCAAGAATAAAAAATGAAAATAAATTTGCTTTACAAAATATAGTAGTCTCTGTCCAATTTCTGAGCATGCTGGTTTTTTTCCCTTTATTTCTATGGCACTGAAACAAAACATGCATATGGAAGAAAGCAACAGAGCAATAGTCTGGCTGGCATTTTGTGGCATTATAAACCTTTAAATGTTCATTTTAATTAGAGACTGTAAAACTTGTCTCTTTAGGTGGTTTTGTGCAGATCCATTAAAACTCCACAGTTATCTTTCCTTTTCAGAGCAATAGGCATAAAAGAGATTAGAAATAGTCTCAATACCTAAACCCTGGGAGGTTTTTGCAAAATGCAGAGGAACAGTTAGGAAAAAAAATAGAATGTGTGCCTTGATCTGTGAAATAGATTGCAAATTTCCTTCCTTATCTTACCAGTTCTTTTCCCCTCTATTTGGCATGGGGGAAGAAATGGGAAATTCTATTGACCCATCACCTGATTTGAAAGATCAATAGATTGTTCCTGAAAGCCTATTGATCAAAATCTAAATTGGCAGTTATCACCCCATCAAAGCATTTCTCTTCTCTACCTTTGTTTTTCCAGTCCATAAAACAATCCTACGCTAATAAAGAATCTGTTGAATGCTCCTCTCTAACCATAGGTGGACTTTCTTTGCTCCATTCTGGAAATATTTTAGAGGTTCTTAGTTCAAAGTTTCTTTTGTTTATGTACCAGAAAATATATAGTGAACTTTGTATCTATTTGCATGTTCCAGGAATTGTGTTTAAATATAGAGAGATAGATATATTTTATTTTATTATTTACTTGGTTTCTATAGCCACCCATCTCAGTAAGTAACTCTGGATAGTGCACATCATAAAACATAAAAACTATTAAAACATTACAAAATAAATATATTATGGCAATAAGTAAAACTGTCACTATGGTTGTTAATACAGCCTGGAAATGGGGCCCATAAAACATTCAAGCACTGGGCTTGGGCACATAACCAAATCTTCAAGGTCTTATGAAAGGCCAATAGGGTCAGAGTCATCCTGAGGGGAGAATATTCCAGAAGGCAGGAGCTGAAGTACATCTCCTAATTCCCACCAGTTGACATTTCTTGGCTGAGGGGACCTGAAGCATGCCTAATCTTCTGGATAGACTATAGACTAGTGGTTCCCAAAGTGGGCGGTACTCCCCCTGGGGGGCGGTGGGATGCCTTAGGGCAGGGAGGCAAGTGGGGTGCTAAGAGGCGGCAGGGGGGCATTCGAGGCGCCGGCCCTGCAGGTTCACGAATTGACTGTAGCACCGCACCGGAGCCAGAGCCTCCAATGCGGAAGCGGCGGCACATTACATGCCGCCACGGCTGCGTTCGATGCGCTGCCCCCCTGCCGCATTTTAGCACCTCTCTGCTGGCCCCCTTGGGGATGCTAAGAGACAGCAGGGGGGCGTTCGAGGAGCCGGCCGGCCCTGCAGGTTCACCCATTGAGGCATTGGCTCCAGAGCAGTGCTACAGTCAACGGGTGAACCTGCAGGGCTGACGCCTCAAACACCCCCCTGCCGCCTCTTAGCATCCCCAAGGGGGCCAGCAGAGGGGTGCTTAAGAGGCAGCAGGGGGGGCAGCGCATCGAATGTGGCCACAGCGGCATGTAACATGCCACCGCTTCCGCATTGGAGGTGCCAGCTCCAGAGTGATGCTAGTCCCCCTTGGGGACACTAAGAGGTGGCAGGAGGGCATTCAAGGTGCCGACCCTGCAGGTTCATCCATTGACTGTAGTAATGCTTCGGAACCTGCGCCTCGAATGCAGCAGCACGTTGGGAAAAACTGCCGCCACTGCTTTCCCAAAGTGCCGCTGCTGTCGCATTCTGTCTGTCTGTCTGTCCATAGGTCCATCCATCCAAAAGGTCTGCCTGCTGCCTGCCTGCCTGCCTGTCTACTTGCTTGTCTGTCTGTATGTCTCTCTCTCTCTCTCTCCATCCATCCGTCCATCCATATTCCAAGAGCTGGCCCCACAAGCACATTGGGAAAGTAGAGCAAAGCCAGTCTGAGAGGGAGGGAGGGAGGGAAGGAGAGAGAGAGAGAGAAAGAGAGAGAGAGAGAGAGAAAGAGAGAGAGACCTGATGCATCAGATTGAATGAGGCCTAGTTTAGACTGAGGCCCTTTTCCACATTGAAACATCTTTGCCAGCACATTGAAACCTCTTTGGCTTTTATTAAAGGTTTTGTGGATGAAGCATGGTCAAGACTATCAGGAAACTCCCACATTTTGTTGAGGCTTTAAACAGGATCCATTGGACCAGATCTCCACCCTAAAAATTACTTTCCCCAATATATTACAGTGCCAATTCTGAAGAAGGCAAAACCAAAATGTACTGGTAAATTACAAGGAGAACACACACACACATCCTTCTGACCCTGCTGGAGCAGGTGATTGGATTAGAATAGATATCTCATTATTTTTCTCATCCCTCTCTCCCTCCTTCTTTATTTCTTTTTCTTTCTGTCCCTTCCTTCCACCCCTCTCTTCTTCTTCTGTCCCTTTTTCTTTCTTTCCCTTTTCTCTTTCTTTTCTTCCTCTCTCTCTCTCTCTCTCTTTCTTTCTTTTCTCTCTCTCTTTCCCACTCTCAGGCTCACCCCTTTAGATCTGGGGTTGCCAAACTTTTGGACCTCAGGGACCACCAAACTCATAATTTTAAATCCCGGAGACCACTAATATGAATTTTGACTGACGGTGGCTTTTTGGCGTTGGTGGGAGAGAGAGAGAGATCTGCTCCAATCTCTCTTTCTCCCTCTCTCACACACACATAGGCAGGGGTGGGATTTAGCCCCTGATCTAAAGCTGTCAAAACTCCAAAAACAGGTCAAGTAGCTCTAGGGAGGCCAGTCATAAATTAGAACACTTGCTAAACAACAGGTCATTAAGTGAGGACCACTTGTCTTTGGTTTGCCAGTCACCTGGCCACGCCCACCCAATCACACGACCAGCAAGCCACACCCACAGAAATTTGAATCTCATCCCTGGGTGGGGGGCACCGAGGATGAGTTTGTAGCACCAAGGGGGTGGTGGACCGAAAAAGTTTGGGAACCACTGCTATAGACTATATATAGTCTCTCTCTTTCCCTCTCTTTCCCAGCCCCCTCTCTCCCCCTCTCCCTCTCCTTCTCTCTTCCTCAATCTCTCTCTCTCTGTGTCTCTCTCTCTTTGTCTGTCTGTCTCTCTTTTTCTCTCTCTCTTTCTGTCTGTCTCTCTTTCTCTCTCTCTCTCATATACACACCCATTCACTCAGACTCTCTATGATTTGATATATTTGTTTTCTTGATCCCTGTAAAAAAAGAAGGGTGGAAGTTAATATGTTGCATATGATGATTACAAAATATATTAGAAATCCACCAACTTTAAAATGTTTGCCATTCTGGATAGAGAGCATCAGGAATCTGATTTACATATTCCATATGTATCCATGGTTCAGAAGTTAAATCCATACTTGTATAGAAATTCATATTTCATTAGCAGAAGTATCTGGGAAATGTACAGATTCTATTTCTGAAATGGCTACTCAGTTCTGTTCTGATGGGAAATAATTTGGAGGAACTAATTGATTCACTTGCACATTTTAATCTGAAAGGAATTTGGCAACATGCTTTATTCTCAGAATTTACCATTGCACACAAATTGCACAAATAGAATCCCATCCCCATTCTATCTAATTATTAAAGATTATTCAAGAGACTTAGAAACTGAATGAAATTAATATCTTAACTAGTCTTGAAAAGACTATGCAAGTCCAGTCTTGTAATTCCAATAGTACAGACTAGAATTCAGGCTAAGCTGTTGTTTATATTTTATATAACCATCAGGACTCGAACTTAACTTAAACAAGCTTCAGCCATGATTGTATGAATCTTTTGCATGATTCTGTAAAATGTTTCAATAAGAATATTTTATCTATTATGTTTACATTTTATCTTCACAAACTAAGAATTGTTAGGGAAAATTTATCAGTAAAGTCCTTGCCCAAAGTTATTACTAATAAATTTCACATTTTTTAGAGCAAAGATCCACCAGTTTACCAGAAGAGATTATGTTCAAGTTTATTGTTCCAAAGATTACAGACATAATACCAATTTCCAATAAAAACACTTGAATAGCTTATAGGAACCTTGATTCCGCTTAAATTTTTAATCCCCATGGAACTTCAGAAATAGCAATGGCAGTGCATTTTAAGATAAAGGTGTTTTATTTTTTTACTAAAATATTAAATATGGATTTGTGTCATTCCATAATGTAAGTTTGAATGATGTAGCTATGTAATAGAGCATGAATGAAAATTCTATTTGCACCTCCATATATTTTCCCCCATATAAATTTTGCAGTATTGACACTAAGTGTTCAAACTGATCCCTGCACAAAGAAAAGTTCTAAAACCTGCTAGGAGTTTGATATAGTCAAAAAATAATTCTCAAGTTGAATCCAAAGAGGAGCTGAATGATGAAATTACTAATTCCAGCCAGTGAAAGGAAAATAAAAACAAAAAGTTGAATGTGTGAAAAATTAAATTTACTTTTCCCAACAGGCAATTGTAATTTATGCAGTGAAACACATGCAGAACACCCAGCCAAACAAATTATTCACTATCATATAAATTCATTTAAAATTCTCTCATAAAAAAGAGAAAGCCTTTTCAAAATGTAAATCAACGCTGATGTTAAATTCATCTTCATCACAGTCATCTTTGTGCAATACTCAAGAGAATTCCAGGCCATCTGTCTAGATCTTCTTTCATTTGTATCTAAATAAGTTCAAATTTACCAACTGATATATGCTTATATCAAGATAAACAAAGAAATCAGAATCCAGCCTACCTCACAACACAATCCCTCTACCCTCTACAATGACTCCATGACCCAATGGCACCTACTCCAATTTGTAGCATAACCAAGCAGAGTTTTAATTACATTAGACTGTGATAGCAGTACACAAATGGAATAGGCAGAGCAGGGGACTACAGAGACAGGAAGGCCTAGATTTCCCCCCTCCTCGGGTTACAATAGAAGCCATTATAGAAGAGCAGAATGGAAATAGGGAGAGTGGAACTGGCCTTGATGGTGCAGCTATCTAACCTTCTCCTCCATTGTTGTTCCCAAGTCAGCTATCACTCTAGTAGCAGCAATGACATTGTTCTCTTCCTTTTCTCAAATTGATTCTGTCAGTGGGTAAGAAATGGAGCCTTAGGAAGACCTGGCTGCTTCTGGAACATTCTTCCTCTTCTTCTTATCCATTTCTTCTCTATTCCAGGGGACTTGTGTGTGTGTGTGTGTGTGTGTGTGTGTGTGTGTGTGTGTGTGTGCAGGAGTGTAGAGACAAGTAAAACTGCATGCTGAAAAGGAAAGGAAGTGTTCTGATCAAGGCTTCCTAAACCATAATCACGCACACACTTCTTTTAAAAGCAAGACTTAATTTATTGCAACGCTGGGAATTGTTTTCATTCCCAGCTGGAATTAATCTCAAACAGTCCCCCAAGATCAGCACACATCTTTTCTTTTCTGTGAAGCGCTGCCAATAACAGAAGTATCAAATGAATTAGAAACAAAACCAACTGAAGTACAAAAGAAACCAAAAGACATACAAAGAGCTTCCAGAATGACTCCGAACTGATTGAATACTTTGCTTCCTGCAAAGGTATCGTCATCTTGGCCTGACCTTTATCCCTTGTGGGAAGGCCAATCACCTTCCAGCCTTACTCCTGAGTCGCCCCTTTTGTTTCAGCTGCTTTCACCTTCTAGCAGCTCTGCGCATACACACGCACTGGGAACAGGCTCCCCTGGGCCCTCTGCCTCGCTGCTGCCAGACTCTGAAGGCTCCGAAGGCAGCACCCCACTTCCAGATGGTCTTGGCCCCATCTCTGCATGGGATGCAGGACCCTCATCCGAGTCCTCTCCAGACTCCCTGACTGGTCCCCATTCTTCGCCAATGTCCGATTCCACTGCCGGCTGCACCGGCTGCTGGCAAACCACAAGAGGAAGCAAGGTCCACTATGAATCTGAAAGTAAGAAAAAGAAGAGGAAGCAGATATTTTGAAGGGACTAAAGAGATTGCTATTCCCACTTTTTAAATTAGACCAAGAAATCAGCTTTATAGAAAGGATAAAAGGATTGCTGTTTAGGTAGGTTAAAGTAATAGACCTTTTCAAGTTTATATTGTATCTCCTGCTTCATATACCTCAATGAATTAGGGAAATAGCTCTATCATTTCTAAATATTATCTGGAGTTTTAAAAAAATGCTTTAGCCACTTTCGCATAGGCAAGAAAGCTTGCTATCTCTCTCAAAATCCTTACTCTCTATGAAGATGAAGTGAGGAAGAAATAACTGTAGCTGTCTTTGAAATCACTGCCATGTATGGGATGATCATGCCTCATTTGAAGGATTCCACCTAAGGTGTTAGGAATAGATTCCAAATAAGCACCCCGGTTACATATAAAATATACCTTCTTGTCTGCATAAAATGAAATCTTGTGTTTTATCCACGGATGCTTGCAAAGGGATAAGGAAATGATGCATTGTGTTTGGTGATATTGCAATGCACACCCACCCCTTTCATACTGGTGTTGCAGTTTCACATACAAGTATGTAGAGGAGGATCTTGCCTCATGATATTACTATGCATGCTTTGTCGTTTTGTGACAAATTCACAGCTTGATGCAAACACACCTGACTGTGTTTGCTCATTTACTTCAATCCCTTGTACAGTTTCAAAAATTTCTAATTATGGTCAGAAGAACTTTTAAATCCAGAATGACGAAAAAAGGAAAAAGAGAGAGATCATTAACTTGTATCATAAAATAAATTTAATTAGGGAAATGACAAACCATTAATGCCCCCTGGTGAGTTATGGAGTGAATAATCCTTGTGGTGGAATGTAGCTCTTAGCAGTTACAGTGTATTTCCCAAGGAACATTGCTATTAACAGAGAAAAAGGTTTCCACCATTAAAATATAGGATGTTTCTAACAGATTTATTCTTCAAGTCAGATACATCAGTTAATAGTTATAGTTATAATACTATACGTCATGACTATCTGGATGTAACTGTTAAGATAAAATGTCGAACTGGGTAAGCTGGTTAAGACCCATAATGTTTCACTGTATATTCCCCTCCCACTAGTGATAAAGGATGCCCACTTTTGGCTTTGCCCAGACTCTTGTTTACCTCCTGGAGGAATGGTATATCTGGGAGAGAACATGGACCTTAATTGGTTTGATTTTTCTACAATAAAAGAATTATTTTGACAGCAAATAGTTTTGGGAGTTGATTTTGGCTAAGATCCATTGTAAGTTATCAACAGTAACTCAAATAGTTTCCAACAGAAGCATGTAAAAGATTGGGCCTTTATACTTTCTCTTTGCATATGGAAGATGTAAAAGATGCTTTTTGAAACAAATTGTAGTGATCCTGTGCTGTCCCCAGAGTGAGAATAATATAGCTGTGTGTTTCAGGACCAAGTAATAATTATGCACCAAATCATCCACTTGCCTTTCAATGAAATAATACAACTGCCCTTTAAACAGACAATGAAAGCTAAAGTCATAAGATTACTCTGAGAGATGGGAATTTTAATCTGATGATTTCTCTGATATTATTAATTGAGTTCACTGTGATTGAAGCATATATCATAGGTATCCTGCACTCTCTATATGCAAAGAGAGCTAGAGATTTGACTAGCTAGATCAGGGGTCTCAAACTCACGACCCGTGGGCTGGATTTGTTACTAGCCATGCCCACCCCCAGTTTAGCGAAGAAGGGGAAAGTCGTGATATGTCACATGACGACAATATGATGATGAGAGTTTGACACCCCTGAGCTAGATTGAGAAACCGGGCATTATTCTAGCCACAGCTCCAGAACATCTAACCATGGTTTTCAAAGCTGTTTGGGAAAATAGAAATGCTTGCAAACCATAGCTTCACCTCAGCAAAATACCATAGCTGAAACATTCTAGAAAATTGTCCATTATTGGACTTCATCCATCTCAAAATTCTGATGCTCCTTTTCTTTTTAAAACCTCTCCTCCTCCCCCACTTTATATAAAACCCATTTGTTGTTTTGATTAATTTCCACTGTCAAAGGCATTTGTTTCCTGTAATTAATCTTAAAAGCCATGACTGTGCAAATGATGTTGTTTGTCCTCCTGATAAAATATTCTCTTGTCTTTTATCTGGTTCACATAAAGAGCTCATCTACTTCTTCACATATTGCTATGATGTAAACAAGCAATTTTGGGAGATGAGATCTCAAGGCTAAACATATCTAAAGAGTCATCATAATAGAGGAATCAACCCAATATTCAGCTCCTGATGTTCTAAGTGGGAATATATTTTGGATGTGTATTTTATAGCATGGTAGATTGTAGTAGGGGAAAAGAACAAGAGAGTAACTCTGGCCATATTATCAATCCAAAATTACTGCAAATTACAGCAGTAACTGTTAAGCAGATAGAGATGGACTCTGACCTGCAGATATTCCAAAGCTCAATGATCAGACCCTGTTCACTTCCAAATTGTATTTATTTTATTTGCTTAAAATGTTTATATTGCCATTTACCTTATACCAAACTCTGGGTAACTCCCAATCAAGGATTAAAAATAACATAAAAATCATATTAAAATCATAAACATTAATAAGAAAAACCTGGCACCAAGTCAAGCTTCTGACATTACTCTATTCTAGTACTTGGGAGACAAGCCAGTTCTTCAGTATTTTTTCCAAGGCTAGGAGGTTAGAAGACAGCCAAACTTCAAGAGGAATAGTGTTCCAAAGGGCAGGACTGCCATAGAAAATTATATACATACATACATACATACATACATACATACATACATACATACATACATACACACACACACACACACACACACACTACATATACTTGTGAGTAAATCAGGAATTGTCCAACATGCAAGTCTATAGGAAATTAAAATTTATCTTTAAGTAATAAAATTCTACTATTAATCTCCTATGATATACTTCACAGAGATATACATAAAACAGACCCTTGTGTTATTGTTAGTTTCTTGAGAAGTTGTTTGATGTGAAATTTCAGCATGAATATTCTTGGTCAGCAGCTCAAAATAAGAATCCAAGCAAAAATGCAAGTTTAGGGCAAGGTAACCTTAGAAATAAAATGAGATAAAATGCAATAATGTTCAAACATAAATATTTAAGTACCCATGTTTGTGTAGTGTTTTTTTTAAAAAAAACCATTTCAGATGGATGCAGATTTGAATCAGTAGATACATCACATACAAAACTGCCATGCTTAGAAAGGGATGAATTGATTAGTTAATAGGTCTGGTAATTTCACAAGAATACAGGTAATTTAGTAGTAATATTATTTGTCTCTATTTATAATAAGCCCATGATAGGCAATAGATAGACAGATGATTGATAGTTGCTGCTGCTGCAGATGATGATGGTGATGACGAAGATAGATAGAGGATAGAATTCATGCAATGAAATTTCATTTTATTGTAATTAGTGTACATTTAAAGTGACAATAAAGTTTTCTATTCTATTCTATTCTTTAGAGCAGTAGATTAATATTTCCAATTTTGTGTTAAAAAGAATAAAATATATAAAATAGAAAACATAAGATCATACTCTAATTCATACTAAGTGGGTTGGCAATGTTTCATTTTCTATTATTGCCTTATTTGACTTTTAAGGGGTTTGTTAACTAAGAAGACTTTTTTTCAGCAGAAAAAAATGACATAATTGTACAATGTAGTTATGTTTTAGCATGCAATTATCTCTTTCTGTTCTCAAAATTCTGTTTAATTCTAATAAGTTATGTATTCTTGTTGTAAAGTAGTAATATTGTAAATCTACTTTCTGATTTGATTACTTTATAAGTAACCCAAGGCAGCTAATATACTTAATATTCTTTCCTCTTTCCCCACAGCAACAACCCTCTGAGGTGAGTTGGGCTAAGACAGAGATTGGCTGGTCCAAGGTCACCCAGTCAGCTTTCTTGGCTAAGGTAGGTCTAGAATTCAGTTTCTTGCTTTGTAGGCCAGCGCTTTAACCACTACACCAAACTTTAATAATAGACATCAGGAGAGGACAAGATATTATGTATTTTATACATAATTATATATGAACATAATATATATTCCTAATTGCTTTCTCTTTCTTTAAAAAAAACACAGTTCATTTGAATTTAATTTACCATAGGTTAAACCTGTTCAATAAAATGTCTTACAAAAAATGCTGTTTAGTTTGATGTGAAGTATTTGGACTTATACCTTGGACTATTAACTAGAATCAACGTCATTATTAAAGGGCATCCAGATTGCTACTGAAAAGTGACCTTTAGATTTTTCTTACCTAATGTATAAACATTGTCACCATCTTCTGGCAGCAGCTGGCATATTTATTTTCTTAGTCTTTAAAATTTCTGAAAGCTTGTTATTGTTTTGAAATTATTGATAAAACAAGAGAGGATATGGGTAGATTAGGATGTGTGCATTATATTATATCAATATAAGAGCCGTATGGCTATATGGGTAATACTACTGGGTTAAGTGTATTTCTTGAGTTCTCTCTTTGATCAATAATACACAGGAAGTCATGGGACACAACAGGTACGTTTGAGTTGGTTCTGAAGGACAAATGTGTTAATTAAAATAATGATTCAATCTAAAAAGAGCTCTGCATGCTTCCTATAAGCAAGCTGCTCCTACTAAATGGTTTCTGTTACATTTATTTAAATAATAATAGCCAAACAAGTGCATTTGCATTCCACTTATTACCTTATCTATACATCGTTCTTCCAAGCTATTTTGAGAATAAGCTTGGCTAAGGTTGGAGAAAGACACTTAGTGCTGTAATAAAATAACTCTGAATGACTTAACGGTGTACCATGTTTTGCAACAAAAGATTGATTGCTATAAGGTAACCTGAGACTTTGGATCTCTACATCTTTTTGAATGGTACCGTAAATAATGTTTATTAGCACAGCCACAGTGATGTCAAGCTGATACAAGATGTTTGATTACTGCAGTATTTGGGGGGATTTTTTAAATACAAGATAGGACTGAAGAAATATTTGGCCTCTGAACTGACCACTAGTTGGCAGATAGGGGGAAAAGATGAGAAACAAGGGGTTTGAGATGATCCGAGACAAGGCACGAAGGTCACACAGCCAGCTGAGAGTTCAGTTCAAACTCCCCTTTAATGGTCCAAATTTCCCCCCAAATGCTCCCACATTCTTGGCAAGTCCCAGAGCAAAGCGCATATACACATATACATGGCAGCCTCTGGCTGCACCCAGTCCAGCACAGCAAAGGAATAGGGAAATGAGTCCATGAAACAAGGAACAAAAAATGAGTTCACAAAGTCAGGAACAAGGCACTGAGCCCACGAAGTAAGGAAGAAGCAAGCAGTCCAAATGTTTATACTACAAATTCAGTATTTGTTCCCGACAGATGCCCCTCCCCACAGTGTCTCCTTTAAATCTCAGTCCCCAAGTGCACCTTATGAAGAAGGGCAGGGCGCTCTCCTCCTGAGTCGTCAGGTCAGCCTGCGCTGTTTTCGCCTTCTCTCCACTCTCTGTGCTCAGAGATCAGGAGAGGATGGTCCTTGTTTATCGCCTGAAGTCCATCACTCCTCGTTTGCCCTCTCCCAGTCATCCTGCTCCCATTCCTCCATTAACAAGCTGTCCCAATCCTGAGGCCCTGGGCTGCCTTGTCCTGCTCCTCCTCACATTCCTCTAAGCCGCGTCCTCGATCACCATCGGCTCCAGCTCCAGCTTGTCCTCCTCTGCAGATTCAGGCTCTGATGGGGACATGACAGGTTTTCCTTTGAGGAGAGAATGCCAATGCTGCTAATAAGTATGGAAGGAGAGCTTACCTTAAACCAGTGGTAGGGAACCTTGGCTCTTATCACTTATGGACTTCAACTCCCAGAATTCCTGAATGAGCTATAAAAAGTTCCCCATCCCTGGCCTACTGGTTTTTCAGTTGTGAGGGAAATCAATTTTTGATTTGAATGGGATTGTTCAATATACAAATGTCCTAATTTTTGACTTGAATGATCAATATTCTTTATATGTCCTACATTTGTATATTAAACAGTCCCATTCAAGTCAAAAATTTATTTCCCTCACAACTGAAAAACCACTAGGCCAGGGATGGGGAAACTTTTATGGCTCACTCAGGAATTCTGGGAGTTGAAGTCCATCAGTGATAAAAGAGCCAAGGTTCCCTACCACTGCCTTAAACTATCTTTCAACACACCATCATAACTATGATGAAAAAAAATGTAAAAACAAGTTTTGAAAATAGCCTATTCATTTCATAGATTTTTGAGAATTAATGGTAATATGGGTGTGAGGAAAATATATTTTTGGTGCAAGAGAAGGTTGCACACTTAGAAAACCGAACAACAAAGTTGGAAGAGATCTTGGAGGCTTTGTATTCCAACCACCATTGACAAATGGCTGCCCAATCTCTTCTTAAAACCTTCAATTGATGGAGCACTACAACTTCTGGAGACAAGCCATTCCACTGATTAATTGTTCTCATTGTCAGAAAATTTTTCATTATTTCTAGGTTGGATCGCCCTTTGATAAACGTCCATCTGTTATTTCTTGACTTGCCCTTGATACCTTTGGAGAATAGATTGACCCTCTCCCCCTCTTCTCTATGACAAGTCCTCAAATATTAGAAGACTGCTATCATGTTACCTTTAGTGTTTCTCTTCATTAGATTCTAATCTAAGATATCTAATCTATCATCCGCAAATTTAATGAGTTCCCCTTCTATCATTTATAAGGAGGTTGATGAGTTCTGGGCCTAGACAGAATCTTGGGGTACCCTACTGCATATTTCTCTCCTGTAGTTCCATTCAGGACTATATGTTGCATGCAGTTGGTCAGCCACTTATGAATCGATCTGGTGGTGATGCTTTCTATCCCACCATTTTCTATTTATCAAGAAGTAGGGTATGGTCTACTTTGTCAATTGTCTTACTGAAGTCAAAGTAAACTATATCCACAGTATTTTCCAGATTCAATAATTTAGTCACTTTTCTCATACAATGCAATAACGTTTGTCTGCAATGATCTGTTTTTGCCCAAGAACTGTTTTGACAATTGTTTGTGTGCATTTGTTTACTACATGAATCTTACTCTTTTCCATTAAGTATAAATATCATACAATACATGACTGAGCTCCCAAACTTCAGATAACTTCAGACATCATTGCTAAACACTCCCCATGATATTGATTTTTTTTCTCTTCTTCAGCATATTTGAGTTCTACATCTCAAATAAGAAACTTAAAGTCTTCTATTATTTATCTTCCCATTATGCCACATCTAAAACCTTTTCTATAGATTCAAGAAAGCTATGAAAAGTTTCAGTTAGCTATTGAATTATGGAAGTTGGTCAATAACTCACAGGATAATTCTAGCAGCACAATAATTGGCCATCATTTCAGGCTGTACTGTACAATGATCCAGGAACTATTTTCACCCAAACCACACCCCCTTCCCCAAAAAGGTCACTCAAAATTCCACAAATCTCTCATGGATCAAAAATCTCATGGTAGCTGGCGATTTCTCATAATTATTTTCATTTTTAAAATTAATTTCTTAACTTTTAATAATCTGAATTTGGGGGATGTCAAGTCTATTGACTGTATAATCGTATACTTTTATTAGGTTATAAGCAAGCATACTGTGTGGAACTCTAAAACATGTTTACCAATCACAAGAACTATATGTAAGGCTTTAAGCCTAAATTTCCGATTTCCTGGACTCCTGAAATGTGAAATAATATGATATTATCTCTGTTTTGTTTTGGTTTTATGCCTGAATCTGAATTTTCACATTCATCCTCCACCCACCCGTTTGTTGTTACTGCTTGTTACTCAGTGACTAAACATACCTGGGGGAAATCCAGATGCTTTCAAGGGGTTATAAATCTTTGTGCTTTACTGGAGGGATTGTTTGGAATATAATAAATGGATTGGCATAAAGGTTATCCAGCAGTCACTCCCCAAAAACAGAACAGAAAAAAGAGCATAATAAGCAATCTAGCAAAGGAAACAGGGGAATGGTGTGAAAATGTGGTTTGCTATTTCCAAGGAAACCAAACAGGGTCTCAGCTGTCTGAGATTACAGGCAGATAAGCATTAAAATGTAGCTGTCTAGAAAGATCATTTGATAAAATGGGTACAAGCATGCTTCTTTTGGAATAATTTGGTTCATGACAAGCTATATTAATAATCTCATTACAGCAATATGTTTATTCCAAGAACCTGGTACTATTTTTCTGTATTTAGATTTTCCATTTCCATAATCTTGTCCTATCTTTTAGATCAATACATTAAACAGACAGTCCCTGAGTTAAGAACAAGTCCGCTCCTAACTTTTTTTTTTTTAACTCAAATTTGTATTTTAGTCAGGACTTGTACTTACAAATAGATTGCTTATAACTAAAAATGGTGGACGGACTGTTCTTTCTCAAGCCCATGAAAGCTATACAATTCTTCCAGGCTGAAAACAAGCTGTATATTAAAATGTGCAGCTTCAGTGGTTCCTTAAAAAATGTGTGGGTTCAGCAGTTTGTTAGCACAAGTAAGGACAATGCTGTCTGCCCTTTTTAGTAGAAGACAGTCTATTCAAGGATTTTCAGTGATTCCCGAAAGCATTGGGGAGTTTTCATTGGGCAGGAACTGTCCTTTAGTTGGACATTCTTAACCAGCTGACTGTCTATTCACAATTCTTAGACACACACAAAGAAGTCACTATCTTCATTGCTCATTTCATTGGCAAAAGTGGATTTCATTACATGAAAACTTCATTTTTAACACGCCAAGGAGACAAACACCCTATTCTTGGTCTCTTATACTAACAATGCTAACCCTGCCATGACATTAATTTTCTTCATGTAATTGAAATTTCCTGACGGAAGAGCTCTATCCATGTTGAATCCCTGTATAGCATAGAAACTGTGTTTCTCAGCTTTGCTAGCTTCAAGATGTATGGCCTTTAACTCCCAGAATTCCCAGATTCCCAGAATTCCGCATGAAGTCCACACTTCTTAAAGATACCAAGATTGAGATACACTGACATAGAATTTTGGTAACGGAAAGTTTTCAATTATGTTGCAAGATTACATTACAGTGCCTTAATAGTTCAAAGTATCTTCACCTCTTCCTCAGTACTAATGCTGATTACATGTGACCTGAACACCCTACAATTTGTCATTATATTGCCTTTCGCTTTATATGGTGGTTTTCTTGGAAAAAATAGGTGACTGGGTTTCACTATATTTTCTCATGCAGTATGGAATGATGCCTTTGCCATTGTCACTTGGACAATCATCCATCTCCAGCATCTTTCTACAGTGTTGTGTCTGATATACCGGTAGATGTCTGCTTGGCTGGACTAAATGATTGGGATGAGCTTCACCTCTTTATTGAGAATAAGGTGCTCTTGGAATACTCCCAGCAGTGTTAACTTGACACAGTCCAAACATTCTTTGCTCATGCTTTCCAGGAACAACAACCCCCACTGCAATGAGGGATTTTTTTTTTAATTTGCATTTATATGCCGCCCTTCTCCGGAGACTCAGGGTGGCTTACAGTCTATGGAGCACCATGCTAAGTGCTCGGCAATAGCCTTCATTCCATTGTATATGCCTGCTTATTACTAGGGCTTTTGGCCCCCCCCAAGCAGCATTTTTACAAAGTCAGCTTATTGCCCCCAACAATTTTGGGTCCTCAATTTACCTACCCCGAGAGGATGGAAGGCTGAGTCAACCTTGAGCCTGGTGGGATTCGAGCCTGCACTAATTGCAGGCAGCTTGCACTAAGTGCTAGATGATTAACAGCCTGCACCACCAAGGCTTCCAAGGGATTGGAAGAGGGGTAATTAATTATATCCCTGTGTTAATATAATTGGAAAGATAGAGTATAAAGCAGAACATGAAATTTATAATGGTTCCATTTGAAAATCATCTCCTGAATATGCAGTAATTGGAAACTGAAATGAGCAAAAATGTAGTTAAATGAAGTAGCCAATAATTAAATATGAGAAGAAAATAAAGAAGAATTAAACAATTTCAAGACTTGTTTCTGCCTCAAGCTCCTACATGAGAAAAAGGTTGATTTTATTTCTTCGCATATCTTTTTATGTTTGGATAAGCTTCATATTCATTTTCCAATCAAAAGAAACTGCAGCCATTTAGGCCTGGTTGGAATTGGGAGAAGACAAACTTTGAAACTCTGGAGCTTTGGCTCATGAAAGTTTCTAGAAGTGTTACAGTGAAAAATACCTTAACTTCTGCAGTTTTCATACATCAAATATCAGGTATTTAAAAAATAAAATAGATACACACATACAGTACATAGATAAATCTTAGCATCCGCCTTGAGCATGGATTAATATAATGCTGTAGAGAAGTACAGTTTATAAAGCATATTCAATACATACACATACTATTCTGTTTATCTTGACTGTCTTACAATAGGTGTATATTAAATTTATGGCTTCCAGCTATGCTTTCAGAAAAAAGTTGGGAAATGGTTGAAGAATAAGAGGCACAGATAGTTGGTTTACAAAAGGAGTTTCACACCTGAGATTTATTTTATAACACACTTGTCTAAAGGATTTTTCTGAACTCTCTCTCAGTTCTGGCAAAAAAGTATTTTGTTGGAGTTCACCTCAGATGTACTGGTGACTTTCTAGTGCATTATCTCCATGCACTGACATTTTCTATTGGGATATCTGATGAACAACTTCATCTCATTTTCTCTTCATTGGGACCACCTCTCACTATCAACTCTGCTATAGGAAAATATTGTGATTTATCAGCAAAACACTGCAGAATGCCAAACACAGACCTACAAATGAAAGGAAAGCTACAGTTTCATGAAGTTAGTACATTTCTTTCTCATTTTGAAAACCAGGCTGGTGGCATATCTGATGCAATGCTATAAATCACAAGTTTGAAAGGGTGAACCTGTATTTTGCAAAGGGGGAAACTGATATTCTTGGTTCTCTAGAGTCTTCCCCCTCCAAATTGCACATTAATGCATTGCATGGTCTGATCCTAGCATTTGAACATATACATGCTACATCTGCCTTGCTCAATAGCTCTTCCTCCCTCTCTGTCATGTATTCAGTGTCTCAAGTTCCAAAGAAGCAGCTATCATGTAAATCCATTAATACAAGAAATCAAAATAATAACTTTTTAATGTTTATATCCTTATATTTACTAGGAGCAGACGGCCTTCTATAGCCTCCTCTTGGAAAGGGTTCAAAAGCCACATTCCAGATCTAATAAAGCCAAAATAGAAAGTATAGAACACATTTATTATTTATTAATAACATTTATTATTATTCATAATATATACAGCCATAAATTTCTTTTATTGTGTACCCACTCAGAAGTGGGTCTCACTCCTCTTAAAATAAGCCTACACTGCAGCCACCTTATAGAGAATTAAACTACAAAGCCACCACACAAAACTAGCAATCTTCCAATCTTTCTCCCCAACCCTCACCCACAGGTCTCTAGCCATCAATGAAGCACCCTTTCTGCTGTATAAAATTATTGAATAAGTTGCACAGTACAATTCTATATGCACCAAGTCCACTTGAGTTCAAAGATATTTATTCCCAAATAAGGAAAAACAAGGACCCCAGTCTTCTTATGCAGAATAAGCATAATAAAACTGGATCCCAACACCTCTGCTGAGATTTGCAATTTCACAGAAATTTTTGAAAGAAGAAGAAAAAAATCACCCTTCTCCCTTTCTGATCACTGGCTTGAAATATATAAGAAAAATCTGTGATTGTATAAGAATTTTTCCAAAGCACGTTAGGCTTGCTCACAATGTTCCACACTCAGTTCCTGAACCAGCTCTGTTCAAACAAATATTAACAGAATAACAGAAGGGACCTGAGAGGTCCTGGGGTTTTTAATACAAAGGAAAAAGCCAACAAATTGGAAGAAGTTGGCTATGGTTGTAGCTTGTATTCATTTCAATTTGCCTTTACACTTAATTGATTGCAATGAGAACATGCCACCCACAACACAAATATAAATCCTCCATCGATAAAACAGACAGGAAACAAACATGTCTAGAAAAAGGCCAGGGAAGGAGAGAAGGTGTATGAAAATATAGGGTGGGGGGATGATGGTAGAAAGAACACTGTAAGGCAAAATCGTTTATCAGAGGCAATGTTTTGGTTTTGTCAGCTTGGAAGCCAGGATTTTGTTGTGACTCTTCACAACAAAACAAAATGTGGTCTGAGGAAATTCATGATAGTGAGTAAATAAAATAGTAAAGGCAATTTCTAATTCCAGTACGCTGTAGAAAAATCCCAGAAAACAAGGAAAACAAGATCCCTTCTTCTGCAAACAGTTCTATTCACTTGTTGTAACAATTGTTCCTTGCTTTTAACTGATATTTAGTTCTTTAACTTGTTTTTAAAAGTCTGATTGCTGTTTTATAAGTTTTGGAGCAATTCCTATTCCGAATCCATCCTCTGTTGCTAATGAATTATTTCAACGACCTTGCCAGCTAAAGGACAGGCTTCAACAAATCTTGGGGGGTGGGCTTATATATCGATCTTTAAGGCAGATACAAATAACAGCTGACCTGGTTTATTATGGATCTACCCCCAATTTGTGTCCATGCTGGTCCTGGAGAAAGCTTAAGCAGACAATTTTTGACCTCCTTATATAGAGACAGAATTAATGTTCTGTATCTTTCACAAGCTCCCTTTACAACTATTTGTTTCACTTACTTGGCCTGTCACATAGGAGGGCATTCACATTGGCATGCTTGGGTGCTTTCCCATCAATGATTCTGTCAGGAAAGATTTAATGGCATTCTGTAATGGTGTGTGGGAAAGACCTTGGGAGACCAGGCCAAGAGAAGCTGCCAAGGGAATGGTCAGATAACCGTAGCCGAGAGCAGGTATGTGGGAGGGGAAAGAGGCTCAGGATGGACCCTCTCTAGTTTTTCAGGCTGGGTTGTACTTTCAGATCTGAAAGATTCTTTTAAAAAATGCAATTAGCTCTACTTAGTTGTGAATCATATCTTTACTACTTGAGGTTGACATATTCCTTAGCAAGAGTATTTATGAATCTGTTCAGATTCTGAAAGTGAGACAAAAGCAGACATTCTAACTCTCATTCTTGGAGAGTAATAGAATAACACAGTTGGAAGGGATCTTAAGAAGCTTCTAGTCTAATTCCCTGCTCAAGCAGGAGACCCTATATCATTCTGGACAAATAGCTGTCCAATCTCTTAAAACAGCTCTTAAAGAATAGCAATAGCACTTAGACTTATATACCACTTCGTAGTACTTTACAGTCCTCTCAAAGCAGTTTTACAGAGTCAGCCTGTTGCCCCCAACAATTTGGGTCCTCATTTTACTCCCCTGGAAGGATGGAAGGTTGAGTCAACCTTGAGCCTGGTGGGATTTGAACTGCCAAATTGCAGTGGGAGCACTCTAACCACTGCGTCACCGAGGCTCTCTGAGGGTAATGTGAATTCCCTATCTTATTCTAAACTACGCAGATTGATCTCAGCTGGCTACCTTTTAAACAGTCAGGTCCAGGAAGTTTCCAGAAGTGTAGCAAAAAATTGTGCCATAGCAATGACAGTTAGAAGCTACTGGGACCATTTATAGCTTAGCCCTGGGTATGAATAGATTGTTACTGGATACCTGTATTCTATATTCCTTCTTAAGGAATATAGACTTTTTGCTTTGTTTGGTCTTTGATGTTATACTTTAATTAAATATATTATGTTTTAGATTGTTATCCACCTTGAAAACTGTGAGGTCTTGGATTAGAATTAGAAAACTTGTTGCCTTAAAAGCAAAGCCAATCCTCTCCCAAAATATCTGTGGATGGCCTGATCAAACAAGTTGGTTTGCAAAATTATTAAAAGGCACATTTTATAACGAGGTTGAGAAGTGAGTGACTTTCTCAAGGTTGCTTTACCCGCACCCAGCAAAATTTAGGCCTCTGCAATGCAACACAAGGCATTTCCATTGGAGAAAAAAGCCAGGAAATGTGTGCACATGTGAGCACAGGCATTTTCTGCATGTTTCTGTGGCAGCAAGGTGGGATGAGGGCAAACTGTACAAAGATACTGGCTTCCTTACACGTGCACTGCTTTTTGTGTTTCATGTGCCAGCTTGAGATGAATATTATTTATAAAGGTCGGGGCAATTCTGCCCAGCAGTGTAACTTGATTGCTGCTCCTGGCTGTTTTTGAAACACACTTTTAAAAAAATATTTTCTGGATTGCAGTAGTTTGGCAACAGGGATTGGTTAACCCTCAGTCTGAAATACTGGATGGATGGATGGATGGATGGATGGATGGATGGATGGATGGACGGACAGATGATACTTTTGTGTGTATGTCTGTATGAACACACACACACACTATTACACTACAGCAGGTACAAAGTGCGAAAGAAAGAAAAGTCTACTGCTTCAGATAACCTGGGTTGAAACCAAAAAGGTATTCATGAGAACTGTAAGGCTAGAACAACAGTGTGCTGACAGAAGAAGTAGGGTAAACATGGTGGCCAGGAGGCTTTATTAGATTCCATTGTCTTAATGGAGTTTAACAGCATCAACTGTAAGGAGAAAAGAGGAAGCAGCCTATCACAGAGTAGCCCACCTTGTAGGGTAGAAAAGGGTAACTAGAGGAAAGCGTTGGACAGCCAAGATGGAACTTAAGATGCCAACAGATTGCGACACAACTTCATTCACAGCCACTCAGTGGTTTTAAGATGTCTCAAAACGGAGAGCAGTACTTTCAAAGTGGAGCTTCAGAGCTTGGGCAAGAAGTGTACTTGTGATAGGCTGAGAGTTGGTAGAGTTGTAATAAGAAAAATAACATTTCTGGAAAGATAGATTCAGCACCTCAGGGAAGAAGAAAGTAAAAAGCCAACTCCATCACAGAAAGAGAGTAATCTTTCTTTATCTGGAAGCCAGCAGATTATTATATACATTCTTAGAAAGAATGGAGAGAAAAAGCAGAAAGCCAAGGAATGAGGCTGCTAGCTTAAGAGATAAACAAATGAGTAGCAGTTAATCAATTAACATTGTGCTTGGTGAATTTGCACAGCAATGCAAACTATAAAAGCTCTAAAAGAGAAAGTCAAGCTGACTTTTTTTCCAGAGAAAAGTTTCCCATTCTCAGGTCCTGGAATGGCCAGCCAGCCCTAGTAACAAGAGAGGTATGAGTGAGAGTGTGAACCTTACTTTTGTGCTAATAAAATATTTACTCTTCTTATAATCCAGTGTTCTTGTCAAGATCCTAGCTGGCCCTTAATTGGAATTCTAGGTGAAAATTAGAGAAAGAAGTCCCAATGAATGAGTGTGATTTTCCTGAGCTGGACAAAATAACTTCCTTCTAGTTCCCGAACTACAGCCACTTTTATGAGTTGTTGATCAAAAGTGGGGGAGTTCAAACAGTTGCTCAAAGGGGAGAAAGAGAGAAAAGAGATGGATTGTAAGGGAGAGACATTTATAAAAACACAGGACCAATTATATTTTGGGCAAAAAAATTGTAATAGAGGGTGAGAGAATCCATTCAAGCAAAGGTCTGAATAACCTAGCAAGCAAAAAGGTGGATCTGGCAATCATCATCATATCATTTGATTCTGTAACAATCAGAAACATTACCATCAAGTCATCTCAAACGATATCTATGTTTCAGGGTCAAGGGAAAAAAGGCCCAGATCAAAGTTTCATCTGAAACATCTTGTTCCACATTATATTCAGCTCTGATTGCTCTTGGAAACCCTATTTATTTATGTTGCTACTCAGATCTTTCATAAGGGATGGTTTGCCTTCAGGCAATAAATCAGTGTTGTTGTTTTTAAATGTTCCTATTTTTTTTTAAAAAAATCTCTAAATACATAGAAAAATTAAAACATTTTCAGAGATGAGACTGCTCAACTTGCAGAATATTTAAAATTTGTAGCCTTGGGAATCTAAATGTAAAATGCAACTCAGCAACCATAATGTATCTGAAAGGTAATTCAAAATTCAAATATCAAATTTACCAACAGAAAAAAAAAACCCTAGCAATTATACTATTTTGCTCACACTGTCTAACCTTCTTCAAATGAAATTTAAAAATGGACAGTATCAGCAAAAGGCACTAAATACTTAAACACTTGTTTTAATACCATACACACACACACACTTTTGAAAAATTTCTAATTGCACTATTTCCAACTGCTTCTGTAAGATTTTGACATTCAGAAATACCAGTATTAAGAGTCCATATTAATAATAATGCTTTTCCCAAGTCAGCGTTATGATCCCTTCATTCTTCCCTAATTGGAGGATCTAACTGGAACTCAAATAAGAGTCTCTGCACCCTTATTCAGCCAGTCCTTCAACTGCTCATCCATTTAGTGGGCTGATGCTTCTTAAGATGATCCAAAGCAGTTGAGGATAGAGTGCTGGTTTCTATGCAATACAAGATAAATTTGCTTTCCCCAATATTTCTACTAAGCAAACAACCTGTTGTGGAAAGTGGCATTTTTCAAATGTTACTAGTATAGCATGCTCTATGGCTGCACATCAGGCCTCAGAAAGAGGAGGAAATGCTTGTTGTGACTTTTTTATTTTTTAAATTTTATTTATTTTGTCAAGCGATTATAAGATAACAGATATAAATATAACATTCATGAATACATGAAATGGATACGTATAAGAAAAATAAAAAGAAACAATAGGACAGGGACTGTAGGCACATTGGTGCGCTTATACACACCCCCTACAGACCTCTTAGGAAAGGGGTGAGATCAATAGTAGACAGTCTAAGGTTAAAGTTTTTGGGGTTTGGGGAAGAATACCAGAGGTGGTATTCAGCAGGTTCTGACCAGTTCTGGAGAACCAGTAGTGGAAATTTTGAGTAGTTCGGAGAACTGGCAAATACCACCTCTGACTGAAAATTTTATAGTATCCTTCCCCTGCCACGCCCACCAAGCCATGCCCACAGAACCAGTAGTAAAAAAAATTGAATCCCACCACTGGAAGAAACCACAGAATCAGGTAGACATTGACCACTCTGTTGCTGAAGTCGTATTTCCTGCAATCACGTTTGGTGTGGTTTACTTTGAGTTTGTATCTATTGTGTGCTCTTGTATTGTTATGGTTGAAACTGAAGTATTCATTGACAGGTAGGATATTGCAATATATAATTTTATGTACTATACTTAGATCGGACTGAAGGTGGCATAGTTCTAGGTTTTCTAGGTCTAGAATTTCAAATCTGGTGGCATAAGGTATTCTGCAATGAATAGAGGAGTGGAGAATTCTTCTTGTGAAATATTTCCGGACTGAAAAGCTGAAAATGGAAATAATAGGGGATAAAGATTTGAAAGCTTATGTATAGATGAAATGATATTGAATTAATGAATTGAAATATGAAATATAAACTTATTTAAAGATGAGTGAAATGGATAATGATATGAATTAATATTATATAAGATTAATGGAAATGAAAGTATGACTATGTACAAGTGTTATAACCTGGAAACATGTTGCTCACGTGGAAAGATGCATAAAATTTAAAAAATAAAAAACTTTTGGAAAAAAATATTTCTGGATTTTCTCAATTGTATTAATAATATGTAATGTGGGTTCCAGACTGATGAGCTGTATTTAAGTATTGGTCTAGCAAATGTTTTGTATGCTTTAGTTAGTAGAGTGATATTACTGGAGAAAAAGCTACACAGGATTAGGTTAATGCCTTTTTGGCTATGTAGTTACAGTCGACTCTAGCACTTAGATCATTAGAGATGAGTACTCCAAGGTCCTTGACAGAGTTTGGATCATCAACAAGGTCTTGACTATTCAGCTTGTATTTTATTTTCTGATTTATTTATTTTTTTTGCCAATATGTAAGACAGAGCATTTATTTGTTGAGATATGAGTTGCCATTTGTTTGTTTAGTGATTACACAGACCTAGAGAGATGGAAAGAATTTCTGGGATTGAGGGATTAGAAGGCGTGGGTAGTAAGAAATTGGTGGTGGAACTCTGGAAGTAAACAGAGCCATTTTTTATTTTGGAGGTGGCAACAGAAGTGGTTTGGCTTATTTCTGATTCATTGCAAAGCAGTCACCCATTGCTATCATTAACTCAACCTTCATTAACTTAAGGAAGGTAGCAATAAAAGTCTAGTCATTTCTCTGCAGCTTTAAAGACCTTTGTCCTTCACTTCCATTCAGTGGAAAATATTTTCACCTGCTTCTCACACCACCATTCAAACAGAATGAACAGAACCAGAATTTCACACTGCTTGCTACAACAGAGGTCTGTTAGTGATCAGCAATCCCACATAAAAAAAAGTTCATTCACTCCTAGTTAATTGCAGTGGGCAGATATATTAAATCTAAATGACAACAACAGTAATAATTTGAACACAGCCTCGTTTAAGTTTCATGCAAGTCCATCATTTCTGACCACTGTAGTCAGGAAGAAACTATACAACATTTTGGTGGTGATATTTTTATTAATCTTTACTTCTTAACAATGAGAAGTATAACCTGATGGGGAGTAGCAGAAGTAGGAAGCAAAACTTTTTAACAGCGTTGGTATATTTGGAAATCTGTTGATTCCTTGAATGATTCCTGTTGTTTGATTTTTGGTTAGGGCTGTTTGTTAGCATCAGCCTTCTTACATTTGTGATTTCCCATTTGCATTCCATGCTTGATAGCAAGTGAAGATACTGTGCTCAGCATCCTTTCCTGTTTTTAGATTAGAAATTGCTTGTAGATGTAACAAGAACTAGTCAGTTTAGAGTTCTCACTGTTCTCCAGGGAAGGTGAACTGATTATGTTTCTTATGCTCTGCTTGGATTCATCTCTGATTTGGAACATAGTATATTGCAAAGAGCATACCATTATGCCTCATAACATGTAAGTAGATCTATCTATTGGTAAATACTAAGTCCTTACAAGAAAAGAAGACACATCCTTACTAAATCAGCTATTAACAAGGCATTAAAAACTTGGCTTTGCCATTAAGCTTGGGGCCCTGGTAATATGGGTGAGCTCACTCCTTGGTTGTGAGATGTTGCAGTTGTTCTTAGCTGTTTATTCATGCTGTTATGTTATTTAGTTATTTATTTTTTTATATTGTCTACAGCCCAGAGTTATATATATGAGATGGACAGCCATATATATTAAACAAGAAAGAAAGCAAATGAGAAAATTCCTGCAGCAGCATCCTCATGACTGGTGACTACTCAGCAGTCTAACCCATCAGCAGTCTAGCTTCTAATCTAACTGATTAATAATCAAGATTCCACAATTGTTGAGATGCATTCTGCCTTTATCATGTCCATGATCTTCTATACTTTCCAAAGTATATACACACACCAAGTATTTCAAACACACACACACACACACAGAATCACCTTAATCACAGAAGCAGTCAACACTACAACAGTTTCATTCATTTTTAAAGAAGTGCAATAATAGGTTGTGTGAAGTTTTTGTTCCGAGGACAATGACTTCTTTTGGTAGCAGAAAGATTATTATTTTATTCATGGGGGGAGCACACATGAAGAGCAACTAGAAGATTGCATGTTAGCAGTTAAGAGGCAATTTAATTCTTAATTTAGATTTTATACCACCCCCAAAAAATGTTAAAAATAAAGTAGTGATTAGGGCCAGTGCTCAAAAATAAGGATAAAAAGCCCTTTACACTTTACCTGAAATGTCAGCTATTAACACGAATCCTGTCTCTGTGTGTATGTATATGTGTGTGCGCACACATACACTTGCATGCTTCATTACGCAAAGCTGCTATAAACATAGCAGGCAGATTGCTGCACACTCTATCAAATGCTATACCTACCCTAATTGAGGACATGTAGAACCCTGACATTAATTCTCTGGAGCTGTCACATTCTGGAGCTGCACCACCCCTATCAGAACAAAACAACCATTTCCTTTACCTATTTCTGGCACATCTATTTCAAAGAAGACTGTTCAAATAACATTCCTCCAGATATTAACAGACATAGATTGCTTTTGCAGAAGTAAATTTCTTCCAGGGCACAAGTTTGCTGTAATATGTCTGATAAATCTGTCAAGGATAGCTTTAAAATGCCACTCCATAGTAGGCTTTTCAGTTAGCTCTGTGGGCTCCTGGGGTTTGCTGTTGCTGTTTTTTTGGGGGGGTCTTTTAGGGGAGGGAGGTGGGGTGAAGATTTCTCTGTGTGCATCTGAGCAGAAAACCAGGAAGAAGTTAACATCCTCAGGGTTGATGAATGATGCTTTTGTTATGAGATCCTCAAGCAATTGCCACTTTCTTTCCAATGCTTTGCAGCTTCTGTGGCTATTACTGTTTCAAACTGGGGAGCCACGATGGGGAACACCCCCCTCCAGGAGGTTTTTCAGTTTGAGTAGAGTAGGCAGTCTAGGAGGCTACCAAGTGATATCCAACAATCATCCTCTTTTAATGACCCCATAATCCCTTGCAGGGTGGAGTCTGGGCAACTGAATGCAGCTGAGTGTTTACTGGCCAGATGCCCTTCCTGTCACCAATGCAGAGGTTTTTTCCAGCAGATACATTCTCAGTGTGCTCAGAGAGAGAAATATCTGCTTCTACCTAGGATCGAGCTCACAGCCTACTGACTGTGAGGCGAGAGCTTCACCTCTAGGCCACCACACCACTCTAACCTCATCTCCAGCAATAAACTCCAGAAAAGCACTCGAGCATTCCAATAATAAGTTAGAGAAAGAAAAGTCTATTTCATAAGAGTGGAGGAGGGAAAATATTTGCAGCAAATTATAAATCCTCAATATTGGATAAAGTATGCAGTACATTTAAGAACCTTGAGCTTTTTTCTCTCTCATAAATTTATATCTGCAGATCCAGATCTTCTTCTGCCCCCTTGTCCTTTCCTCAATACTGATATAAAAATCCAACCAAGAATATCTTGTTTCCTTGGTTCATTTATAAACAGGCACACATATTGTTCCAGTGGCAATAATGACCCTCAATTGGTCACCCATCAACTTATCTTTTGCAAAACACTCGCTTTGGGGGCTGCTGCCTTGGGAGATAGCTCAGAAAAGCATCTGATCCAGAAAATAGCAGAAATCTCTCTGGTTTGCCAGAGAATCCCACTCATAGAATGTCAAGTCTCAGTTGTTGTACTGATCCCCAATATCCTCAGGGCCTAATTCAAAATAGTAGTCATCACTTTTAAAGCTCTTTATGATATAATGCTATGTTATATCAGGGCAAACCTGTTGTGTATTGACTGTAGTTCCCACTCAGATCCGTGCTTTAAGCGGGAAGCACAGACCTCTCCCATTGGTTGATGCCGTTTGACAGCCGGCTATAAAAGGAACTGTCAAACGGCATCAGTTGTTGCCGCTCCAGCTGGCTGCCATGTTAGAGCAGCAGTAGCGGTAACCCTTTATTTTTAAATAAAGTTAGAGCTGAACCTTTGCCTCGGTGTCTGCCTGAGTGATTGCCGCCGGTCCACAATACTGGCGACGAAGGTGGGATCCTAAATAAAGGCAAGCCAGGCAAGAAAGGAAAAAGAGCGAAATCACTAGCCAAGAGCTGAAATTGCTACAGAGTTGCTGTCACTGTTCGCGAAGCGTGATTTCTAAGTCGCCTCAGGAGAAGCAGCACAGCTGACGGAAAGATGACTTCGAATCCTGCATTCCCGCCCTTCAGACCGACGGCAGAGACATGGGAATCATACAGGAACCAGTTTGACTGCTTTTTAGATGCTATAGACCTTACTGATATTTCTGACCATAGAAAAAAGTCTTATTTCCTAAGTTTTTGCAGAGCCACGGTATTTGACACTGCAACAGCATTACTGGAATAGTCTATTAAGACTATTCCCTGGGAAGAATTACAAGAAATTCTCTCCAACCATTACTCCCCTAAGCCTTCTAGAATTGCTAGACGCCATGCCTTCAGAAGGCGCATCCAGTCAGAGGGAGAAACCATTAATGACTATATGGCAGCACTACGAACAGCTGCCTTACATTGTGGATTCAGGGATTACCTTGAGGATATGCTGTTAGATCAGCTGGTCTGTGGAGTTAGGGATCTCAAGCTGCAAAGATGACTACTAGCTAAAGGGGATCTAACCTTAAAACAAGCCATAGAAGAATCCCAGGCTGCTGAGCTATCAGCACTCTCAGTAGCTGAAATACAGGGAAATCCAATTAGACTAGATAACCCAACAGTGCATTTTGATGAAGTCTCCACAGAGGAAGGTTTAGAAGAGGCTACTGAGATAAACCACCTCAGACAGCCCAACCCTAATCAAAGGGAGTACAGACAGGTTTCAAGTCAACCTCCACGAATACAGCCTACCTGTTTAAGCTGTGGGGGCAACCATCTCAGGGCATCCTACAAATTCAGGAATGCCATATGCTTAAAATGCCAAAGAAGGGTCATTTGGCAAGAATATGTCAGGCAGGGAAGACCTTTAACCAGCTTCAAAGGCCTC
Source organism: Bungarus multicinctus (assembly GCA_023653725.1). Classification (NCBI taxonomy): domain Eukaryota; kingdom Metazoa; phylum Chordata; class Lepidosauria; order Squamata; family Elapidae; genus Bungarus; species Bungarus multicinctus. The sequence goes on from CM042838.1 coordinate 9,897,028, forward strand.
AGAAACCCATACAATATCCAAGACAAATCAAGGATTGCTTCACATGCTACCAAGCTAAGATACCTAAAAGTAGTTCTAACAAAATTAGTGTCACTGTTTCTATAGAAGGTAGACCATGCAGAATGGAAGTAGACACCGGCTCTGCACTATCCATCATCTCATGGGGCACCTTGAAGCAACTGCTTCCCAGAGTAACAAGAAAGAAGATCCCTGGCTGCAATTTGACTCTACGGGACTACCAAGGCAGAACCATTCCTGTCAGCGGAAAAGGCAAGTTTCTAGTTAATTTTCAAGATTTTAAGGGTCACTTGCCTCTAGTGATAGTGGATGGTGCCTTCCCAAGCCTATTGGGATTAGACTGGTTCCCTGCCGTGGGCCTCCACATAGGTGGAATCCACGCCATTGCAAGTTCAGAAGTTGACTCCCTGTTCAGGGAATATGCTGACGTATTTCAGCGAGGGCCTAGGCTGCTATGTGGGAACCCAATATCCTTCAAGGTGGACCCCCAAGCAGTACCAATCCGTTTAAAACCCCGCAGAGTTCCTTTTGCAATTCATCCTAAACTTGACAAGGAACTAGACAGATTAATTAAACAAGGCATACTACAACCTACAGATTTTTCAAAATGGGAGACCCCTATAGTGACACCTCTAAAGAAGGATGGAAATTTGAGAATCTGCTCTGACTATAAATCCTCCATAAACAGATATTTACAAGTAAGCGCTTATCCGGTCCCCGGGGTGCAACACCTACTCCATTCCCTTGAGCCTGGCTCCATTTTTGCAAAATTAGATATGTCCCAGGCTTATCAACAGTTCCCTGTTGATGATGAAACTGCTGAGCTGCAAACCATAATGACACACAGAGGCACTTTTAAATGTACACGCCTACAATTCAGAGTTAGTGTAGCCCTTGGAATTTTCCAGTCTCTAATGGAAAGAATTCTGCAAGGGTTGCCAGGCGTTGTGCCATACTTCGATGACATTCTTATATCTGCCACCAATCAAACTCAATTGCTGCAGAGAGTCAGAAGTGTCCTTGAGCACTTTAGAAAGTCAGGTCTTAAATTAAAAAGAGAGAAATGCACCATAGCCACTCCACAAGTGGAATTTTTAGGTTACAAAATTGACACCAAGGGTATTCACCCAACAGAGTCAAAAGTCAAGGCCATTCATGAAGCTCCCACTCCTACTAATAAGACTGAGCTCCAAGCTTTTCTGGGACTTCTAAATTTCTATGCTTCGTTCCTGCCCCATAAAACTTCAATTGCAGATCCTCTTCACAGGCTCCTAGACAAGAAGACGCCATGGCACTGGGGACCAAAGGAAAATCTTGCTTTCAAGGAAGTCAAATCACTACTAACGTCCAAAGCTGTATTAATTCAATTCAACAAGGATTTACCACTAGTTCTAGCAGCAGATGCTTCCCCTTTCGGAATAGGGGCCGTTCTGAGTCACAGACTGCCTAATGGTGCAGAAGCACCTATAGCCTTCTTTTCAAGGATACTGTCCTCCACTGAACGCAACTATAGTCAAATTGACAAGGAGGCCTTGGCTGCAGTTGCTTCAGTGAAGAAATTCCATGAGTTTCTCTAAGGTCATCATTTCGAACTAATAACAGACCACAAGCCCCTGTTGGGTATTTTATCTGGCACTAAGCAAACTCCCCAGATTTTGTCCCCAAGGATGACCAGGTGGACCGTTTTTCTGGCTGCATATTCATATACACTAATCCTCCGCTCTGGGAAAAAGCTTTGCCACGCTGATGCCCTCAGTCGCTGCCCCCTGCCTGTTCCAGTCGAGGACCCAGCACCAGCGACTGCCGTTTTCCTCATTGAAGAACTCAATCTGCCTGTCACCACTTCAGACATCGCTGCCCATTCGGCCAAGGACAAGGTAATTTCCCAAGTCCTTGACTAGGTAGGGAGGGGGTGGCCTGCAACCCCTTATCCATCAGAATACCTACCCTACAAGCTACGCCAACAGGAACTTTCCTCATTGCAAGGCTGTTTACTCTGGGGAACCAGGGTAATGATCCCCCCCAAGTTACAAACCTCAATCTTAAAGGTGCTGCACGAGGGTCATCCAGGGATAGTTAGAATGAAGGCCCTCGCCCGCAGCTATGTATGATGGCCGGGCATGGATGCCCAGATCTCTAGCTGAGTCAATTCTTGTCAGGCATGCCAAGCCACCAGGTCATCCCCACCAACAGCCACCCCTAGGACCTGGGAAGAGGCAGGAAGCCCATGGTCCCGAATCCATATAGATTTGGCTGGCCCTTTCCACGGGCGCACATTCCTGGTGGTAGTGGATTCATTTTCAAAGTGGGTGGAACTGACCTTAATGCACACCACAACCACTGAAGCAATTAATAAAGCATTGACCAGGATGTTTGCCACACATGGCCTCCCTGATTCCATTGTATCTGACAATGGCCCCCAATTTACCTCTTGTGAATTTGAGATCTTCCTAGCCAACCTGGGCATCAGACACATGTTAGTAGCCCCATTTCATCCTGCAAGTAATGGGCTGGCTGAGAGGGCAGTCAGATCTGCTAAGGAGGTACTACAGAGATTGGGACCCATTAATTGGCATTCTAGACTGGCTCAATACCTTTTGAGCCAACATACAACACCTTGTGCCTCCATAAATAGGTCACCTGCTGAAATGTTAATGGGGCGCCGTTTGAGAACCACTCTTGACAGGCTGCACCCAAATTATGCCCCAGTGCTTCTCCTTGGGTCTAACAGCCAAGACAGAAGGTTCCTAGTAAATGATAAGGTGTATGTCAGGAACTTTGCTGGGCAACCATTGTGGTTACCTGGTCGTGTGGTAGCAGTAACTGGTCCTAAGTCTTATAGAATCCAGTTAGCAGATGGGCGTGTCTGGCGGCACCATGTGGACCACCTGAGGAGACGTTGGAGCACTGTATCCAGAGGTCATCTAGACAGTCCCGATGCAGAAGTACTACCACCTCCTGAAGAAACTAGCCTCCAGCCCACCAGTGATGACAGCCTACCTGGAGAAGAAGCTGACCAAGGTCCTGACCAAGTTCCTGACATTCCTGCAGCCTCACCACCGATGGAAGCCATGCAGCAAGCAGAAGGCAACAACCCGGCGCCATTTCCAACCGAACCAAGAAGATCTGGATGACTACGCAGGCGCCCAACATATTTACAGGACTATGCATGCTCTGCACTGGGAGGGAGGAGTGTTGTGTATTGACTGTAGTTCCCACTCAGGTCTGTGCTGTAAGCGGGAAGCACGGACCTCTCCCATTGGTTGATGCCGTTTGACAGCTGGCTATAAAAGGATGCCACTCCAGTTGGCTGCCATGTTAGAGCGGCAGTAGCGGTAACCCTTTATTTTTAAATAAAGTGAGAGCTGAACCTTTGCCTTTGGTGTCTACCTGAGTGATTACTGCCGCTCTACAACAAACCCTGTCAAAACTCTATCTGCCCATCTAGGCTGAATAGTTAGAAGTTTCCTGTTAAGAATCCCTTCCCCACAAGAAGCTGAAGGAGAGTAAGCTAGGTGTCAGATTTTCTCTGTCATAACTTCCACGGATGGTTCCTTAGAGTTAATTCAGTCACTTCCTTCCTTATTTTTATTTAGCTATTATTATCTGCATTATATTCTCTGAGGGAGATGGGCAGTTAAGAAACATGAAATATAAATAAATAAAAATCTGTCTCTCGCTTGTCTGCTCACTGCCCAGAGACTTAACTGATTGGGAGACATAAAAAATATGACAAATAATACATGCGGTATATAAATAAATATGTTTTGTTTTCCTAGCGATCATGATTCTTCTGCTCTCAGGATTTTCTAAGCAGCAGGACTCTTCACTGAACTGAAGATAAATCCCGAGCATTAACAGCATGTGCCCATTTTTCCTTTACAATACTATAATTTGATAGGCTTAGCCTGTCAACAAAGTTATTCAATCTTTACACTGAATAATATATGTTCCCTTGCCTCATGAATAGATCATTCTTGATTCTGAGGGATTGTAATAGAGGTAGGATAGGCATCCTTCTCTATTTTTTTTTCCTAGATACTACTTCATTCAACTTCCAGAAAGTGTTTAATTTCCTACCACTGTAATCCTTCTCTCTCTCTCTCTGTCTCCCTCCCTCTCTCCCTCCTCCATTCCCTTCACCTTATTATAGGTATACATTAAATTTCAAAAGCTGTTTAAACTTAGCCCAAAAAGAAAGTTTTGCTTTGTTGCCTCTAAACTTCTAAGGTTCCATGTGGCAGAGCATGGACAAATCACATTGAGATTAATAGGCAAAGTCACTCCATGGATGCAGCAGCATCATGATCAGAAAAGAAGCTACTCTGAAAAGTTAAAGAACTAATTCTCAACAAATGAACCAGCAAACTTGTGGAAAACTCTTAAAAACATCACTGGCTTCAGCAAACCTCCTTCCCAGGCAGAAGGAAATCAACAACTAGCAGATGACCTGAATGTGTTCTACTGCAGGTTTGAAAAGAAACTATAGCCATCTATCTCCACAACACACATCTCAAACACACCAACAATAGACAAGCCTCCTACAACTGGCCCCAATCCATTGGGCTCACAACCTCTGGTGATCACAGAAAAAGAAGTGCAAGATCTGTTACACAGACAAAAGCCAGGAAAAGCACCAGGGCCAGACAAGATAACTCCTTCTTGCTTAAACGTCTGTGCTGAGCAATTGGCCCCCATCTTCACCCGAATCTTCAATAGATCACTAGAGATGTGCTATGTTCCTTCCTGCTTCAAACGTTCTACCATCATCTCAGTGCCAAAGAAGCCCTCCATCAAGGAACTGAATGACTACAGACCAGTTGCTCTAACATCTGTTGTTATGAAAATCTTTGAAAGGCTTGTGCTGTCCCACCTGAAAACCATCACAGATCCGCTGTTAGATCTCATGCAGTTTGCATACTGAGCAAATAGATCAACAGATGATGCTATTAACATGGCTCTGCACTACATCCTACAACACCTCGAATCTCCAAATACCTATGCAAGGGTCCTCTTTGTAGACTTCAGTTCAGCATTCAATACCATCATTTCAGACACTCTTCTAAATAAATTAAACCAACTAGCAGTACCTGAACACACTTGTAAGTGGATCATAAGCTTCCTAACAGACAGGAAGCAGCAGGTGAAGCTAGGTGAAATCACATCCAATATCTGTACAATCAGCACAGGGGCCCCCCAAGGCTGTGTGCTATCTCCTCTTCTCCCTATATACCAATGACTGCATCTCAAATGATCCATCTGTTAAAATACTGAAGTTTGCTGATGACACAACAGTCATTGGTCTCATTCAAGACAACGATGAATCTGCATACAGAGAGGAGGTTATACAACTTGCCTCATGGTGTAACCAGAACAATCTGGAACTGAACACACTCAAAACTGTAGAAATGGTGGTAGACTTTAGAAGAAACTCTCCCATACTACCACCTCTTACAATACTAGACAACACAGTATCAACAGTAGAGACCTTCAAATTTCTAGGTTCTACTATATCACATGGCCTAAAATGGACACCTAACATCAAAAACGTCATCAAAAAAGCACACAAAGAGTGTTCTTTCTGCGCCAACTCAGAAAGCTCAAACTGCCCAAGGAGCTGCTGATCCAGTTCTACAGAGGAGTTATTGAGTCTATCATCTGCACCTCTTAATTATAGAGGATAATTAATTAATTCTGCAACCCAACAGGACAGATACAGACTTCAGAGGATAATTAGGACTGCAGAAAAAACAATTACCACCCACCTGCCTTCAATCGAGGACCTGTATACTGCACGAGTCAAAAAGAAAATATTTACAGACCCCTCACATCCTGGACATAAACTGTTTCAACTCCTTCCCTCAAAACGACGCTATAGAGCACTGCACACCAGAACAACTAGATACAAGAACAGTTTTTTCCCGAAAGCCATCACTCTGCTAAACAAATAATTCCCTCAACACTGTTCAACTATGTACAAAGTGTACACTACTACTACTGTTAATCTGCTCACCACTTCTTATCACCCATCCCCTCCCACTTGTGACTGTAACTTTGTTGCTTATATCCTCTGTTTCCTAGCATGATTTGATGTTGATTGTACCCTATAACTATTATTAAGTGTTGTACATTATGATTCTTGATTCTTAACGAATGTTCCTTCTTTATATATACTGAGAGTATTTTCACCAAGACAAATTCCTTGTGTGTCCAATCACACTTGGCCAATAAAGCTATTCTATTCTATCACACTCATCAATGAGCAAAGATCTCTTAGGAACCCAATGATTCAATCTCGTAAACAGCTTCATGGCTGAAAGCATCAGTAGGAAGAGATGCCAAGGTGTTTGGGAATTATTTTGTCAGAGAAAAGCAGATAGATTTTAGAACTGATTTTCATTCATCTGCTGTTCAAGAACAGAATGATTCTTATGTAAGAGAACCAATGGAGGATTTGTGGCTCTCCAGATGTTTTTGAACGATATGTTCCAGCATCTTTCACCAAGACTTTGCGATTGCTGGGAAATATAATTTGGTGACTTCTGGAGAACCAATGATTTCCCATCTCTGAGATAATGGCTGGTTTTAATAATATATCAAAAGTATTTCATTACATATGAAGTTAAAGCAATAAAATAATAAAAATACACCAACCCTGGGTTTTTGGTGTCATTACATTCTCAAAATGTGCTGGTGTTCCTTTTTATTTTATTTTTTGTCAAAGTCACCATTGATGGTTCTGTTGCTTATATTCTCCTCACATTCATCTGACCATGTTTTAAATGCCAGGTTAGTGCCTTAGGCAAGCTGGGTTTTGATTTCTTTTGACATTTTGACAAAGGATGAATGTATTAGAAGAAGGAGTTGGAAATCAATGAATATGGTAATCTCTTTCTCTCTCTCTCTTTTCTCTTTTATACAAACTTTTTGTTTAATTTATGTGATGCATAAACACCTGGCCATCCCTACTTTGTTGTACCAATTAATAGAGAAGAAAATAGGGACTTGCATTAGAACATATTTTTCATACATTTTGATATTTTAATATGTGTGCTTAACGCATTTAAGTTGTATCACCCACTAATTGATGGTTCTGCCATTCTAAGCCTTTCTTTCTTCCTTCCTAGTCAGAAAACCTGCAGTTGAGATATTTTTAAGAGGTTTTAGAAAGAATCCCAGAAGCCATACTCTGCATACCATAAGTTGTCATTCTTTCCATCTCAGCAAAATGTTGGAAGGAAATCATTATAACTATCCATCTTTTGTCCATCAGCATCTCTGAAAAGCAAAATGGGAACAAATTTGGTGTGGTGAAGCTGATAAAGGAAAGATTTAACCAAAAATGGATCAGATTAGGCTGTGCAGAAGAAAAAAAAAGAATATCTTCTTAGTGGAAAACCAGTTAAGCCGTAGTTAACAATACTCCTGACTACTCCAGTTTAAGCCTTCTTCCTCCTATTTAGGTAACGAGAGTGAAGAACATGAATATGATGTACAGTATGAACTTTGATAGATAACATAAGTTTTTGCATTTCTTGGAATTAAATCATATTATACTGTAAATAGGTAAAGAGTATCAGTGATGAAAGCAGTTCAGACTAAAACCATAAAGCTGCTTACTTCCATGTAAGTGATTGATTCATATCATGCAAATAAAGTGATTTGTAATTCACAGCCAAAGAAGCCAAAACTTGAGGTCAGCTAAAGCAGGGGTCACCAACCTTTTGGACCCCAGGGACCACCAGACTCATAATTTTGAATCCTGCGGACCAGAGACCCTAGGAAAATCCCCAAAAAAGTCTGCAGGCAAATTCCCCACCTGTTTTCCTACCGATCAATCATTCTTTATTTGGGATCACCGGATATCTCTCCCCCAAACTCCGCCAGAAATGAATCTTTGTGAGACTTGTCACGCTGGCGCAGCCTCTTAGAGTAGGATGCCTTGCAGTGTCCCAAAGATTCATTTCTGGCAGAGTTTGGGGAAGAGAAAGAAAGACTTTTGCTGCTTTCCTTGCGAGCAGCAGAAGAAGAAAGAAGCAGAAAGAAGCAGCTCGGTAACCAGGCCAGGCAAAATCCCAGGGTGGGATTCAAATTTCTGTGGGCGTGGCCTAATTTGAGGGTGTGGCTTGCTGTTCATGTGACTGGGTGGGCGTGGCTTGCTGGTCATGTGACTGGCTGGCGTGGCTTGCTGGCTGGGCATGGCTTGTTGGTCACATGACTGGGTAGGTGTGATTTGGTGGTCATGTGCCTGGGTGGGCATGGCCAGGTGACTGGCAAACAAGTGGTCCTCACTTAATGGCCAGTTGTTTAGCAAGTGTTCTAATTTATGACTCGCCTCCCCAGAGATACTTGACCTGTTTTTGGAGTTTTGACAGCCATGCACACACATACACACACACACTCCCTTCTAATCCTGCTGGAGCAGGTCATTGGGCTAGAATCGGCAAAGCATCTCTGATTAGATTCTAGTAGTGAATAAAATCTAATCAGAGATGCTTTGACGATTTTTGTTGATTTTTATTTGTATTTCTTTATGTTATGTTGCTGAATAGCATTGACATGTATGTCCCTTCTTGCGCACAACCCAGAAGCTTTTGTGATTCTTTGCAGCAAAAATTACCGACCTCTGGCTTTGCTCTACTTTTCAAATGTGCTGCCACTGCCACGTTCTAGGTGCCGGCCCCGCAGGTCCATCCCATTGAGCCCACTGCACTGGAGGGACCTGCCCAAGCAAGTCAAGTCAATGGGGTGAGCCTGAGAGAGGGAAAGAGAGAAAGAGAAAAGAGAGAGAGAGAGAGAAGGAAGAAAAGAAAAAGAAAAGGGAAAGAAAGAAAGAAAAAGGGACAAAAAAGGGGGGGGGGATGGAAGGAAGGGATAGAAAGAAAAAGAAATAAAGAAGGAGAGAGGGAGGGAGGAGAAAGATAATGAGATATTTATTCTAGTCCAATCACCTGCTCCAGCAGGTTAGAAGTGTGTGTGTGTGTGTGTGTGTGTGTGTGTGTTCTCCTTGTAATTTACCAGTACATTTTGGTTTTGCCTTCTTCAGAATTGGCACTGTAATACATTGGGGAAAAGTATTTTTTTAGGGTGGAAGTCTGGTCCAATGGATCCTGTTTAAAGCCTCAACAAAATGTGGGAGCTTCCTGATAGTCTTGACATGTTTTGTCCACAAACCTTTAATAGAAGCCAAAGATGTTTCAATGTGCTGGCAAAGATGTTTCAATGTGGAAAAGGGCCTCAGTCTAAACTAGGCCTCATTTCAATCTGATGCATCAGTTCTCTCTCTCTCTCTCTCTCTCTCCCCCCTCCCTCCCTCCCTCCCTCCCAGACTGGCTTTGCTCTACTTTCCCAATGTGCCTGCGGGGCTGGTGCTTCGAACATGGATGGATGGATGGATAGATAGATAGATATTTTATTATTTATTTATTTATTATTTATTTTATTAATTGCATTTATATACCGCCCTTCTCCCAAGGGACTCAGGGCGGTGAACAGCTCATCTAAAAACCCCACAGAAAATACAAAAGTTAAAAAGTAATTAAATTTAAATCAGCTGCATACTAAAATTAGGAAAAAACCCCCCCACCCTTAAAACCCAATTTAAAATTAAAAATGGAGATCAAATTTAAAATCAGATAGATAGATAGATAGATAGATAGATAGATAGATAGATAGATAGATAGATAGATAGATAGATAGATAGATAGAGAGAGAGAGAGAGGTAGGTAGGTAGGTAGGTAGGTAGGTAGGTAGGTAGATAGATAGATTTTAGATAGGTAGGTAGGCAGGCAGGCAGGCAGACCTTTTGGATGAATGTATGGATAGATAGGTAGGTAGATGGGTAGATAGGTAGGTAGGTAGGTAGATAGATCTATATTGATAGATAGGTAGGTAGACAGACAGAAAGACAGGCAGGCAGGTAGGTAGACAGGAAGGCAGGCAGACAGACAGACATTGTGGATGTATGTATGGATAGATAGATCTATATTGGTAGATAGGTAGGTAGGTAGGTAGATAGGCAGAAAGACAGGCAGGCAGGTAGGTAGGTAGGCAGGAAAGCAGGCAGACAGACTTTTTGGATGTATGGATGTATGGATGGACGGACGGACAGACGGACAGGCAGGCAGGCAGGCAGGCAGACAGACAGAAAGAATGCGACAGCGGCGGCACTTTGGGAAAGTAGAGCAAAGCCAGAGTGGGAATTGAAGTCCACACAAGTTGCCAAGATTGAAAAACACGGGCTGAATATATCAACCCAGTCATTCTGGTTTAGAGTTTAGCATGCTGTTTGATTCCGGCTTAGTCAATAAACCATGGCTAAGATCTTCCTGCTCCTTAATGTAGCTGCCCCTCTGCCCCTTCTCCAGCCCCCTGCCCCAATTCTTTCTTTGGCATCCAGTTTTGCTATGCCAACCTCCCCACAGCAGCGATGCGGCTGACTTCACCCTCTTTGCTTCAACCCAAGGTCCAATTCCATCAGGCCAAGCAAGGGGAGGTACTCTGCACACGCTCAGAGATTCCCAACTTTGGAGAAGCATTCCGCCCATTTTTATGCTCCGCCTCGGAGGAGGAAGGCGTGCGGAAGCAGCCCAGACCTGGCTAAGGAGTGATTAAAGTCAAAGGGCTGTGTGACCAGCAGTCAGTGAGTCTGCGGGGTTGGCGCCTAGAACGCCCTCTGCTGCCTCTTAATGCCCCCCCTGCCAGCCCCCTTGCCTCTTAGCACCCCCCTAAGGTATCCCACTGCCCCCCAGGGGGTGATATCACCCACTTTGGGAGCCACTGCTACAGAGCACTGCACACCAGAACAACTAGACACAAGGACAGTTTTTCCCCAAATGCCATCACTCCGCTAAACAAATAATTCCTTCAATACTGTCCAACTATTTACAAAGTCTGCACTATTATTTACTATTAATCTTCTCATCACTCCTTATCACCCATCCCCTCCCACTTATGACTGTATGACTGTAACTTTGTCGCTTGTATCCTTATGATTTATATTGACTTTTTCCTAATATGATTTGATTGCTTACTGTACCCTATGACTATTATTAAGTGTTGTACCTTATGATTCTTAACTCTTGATGAATATATCTTTTCTTTTATGTACACTGAGAGCATTTGCACCAAGACAAATTCCTTGTGTGCCTAGTCATATAAGTTCAGAGAAAATTCATTTTTTAAAAAATTTGCATCAAAAATTATGTGCTTGGATACCCTCTGTCCCCCTCTTCATTTCTGTCTCTTTAGAGGACTTTCCTTTGATATATTTAAAATTAAAGTACATAGCCTAATTGCACCGAAGTGACAGATAACTGTGTCAGTTGCAAATTGCTGCAAGTACCCATCAAGTAGATTGAAATACAAGAGAATGGCATTTAGAAAAGCACCTTAGGGAATATTATTGTTAGCCAACATTTAAAACCAAACATAAACGTGATTTTTGGCTGTACGTTGTGCAAATATCTTTTGACTTAGATTAGTTTTCTGGGGGAGGAGTTGGAGTTAGTGGAATCTTTTAGTGAGTTTGAAAAATAAAATAATATAAATTGTTTCTTTTTTCAAGTTCCATACTTCATTGTACAAAAGAGATTCAAAATTTATTCATTCATTTTTTTTCAATTTGTTTGCAAAACATAGTCACCGAACTGGTAGTAACACCCAGGGGTGGGTTTCTACCGGTTCTTGTCCACCTCTGTAGAACTAGTAGCTCTGAAGAGCAGCAGGCATAGAACTGGTTCTATGTCTGCTGATGTTTTTGCCCACATGCCCACCCGGGCTCTTACCTGATCTTTATTTCCTGATTTTTTAACTTCAGCTGCCGAACAAGGCACAGCTGCAGTTAAAAAAGCAGGAAAAGGGGGCTATTTCAAAGGCTGCTTCTCTGCACGCAGCATGTTGATGATGATTTACAGGCGACAATTTACAGGTGCTGCTCGCAGCCTACAGGAAACCACATCATAAATCACCAAGCCTCGTAAATCCCGAACTGGTAGTTAACCGATAGTTGTATCCCACCCCAGGTAACACCGGTTGAATCCCATCCCTGGACTGAAATTATTGTATACTTTTTTCATTGCCCTCTATGCTATTTTCTATTTTCTATTACTCTTAGTGTTATAAGCATTATAAGCTATTCCAGTTAAACCAGTGCACTCTTGGGTGGTGCGAATTTCCCCCAATCCTTTAACAGAAATGTATAACTTGAGTTAAAAAACAGTCAAGATAAATAAATGAGACACATATACTCAAAATGAGAATTAGAAACCATACCTGATAATCTTATTACCCGTAAAATGGGAATCTGAACGTTCAAAACAAACAGATCAAAAATTGAAGTCATAATGCAAAGGAATAGTCACAGCAAGACTTGATGGAACAGTCAAGTCTTTACAAAACTTCTTGAAAGTAGGAAAAGGAAAGGGCTCTTTAAACATTTGATGAGATTCAGAACTCAAGAACTACAAAGGCCTGCACTGGTTATTCAACAGTGCTATTCAGATGATGGAAGAACATTAACCTGGTTTACCAGTTAAGGAGGTAAGTATAATACATTTTCTTCAGAGAGGCCAAAGAAGTTCCCAGGGAAAATTTACAATTAGTTTCTCTTGATGTTCAAAGCATAAGGTTCAAGATAGCAGTTTCCTACCAGTCTGTATCACACCCATTTCAGTAAAATCAATACATAGAAATGATGATCACCTCATCTTCTTGTTGGCTTAGCTTAATGCTTTCTTTGTAGCAGCCTTCCCAATCTAATAGCTTCTACATGCTTTAGACTTTAACTTCCATCATCTTTAGAAACCTTGCTGCTCAATCTCTAAAATCAAGCAATTGTGAAGGCAGTAAGATGAACCTTCTAAGCATATATCTCTTAGATAGATAGACTTGATCGCTTTATTGACCATGCCACATGCACCCAAAGAAAATGAAGTATTAGCTACTTAGTACCTGGAATTGATTGTGCCTAAATGTAATTATATTTTAACACAAACTGAAATAGAGAACTAGTCAACCTCAGCTTGGGGATTTGTTCTTTAAGATGTATAACTCCAACAATAGTTTGAGAGGGCAATCCTCTCATTATCAATTATGTGCCAAGTCAGGTGGGATTTTCCAAGCGGAGATAATAACGGGTAGACAAGGGTAGCAGGGCAAGAGATTTTAGTCCATCAATTATTCTCTTGTAAAGTTATTGTCTTATTTGGTAATCCATTTGTTCAAGAAATACACCTTCACTTATCTCCAGCTCTTTTCTTTCCAGAAGACTGGAAGGTTGGATAATAATATTCAAGAAATTGAAAAATGCGAGAGAGGCAATGAATCCATCAATTGCATTTTATTTTATTTTTGAAAAACCCTGGTTACTGACCATAAAAATATTCTAATTATGTACTAGATTAAGAAAGAAAGCTAATATTTATTTTTAATAGCAGGACTTTTAAGAGTGTGTATAGTAAACACTATAATAAAATAAGCATCCTTTGTTTTCCCTCCTCTCTGGAGAAGTTCAAGTGAAACATGCCACAAGATGCTGTTGATTGTAGTGTTTCTGGTCTATTCAGATACTTTTCCCAGGATCTGGGCTTCTATTGTTTTCCTCCTTGCTGCCATCCAGAGTCTCAGGGCACAGATTTCATTGTACTAGGGTTTTTTTTTTGTTTCCACTTAGATGTTATATTTTAATATATATAATGATATGATATAATATAAGAGGAAGTCAAGCTATTCTCCAAAGCACCTGAGGGCAGGACAAGAAGCAATGGATGGAAACTAATCAATGAGAGAAGCAACTTAGAACTAAGGAGAAATTTCCTGACAGAACAATTAATCAGTGGAACAACTGGCCTCCAGAAGTTGTGAATGCTCCAAAACTGGAAGTTTTTAAGAAGAGATTGGATAACCATTGTCTGAAATGGTGTAGGGTTTCCTGCCAAGCAGGGGGTTGGACTTAGAAGACCTCTAAGGTCCCTTCCTAACCTAACTCGGTTATTCTCTTCTCTTCTCTTCTCTTCTCTTCTCTTCTCTTCTCTTCTCTTCTCTTCTCTTCTCTTCTCTTCTCTTCTCTTCTCTTCTCTTCTATTCTATTCTATTCTACTCCACTCCACTCTACTCCATTCCATTCCATTCTATTAAACATATGATATGATATGATATGATATGATATGATATGATATGATATATTGTAAAAAACTGGATTTGGAGATTGTTCAATTTTTGTTAACTATCCAGAGAAGGTTGCATGGTCTCTGTTCAAACATAACTCAGATAGAACAGAGTGAAAAGTTTTCCAGCTGAGTTGCCTGATACATACTGTGGGTTGGCCTGGTGTCCTTACAAAAGATGACATCAGAGTAAATGACAGAGTGGAAGGCAAAGTGAGCAAAGGAGAAAATGAATGTGGCAATATCCTGACATTAAGGTACCAGACTTGCATCCAGTGTTTGGACATTGAATCATTTTTCCATCATTGTCATTTGTACCAGGCAGTTGTACTCTCATGTATATTGCAATTAATATCAAATCTAGTTTGCTTTGAGTAAGCTGTGAGTGAGGAAATGTTTATAATTATGTTTATAGCTTTGCTGATAGATTCCAAATGAGAGAATTTGGAATATTTGATTGTATTTGTGTGTCTTTTGCAGTATTGTTACAGTATCTCCCTGGGGAGTACAGATTTTCTCATTCTTTTGATAATCCATTTTGAAGTAACAGATTTTAGTTTTATATCTATATCATGCTGTTTATTAAACAAAATGAATGCTACACTGTGTTATCCTGTTTTTATTGCCACATATGGAACAAAGGGAACAATGATAATTTTTCCTTCATAGCAATTACCCAAATAATGTCATGAGGAACAAACAGTATGTTGCATAACAGTAGGTGGGTAACCAATTTACCAAATACGTTTCATGTTATGGTTTATCAATTCAATATCTAAGTATACAGTATATCACATCAAGGAAACTTAAACAGCATCGTGAATATTAGTACCCAAACTGATATTGAGTTTGCTTGCCGATATCAGATCTTTAAAATGGCTAACCAAGAAGGCATTTCAGATAGAAAAATACCCGACTAAGTATATGAGATGTAACACAGAGCAGATTTTATTATAGTGAAGTTTGAGCTATTAGATTCTGCCTAGAAATATGGGAGATTTTATCAAGTGCCATATTATGAGAGGAAGTTGATAGACAACTGTATATTACAGACAGAGCCCAATACACAGGGTCACTCTTTGACAGAACAGCTTATGGGAATAATGTCAATAGACTGCCTTATTCCTCTAGAACATAAACTCAATTGTTACTAGCAAAATTGTAACAAGGCAGTCCAACTGAGAATTGATTTTATACAACAGGCTATGATAATATGGAATGTGCTTTATATTTTTGCATTGGTACTTTAGCTCAGTGGTTGCCAACCAGTGGGCCGGGGACCACTGGTGGTCCCCAAGAATATTTTGGTGATCCACAGAGAAATGGCACTCCCAAAGCAATTAATCCAGGCTATGCGGGAACACAAGGCTGTGCCGCCCACGTGGCCCGTGGGAACACAAGGCTTGCATTGCTTGCATTGTGAACAACATGAAGTAGTGAGGGGAGGGGGGAAAGGGCGAGGGAGGGACCTTGTAGCACCAAGGGGACGGGGGACTGAAAAAGTTTGGGAACCACTGCTCTGTAGCATCGTTTTGAGGGTAGGAATTGAAACAGTTTATGTCCGGGATATGAGGAGTCTGTAAATATTTTCACAGCCTTCTTTTTGACTCGTGCTAATTCTAAAAAATTATAAAAGAATACTTACGTTTTTATTAAAATGGTTTATTCTTAATATAAAGGGTAGAGAGGGATGAAGTGAAAGAAGAAAAGAAAATCAGTAGATTCCAAATTCCTTTATGCAGTAAGTTATCTAATAGAGTTATAATACCTATTTATTATTTACCAAATAGTAACTACTTGCTAATTCTATAGCAATAGCTGACTTTCAAGAATGTCCAGGAACGGTTTCTGAGTAACAATAAAGCTATTTACAAATCTTTTCTCTAATTAGTGCAGTCAACTTTGCCATTTTTACTAGTTCCTCCATCTTTTTGATCAATTCCTCCTTCTTTGCCTTATCACATGTAAACCACATACAATAAAAAGTATCTACCTCACAATTACATTTCCAGCTAATATTTGAAATACACTTATATATCTGCAATAATTATTTTGATATTATTTTGATACTATAAAGGCATGCATCATTGCTCCACGCTATCTTATAAACTTATGTAATGCTAATTGAAAGCTAATTGATTCTAACAAAGTTATTGCTGTTCTAAATCCTACAAATTCCATACTTTCTTCCCTGCTGGTTAGTAAGCCATGGAATTATTGGAAATAATAGAATGAAGGGTAACATGCATTTATTCCTTGAAATTTCTCAACTTTAAGATTAACAGATAAAGCCAAGAAAAATTATGAAGTCCGTTGGGTTGTTTGATAACTGATAGAAAGATGGTAGGAAGGCAGGCAGGCAGTAGGTAAGTAGATAATTTTTTCTACAGATACATTGGGGAAATGAAGGTGGAATGTCCTTTTGAGATTTCCTGATGAATTCTCACATAGCCTTAATGGCAATATAGTGATTGAATTATTTCATTGAAACTATCCAAATACCTTTGATAGTTAAATTTTAAAGAACCCATGTATGAAAGAACTAGTTTTGATGGAGGATAGATGTACTTCCAGGCACAATCAGAGCTGAGTGAAAATGTTAATACATAATTCTCTATAATATTCTTAGAAAGTAATGTTGTGTCTCCTCTCAATAATTTTTATTCAGCATCATCTTATGATTTCTATATTTTCTTCATTACTAAATACTTCCTTACCCAAGTGCGGGAGAGAAGTTACAGTAGCAATGAGTTTCTGCCTCATTTACCATACTTTTCCTTAGTTATAAATATGCAGAATTACATTGCATATATTATAAAGGTCATCTATTTAGTAGCTGTGTCTATAAATGGTTGTTGCACCAAAAATGACAAAACAGAATTATACCATAATCTCCAAAGTTCTGGTTCCTTCCTTCCTTCCTTCCTTCCTTCCTTCCTTCCTTCCTTCCTTCCTTCCTTCCTTCCTTCCTTCCTTCCTTCCCTCCTTCCTTCCTTTTTCCTAAGAAAAATAATACACAAAATTACAAAAGAAAAAACTGAAAAAAGGAAACATATGAAGTCTATATTTACAGACATACATATATTGATAAATTGAAGCCATGGTTTATTACAGTCATCCATGGTGGATGTATATTAATAAATTATGCAAAGCATTATGTGGTTGGAGCTATACATTTGTGTTCCCAGTTGTAACAATAAGCCTTTTGATTATGCTTTCTTTTTCATTGTCCAAAGATCAATTCCCATATGATTGAGATGACTCCCAAAGCCTGTTAATACATGTTTCCTATTCAAACTGAACAATGAATTTAAATAAAAGAGTTAATTTCACTATGTCTCCAACACTGTAAATACAACCTGAATTTTGAAATATTATTTCTTGTTGAAAAGAATGTGATCTAAAAATATATTGAAATGTTTGTGTTTTTTTAATCTCTCTCATTTTTTATTGGTTCAATAAATGTTCAAGCAAAACAAGACAAAAAGGAATTGTGTGTGTCTGTGTGTACATAGATATAGATGTAGACAGATACACACAAACAAACACTTTCCCCTTTATCCCACAGCTACTATTGGATTTCTTTTCACAGGTTGAAAATTCTAGGCTATTATTCTACATCTACTGATTTAGATTTAAGATTTAATTAAGAAATACAAATGTTTCCTGAAGTTTCCCAGTGCAACAGAAGGTCTTTTGTAGCCCTGAGTATTAATTTTAAATAAAACTGTTTTCCCCAGTTTATTATTCATAGTTTAGTAGATCCCAACATTCTGGGTATTGAGCTCAACTGTTTCTTTTTCCCCCTCTAACTTTTATGGTATTGTTTTTGGTAATGTATCTGTTGAAAGACCCTAAGCAATTTTATATCTTTTTACTGAATTTATGCAATGTTTCTATAATACGTTATGTTATAATTTAGGCAAATATGTTATGTTATATTATTTTTAAACTTTCAAATTTCATTTATCTTTACTTTGTCAACTTAATGTTCCAAGATGTAATGATTTCACACTTTCAATCTGTTCCTAAAATGTGTTCAGATGAAAACAAACAAATAAACGAAGTCTGATTTCCAAATTATACTTCCTTTTGTAAAACTCCATTGTCTTTGAGAATACTGACCTCTTTAGTTTTAACCTGTAATTTAAAAATCAATAAAGGCTTGCAGCTACCAAACAGCTTACTTTGGTTTTCTCTCTTTTATGCAAGATAAAGTTTATCTTTTAAACTTCTAATTCCCTGAAACAGAATCAACATAAAATAATTTCACATTAGTTCAAGGATCCACATGCCATAGTTGAAGAACATGTTTGTCTTCAGAAATCTTGTACTTCCAAAGATAAATTTCCCACCTAAATTATATGCTATGGAAAAATCTATCCACATGGTTGTAAAAATTGCTTAATAGCACACAATCAAACCAAACTGCATTTTTCATAGTAGACAAATTTCCCTTCATTTACATAGGCATTGTAGAAAAGTAAAGAGTGACCTTGGAGAAGGTATGCAGAGACTTTTAGCAAAACATGAGGTCATTCAGGAAAACAAAAAAGGATGAGACAGAAGCTTAATATTATCCCACTTTGACTCTGTTGGGCGTTAAAAGGAAAGGAAGTGGAAATATTATCAAGTTCACAAGATAGAGGTAAACAAGGTCAGGTAATGGATGCCACAAAAAATACTAGAATTCTTGGAAACCTGATATGTATCATAATTTGCCATATAGAGAAATTATTTTCATTCCATTCCTCAATCAATTATGTACAGATTTTGTATGGTTGTGTATGGGATTAAATTCACATCAGTGTGGAACAGGAAGGTATACATGTGCGCTGAAGCAGGGGTCTCCAACCTTGGCAACTTTAAGACGTGTGGACTTCAACTCCTAGAATTCCTCAGCCAGCTTTGCATTGAAGATCCCTGCTCTGAAGGATGTAGGCCATCCAAACATTTTCTAGAATGTATTTAAATCCAATGTTTTAATTGGACAAAATAGGAGTTTAAGGAATAATTCCTCTGAATTTAATTGAGTGACTTATGCTTTCATTAGAACAATTATGTACCACTTAGATTGTAGATTCTAATATAGGCACATTATTTGGTCAACTGATTTCAGTTTTAATTCCTGACATTTTTTTTGCCCAAAACAAAGGCTTAATTATGGTCTTTCTAAAACATTTTGGTATCAGCCTTCAGTAGGCAGAGAGCAAAACGGGCTTTTGTGTTCTTAATTATTATGTGTGAGGACATAATGTGAAATCAGATTTAATTTATATTGCTTGTAAGAGATTTAAGTTTCTAAAAGTCTAGATTATATTCTACACCACCAGCATGCTAGTATACGTAGACCTAATATATTAACTTTCAATGGCATTGCTTTAAATTTTTGAATGTCAATTGTATTAAGAACTGTACTGGATTAGGCCCCTCCTAATTTTGTGTGTGTGTGTGTGTACTTAATAAAAATTACTAAAGACCTTGCTGGGACAAACAAAGCTTATATAATCAATTTTAAACCAAAAGAAGTTAAAACTGACTATACTAATAAGCTATCAAAAGTAGTATAATTTATCTCTGTAATTACTATACTGTTCCTGTAATTATAGACTTCTCTAGTGAAAAATTTCCACTTACGTGAATCAAAATGAAAAAGAAACACATAGGAAAAGCAGGGGTGGGGGGAATACTTGATTAGCCAAGGCAGAAGAAAAGAGTTTTCCCCAAGGCAGATTTGTGCAATATTTAAAATATTTGCTATTTGGGAGATCTGTCTCTTATATTTTTGGTTACTTGCAATATTGAGAAATCAAAGTCACAAATTAAGGTGGATTTGCTTAGCAAGGACTCCCCTTACCGCAGGGGTGTCAAACTCATGTCATCACAGTGGTGTCATATGATGGATTGGGATTTTTTTCCCCTTTGCAAAATCAGGCGTGGGAGTGACCAGTATGTGACACATCTGGCCCACGGGCCGGGAGTTTGACAGTCTAGCCTTATGGCCATATAGGGCCACTTTTGATTGAGGCTGAATTAAATTTGATGCAATGTTATTGATAGTCAGTCAGACTTAAGAGTGATTACAATGTTTATTGCTTTCATTAAATGACAAAAAGGACAAGGACACTGGGAAAAAATGCTATTAATAAAGAACCAGTCAGACTGAATAAGATGAAAGGTAGTAGTTTTAGATGTCCAGGTTTCGTGCAATGCTTTTGTTTTTTAGCTATTTGAAGGGACAGTCATGCCAGTTTATACTTACACATACATTTATATTTTTGCAAATATATTACACAAGGATAATGAAATAAAACAATTCCTATTTGCATGAGGAATGATTTCCAATCCGAAAGCAAGAGACACAAATCCATGTGCAAAAAAGAGATTCTGTGAATGTGATATTCTGTCTGGATGTAGACTCAAATGCATGGAACATCAGTTCATGCACTTTTTCAGCCTTGAAAAATGGAAATCTGGTTGAATCAATTTATGAAACGTAGATAGAATATCACTTACTTGCTGGGAGATCCTTGTCCTTTCTGCTGTCTTTTGTGCAAAACAATAGATCTCACAATGGATGAGTGTGTTAGGTGTCATGGGGGATGGGGATAATATGACTGTATAAGAAAAGGAACAATAACAAAATAAGCCTTTGGCTCATTCTTTCTATTTACAAGACTATAGCATCTTTTCCAATGATACATCATTTCTGGTAGCTTGTTGGGGCCGTTTATAGTAATCCCTGGAATTCTGTCAAGTTGTTCACTTGCAGAAATCTTTTATTGATCTTCTGCTTAGCAAGCTAAAACAAGATAGGCTTTTCAATTGTCCAGAAAGACGATATTATATGATAATAGTAACAGTGGGCATGGTACCAAAACAACAGCTGGGCTCCAAAAATGAGACTGTCTAACATCACTTGCTTAATTCAAGCTATGTATCTCTAACCTAAGCTCTCTAGAAATGTTGTATTCTTGAAGACCAATATGTAGCAGTCTTTGTGAAAAGGTAGAGATGAGGACATTGTTAACAAGGTTAATTATTAATTTACCCAAGACTAATTGGATAAGATCTTGATTCTGTAACCTAATAGAGTTTCTTAATGCTTTAAATCTGATTCCTAGTTATCAGTAATTGCTTTTGCAAGCATTCCATAAAGTATTTCTGCCCAATCAGTGAAGTCAAATGCACACCAATTCAAATTTTGTAGATTAATTAGTCAGTTTAATTACTGTAGTGCTTTGGTATATATCTGGAATGCCAATCAAATGCACAAATTAATGTAATTTATTCTCAGTATAATTTCTGAATTCTTTTATCTTTATTACTATTTCACAATTCTGGTCAAGCTTTGTTATTGATATTATTTTCCATTCATTTTCTGTATTTTTCCAAGCTATGAAATATATCATCAGATGCTAACACTATGTAATGAAAAATATTAATTTATTAGGCAATTTAGCCTTAAAGCACTAGATAATATATATGTCTTTGTGTCCCATGTGTGTATGTAATTTTACGTTATATTAATATCTTTAAATATTAGTCTTAAGAAGATTGTTCTACAAGCCTCATTTCTCTGAGTGGTCATAAAATATCTTTTAAATTTAGCTTTGTCCAAGACAAGGACATGCCTTGATTACTGCAAAAGCTATTCTCTAGTGAGCTTGGAATACTGAAGCTCTTACACAATATACATTATAATCCATTGATGCCTTCTTAGACCAAAGAGTATCAATCAAGCTAATCATACATGTATAATTAAGGAGAAAAAGATATAACTTTTCAATTATTTTCCTTAAATCTCAGCTAACTGTATAATTTCTTTGTCAACTCAAGAAGAGTAAAGAAAGCATACATAGTGTGAAACAGAGGTGATATTCAGCAGGTTCTGACCAGTTCTGGAGAACCGGTAGCAGAAATTTTGAGTAGTTCGGATAACCGGCAAATACCACTTCTGACTGGAGATTTTACAGTATCCTTCCCCTGCCACACCCACCAAGCCATGTCCACAGAACCGGTAGTAAAAAAAATTTGAATCCCACCACTGGTGTGAAATACAAATTGAACTTCCTCCCAGCTGAAGCAATGGGAAAATCTTTGTTAACTCTAGTATTACATATGGTCATTAGAAATCTACCTATAGTCTGTCAGTAGTTTGGGTATCTATGGATAGTTAATATATAAGATTTTGGGAGCTTTTAATAACACTTGTAGATTTGTTGTCTTTGAGAAAACATATTGGAAATAGCAGTATATGTGTAACACACACAAACAAACACTCAGTTTAACTGCTGGTACGTTTGTATCTATATGTAAACACTATAGAAAGGGTATTGACACTTCTGAACTTCAAATTTTGATTTTGGAGAGGAAAACCTATGGATAGCCAAGAAAACAAATCAAAGGACAATAAAATAAATCAACCCAGAGTTTTCACACAAAGCACAAATGACCAGAGCCAAATTATATTATAATGGACATGCTATATGAAGATCTAGCTCCCTTGAGAAGTTATAATGCTGCGGGAAGTGGGGGGAAAGGGGAAGAGGAGAACAACCAGAAGCATAGTGGACAGATTTGATTTCAGCAGCAATGAGTACATTGCTGAAAGATCTGAAAAGTCCAGTTGGAACAGATTTTTTGGGGAGAAAAATCTTTCTACATCCCTAAAAATCCCTAAAAATCAATATCAACTTGATGGCACATAATTAGTTGAAGTCATGTTTGCATAAACATGGCCACATGAGAGTAGAAGAGTTACTATATGCCATGTAACCTCAAAAATTCCCATTGCCACTACTTCCCTAGTTGAAATATCCTTGGATCTGCTCCTTCTTTTGTGTCAATAGGGAGAGGGGGAAATCCCTGTAAATTCCAGACTATTTGAGCCATCTCATAATTTCATTTGGATGAGCTACAGCAAAGTGCAGAGCACTTTGGAAGCATCACTTTCAATAAACAGTTGGCTGAAGTTACCCCAAAAAAAAAATCCTAGTTTTTTTTTGTCACTAGCTAATTAAGCTACTGCTCCTCTGGCTGTTCTTTGCTGCTTGGCAAAGTTACAGAGTTCTCAACATCCTTATGAAGCTGCCAGGCAGGGAAAGAAAGGGGGCATAGAGAATGTCTGCTGAATAACAACGGCCCTTTTGAAATTAAAAAATGTGGCCACTCTTGAAACCGCTCTCTGCCTGGACCACGGCAACTCTTCTCTGCCTTTATTTATATGTGGTGTGATATTTAAGAAGGGGGCTGCTGACAAGATGTGACAAATTGGCTGCTTTGATCCTGCTCGCCACTGAGACCTTCTGAGTTATGGCGTTAATATGACTGAAAAATGCACTTGAAACTGTATGCGGATTATTGTCTTGTAATAAGCAGCGTAATATATTTTACTTACAACCCTGGAATATGATTGTAAATTCTAGTTATATCTGAGGGAAAGAGGAAGTCTTATCAGGAGATTTGTATTTTCGCCAACAAAGAAGGTAGTTATTGATCAAGCTCGCCGTCTGAAGTAAATGATCTGCAATATGTGAAAATGGAAAAAGATTATAGCAGAGGAGGCACATTATGCCCTTGAATTACAGTGACTCTCACACCTGATTGATCTTTTCTTTTCTAACTGCTGAAGCTGCTGCTATCTTGTGTTGATAAGTTTTATATTTTCTCACAACACCTCAGGAGGCTTTTGTGGTTTTCTAAGACTAGAGGGACTATCATTTCCATGAAATGATGAAAATGCATGGAGAAGGAACTCATATCTCACCCTGGAAGGGATGCCCAATTTTCTTTCCTAATAAATTATAAGAAAAGAGAAAGAATTCCTTATCATTTATCTTTTACCGCTTCTTATCAATTTCTGTCAGCATATTCAGATTTCTCTCTGAATTACAGATTTTATGGGGATCAGGAAATCAGATCCATGTGGATTTCTATTAAAAATTTGTATTGCTAGCAGCATTGTACAGCATCAGCACAAGGACGGGCATGTTGCAAGATATCTTATGTGAGACTAGGCTGAAGCTACCATATCTAAAAATTAAACAGGTACATAAGCAGGTGGACAAAAATCCAGAAATCTTGCCTAAAAGTTCCCTTCAGGAGATAAATAAGAAGAAACCAAGTCATTAAGGAAACAAAAGAAAAAGTGTTCACCTGGATGTGGCAGAATTCAACAATAACATGACTCTATCCACCACCACCCCTCTATCTACTTTCCTAGAAGAATTGGAGAAATTTAGCCTACATAATGTAGCCAAGTTCATCTCTACAGGACTTGCATAGTCAGAGTGTAACTCTGAGGGGAATTTGAGCCATGTTATCTGACAGATATTTGCATAATCCTTACAGCTACTCTGTCAGGATTTCCCTGACCTCGCCTTACCAAAATGGGACCTGAAGCAGGATTGTTGGGCAACTATCTGCAGATACAATATTAATCTCTCAAATATTGATTCTTGATATTTCACAGATTGTTTGAGCTCCAGTTTAGTTGAGATCAAGGAATCCAGTCCAATAGTTACATCAAGAAGCTTTTTCCAGAGTGAGCAAAAACTAATAAAATCAGAGATTCCAAGCAACCCTCTGTTGGGAAATGCTTATTTTAATCAATCATCGATCTCATTAATTCACATTTGAGCTCTATTGAGACCCTTTCAGACCCTCATTGCTTCATTTGCTGTGCCAGGCAGCACTAAAACAATGACTCTTAACATATTTTAATTAAATCACCCCAGGGGTTCCAATCCTTTCTAAGTATGATCTTATAACCTATGCAACAACTGAGCTAAAATTTAATCTTTGAAAACTAAAATGCTGAGCATATCAGATTTCCTCCTCTGGTTCTGGAGAAGCCAAAGAATATGACAATGTTCCTATGAGCATTTATAGACATTAATTTTATTTTGCTATTTTAAGAGCAAATTTCATAACAAAAATACCTCCAAGTATTTGGATGCCTTGACTTGCTTTTCAATGTTGCTGCCTATGTCTAGCAAAGACCATTTTTATTATAATTTTTATGCATGTTAGAAACATGTTACTGGAATAAAAGAATAATATAACATACCTATCTGCCAGTGTTGAAAGATAGGATTTTGCCTGGTAATTTTTTGTATTATTTGGTTAGCAGATAATTTGTATTATAAAAGTGCCAATATACATACATACATACATACATACATACATACACACACACATACACACACACACACACAGGTCTTGGTGTGTTCGGGTCTTTTCCCGTGTATTGAGACTATCTGGGCAACGTTTCGACGAGATCACCACTCGCCATCTTCAGGCTGGTGCTTTCGGCTTTGTGTGAGCAAAGTCTATTGAGGTAACTTGACACTGTGTAAAAAGCATGAATATAATGAGAAAACCTCATGACCTATACCAATGATTAGATAATGATGTCTCCAAAACAATTTATATAAAATAATTAATTTATCAATTGATTAATTGACTTATTGTTTGATTGATTAGTGTGATTAGAGTATTTAGTGCAAATTGTGTGATTACTGATCAGTGTAAAAGATCAACGATTTGTGTAATAAATGATTAGTAAAATTAATGATTTAGCAAATTTAATTGACTAGTGTGATTAGTGTAATTAATTGATTAGGCTGATTAATTGATTAGTGAAATTATTTGACTAGCGTGATTATTGCATTTGATTAATTGGTGTGATATCGGCTATATTGGTTACCCAAATATCTTGTCTGATTGAACAATTTAATCAACCTACCATCTCAACAAACCTATCACGCCAGGAAAAAAATCCAATGCCAAACCACAAACCCAAATGAAAGAAATCCCCATCAATGAACCACAAGACTCCTGCACATGCCTTATATGTAAAGAAACTCTAAAAGATAATGAAAATTCCACCAAATTTTCCCTTTGTGAGAACTTCACTCAGCCAAACAAATAACTCAATTCCTAGAATCATCCAACCATGCATTTCCATATTTCTGCCCACCATGCAAACCCAAACTGGACAAATATATTGCCCTGTTTGATAGAGTTGATACCATAGAAACACAAATAACATCCCTTGACACTATAGTAGCATCCCTGGACATTATAAAAGCAAGATTAACTAACCTTGAAAAAAAAGACTCAACACAAATAAACGAAAATCCAATAGCTACAAACCACATCTCTACCCAACAACTGCAACCCAATCCATAAAAAACCACAAATCCAACAAATAATGATATCCCAATCCTCATAAAAAAAGCTGTCGAGTGTGAATGGAAGAGTCCAAACGCCATCTTATTTGGTCTGGAGAACAACAATGACAATGATGACATCACAAATGTCCACAACATCATCAGTGACTATCAAGCATCAAGCATCTCCCCTGATGAAATACTTGACATTTCCTGCATCGGCCCAGAGTTCAAAAACAGTGATGGCTCAGTGGCCCAACGCTTCTGCAGGGTCATTTGCAAAAATGAATCAAGCAAACGAAAATTCATTTACATTATAAACTCACTTGCCAAGAGCAACACCAACCATAAGAACCTCCATTCTCGCCCAGACCTAACCTTACAGAAACATGTATGATATCGTGAAGTATGCTCTGAGCTCAAAAGACTTCATGAACAAGAAAAGACTAACCTATACATTGACTACTGCACAGAATGTATTGAAAGCAAGACCTTCAACTTACATCCAAATAACCATCACTCCAACATCCAATATTAGGCATGACGCCCTTTACTCCCTCCAGACCCACTACTACATATCTAAAATGCAAACTACTTAACACAAGAAGCCTTGCAAACAAAATGCATGAATTCCTCATCTTATTAGGCACGACCACATTCGACATTATATTTGTCTGTGAGATGAGCTTAAATGCATATTTTCCAGACTCCATTACCACAGGCAGAGAATATCACATTTATTGGTCAGATCACAAAATCTGTAGAGGAAGTGGAGTTGCTATCTTCTACAAAAAAATCCCTAAATCTAAAAAAGATTCAAATTACACAGGAACTTGGTTCACAGACCACCGTCTGTGAACTGTCTTCAAACACCACAATCCGATTCTTACTATGCTACAGAGCCCCTGATTATGACATAGTTCATGCAAACAAGCTAACTTCACTGCTAATGTGGGCTGCCTCTTGCCCACACCCTCTTATTTTCCTTAGAGACCTCAATCTACCTCTTATAAATTGGACCCTAAATGAATGTACATCTGAACCCATGCAATCCTGTACAATGCCATTACTACACTGAGACTGGATCAATTAGTAACTAACAACACTAGACTCAACAACTGCTTTGACCTCATCTTCTGCAACAACTCAAACTCAATATATGGCCTACAAATACAAGAACCCTTTTCAAACAGTGACCACGGTATGATCGACTTTTGTCTCAATTTACACCCACACAAAGAGGAACATAATGATGGATCCCCAAAATATAACTTCAAAAAAGCCTACTATGATCTCATAGATGCCAACCTATCATCTCTTGATTGGCACACTGTGCTCTCTAGCTGTAATACTACAGAAGACCATTATAATGCATTCTTATTTGAACTTGAAAGAGTCATTAAACTATATGTACCATTAGTAACCCCCAAAAACAAAACAAAAAACAAATTACTCATAACAATAAGGAAACTTCCATCAAAAAAAAGATCGCTATGGCGTAAAAACAAACTAGTTATGTAGCAAACTTTTAAAACTAATACATCTTATGCTGACAGTTAAAGGCAGAATGCACAAATTACCACTGCAAGCAAGAGGAAAACCTCCTATGTACAAAATCCACCCACACCTTGTACAATTTTGTAAACACCAAACTTAAAGACTCAAGAACCATCCCACCCTTAAAAGGACCAAATGGGAAAGACTGCAATGATGAAGCTGTTAAGGCCAACCTCTTTAACACATTCTTCAGTTCAGTCTTTGTAAAAAGCAATGGCTCATGCCCCACATTTCCTAGTCGTACCACAACTAACTGCAATGATCTACTACATATTAACTTTACAGATGATAATGTAGAAAAGGCACTATGTAACTTAAAACCATCCCTATCTATTGGCCCCGATGAATTTTGTGCATACTTCTTAAAAAAGTTCTCTTCTGCAATAGTGTAACCCCCTAAGCATTATATATGAGATATCATTTAGAACCAGCTCCTTACCAAACCTATGGTCCTTAGCTACGGTCATCCCTATCTTCAAAAAAGGTGACCCCAGCCTGGTTGAAAACTACAGACCAATCTCACTGTGTTGTGTCATGTGCAAAGTCATGGAATCAATCATTAACCAATTCATTACCCTCCACTTAGAGTCAAATAACCTACTCTCCAAAAAACAATTTGGTTTCAGGAAAGAAATTGTCCTGCAATCTTCAACTCCTACACTGCAAAAACATATGGACTACTCTACTTGTCCAGGGTAAAGCTATAGATGCAATTTACATAGACTTCTGCAAAGTCTTTGATTCAGTAGTACATGACAAACTACTATTAAAACTAAACTCTTACGGTATTTCCGGATCCATTCATAAGTAGATTAATGTGTTCCTGTCAAACAGGCATCAAATAGTAAAAATAGGGAGTGCTATATCAAACCTTGCTCCAGTCAACAGTGCTGTCCCCAAGGCAGCGTTCTAGGACCCACACTCTTTATAAATGACCTTTATAAATGATCTCTTACTCTATATAAATGACCTTTGCGATCACTTTGTAAACAACTGCGTCTTCTTCACGGATGACGTAAAACTATTCAACACCACCAACAATGCTACTGTCCTTCAAAGCGACCTTGATTATGTGTCTAAATGGTCAAACAATTGACAACTCCAAATCTCGACCAACAAATGCTCTGTCCTACACATTGGTAAAAAAAATCAGTACCCCAAATACAAATTAGGTGGATATGACCTCATTGACGATCCTCACTCTGTCAATCCTCACTCTGGATCTTGGTGTACTCATATCAAATGACCTAAGTGGCAGAGCTCACTGTAACAGCATTGCCAAAAAGGCATTAAGAGTAGTAAATCTAATCTTACAAAGCTTCTCCTCCAGAAATGTGAATTGCTAACTAGAGCAAACTTTTGCCAGACCAATACTCGAATACAACTCATCAGTCTGGAATCCGCAATGTATATTGAACATTAAGACAATTGAGCAAGTCCAGAAGTATTTCACGAGAAGAGTACTACACTCCTCTGTTTGCAACAGAATACCCTATATCACCAGGCTTGAGATTTTGGGCTTGGACAACCTTGAACTATGCCGCTTATGGTTAGACTTAAGCGTAATACACAAAGTTATCTGCTACAATGTCTAACCAGTCCTACTTCAGTTTCAACCACAATACAAGATCACACAACAGATACAAACTCAATGTAAACCGCTCCAAACTTGATTGCAGAAAACACGACTTCAGCAACAGAGTGGTCAACATGTAGAGGTTACATCCTCTAACCCCCACTCCTTTAACCTCAAACTATCCACTATTGACCTCACCTCATTCCTAAGAGGTCTGTAAGGGGTGTGCATAGAACTTATATAAAATGTTTTATAGGTGGCATCTACCATGGTGAAACTAGCAAAGATGTATGAAAATTTATCAGCTAAATGTTGGAAGTGTAATCAGATACCAGGTTCATACTATCATATGTGGTGGACATGCTCAAAGGCAAAATAATATTGGACTAAGATACATACTTGGTTAGAAAAAATGATAAAACAACATATAGATTTGAAACCAGAGATATTCTTGTTGGATATATTACAAGAACAGTATGACAAAGGGAAAATATATTTAATTCTACATGTATTAATGGCAGCAAGAATTGTGTTCGCACAACAATGAAAAAATGAAGAGATCCCTACAGATGAATGTATTATAAAAAATATTAGAACGTGCTGAGATGGATAGATTAACACTTAAAATAAAAGAAAAGGAAGAAACAGGATATTTCTTGACATGGGACCTGTTTTACCAATGGATAGCTAACAGAATCAGAGATTAGAATATAATAAGATCCAAAAGATCATAAAAACTTTTGTAATGAAATGTCTGTAAGATGGATAAACAATTGTATTGCTGTTTTGTAATTATTACTGATATGTTTATTATGCTTATCATTATGAATAATGTTGATTAATATTGCATTTCTATTTAAAACTAATTGTGTCCAGACAACACGCTGTTCAGATAGATATGGAACTTTTATGTGATATATTAAAAATGTATTAATAAAACATATATTTTTTAAAAAAGGATTTCCAAAAAGGTTTAGAGTAGACTTATTTGCTACTGGGTATGAAATAACGTGAGAAGAGCCTTTTCCCCCTAACCCTAGTTGAAGAGCAGCCTCAGTGAGTGAATCAGGAAATACTACTTCATACAGCAAAGTTCTACTCTCTGGATAACTGAAACATCTGAAGAGAATATATTGGAGTTCACCAACCAGTGCTTTGGAATTTGTACTTCTCATCAAACATTCTGGCTAATATCCTTCAAATGCACAGGAGACAGCTAATTGAAGTCTTCTCTGCACATGCTGAAGGCAGCTCTGATTAATAATGCAGCCATCTTGAGGCCTATAAATACTTAGGCCAGCTCTGATTGGGAAGACTCAGAAGCACCTTCTCTTTAGCATAAGTCAAAACATTTGGAGGCCACCCAGATTGTTTCACTGATACGAATCTAAGGGTTCTTTATTTTGGTGAAGCAGGTCATGATACCTTCGTGGCTCAAATTGCTTTGTCTAAATGAATCTAGTAGATGCCCAAGGTTCTTTAGGTGACTTGATCTCTCTGCATTCTACAAATCTGTTCATGCTTCTATGGACCATGGATTAATGGACTGTGTCATAGATCCAAGACTATGTAATCATTGTTCATGAACATTTCAGCTTTGGCTTATTAAAATTGTATCTCTGCCAAGCCATGACATCTCTTATAAAAACAACAAATGTAACCTCATCTTTCCTTAAATACTACCATGAAAAGTTCATGTTTATCCTGTTCTTTTTATGTTTAACAAATAATTGCTTAATGCTGTTTAAGACTTTCTAGAAGACATGACAGAAATCATTTATCACTCCTGTCATTGATACAAATATTTTCTCAGTGGATGATGAAATAGACATCTGTGGGTTGGGTAGTGGTTTATGTGAATAATTTAAAGCCTGGCAGACCAAGTGACAGGTCTTTCAAAAGACCAAGATAAATCATTCCAGCTGGGAGACATTTTTATGATTTTAATAACCCCCATTTGGTAAAATCTGATAAAAAGCCAGAGGCTGACAAACAGTGGCTTTATTTCAAAGCCTTCTGATGAATGTTAAAATGCTCAGGTCTAAACCTCAGTTTTTTCTAAGGCAGCAAGTGTGATCCAGCGTATAGAGACAGGGCACCTCTTCAGCCTTGTAAAATTATATGCGGAAGGAAGGCGTTTGAGACAAGCCTCAGGGCAGCTCTGTTCTTTCTGCCTTCCACAGTCAGCTGGGAGATGTGAATTAAAACTTTTCATCCAAAAAAGTAGACCTGGGCCAAAAATCAACTCTACTGCATCAGTTTCTAGCAGCAAAAGTGGGAAACTTCATGGGGTGGAATGAGTTTTACTACTTTAAGGAACATTAATTCATGTTTCAGATTGCTAACAGCTGGGCCTACCTTTTTCTCCCTCTCCCCCTTTTTTTAAAAAAGGGGAACTTTTGCTGCTGCAACAAAAGCTAGTGGAGCAACTAAAATATGTAGATTGTACCATCTTCCCCTTAACTAATATCTTTATAGAACAAACTATTGTGTTTTATAGCATCCTTCCAAGAACGTAGTTTAGTATTCAGCTTTGTTCGGGTATTTTCCCACGTCATTATAGTTGTGCTTTTAAAGTTGTAGTGATGTTTCGGCAGAATCTCATCTGCCATCATCAGGCTTGTGTATTGTGCTCGTCTGTGAGTCAGGCTTTCACAGCCATTTCTGTTTTAAATTTGGTGCTAGCCTACTGCTGTGTTAAAATGTTTTTTTCTTCATCCTGATTGGTTGGGAGTCTTGGTTTGTGTTTATTGGTCTTGGAGTTTGCCGCTTGATTGGTGTTTCTAATGTCTTCTGTCTGTTTTGTAGCATTTTTTTGTCTTGATTGGCTGGCAACATTGTGTTTCCTGTATTGGAGGCTTTTAGTGCGGCTTGGCTTTGGGTAAATGGACAGCTATCATTTATTAGGAAGCTAGGTTTCATCTGGGTGCCTGGTTGGGGTGTGTTTGAGCTGGTGGTATTGGGGGGGTCTGTGTGAGCCCAGGTGTTTGCTTGGCTTGTGGTGTGGAGATTTTTTTGTTTGTGAGTGCAGGTTTCCAGATAATTGACAGTCTGGTGGAGTCATCTCTTCTATTCATGCTTTCAGGTCTTTTTTCAATCTCTATGGCTTCTCTGATAATTCTGTAGCTGGGATTTTCTAAAGTGGCGAGGGTTTTGGTGCCATTGAAGTCGATGCTATGACCTGTGCTTTTATGTGTTGGACTAGTGAGGAAGTGTGTTCCAGCTTTTTTACTGCATTTTTGTGTTCATCCAGGCGGGTACTTATTCTTCTATTGGTCTGTCCAATGTATGTGGCAGGGCATGATGTGCAGGGGACTTCATATATGCCTTGGTTTTCCAGGTCAATTTTATCTTTGGGGTTTCTTAGGATGGCTGCTATTTTTCTGTCTGTTTTGAAGGCAGTCTTGATGTGATGCCTGTGTAGTATCTTACTGATTTTGTATATAGTACCTCTTATGTAGGGAAGGACAGCTGTTCCATAAGTTTGTTCATCTTCTAGGTCTCCATTTGTCTCAGTGTGTTTTTGTGGATCAGGCCTGTGATTTTGCTTTTGTGGAAGCCATTGACTGTCAGTACTTTAGTCAGGGTGCATAGTTCAGTATTTATGTGTGTCTTGTCTGCCAGGCGTTTGGTTCTGGCAATTAGTGTTTTGGCCAGGGAGTTTACCTGTGCTGGGGGGGGGGGGGAGGATTGGGCGTTGAGGTAGCGGTTGTGTGTCCTAGTGTGCCATCTGTGTTTTTGTAGATTAGTACATCTAGGAATGGTAGTTGTTTGTTTCCATTTCCATGGTGAATTTGATTTTGGGGTGTGTACTGTTCAGGTGTATTAGGAAATTGTTTAGGTTTTCTTTTCCATGGGGCCAAATTACTTCATCTTAATTGTACAATTCAGCAAGCTTATGTTTATTTACAGTTTAGAAATTGTATCTATTGATACACTTTTTTTGTAATGCAATAAAACAATTACCTAGAATTACTTGGACTCACTCCTGCCAGAAAAAAACAACAAAAAGTATAATACATGAAACAAAAGAGAGAAAACAATATATCTATCTAATTCTAGTTTATTAATTGAAGAGATAAAGCCATTTCAAATATGGGATGGTGAGGAAATGGATCCCAGTTCAAGCAAATAAAGAAGAAAGTGCTTCATATTTGGTTGGCATTTACTGCTAAAAAAACCTTTCTCTTTACCATTATTTTCATTTCTTCAAATAAAGGTTTATTCTTGTTGTTTCCTATGTCATTGGTTTTCAATGCACATTGTTTAGAAAAATCAATAAGAATGTTTCTTTAATGCTTAGCTTTAGATGGCGTAAGTAGATATATAACTTGGATTTTTGAAGCTTCTTTTAAAAAGCTGCTCCGTGTTAACAGTGCGCACATAATTCCCTATTTTAAGTGACAAGTTACTCCGATCAGTACTCATTGGAAAGACTCGGTAGCTTAATTTCTCCTTTGTTTACTTATAGTATCTGATTTCTCTGTTTAAGGCAACAAATCAATTTCCCAAAAAGTTTAGTTTCTTGCTTGAACTCTGGAACATTTTGACTCCTCGATCTATTCAGTATAGAACTGAGCCAAAAGTAGCTCTCTCTGTGGATGCATTTAAAGAAAATAGCAAACAGTCTTCAGTAACATTGCTGAAAGATGCATTTTCCTTTCAGGAGTCTTTATTATCATTCAGAAATGTTCACTTCTCCATTATTTTCATTTGCCATGGGTGCCCTTGTTCACCATCAGTGATATCTTTCCATCTCCCAGTCTAATTCAAGACTCGCTATGATTAAGCAAAGAGAAAAGAAAGAAATACTTACATTTAAAAAATGGGGAGAAGAGGAAAGGAACACTTGTTCAGTAAAGAAAGCATCATTGTACCTCTGCTATATTTATTTCTCCCCAGAATTAGGAACTGTTTGAAGAAAGGTCTTTCTTATGATCTGACATGATGTTTGCATGACACATAATGGCAATTTATATTTTCTGAAGAATTTTGAGGAATGATATTATTGTTGGAAATGGACCTTCAGTGTCTAGTCCAGGTTGCAGCCACAGCTCATATATTGTATTACACTCTCATATTACATGTAGATGTTTAATTGATTTAAGGGGAAATCTCAATGGAAATCCAAGCTATTGTACACCTACAATTCTTATAAACAGCTGTAGCTGTTTATGGTAGCTCAGAATCAAAAGAAATCTAGTGGTAGATTCTCAGACTAGCAGATTTTATTAAAAGACATTGGTTTTCCTGAATCACGCTCTAATAAAATGAAGTATACTTCACAAAGGCTTACGCCTTTTATAAGATTAGATAGTCTGAAAAGATACTACTGAACTCCTTTTGATTGTAAGCCTTATGTTACCCATTGTTCAAATGGAACATAATCTATGTGTGTCAATTAATTTGATCTTTTTACACTGAAATTTATTTATTAAATTTATATGCCACCCACCTCACTTTATTAAGTGATATTATGGAGGAAATTAGTAGAAGCCAGGAGCCAAAAGTTCATACTAAGAAAATCAAGGAACTGAGCATTTGAACAATAGATTTCCATCCATCCAAAATGTTTTTATTTTCAAAAATGGTTTTCATAGGTGCTGGACAGAGATTGCTGTTGAAGAAATATTTTGTTTGTTAGAACCATATCCCATTTTTTTCATAGGAAGCTTAGAATAGCATTCATAGCATTTCCTCTCCAATTTTTCTTCTCAACTTCCATGGCTGAGGGTGAACTCAAACTAAAATTTCCTCCCATTTTAGTAAGCATCTTAAGGACTTTTTCACCCATCCTCTTATCAATGCCCAATGAGTCCTGGATCTTTGGGTCCCAGATGCAGCAACAGAAAGATAAAATATCCACAATCTTTTTAATGATTCAATGTGCATATTCTATTGTAATAGTTCATTACCTGCAGATTTATACTTGAGCTCCACCTATTGTATATTCAAGAGATAAATATCAAATTGTTTAATAAATAAAGTGCTTTTGAAAACTTTGAGACACTGGATTTCATTTATCTTAAGTTGCTGTAAATTAATGGATTAGTTAAGATTGAAATTTAAACTAAATTAACATGAGTAGGGTTTGAACTAATTCTCATGTTGAATTCTGCAATATAGAATCCATCAATCTGCTTCATTAAGCTTTGTTTTTTTAAAATCCTGTTGAATTGAACCCCAACTAATAGAAACTCCCCTACAGAAAGCAATAATTTAAATATGAAATATGGATATGATGGAATGTTTTATGTTAAGATACCTATACTACAAGTCCATAAAACCAACTAATGCTTTTTGTTTCCTGCACAGTGTATGAAATTTCTAACTACTTGCATTTTGGAGATGGGCCTTCAAATCTGGAGAAGTGAAAGAGCAAAGAAAACTGTAGGAATAATTGTGCTGAGGGTGATTTAAATGGATTTTGAAAATAAATTGTTGATTTGAAACTTGGAATATTTAATTTTCTATTATTGGAATTTTTTTAAAAAAGAGAAATACAATATGGTATATGTGGGGAAAAAGTGAAATGATAATTGGGCAGAGCCAAAGCCATATCCATTCAGAGAATATGCATTTTTTTATATAAGCATTTGCTTGCTTCTGTCTGAAAACATCTCCTCAGGAGGACTTGGCATCATTCTGTAACTATATTTGGAGCTGTGTACTTATATAAGGTCAGTTTAGGTTTGAGATCAGATTTTTCCTCCTGGTGCTAGATAATTTACAGAAACCAAAGCAAAGTTAGTTCTTTATTTACATAACTGAACTAACATGGTAGACAGTCTGTTTTTTTGTTTTCCCTGTTAATGAGAATTCTTGCTTCACTTCTCCTCCTGGGTTCTGGAGGCAGTCAATGCTCTCTCAACTCAACACAACCCCAGTACAAGTTTGACATTATGTTCTTGTATTCAAACATTGTTTAGATGTATCTTCCACACTATTCTATTCCACTCTAATCCCATTGAGAACCTTGATAATGGTAACTCTCGGGCTATATTTTTAGTACTTTATGAGATCATTTAATTTAAGGCTGCTGATGAAGAAATAATAATTTTGCAACCTGTGGTTCTATCCTTCTTACAAAGGAAATCTATTTTTACTGATTCCCTGAGCATTACACTTT
The DNA here is from genome assembly GCA_023653725.1 of Bungarus multicinctus. Lineage (NCBI taxonomy): Eukaryota > Metazoa > Chordata > Lepidosauria > Squamata > Elapidae > Bungarus > Bungarus multicinctus. Next base: position 9,933,649 of record CM042838.1, read on the forward strand.
TCTAATGCTGTTTGAGCCCAAAGAAATGAACTTCTGTTAGATTTCTTTATCATACATCAGACATAATTAACATTTGATTAACATTTTACCCCCCTTTTCATACTTCTAAGAATGAAATCAGAATTGTGAAATTCGGTGGAGATTTTTGTAGCCGTATCTATAGTGAACAGAGATATATTTTACAAAAATACCAAGCTGCACTTTTCTAATGATGACAATGCTGTAGTATTTGTTTCTATCAGCAGTAGATTTCTTTTTGCAAAGTGATGATGTGAAGTCAGATTTGTTCAAATGATTAAAAATCTCAGACTGATCTCAGGTGACAAAGTTAACAAAGTCTTCAGTGGTCTATCACATGAAGACAATCATTATCACCAAGAGTCAGTCTCTAGTTTTGTTCAGAAGCTGTGCTTCATTTAATGTGAGAAAAGGGAGCAGGGTTTGATTTTCCTGCTTTGGACACTTTGCTACTCCATTCTCTGCCCAAATGTTAGGAAAAATGGCATCAGTATGTCTGTATACATCTATTAAAATGATAATAACATTCACAAATCCTGATTTTCAGGGGAGGTATGGACATCTGAAGCCACTTCTATAAAAGTACAACCAATGACCACAGCAAAGATCAAGAACCAGTGAATAGACCAATTGTTCAGAGCCTCTCCAGATAACCTCTCTAAACCCACATTGTCTGAAAAAACATCTCCTCCATGAGGAAGCTAAAGGACAGAAATCTTCCATGGTTTGAACACTGAGAGATGAAGTGATCAACTATTTTGCTCACAATCACAGTGGAACCTTTTAAAGAAGACTAAGTTTGCAGACTTAGTCTTCTAACTTCTAAGACTAAATTCTCATTCTCTAATCAGTTTCAGAAATTGCATCTTAAAGCCATTCAGAAAAACAAATTTGAAAAGACATCAGGTGGTTATTTTCAGCTTTGAACAATAGAGGAATTAATTATGAGCTTAAGAACTTAAAGAATTTGAAATGAAGAACAAGCAGATAAATAAGATTTTGATCTAAGAAAGATAAACAGATTAAGGGTTCAAATAAATTTGGAATATTGACTTTTACTATACTATCTTGTAAATTATTTTTTAAAAATATCTTCTGGTGGGAAACAGACTTATTTTAGCTATCCTGACTACTGTAAGTTATCACAAAGATAAATTATTGTATGATTTTAGAAACTGGACACTAGAGGGGATCAAAGATTGTAAGGGAAAAAATACAGGCTTGTTCTTGGTGTTGGTTAATATTGGAACTTACTAAATCACACCTAATTTATAACATCAGAAGCATTAAAGGAAATGTTTGAAGGAACTGAGCTGGAAGTTAGTAACCATAATATCAATATTGCCAGCAATGATGTCTGCTTCTATGGATAGACTGTGTCTAAAAATGGTAATGAAGGAATGACAAATACGGAACAAATTTTATCTGACAAGTTAAATACCACAAGTAGAACTACAAATGACAGGCCAAGAGAAAAATTTGGAACTTTTCTGGCTTTCCTGGATATACAAAAAAAACTGACTGAAGTTTTAAAAATTAAAAGAGGAATATAAATTATAAACCAAGAGAATGACCTGAGAAATGTTTTTCACTGGCTCTACAAAAAGGCTTGTTACATTATTGCAGAAATCTGTGCAATGGGATAAATAGAAGAGAAATCAAATTCGTTGATTATGTTTGATTGGATTAAATATTAAGACTGTTAGAAGTAACAGGAATGAATATAAAGTTGTTGCATATACACATAAATACACATATTGCAAAGTTCTGGAAACTCTTTAGGTACTTTTGCTGACACCAGGATTGAAAAGTTGATGTTTTATTAATATGTATGTACAGTAGATAAAAGATGGGATTGGGGTGAAGAGATATCTATTTGTAACTTTATAGAGGATGATATAGAATTTCCAGTTTTGTTGTGAGGAAGGTTGGAAGTCACTTGTTTATATGTATCTATGATTCTCAGACTACATCACTCTTCATTTCTGTGGACTTAGAAGCATTCCAAGTCTTCCATCCCAAGGTAAGACAGGAGTGGCAGGCATCCTGTTCAGGTCTTCTTTTATTAAATATTGGCTTTCCCCCCCACCCTTCCAATTCACCTAGTGTGAATTTCGCACTTATTTTCAACAGGCTTTTGAAACATTGCTGCTTTCTGAATGGACTTCTCATCCTATTTTTTTGTGAATTAAACTGATTCATGGTACCCTAGAATCTATCAGGAATCCAACACAATTACTCCTATCAAAGAGGAGCTCAACCTCATGCTGTCCCTGAATTTTTTCCAACAGTCTTTAAATTAGCTTCAGGATATTCTCTAAGCCCAGTTGAAGGTTGTCAAAGTAGGCATTTTTAGATCAAATCTTATAATCAAAAATTATAGTGTGCAAGCTAGCAGACAACAAAATATGGTAGAAAACACCTTTGGCAAACAGTACGACTACTTTGGAATCCATGAGCAATATAAAGTTCCAGTTTAGGAACACTGTCTTGGTTGACAAGAACAAATTGCTTCAGCCATCAGTTGGCTAATCATCAGAGTAGCTTTTCCCTCACTTTAGTTTCTTTGCTGTCATTCAGCACATGCCATATTTGCATTCAGCTACTTATTTAGGGCATAAAGTGGTGTTTCCAGATTTCATAAAAATGAAAAAGTTGACACTAGTATATTGACTGAGCCTCTAAATTACCCAATCTATGAATATAAAAGGTTGACAGTGTGAAAATTGAACATTTATTTTAATAGTGTCATTTATCCACCTACTATGGATTGCTGTTGAGAAAAACAAGCTGACTATATATAGTCAAATTTCCATATATCTGTTTTCATTTTTTCTGACCCCTTGTGTATTTTTCATTGATTTATTGAGAAAAATAGCTACCCCATCTCAACTGTTCAATTAACCCTACCTGAGGTGATTTTTTCTTTCTAAAAAGCTTAGGTCCTGGTGACTTCCTAGACAGGTCCATTAAGCTTCCTTAGCAGCACTATTGATGTGACTTGCTTGGAAGTAGGTGTGTATATGTGTGTGTGTGTGGGGGGGGTATTCCCTGCATTCCCTACATTCTTGGGAATTTGGGGGGGGGGGTTTCCTATCCAAGCCTGAAATAAATCAGATTCCCAACCACAGACCTGTTCATAACTTCCTTCCTCACCCTGCAGTGGGAAGCAAGGAAAGGAATAGCAGTTTGTCCACAGCATTGATTGAAGAAACTTCTGCTATGAGCCATTCTGTTTCACGATTTGGAACCCTGGCTAGTCATATTTCTGGACTGCCTAAAGAACTCTCTTAAGTTGAAAACTTCCTTTCTCGGGAGTAGAAACTGCTTTTCCAAAAGAAGTTATGGAATACAGCAGAGCCCTCAAAAGTTTGTGCCCAAAGAACAAAGCCCACTAGTACTGCCACTCTCCTTCTCATAGAGTTCTAAATTGGGTTTATGTAGAGAGAACCATGTTTACAGAAGGATTTAGCAACATGGTGCCCGTAAGTCTTTTATTGGTCTTCCATGTAGTTCTCCATACAATTTTTTAAAAAGTGAATTGCTTGAAATAAAGAGAAAATGCCAATATTCTGAGATGTTGATGAAGACATCCCGAAATCTTATGAGATACTACAGAATGTTAAAAGCTTATGACACAAAGAATCAAAGGTTCCAGTCTTGAAGGATGGTGTATACCTTCAGAATTGTGTTACTAGGTTCTTAGTGTTTTCACAAAATGGCTATGGATGGAGGAGAGGGCAGATTCCATAGGGTCAACAACCAGCTAAAAAAGAACTAACTATCCACCTGCCATGTACCTAGAGCCCATTCTATACTGCTAGAAAGCTACTCCCTTACTACAATTGATTGGGTCAACACTTTTTATAGAGAAGTAGTCACACTTCCAAATAAAGCACTTGATTATAATGAAGCATGTTGTTTTGTAAATAAATTGTGGACCTTATTTCAGGCCCACAGGCATTCCTAGAAATAAAGGTGATGCTGGAAGCTATGATTTTGCTTTTCAGCATGCAACTGTTCATATTACTTAAATAGAATGGGGAAAAAAGATCAATGGGGCAGAGAATTTAGTGGGCCCAAATCAGCAGGTATGTGAGTGCCCCTGGGCATTGTGCTGGAAATTTGGAAATAATATGATGCAGCTCAGAGCCAGGATGGTAATTGACTTATTTATGTGTTTATGACTGAAGAAATAGAAAACGTGCATGCTGTATATTTCAGTTTCAGACCATCTTTCCTCTTCTTTCCTCTGACTGTCCAAACAGCAAAGGAGCTGCTACGAAATTCAAAATGAATGTTTAGGCTAAGGGAACTTTGAGGGCAACTTCTCATACTGCTTCTTCCCTCCAAGATTTGATTGGTTCCTCAGGGAACTGGAGAAGAGTCTTGGTTAAGATGTCCCAAGTGGACCATTCATCTTCACCTCACTGCTGCTCATCATTGTGCTCAATCCACTCTTCCAGTTAGAAAATAAGAACTCAGATCTACATGCAATGGCAGCATAAAGGCAAAAGCATCACTAAGAACAAAGATAAGGCGTAAAAAAGCATAGAGACCTTGAGATGATGCCATTGATTATGATCTCCTAAATTCCAAATAGATCATCTGCTCACAGATTATTTCAGTGGAACATGGCATGTTTTCATTTAATATTTCTAAATTATTTCTAAATTCTAAATAAATAGGCATTTATTATTGAATGTAAATTATACATAAATCATGGTATTCATTTTGTTCTGGTTGTTGTCATTCACAATTTACTCTTTTTTGATGCTCATTCACTAGTATCCTATAACCCAGCCTTACAAGCTCATGTGAGCTCCAGTTCTTCTGGTTCTTCAAGACATAGGGAAGAGAGAGAGACTTGTCCTTCCCCATTTGACATTTCTGTGTCCATTAAAAACTAGAAAGCAATTGTCTCTGAATTAATTTTTCACAACTCATATGCCGTACTTGTATTTTGTACCTGTGCACCTGGGATGGTAATTCTTCTGATAACCAGACAGGGAATGTGTGGTAGCAAAACTATTTCAGAACAGAGAAGGTTCTAGAGAGCATGCCTTTTATTTCATTTTTATATTTACCCATCCAGCTCCAGGAAAAATGGTTGCAGAGATATATAGAAAACAGAGAATATTAGGTATCTTGAAGTTGCTTTGGATTGCCTGGAGGAGATGAAAAAAGCTGATCTAGCTGGTTAACTTAATAATGCATTAAAATACTTTATGGTACAAGCTATAATCATTTTGGTTTGTTTGACCAAGGTTAAACCAAGACATGTTTTCATAAAATTCTGGGAATCCTTTACAGACTTTTTGCTGACACTAGGACTGAAATATTAATGATTAATGGATTTTCTTATGAAAAGGGGATGGGCTGTGGGAAGAAGAAATACTTATATATAACCTTATGGGGGTGAAGAATGAATAAGTTTGGTTGTATTTATGAAGACTGGAAGCCACTTCTTTAAAAAAAAAAATTCTTACATCTTTTTTTCTTTGCACTTTCTACACCCTCATTCTTTATTCTTTTTCTTTCTGAATTTAGTTTGCCTTCCTATTGTAAATTACATTTTTCAATAAAATTATTGTTAAAAAAAGAAATTGTGTCAAATTAAAGTTTTGGCTCTGATGATTTTTCCTGATTATATTTATATATATATGTTTTCGTAGATTTTCACGGGTACAGGTATGCAGGTCTTGGGGTGTTCAGGTCTTTTTCTGTGTAAGATTGAGAGTATTTTGGCAAGTGGGACCTCGTCGAAATGTCGCCAAGATACTCTCAATCTTATATGGGAAAAGACCCAAACACGCCAAGACCTGCATATATATATATATGTATGTATGTATGTATGTATGTATATATATATGTGTGTGTGTGTGTGTGTATATATACATATGTGTGTGTGTGTGTGTATATGTGTGTGTGTGTGTGTATACATATATATATTTGTTCCTACTATTTTATTAAATATATCAGTGCCTTTTCAAATACATTCTCTCCCCTCATTTTCAAGGAGGCAAGTATTATACTGTACTTTTCTTAACTTTTCCTATTATAGACCTTCTTATTTGACAAATGTGGATGCAACCTTGGCCCATTGATTATCAGTCATTCCTCAAATAATACACCCAGCTCATATTAGATAAATATACATTTTTCATGATTTTGATAGTATTCGATTCTTAACTGATGTCATTGTTTTAACTCAACTAACAAGGAAATCCATCTTTGCTATATCTTTGGATATTGAGAAAATTGATCTGGAGCTTTGGAAACATGTGAAGTAGTTACTAATTTTTCATAGGTTCCCAAAATTGTTTATCTATTATCTATTTTAACCATCACTTAAGTTAAAGTTATGTCATGATACATACTATCTCTTTTTCTTCCTTTGGGTTTGACTTTAGAACTTTTTCCTTGTGTTATTAGACATTCTGATCATTAAACACAGCAGAGGCAGATGATCAGATTCTGCTAAAGGCAAAATGAGGTGTTTCATCCAGGTGGCATTGTCCCTTGTTGCTCAAGAAATTGAGTTGACTCCGATTTTATGTTATTGGATCTGACTAATCATTTTGACAAGGCTGGTGGAGATGGCCGAGTTCTGACTTCTTTCTTTACCTTTGTACAAACATTCCTAAGAAATGTTCTGAACTGGTAACTCTGAACCTGTCCCTGATTTTGATACAAATGAAAAAACAGAGATAGTCCCAGCTTGTTTTGTCTTTGAGGCATAATAATGATGTATATTTGTGATAAAGTTTAATTCTGAAATATTGCTGTTTTTCTCAAAAGATGTGCAAAAGAGAAGCCAGGCTACAAACCTCCAGCTACTAAACTCGGCCTTGCTTCCCTTTTCCTCTCCTATCTTCAGAAGACTTTATCATCAGGGACTTCTTGGTTATGTATACCTCTAAATACAATCAACCTACATCCAAGACATTTATTGTGTTTACCAGTGCGGAGGCATTTCACATAAAGGAAACCACCATGAATATTTGGCCTTTAAAGACTCATCAGTTTAATTGTTTTCATTCAGTGCCAGCCCCCGAACATTCCTTGGATTAAATAGAGTGATCGGAGGTAATCATTTTAAAAGCGGGTCATTTTCGATAGCTATTCCAAGGAATGAGGCAATTTAGGAAAAGCATTAAGGTGTGCCAAGCTGCATTAAAAATTGTATTCACAATAGTCATGTTTAATGATGCAGTCATGGTCCAGAATGGAAATATAAACTCCACTTACATGGTTAACTCTAGAGTTTAGAATGTTAATTAATTAAATCCCCAAGACTAAATCCAGAGGTCCCACAAATCCACCCTGAAAAGAAATATTAAAAGGATGTTTGGAAGAGTCATGCAAAACCACATCCAATTCATGTAATATAATTAAGCGGGGAAAACATAGATTATAATGCACCAAAGATATTTCAAATGATTAAAGGATTAAAACTATAAACAAATATGTAGTTAAAAACATGCATAATTCAAACAAAATAAAGATTGTAGTCTGTCTATAGCTGTTTGTCAACTAAATTGGAGAAGCTTCCTTAAATAGGATGTCAGGATTAAATATCCCATAAGGAAAACCAAGAAGTCTTTCCAGCCTAGAAATGGGGAAGTAATCCGGGTCTTCTGGAAATTCTAATTTCCATTATTCATTCATTGATTCTTTCTTTCCTTTTTTCTTTCTTTCTTACTTTCATTCTTTCTTCCTTTCTCTTTCTTTCTTTTTCCTTCCTTCCTTCCACTGTCTTATTTATTCATTCATGCTGCTCATCTCACTCTGAAAGGTGATTCAAGATTGCCTATTATCTGGTTAGTGAAATATTAAAAAACAGCATCTGGCTGAAGATGTTTCACATTTCCTTCCTTGTCCCCTTTTTCTTCCCCATTTTTCATTTTCTTTCAGAGATTTTTGAACAATGGTATGCCGATGCTTTAACTTCTTGGATTGATTTCAGATCAAAAAGAGTTTGTTGCTTCTCAATGTGAAGTGACTTGTAAACAGGCTATTTTCTGGGAGAACCTCCCTTTTTATTTACTTTTTGATATAAAAAAACAATCAAGACCATACAATATACAAGAAAATAAATAAATAGGTAACTCACACCAGTATCAAAAGTTCTGACTTAATCAGGTGTTTTCAAAAAGATTAACAGAAAGGGAAGAAAATATAAACAATACATGGAAAATAAGCTCTTTGTTGATTGCAGATTATTTCTTTCAAAAATTCCATCCCTCAAACTTTGCTGTATAAAGCAGTAAGCCAATACATTTTTTTTGTGCATGTACCTGATTCATTTGTTGACTCATGGCAACTGTCTGGGCAAGTCCTTGCAATTTTCTTGGCAAATCTTCAGAAATGGTTTGCCCTTGCTTTCTTCCTCAGGGTGAGAAAGAGGGGGAGGGAGGGAGGGAGAGAGAGAGAGAGAGAGACCAGGAGAGGTCACCAACCTGGCCTCTCCCGGTCTCAGGGAGAAACTAGAACTCATGGTCTTCTAGTTTCTAGCCAAATCCTTTAAATACTACATCAAACTGGCTCAAACCAGTAAACTAAATGTCATAAACTGTAATGTTGACACTTTGGTCACTTTCAGGAGTAAGACAAAAGGGTCCATTAGGATAAAACAAAAGAATCATTTGTAATGGGCTGCAAAAACACCTTGAGGAAGAGGTGTTGTGAAATTCTGTTGCTGTAAACTTTGCAATAAATGTAATTTTAGTATTCATTCCTTTGGTATTCAAGTCAAGATGAATGGTCATGGGTTTTATTTAGTTTGTTCAGATCTACTGAATAGTTTTAACCTAAAGAATGTGTGATGCTGAACACTGTCAGTAGAGGGCCACAAAAGATAACACATGCCTTTCAGTCTCAGTAAAAGGCTTTTTATCCAGTATAAAATGTAAATAGCAAGTTATAATAAAGTCCCCAATGCAAAATTAAATGAGAAGTTCAAAAGAATTGGAAAAGTTGTTAAATGGAAATTCAGAACTGGAGGCTCACATTTCTCTAGAATGCTTAGAATAAACCACAATGGAGTCTTAAAATGTAGACCATCATCCGACTTGGCACAAAGTCTGAATTAAATAAAGGAAGCAGAATTGTAAAAGCAGAATTCTTAACTCAAGGTGGAATAGAAATGTCCAAATGGCCCTAATGCTGATTCAAAATCCGCTAGGGAACTCCATCTTTATCCCCACAATATCCATGAAATATGTAGGTTGGGAAATAAAGAAATAATGCTCAAAAATTATTCAGTTAGCTTCGTGACCAGGTGGAAACTTAAAACAAGATCTCTCTGGCCCAGGTTCCTCAATGGATTTTCTAATTCTTGATTTAGTATTGGAAACAAGTACAAGTTGAAAGAAAATATCTCTAGGAATAATATAAAGCAGTTCCTACTAGTTCCAGGAAGAAGAAACTGGTCACAAAATGGCCAGATAGTCCTAACCAGAATGCACAATGAAAAAAGGCTGCCAAGTCTGCAGGAACACTTGAATAAATGGAATCAGAAGAACTATTACAGCAAAAAGACTTGTTTGACGTTATGAATGTCCTGCCACAATGACTGCCAATTTATCATAAACTGATTATAATGATTACAAGAGAAAAGAGGGAGAGAGAATGAATAACAATGAAATATTGGAAGTAGAAAACTGATCTCAGGAGAACTTAGTGTCCATTGGATGTAATAGGAGCACATAAAAGTTATAAATAAAGTTGAAAAATTGTTCACATTTATATTTAAGAGATTTTTACATTTATACTCCGAGCACATGTTTTGTGACAAAATACTGTAAATTTACTTTGCCACTTATTATTATTGAAATTTAGATGCTATCCAACTGTCAACATTAAAAAAAAACATTAAATACAAGAAAGAACAATACCCATTGACAAAAAGGAGTGGAGAGAGAAAGGGTGACAAAAAACAAAATGAAACCCACATGTCCTCCACTTGTGATCACAATTGAGCCCAACATTTCTGTTGCTAAGCAAGGCTGTGTGAATTTTGCACCATTTTATGATTTTTCTTGCCCCAGTTGCTACAGTTGTTAGGTTACTAAGATGGTTGTTAAGGGATAATAATGATTTAATAATGATATCCTCATCAGAGAAGCTGTTGAGCGCGAACGGAAATGTCCAAATGCCATCTTATTTGGTCTAGAGGACATCAATGACAATGATGACATCACAAATGTCCTGAAACATCATCAGTGATTATCAAGCATCAACCATCTCCCTTGATGAAATACTTGACATTTCCCGCATTGGCCGAGAGGTCAAAAACAGAGACAGCTCTGTGGCCCCACGCTTCTGCAGGGTCATTTGCAAAAATGAATCAAGCAAACGTAAATTCATTTATACTATAAACTCACTTGCCAAAAGCAACACCAACCATAAGAATCTCCATTCTCGCCCTGACCGAACCATACAGCAATGTGCCCTCTCCCGTATACTCCGCACAGACTCAAAAAACATCTAGACAATGGAGAGAAGGACCTGTAGATTGACTACCGTGCTGATTGTATCAAAAGTAAGTCACACAACCTGCAACTCAGCTTTATTTATTTATTTTATTTATTTATTTTCAAGATTTATATACCGCCCCCTCTCCTTGGGGGACTCAGGACAGTGTACAGATATTAGAAATATGTTGAAGATACAATGGTTGAAATAATTAAAGAATAAAATTTGGTTGTTAAATAAACGGGATGAGGCAAGGATTTAAAAGTGAGGACTAAGAGCAATTTTGACCGAATTTAGAGTAAATGAAAAACCCTAGGCCAGACCGGTTTGATGGAATAAGTGAGTTTTCAATGCACGCCGGAAGGTCAAAAGGTCAGGGATGATCCTCATCTCCGGGGGCAATTTGTTCCAGAGGGAGGGTGCCCCCAAAGAGAAGGCCCGCACCCTCGGAGTCGCCAGCCATCCAGCCGGCGGAATCCCAAAGAGGCCCACTCTATGGGAGCGTACTGGGCGACGGGAGATTGATGATGGCAGTAGGTGGTCCCACAGATACCCAGGTCCCAAGCCATGGAGTGCTTTAAAGATGGTAACTAATACCTTGAAATGCACCCGAAAGATCACTGGGAGCCAATGCAGCTCGCACAAGAGTGGTGTAATATGAGAGCCCCGAGAAGCCCCCAGAACCACCCGCGCGGCCGCATTTTGTACCAGCTGGAGCATCCGGGTGCTCTTCAAGGGCAGCCCCATGTAGAGAGCATTGTCATAGTCTAGGCGGGAGATAATGAGAGCAGATGTGACTGTGCGAAGCGCATCCCGATCCAGAAAGGGCCACAACCGGTAGATCCTACGGACCTGGTAGAAAGCCCTCCTGGTGACGGCCGCGATATGTTCTTCTAATGACAGCTGTACATCCAGGAGAACACCCAGATTGCGTGCCCTGTCAGTGGGGGTAAGAGTCCCCCCCCCATAGTCAACGATGGAACTAGTTGGCTGTATCAGGGTGTCGGAAAGCACAGCCATTCAGTTTTGGCTGGGTTTAGTTGAAGCCTGTTTCATCCCATCCAACCCCGCACAGCCTCCAGGCACCGGGTCATCACTTTGATGGCTTTGTTGGGGTGGTGTGGGGTAGAAATGTACAGCTGAGTATCATCAGCGTACTGATGAAACTCTACCCCAAAGCCACGGATGATCTCACCCAGCGGCTTCATATAAATGTTGAACAGTAGAAGTGAGAGCACCGACCCCTGAGTGACCCCACAGATCAGGGGCCTTGAGGTCGATCTCTGCCCCCCTGTCAACACAAATTGCGAATGGTTGGAGAGAAAGGAGGAGAACCACTGCAGAACAGTGCCCCCCACTCCTAGACCCTTCAGACGACACAATAAGATATTGTGGTCGACAGTATCAAAAGCCGCTGAGAGATCTAACAGGACCAGGACAGAGGAATGACCTCTGTCACGGGCCCTCCAGAGATCATCTACCAACGCGACCAATGTCATCTCAGTGCTGTATCCGGGCCTGAAGCCTGATTGGCGTGGATCTAAATAGACATCTTCATCCAGGTGCTGGGGAAGCTGTCGTGCTACCACAGTCTCAACAACCTTTGCTACAAAGCGAAGATTGGAGACTGGATGATAGTTAGATAATAAATTTGGGTCCAGAGACAGTTTCTTGAGGAGGGATCTAACCACCGCCTCTTTTAAGGCGGTAGGCAGAAATCCCTCACTCAAGGAAGCGTTGATGATAGCCTGGAACCAACCTTGTGTCACCTCTCGAGTGGCTAATATTAGCCAGGAGGGACACGGATCCAGTAAACAAGTGGTAGCATTGAGCTTGCCCAGTATCCTGTCCACGTCCTTGGGGGTCACAGTGTCAAAGATGACCTTCCCCAATTCCGCTCCTGATCCCTCGTCCAGAGTTGCCCAGTCAGAGTCCAATCCACTCCGGATCTGAGTGATTTTATCCAGCAGGAAATTTGAAAAATCCTCAGCCCGTCCCTGTAGAGGATCCTCCAGTGCTCTTGGTTCTAAAAGTGAGCGGGTCACTCTAAAAAGGGCGGCTGGGCGATTTCCTGCGGATGCAATAAGGGCAGAAAAATAAAAGCATTTTGCTGCCTCCATTGCCACTAAATACGTCTTAATATAGGACCGTAATAGTGTTCAGTCAGATTCGGAGCGGGTGGTCCTCCAACTACTTTCTAGGCGTCTTTTCCGGTGCTTCATCTCCCCCAGCTCCTCAGTAAACCATGGAGCTGAGCGAGACTGACACCGGGTCAGAGGCCGCAAGGGCATGATTCGGTCAAGGGCCCTAGCCGCCACCCTATCCCAGGTGGCCACCAAGTCCTCAGCCGAATCATGTGGTCGAATTCCGGGAAATGGCCCAAGTTCCATCAGGAACCTATTCAGTTCCATCAGGTGCCTGGGGCGGAACCATCGTGTTGGCTCCGCCTCCCTGCGACGAGGGAGTGCAGCCTGGAAGTCCAGTCTAAGGAGCAAATGATCTGACCATGACAAGGGCTCAATAATAATGTCCCCTATACCCAGATCATTCTGCCACTGTTCTGAGACAAAAACTAGATCCAAGATGTGACCTCCAGTGTGAGTAGGGTTCCTAATTAATTGGGTCAGGCCCAAGGTTGTCATGGAAGCCAAGAACTCCTGAGCAATCTCCGAGGTCCCGCCAGCCGAAGGTAGGTTGACCATCAGCCTAGGGGTTTCAACCGCTAGGCTGGCTACAACCTTGAGAAGCTCAGGCAGGGTCGATGTCACACAGCAGGGAGCCAGGTATGTGATCAATATACCCATCCGGAACCACATTTCACAAACAGGGATTCACATCCGGTCATCTGAGGAACAGTGGATTCCCTAGGATCTAGGTCCTTCCGAATAATTATTGCAACCCCCCCACCCCTCCCCTGGACCCTTGGCTGATGAAAAACCCGAAACCCGGCCGGGCACATCTCCACCAGGGGAACACCCCCCTCTTGTCCCAGCCAGGTCTTGGTGATGTCCACAAGGTCCGCTCCCCCCTCCTCAATTAAATTCATAGATGAGGGGAGCTTTATTAATAACGGACCTGGTGTTGCATAACATCAGCCGAAGGCCCGGGGTTGGATCATTCGAACAGCCCAGGGAGTGGGACATAACCTGGGGGTCGGAGCACGTCACCACCTTTAAATAGCGGGGACAAGCTCCCACAGTATGATATGGCCCCCTGTTAATGCCATATCTGCCTCTCCCATCAATTGTGTCGATAGCCATCCCTTTCTCCCCCTGGAAAGAAGTCCCCATCTTCGATCTGACCATCCCCGATTCCAAGACCTCCCAGTCGTGTGTGTCCCCAGGTCTGGCCATTATCTTAGGTGAGTTTCCCCCCAATTCCCACCTGGTTGCCCTCCCTAACCCTGATAAAAATTTGGAAATAAATTGGTATAAATGGGCGCGACGCCCAGAGCATTTCCTATGGCTATGCCACCTCTCGGGATCCCAGGATCCGTCCTTAAGGTAAGCTTTAACTTTCAACCACAACCCTACTTCAACTAATCCACCATCACCCAAGACTAGGCACGCACACCCCTAACTACCTCAATTCCAACTATAGCTGGCCTTAAATGCAAGCTACTTGATGCAAGAAGCCTTGTGAATATAAAATACCTGAATTTCTCCTCTTACTAAATATGGCTAAATTTGACATCATATTTGTCTGTGAAACATGGCTCAACGCATCTCTCCCTGACTCCATTACCAAAGTAAGAGACTATCATGTTTACTGATCAGATCGTGAAATTCGTAGAGGAGGTGGTATTGCTATCTTCTATAAAAAGTCCTTACATCTAACATCCAAGTTACCCAGGAGCTTGCTCTTCCTGAGACCATCATCTGCGAACTATCCTTAAATACCACAATTCGATTCTTACTATGTTACAGAGCACCTGATTATGACATCAAACATGTAAACAAGCTAAATTCACTACTAACTGCCCACACGCTTTTATCTTTCTTGGTGATTTCAATCTAACTCATATTAACTGGACCCTAAACAAATGTACAACTGAACCCATACATGCAACCTTCTGCAATGGTGTTACAAATCTGGGACTGGAACAACTAGTAACCAACAATACTAGACAACTGCCTCGATCTCATCTTCTGCAATAGTTTGAATTTAATTTATGGAATACAAACTAAAGAACCCTTTCTAACAGTGACCACAATATGATTGACTTTTGTCTCAACATACGCCCATACAAAAATCATCACAATGACATAATCTCCAATTATAACTTTAAAAAAGGCAACTATGATCTTATAGACAACGATCTCTCATCCCTTCATTGGCAATCTCTATTCACTGGATGCAATATTGTTGACGACCATTACAACATATTTTTACTTGAAGTCAAAAGAATCATCAAACTATATGTACCAATAACAACTCCCAAAACAAAAACAAAAAAAACAGATTACCCATAACAATAAGGAAACTTCAATCGAAAAAGAGATCACTCTGGTGGAAAAACAAATCTGGTCAGGTTGCCAACTTCAAAAGCCAATACAAAAATTTATGCCACCAGATAAAGACTGAATGCACCAATTATTACATTAAACAAGAGGAAAACCTTCTACGCACCAATTCCACCCGCACTTTTTACAATTTTGTAAACAACAAACTAAAAGACTCAAGGTCCATCCCACCCCTGATAGGACCTAATGGTAACGACTGCAACGTCGACACCATTAAAGCCAACATCTTTAAAACATTATTTGGCTCAGTATTTGTAAACAGCAATGGATCATGCCCAGTATTTCCTAGGTATTTTATTTAAAGACAGTAATAAGTAAAATATGAAATATAGATGATTAAAGTGAAAGACAACTGATATTACTAGGTAATGTTTGTTAAAAGAAATAGAAACGTAAAAGATTGATATTAATATTAATGGCAGAGCTGTACTTGAATAGAATAATTATTCCATTTACTATTGTTATACATATACACACAGATATACTTTTTTCTTTTAAGAATTTAGTGTGTATTTTTAAGGGAATGTACCAAGCAGAATTCAATAGAAAATAGGTATGTTATAAAATAGAGGTTAGAAAATGAATGGTATAACTGTAAAGGTGTAACTTAAATTTTTAACCAAGATTTGAAAAAAGATACAAAGATGTTATAATCCAGTCTAGTAATTACAGGGGAAAATTTGTTTTATGAGAAAAGATAATATGAAATTCTAAACAGGACAGACGAAAGCATAAAAACATTGATTAGAAAGATTTTAAAAATTAGAAAAAGATATGTAATTGAATTAAGAAAGGAATGAGATAATTTAAAATAAGGCTATAGGAAGTAAAGAAAGGGAAAAGCTATTGAAAAAATTGTGAAAATAGTTATAAAATATGGATTAGAATGTATAAGATAAATATGTATTGAGTTTATGTTTGTATGGAGAAGTGATAACCCGGGGGCACGCTGTTCTAAAAAAAAAAGATATTTTATTGGTATTTGTATGTTTTGTGAAAACTTAAAATAAAACTTTTATTAATGAGGATTTGAAATTTGCTCCATCTCTTGACCTGAACTTCCCCATAAGGAATTTATTTTGGTGTTATCTTTTACTGTTTATTCTTTGTCCCAGATCAATATATAGTCAAAACAAAGCTTCTATTCATTGTTTTGGATTTATGAGTATTTGTTTTTGTGTGTGACTAAATGCTACCAGCAAAGAAACTTTCCAGGTTCACAAAGTTCACAAAAAAAATTGATAAAGGTTTCATATGTGAACTATTTCTTCCTGAGTTTTTTTCTTAATTATTTTCCTCGTGTTTCTTTTACATTCATTGTCTGCAGTGCAATGCTTTACTGCTCAGCCTTGAGATGTCTTACAGAACTTAAATAAACAAAACATTCACAGATATAACCTGACTTGTGGTTTCTTCCCCAAACCCCAAAATCTTCAACATTAAACTGTCTACTATTGACCTCACCCCTTTCCTAAGAGGTCTAAAGGGGGTGTGCATAAACGCACCAAAACGTGCCTACCATTCCTGTCCTATTGTTTCTTTTTTTTCGTATTCGTATCCATTTCATGTATTTATAACCATGTTTATACTTATACCTGTTATCTAATAATTGTTTGACAAAATAAATAAAATAAAATATAGACCAATATTTTTTGCTGAAGTTGCTAATTCCTGCTGATTCTTGTGGATTTGCACTGACATTTTATTTATAGTTGATAAATGTAGCATAGAATATACCATCTTGACATCCTGTATGCTCAGTTTTAAGTTATGAGCAAAACATGGTACTTTAGTTTTGACAAAAAATACTAACACTGAGTTTATTGACTAGTTTTTTGAAGTTTAATGAAAAACTACATTTTCTCAAGGTTCAATGTCTTTGTGATGGCTCAGCAGCTAAAGAAAGCTGGAGAACTGACAGCCCAGTTTCGAGACTCGCACAATGTTACTTGCCCAACTCCTGCCCACCTAGCTTAGTTCAAAAGCATGCAAATGTGAGTAGATTAATAGGTACCACTTCAATGGGAAGGTAACAGTGTTCTGTCTGCCTTTGGTGTATAGCTATGCTGGCCACATGAACATGGAAAGGGTCTTCAGACAACACTGGCTTCTGCAGCTAAGAAATGGAAATAGGCACCATGCCCTAGAGTTGCACACAAGTGACAAAGAAACTTTTACCTTTTTATCAATGTCCTCAATTATCTCTTGTTGAAATTTCCCCATTTATTCAAGATTTTCAGGGCTTTGAAAATACACTCATCTTCTAAAAGATCACAGTGTGACAAACATTTTGTAAAACAACATGTCTGATCATTGAAATACATTTCAAATTTATAGAATTGCATATAAAAAAATGATTCACAGTAATTATGAAGTGAGTTACAAATATCCACAATAAAAGTGCATACATAATTTTCATTTGATCTGTGTGAGAAAAGTGATATGGAAATGTGTTAAGTAGCTAAGCTTACACAATCACAATGTTTTATATAACATGGTTATTCCTTTTGATGTAATTTTATTTCTTTATTTTAATCTAACAAAAACAATAAAAATCATGTTGGAGTTGGACAGCCCAGAAAACTGATAAACAGACTTTACACTTGAAATCGATAAGTAATATAAATTTCAGGTAGCACAAAAAGCGAAAGGTAAATGCGTTTCAGTTCCTTTATTTGATCAAGAAATATGGGTCGGGAGACTTCCGGTTTGGGCTTCTTCGGCGACAGACTGAAATCGCGATCGTGTGTGATTTTGATCATGGTTTGCTGCTGGAGCGCCCTGAGCCACCCGGATTCGGGGCTGAAGCCACCCGTAGAGGTGGTGAAGAAGGGGGAGCCGTCAGCAGGGTTGAGAGAGCCACATCTCTCCTCCTCGGCTGGCCATTACTCCCTTTCCCAAAGGCGGTTGCAGCAGTGGTCAGAAATGGCCACCTCAAAGAAGAACCCGACCGGACAAGATTGTGCAGGAGGAAGTTTAAAGGAGAAAGTTTGACTGACCAGGTTGAATGGAGAACATCTATTTAAGGTACCTGGAACCTGAATTTTAAAGACTGATACTATTCCTAAAAAAGATTTTAAGCGGTGAAAGGGAAAGGAAATGGAACTGGCTTTTTTTCCTCTCACATTGACAGTTTTAATTGACTTGGAACGTTAAGAAGAAGAGATTCAAATAAGAAATTGATACTAATCCACTTTGACATTAATAGGCTATTTCTAGCTGAAAATAAAGTGTCAAAGGCATAAAGATTTTTGGATAATTTAAAAAAAAATATTTGAAAAAAGAAAGAAAGCAGAGGAGGGAAAAAGGAAAAAAGAGGGGGGAATCTGGAAAATGGAGGAGACCACCTGGAACTTTAAAAAAAATTGATTGATAGTGGAATTTTAACAAGGCTTGCAAAAAATACATTTTTGCTGAAACTGTGTTACAAAATAACAAAGTCTCTGGAAAGAGAAAGTGAGAAAAGAAGCAAGAAACAGTCTTGGATTATTAGATGATTCCTGGAACTTTGGATGGTGGATCCTAATGAAACAAAATAAAATCAATTGGGGGTTGTTTAAAATTTTTTAAAATGGCACCACTCCTTGAAGAGTTAAAAATGAGACTTAAAGAACAAAAAGAAGAAGCACAAGAAGGCTTCGTATTTAAATTTTTAGAAATGGAGATCTTGAACTATGAAAAACAACAAGAAACGCTGGCAGAACAAGAAGGGCGGGACAACGAAGAAGCCATCTTTAATGACCAAGCAATTTTAAGCGGGGTAAAAAAGGGGAAGGGGGAAAGGGAGTTAAAATCTTAAGCACTGAAGCAATAACCAAAAAAAAAAAAAGAGAGAAGAATTTGAAAAGTAATCATAATATCAAGAAGAAGCAGAAGGGAGGATCACAAAAGGAAGAATCAGATAGAAAAGGAAATAAAAAGGGGAGAAGAGAGGGAAGAGGGAAAGGAAAAGAAGCTACAAAGGACAGAAACAAGATATAGAGGTACAGGAAAAGTGAACAAGAATTAAAGGTATAAACCTATTTAAAAGACACAGAGACAATGGTTAAAATTTAACTTAAGGAGAAGATTCTGCAAGGGTGCATGGGACAGCACTGTTATATTAGAAATAGAAAAGGGTTAGAAAATATGTTAGATGATTAAAGTGATAGAAAATTTTTTATTGATGTTTAGTGGAATGTTTGTTAAGATAATGATTTAAAAAGAAAGTTTTAAAAAATTGAAAAGAAACATGGAAGATTTTATCAGTTGACAAGATGAACTTCAATAAGAATAATAACTTTATTGACTACTGTTAATAACTATTGTTTGGTTTTTTATTTAAAGACAGTAATAAGTAAAATATGAAATATAGATGATTAAAGTGAAAGACAACTGATATTACTAGGTAATGTTTGTTAAAAGAAATAGAAATGTAAAAGATTGATATTAATATTAATGGCAGAGCTGTACTTGAATAGAATAACTATTCCATTTACTATTGTTATACATATATACACAGATAAAAATACATATATACTTTTTTCTTTTAAGAATTTATTGTGCATTTTTAAGGGAATGTACCAAGCAGAATTCAATTGAAAATAGTGACAACTCGGGGCATGCTGTTGTAAAAAAAAAAGATATTTTATTTGTATTTGTATGTTTTGTGAAAACTTAAATAAAACTTTTATTTAAAAAAGAAACATGGGTCAGACTTACTGGAGCTGAAGTGACCACCATGTTTCATCTACTGCTTTGATCGATGTGTTTATGACACAGGAAATGACATATCAAGCAATTAAAGAATGTCAATAATATTATGATTAAATGAGAGGCCAGGAACTAAAATGACTCAGACTGGTAAGTCTGTGTTTGGGACAGGCTTTATGTCATTGACAGAAAGTCACATACTGGTATCAGAGCCAAAGATGATCATATTCAGGGGCAATTGTCATTACAAGCTGCTGTTTTGGGGGGATTGTAATTTAGGAGTTTCCCAGGTCCCTGAGTTGTGGTGTTCTTTTTACCCTGAAACCGTAATTTTTCCTTGCACAAACCAAATCATCATCATCATATTAGTTCCTTGCTTCTAATGCTTCCCACCTGTTGACTTTCATGATTGTTTAAAAATGTCCATATAGATGCCAGAAAACAGAAGAATGCTGAAACTAAACTCTTACACGATACTCATCTTTTTGCAGATGACAGAACTGCAACCTACTGACCAGTCTTCTGTCTGCATATTTATATTCAATGACTTCGCAACAGCTTGTGGTTTCAAAAATATGTTCCTGCTGTTACCATCTTAAGCGTTTGAGAGTGTTTTATCTCAAAATGGAATAACTGGACTTAACAACCTTAGCTAAGCAGAACTATGAGTGGGAGGAAGGGAAAAGAAATGATACTCCTAGGTCTTTTTGTCTGGATGAAAGCCAGACTGTCTGCTTAATCCAGGATCATATTAGCCAACAACTTCCTATTTACCCAGTAGTTGCTAGTAACATGCCCTAACAGGAATGGGGACTGCAATATTCTGGGAGAAGTATTATCTTGTTTCTTCATGGCACAGGTTCATGAAAAATTGCCACTTTTCAGAGTTAAGTTGAGGGAGGGGAGAACAGATTTATTTGCAATAAGAATATAAAGAGAAGAAAAGGCTAACCCCCCCCCCCCACACACACACACACACATACCTGTTATTATAATCCCCATCCTGGATTTCTCTCATAGTTGCAGATTTTTTTTTCTTCATTTTTTATTTTATTTATTTATTTGTCAATTGCTTACAAGATAATAGGTATAAGTAAAACATAGTTATGAATACATGGATACATATAAGAAAAATAAAATATAAAAGAAACAATAGGACAGGGACGGTAGGCACGTTGGTGCGCTTATGCACACCTCTTTTCTTTTAGGAAAGTCTGTTATATTTTGCCTAATATTTTGGCCTAGTTCTTTCTACCTTCATGAGCAGTAGCATTAAGATTCCTGCCCATCTTCGAGAGGTAGGAGCAGATAGCAAAACCAGATTTCCAGGGCCAAGTACATGTATGCTTTGTCTGGATTTTAATCATTAAAAAAATATCCTGAATATTCTTGGGGGAGGGGGCGGGGAAACCAGACGAAAAGACTGTTTATCCCCCAAAAACTCCTCTGGTAAATGGGGAGGGCTGAAAATTAAAGAACCTTGTAGGGATTCTATAGCAGTAGCCCAGATCCGGGGCATGCACAAAACCTATTGCTGGAAGACTCTCAAGATCAATTTACACTCCTTGTTTGGGGGAAAAAGGGAGGCGGCTAATCCGAAAAGACAGCCTGAAATTAGTCAGAAGGGCTGCTCATCCTACCTCCCACATACTGAAAAGCCTATTACAGAGAAAGTGTTTTCCTGGAAGGAGAACTGCAAGATAATTTCACAGGAAGATCATTAACACGCTTTGAACCGGAAGCTCTGCTTTTGAGCCTTGCCAGGCGAACTCCTTGGAATCCCAAGGTTTTCTGCACAGCATAAAGGAGCAACTTCAGAGCGGTGGGTTCAGATCCTCCTCTCCCTCCCCCCACCCACCCCGTCAACTTGTCTATTGAAAAGTCTGGCAATAAGATCAGATTTTATTTCTCCCGTTGTCTTTTCTCTCCCCGTCCCCACTACCCGACCCAGGCCCTGCCTTCTGGAAGAAACAAACACCGAAGTTTCCTGGAATATTGCGATAACTTTGCGGACGTTTTTCAGCCCTGCAAGCAATTTGGTGGTAAGACAATAGCGATGTTCTTTTCATGTTATTTCTCTGGCTTGGATATGCATTGTTGCCAGATGAGTATCAGATGTCAGATTTATTGATGTTGTCGAAGTCTGCTTTTGTGTACTGAGCGCAAAATTAAAACGGCATTGTAATTTAGCTGGAAGGATACTTGAGCTAGGTCAGTGAGTAGTGCCTTCACGGACACAAACTTTTAAAGCAACTAAACACAAACAGTTGGCAATGTTAATAGGCATATATTTCTATAGACAACATGGGGAAATAAATGTTTTCCTAGTTCAGATTTAGAGTATTTATTTTCTTGGCTCTGCACATCCTCAATTGTCTGCAGCATCATTTACAAGAGATTTCCTTGGGATTCCCTCTTGTTTATTTTAATGCAGAATTCCATCCTAAATTAAGGAGATGATATTATGAAGATCTTACATACTGAAAAAGCTTTTCAAAGCAATCTACAAAGGAAAAGGATTTATTCAAGTACATATATGTATGAATGGGAACCAAGGAAGAATGCAATAGTTAATCAGCCACTATTTTTGTGAAACAAGTTTTAATACAGTTGGTGATAGCTTTCGTCTATGCCATTTGTATAAAAGAAAGCTGATGATAAATTTAAAAAAAATCTCAAACTGGAGGAAAAAGAGTAGGTTTTATGTTGCAATTCTTAGGTATAATTATATCATAGAGTTCAATGAAACGTACTTGACAGTTTGAGAGAAGTTACATTTGGTGGAAGTCGCAGTATTTTAATTGTTAACAAATGCAAGGAAAAGGGAAGAGAGGATGTCTATACTGAAAGATGGGTACCGATTTATCAGGCACATATTAAGAAGGTGGTCTTGACTTATAAAACTCAAAGAGGCTTAGGTTTCTGTGAAGTCACCTCTCCCATTTTGCACCTGTCTGGTTGATACGATTGGCAGAAGAAGCTCTGTTGCTTCTGATGGTCAGAGGCCTGTTCTTTTAGCATGCAAGAGAAGATCTTGTCCTGTTGCTCTTAGCGACAGAAGACCCCACTCCCTTGGAAGCTGGGTTTGCCCTTCTTAGTATTTGGAGTCCTATATAGGTATATCTCTTTGCCAAGCTTAGAATTGTTAGATCGTTTTATTGCTTACTATTATAATTGCTATTCATGTTAATTTTAATCTATAATCCTAACTATTTTTATATATTGCTTTTGTCTTAAATTGGGCTAGATGCCTTGAGTGCTTCAGACCCAGAAGAGAAAGTAATTAATAAATAAAAGTAAGCATGTCTTCCCACAGCCAAAAGGTTGCTATCTCATTTATCGCCTGCTGCCATCAACAGCCTCCTGCCGCCCAGTGCGCTCCCACAGGGTTGGCCTCCTCGGGGTTTCGCCGCCTGGTCGTTGCCGGTTGGCGGCCCCGAGGGTACGGGCCCCGAAGGTGCGGACCTTCTCTGTGGGGGCTCCCTCCCTGTGGAACAATCTGCCCCCGGAGATACGGGCCATTACCGACATTCAGACCTTCCGGCGCTCAGTAAAGACCCTGTTTTTTCAACAAGCCGGCCTGGCCCAGTAACGATTTTTGGGGTTTTTAATAACTAAATTTTTAATAAAATTTAAATTTTTTAAATTTTAAATTTGTATTAGTTTTATATTTTAAATTGTATTTCCGCATCTGATGAAATTGTTTTAATTTGTTTTTAATTGTATATATTGTTTGTTTTTAGTTGGCTGTGCACCGCCCCGAGTCCCTTTTTGGGAGAGGGGGCGGTATAGAAATTTAATTAATAATAATAATAATTTAATCCCCCATTGATTTTGAATCCCTTCAGATTAATAGCCTTGAATTAACTTATTAGAAATACAGAGTTGCTTTTCTTCCTAGCATCCTCCTCCTCTCATTATCTTCCTCATCCCTCCTATTACTGTCTCTGGGAAGAATCAAAAGTCAGTTTGGCATTGTGGTGAAGGTCCAGAAACACTCTGAGAATACTCTGAGTACTAGTTACACTTTAGGCATGAAAACCAGCTAGGTGACTTTGGACCAGTCCTTCTCTTTCAATCACCTGACAGGATTGTTGTGATCAAAATAGGAGGATGGAGTATTATGTATGTTCCCCACCTTGAGTTATTTATAAAAAATGATAAAGGCAAGATAAAAACAAATAAATGTTGTAAATAACTAAAAGAAATAAAAATACAAGATCTTGTGGGTGTGCCTAGGGAAGAAAAAAGTTGATGAAAGTATGTAAATCATGTCATTTGCATAATGATGTCACACACATACATGGATGCCCATTAAGTTACTCCTAAATTTTAACATGTGTGTCTTAGGAAAGTTGCTTTTGCAAACAACCTTGAACATAGCATGCAATAAATATCCTTGGGTAACAAATTTCCTTTATTTGATTTTTAAAAAAGGATTTCCTTTGATTCAAAGAGTTATTCTCAGTATTTTTTTTTTTTAAGGAATGGCTAAGAAATGCTGTTTGAAGCTCTAAAGATGTCACGCACATGGGCAACATGAGCTATGCAATTTCCTGTGACATTTCTATACAAAATAGAAAGTATATAGAATTATAATATGATCCATTCAAATCTAAAGCTAATTCCCACTCCTGGTTTTATCTACTTCATTCTAGAGTTTGATTTAAAACTGCCAGCAGAGCTGTCTTTTATAATTGTTTATGGTATCCTGTCAAAACCTCTCTTAAGTGTCAACATCTGCACGTAATTTTCCTAACTTCTTTAGAAATATCATGTTTATTTAAACTTTATCTCTCTGGAGGAATGAAACACTTGCATAAATCCTGCTTTCCAGAATTCAAATATTTGTCCTGCATGAAATAAAAACTCCCTAAAGAATGCTGCCGTTTTTAAAGTCAGTCTAATATTTAACTGGCATTAATGCAAGATGCATTACTAGCCAACTCACATTTTAAATCAAAGACTGTTTTCTCATTGTTTTATTTTCTGCAGACTAATTCCTACTGGAAAATGTAGGTAAGTTATCTGTGTGATTGGGTCACCACTGATAAGCCTTATTGTTTCACAGAATAAAGATTGTTTCATATTACTAATTAGTTACTTTTTTATGTGCCATTATACATTATCCTGTGTCATGATACGGTGCTCTACTATGGTACTCAACTATGGAGACATTGAGTATCATAGAAATGTATATGAATTATAGTTTTTGGTTTAACAATAGACCTACCAACATAAATATACCATTGACATAGATATGGATATAGCTATTGATATAGATATAATATAGATATAGAAAGCCCTAATGATAGACCTTTGTCCTGAGTGATTATGTCATATGGGTACATTATTGTTGTATTTGACTGAGACAGTCCTGGTTAAAATGGAAACAAGCTTCAGGTTTAGGTTCTTTCCTCAATGAGCTCAATTGGAATAGTTTGTTTTTAAAATTCTGAATCTGTATGATCCTCTCAAAGAGATCAACCAGATCTCTTTACTTGAAAGTCAGTAATACCATTGAATTGAAGGATACTTTTTTTAATAGACATGACTGGTGGTGTGTGAAGTGAATTCCTGATAACTTCTGCTTCTCTGATCCTGCCTTCCTATACATAGGTTTGGGGTATAGTGAGTTAAGTATATCTAGTTCAATTTTAACTCTTTTTGGTTGCCAGCAATTTTCTAACATTTTGTGCAAGAGCTTTTCCATTCTTACGTTGGAGATGAAAATTAAAGTCTAAGTCTTCTGCAGGCAAGGCATTCAGTTCTGCCATTGAACTTCCATTGAGTTCATTAGACATTTTGCTTGCATGTGGACAAGATATATACATCAGGGCATGAGCAAAGGTTTCATACACAAACACACATAGATTGTGTTTAAATGCTAGTCAGAGATTGTGTCAAATGCACATGGGAATAATGGGGAACAATCCCAATTTATATTCCAAGTTTGCATTCAGTTTGGTTATATATATATATGGTCTTATCTCTTGTGACTAATGAACACAACTGTATTAAAAGACAGGGGACTTTTGCTAAACCACAGAAACGTTTTTTCTAATAATAAAAGATTACCACTAAAGTTATGACATCTTTTCTTCTTTGACAGCTATCTTTGCAGACCTTTAAAAATCTTTCATTTAAATTGTATTCTTAATAACTTCAGACTTTTATCTCTTTTCGGTTTTTCATTCCATCCTTCCTGTTATTCCACAGCCACAAAAGTGACTCATTCAAAGTGACAGTCCAGGAAATTGAACAGAAAAACATAAGGCTTTTGAAGCTCAAAAATCAACCTAGGAACTTTTCTTTGTTTCTGTTTTTTATTATATCCATTAGGAACATGCATAGTTAAAATAACTAAGGATGTACTTAGTCAAACAAATAAACAAAAATATTTTAAGGATCTGGGCAAAGCTAAAGAAAAAATTGTTACAGGTTTGAGAAAGCAAAATAACAAAGGAGTATTTATGGCTAAGATAGACTGTTTCATGCATTCCTAACATTTGAATGTATCTGTAAATGTATCTATTAATCACTCATTTATTTCACTTTTTTGTGGTTTCAACCCAGACTGCAATAAGAAGATTGTCCATAACTCGTGCATTTGAAAGGAGTTGGGTGAAAAGTATATGTGCCTTGATGTTTCCAAATGCCTACAACCAAATACACATATATGTAGTCCTTGACTTACAACCGCAATTGAACCTAACATTTCTGTTGCTAAGTGAGAGTTGTTAAGTGAATTTTGCCCCATTTTATGACCTTTCTTGCCATAGTTGTTAAGTGAATCACTGCAGTTGTTTGTGACATGGTTGTTAAGTGAATCTGGCTTTCCCATTGACTTTGCTTGTCAGATCACAAAAGGTGATCATATGACCCTGGGACACAGCAATTGTCATAAATATGAGTCAGTTGGCAAGCATCTGAATTTTGATCATGTGACTATGGGGATGCTGCAACAATTATAAGAGTGAACAATGGTCATAAATCGCTTTTTGAGTGCTATTGTAACTTTGAATGGTCACTAAGTGAACTGTTACAAGTTAAGGACTACCTGTATTAACTCCTTCAAAATTTAGGACACCTTCCAAAAGACTGATTAAAGGGGAGTCAGGCATGTATAATCTGATAAGCCAGAACTATGTTAACATTTGGATGGTCTAGTTATTTATCCGTGTTTTCAGTTTTTTAAAAATGGCAAACTTGTATTGTTTTATCTGAACAGCTTCTGTGTGGCTCTCCCTGTTGTGTAATTCAAGCTAAGACAGCATTGATCCCTAGCAATTTTATTTTCTAAAAAGAACATGGATACAAATATCCTGAAATTCTACCATAAAGGACATGGAAGATCACTGCACAAATGCAGAAGGTGTTCAGGATTAAGGTCTAAAACTGTGGCCCGCTTATTAAATATTTTTTAAGACATCAAGCATGTGGATAACTATTTTCCCAAATTGTTTTTAAATTGGATCAAGACATACAGTTCACAATATACAGTAGTTTGACTTGGCATTCTTTATCTTGATTCTTTCCTTTGAAAATATAGGCAAGAAGAGATCATTTGAAATTGGTGACGGTTTGTAAAAGCAAAGAACCAAAAAACTACTTTGGGTACAGCTTGGTTTTATGTGAGCAAAGTCATGTTCCTAAATCTCCCACCTCTCAATGCATTTTTCCCACTCCTTATTTTATAGCAAGTCCTTATGCTGAAACTGGGTGGACTATGAATTGCATTAATCATCTGTGAATAAGATTTCTGATCTAAAACAAAGCCAATAACCGTCTGTGAAGATTTTCAGTCATCCAGATCATGGTTGTCCAAGGGGGGCAGGAAAGGATAATATTTCTTATATTCTTTCTGTGTTTTGAAAGATTATAATATCTGCAGAGCACATTAACCCTAATTTAGTTGGAGATCTGAATGCACAAGTCCTGTGTGTTTTCCCTTTGTCAGTTTTTCAGCATTACCAGGTTGTATAGTTCAGGAGTTGCCAACCTTTTGGACCTCAGGGACCACCAAACTTATAATTTTAAATCCCAGGGACCACTAACCAGTTCTGTGTGCGTGGCCTAATTTGTGGGTGTGGCTTGGTGGTCATGTGACTGGCTGGGCATGGCTTGTTGTAAATATTACAAATATTTATATAAATATTGAATTTTTTATTTAAAAAAGAGCAACTTTTACCCAAAATCAGGCAAAGCAGGCAGGCGAATTGAATTGCTCACAGAATCACAGATTCATTCAGAGATCTATCTATCCACCATCGGCTAGCTCAGTCTCTCAAATTTGCTTGCCGTGAGTCTGCACTGAATAATATAACCTTCAGTCCTAAGGGAGGTTTGGCTGTGCTTAAAAGCAGAGCCAAAGTTCTAAAGACTAGCTAGAAAGCAAGAAATACAACCATTTCCTGCTTCCTAGCTAATCTAAATCTCCTGGCACAGCAGAACACCTGATGGTCGGAAAAAGGAAAAATAGTAATTTAGCAGGCAAGTTTGCTGGATAAGGAGTGAGTGGGCGGGGAGGGTTCCCGCGGGCCATGTGGGCGGGGCAGCCTTGTTTTTTTGTGCAGCCTGGATTAATTGCTTTGGGGGGATATTCTGGGGGTGAGATTTATCTGCGGCCCACCAAAATTTTCTTGCGGCCCACCAGTTGGTGACTGCTGATATAGTTCATGTGAAGACAGAAAACTAATAGAGGAAAACTGGCTTCCGTTTTTCTTTTTATCAAGCACAAATTTGAAAAAAACATGTTTTAAAATTACTCAGTGAAGGAATGTTAGCCCAAGTTTAGTTTTTAACAATGGGTAACATAAAATGAGGAAGAAGGAAATCACAAAGTGTAATTAATCTTTGGAAGTTTCAGTCCCTGTTTCTGCATTTCTCAGATGGTACAATATGTAGATCAAGTATCTGAGATTGGGAAACAAATGAAAGATTTAAAACAAAACATAGGTACTCTGTGCACTGAAACAGGAAATTATAAATATAATTTTCAGGAATTTCCGTCCTCCACCCCCCCCCCCCCAAATCCTTTTGCTCCATTTCCCATAATAAGATTGCATTTAAAACATTTGATTTATTACTCTGTTTTTACATGAAGAGTGATTTTTTTTCCATTTTCTTAAGAAAGAAGCTTTACATGAAACCTAGTTTAAGATCGAATCTACTACTGCATTAATATTGCATAAGCACTTCACATTCTTTGCTGCTTACTAATGTCATATCATTATATACTACTGGCTTCCAGAAGACAGGCTGATGTTGATGTCTACAATCCTTCTTTCCTAATCCTCAATCTCCCAAGGAATTTCTTGCAATACAGATTGAAGCTGTGATTTAATATCATACAATTGAATAACATTAGTAATTGGCTTGAACTTTTTCCAAATTAAGTGCTTAAGGAATATTAGTTAGAGAACCCTTTTTGTGGAAATTTGCCCTGACTCACTTAAATCCACATAACAGGTTTCTCTGAAATAAGAAAGGATTTTACATTACACTAGTTCAATCTGGCTTGTGTGGTCTAGATATTTAATATTCAATATTAATTTTGTCACTAGATTAGATTTTCAGGAACCAATGAGCAGATTTAAGATAATAAAACTTTTGAAGAAAAAAGAAAAAAAAATCAATATTTTCATAAAAATCAATATTATAATTTCACTGGGGCAATTCTGCCATTGATGGTGATTTACTTTCTCTTCTGGAGCTGTGCTCCTGTGTTCTCAAAGACATGGAAGGAAAAAAAGTACTTTTTCATGTAATTTCACTTCTAGGCTTTGTCAAAAACAATTTCATCAATACATTAACAGTCTACTGATTTGTAGATAGATTTCAAACAACCTTTCAAAATCTCCATGTTCTGCCATCAAACAATGCAGTGCTTTGCAAATTATGAAGAAAATCCATTCAACATGATAATTTGGTCAAAGCTGAGCAAAATTAAGTGTTATTGGACATATAAAGTTGCATTTAGTGAGATGGGTAGTTATATAAATGGAATTAATAAATGTATAATATGTGTTATGGGTAATACGTAATTGAACATAATAACGTACTAGTATTGAAGTTCCAAAGATATAAAAATCTTAGTATGCTTCTAGCAAATTTGCAAAAATATCCAAATAAAAAGAGATATTCTCAATCTTATTATTGGATTCCTTGAAAAAAAAAGAAATGTTCTGTTTCTCTCCTTCCAAATTGAGCTTAATTCTTTCTATTAGAAAATGTATTCATAGAGCATATCAGTATCTCAGAAATGTTTTATGTTGACTCTAAACTTTTTCATTCATAAATAGATTTTTTTTTTAAGCATATAGGAGACAGACAGATAGTTTCTCCATTATTTAAGCATAATTATTTCTTGTCTCTTGAAATGTGACCAAGGTTACAGATAAAGGTTCCATGAGGACAAATGGAGCGCTAGGAAACCTGGTTAAAGATAAGCATTTTTGTTTTGTCCTGTTGATGGGTGGTGGGAGAGAAAAGGAGCAGAGACTTGTCTTCACATACTTTTGTGGAACAGATAGAATGTGGTTTCTGAAATACTAAAACCATGTGAAAGTATGTCAGATTCCTAGACAAAACATATTTTAAGTCAGAGACTTTCACAGACCTCTAAAGCAGGGTCCCCAACCAGGGGTGGGATTCTACCGGTTTGGACTGGTTTGAGCAAACCGGATGGATGTTAGTTACATCTGGTTTGCTGAATCGACATTTGAACCGACTGAGTAGCCTCACCCCACCTCTCCCAGGAGTTTCCACGCTGACCATTTTTGATGGAGGTAAGTGCAGGGTCCACACGGAGTCTCTGGGAGGGGGAAAATGGGCCTTCTGGAAGTCCAGAAATGGGCCTATTTCCAGCTTCTGGTGGGCTTCTTGCTGCTGGTTGTCCTCTGCTTCTTTTTCCTTCCACCTTTTCTAGTGTCATAGATTTATCCAAAGAGCTATATTTTATCAGAACATGTCCAAAATAGAGATCCTTTGTGCCTCAAGGTAGAATTCTGAATTTACTTGTTTGTTGATTCATTTGTTTGTTATCTCTGCTGTCTATGGTATTCAATGGAGTCTTCTCCAACACCAAATCTAAAAGTCTTAATATTTTTTCTATTGTGCTTCTTCGAAGTCCTTCTTTCTTTTTGACAGAATCTCACATTGCCTGCACAATTCTGATCTTTGCAAGTATAGAGGCATCCATGATTTTTTTCCCCCAGGCCTACTCTATGAAGTGCTAGTCTGGGCTATATTTCATAACTGCTGATTCATTTATACTTTTTAGTTGACCCTAAAAAGCAGAAGCGGTCCATTCTGTCTTCATTGCCAATTAAGATGTATATGGCCATCCATCTTAAGCACCTCTGTGGCTTACAATAAGCATAAAACTAATTTTTGTAGATAATAGACGATGTCAGCGATCTTGATAATTAACTTTTATTAACTTGTGAATAATTTTAACTAAAACAGTTTGCCGCAAAAGCAGTGGAACAATTGTTACAGCTACAGCGAGCGAGCGAGCAAGCAATGGCTGACGCACGCGGACAGCTCCCTTTATATTGGTCGCTGTCGGCCGTCTCAGCCAATGGTAATGTATTCTGGTTCCTCGCTCTGCTCCGCCTGTCATAACACCCCTCCCCACCAGTTAGGCACATGTATAGTCCTCTAGATAGGTGGGGCGTTGTCTTGTCCTGTTGGACCTTCGCAAAATGGCCTGTTTGGCTGGCGAATCATGGTCACTTTCTGGATCTTTAGTCATCGATGGAAACACCATGGAACCTCTCTCCGGATCTGATTCGAACTCAGGAAGTTCGAATCATACTTTGGAAGGTATGTCAACCTCAACTGGTGGTTCTGCTACGGTTGTTTCGAGTCTCAGTGTGCCTGCCTCTCCGACAATCTCTTGATGGGTTTTCTACCCAATGCCCTCTTATCTGGTCTATATGTCGGTGCCATATTAGGCCGTCAGACAATCCTATCTTGTATTATTTAGGACCGGTAACCTCTACTATTTTTCCAGGCAGCCACAATGGACTTCCCACAAAATTCCTGGCATAAACTAAATCTCCAACTCGGAAAACCCTAATTCTACTGCAGGAATCTAACGGGACAGTCGGTGCATAACTGGGGTGAAGCCTGTCCATATAGTTCCTTAACCTTTGCCCCATTAATAACTCTGCTGGGGAATGATTTGTGACTGTGCTAGGGGTAACATGTTGCATTAGTAGGTACTTTGCTAATTTAGCATGCCAATCTTCACCTTCTAACCGCCCCAGCACTTCCTTGGTGGCTCTAATTGCCCTTCCGCCTGTCCATTTGAAGCCGGGTGGTATGGCACGATTAGTGTGTGTCTAATACCTCGTTAGGCTAAGAACAACTCAAAATTTGCTGTGGTAAATTGTGGGCCATTGTCTGACACTAGAATGTCAGGGAATCCATGGGTTGCAAAAAGGCGATCTAATGCTTTAATAACCATATCCGATGCATAACGGTCAATTCTACCCATTTAGAATAGGAGTCCATGATCACAAGGAATGTGTGTCCTTGGAATGGCCCAGCCAGATCGATATGGACTCTAAGCCATGGTGCCTTAGCCAACTCCCACTCCCCAGAGTTTGCAGCTGGAGGGGCAGCTCTAGTGGTTTGGCATGTTTGACAAGTTCTAACCTTTGTTGTGATGTCATTGTCTTTGCCAGGCCACCACACATAACTCCTGGCTAGAGCTTTCATGCAGACCATTTCTGGATGGCCCTCATGTAAGCTATTTAGTATTCTAGGTCTTAGTTGGCTGGGAACTACTATCATGGATCCCCACAGTAGGCAGCCCTTCAGGGTGAATAACTCATGCTGTTTGGTTTTGTAAGGCCTAAATGGAGTATCTAAAAGACCTTCCATCCTCTCCTTACCCAGTCCAATACCTGTAAGAGAATAAGGTCATTAGATGATATTTTAGCAATATCTGCAGCTGTGACTGGTAATTGATGATCGTCAATCAATAGTATAGAGGCTGGGGCGGGGTCTTCAATTTTTTCTGGTAAGGGGCAACGGCTCAAAGCGTCTGCATGTCCAAGGTGTTTGTCCGCTCTGTATGACAAAGTATAGGAATAGGCTGCCAGGAATATTGTCCAGCGGGTCATCCGAGGGGCAACACAGATGGGCTTTGACAAGCACCCGACAGGATACCAAGAAGAGGTTTGTGGTCCGTCACTAACTGGAAGTGGTGTCCATAGAAGAACTCGTGAAATCGTTTAACTGGACAACGGCTGCCGAAGCCTCTTTATCAATTTGGGAATAATTTATTTCTATTTGTGACATAGTTCTTGAAAAGTATGCTATCGGGGCTTCTATCCCACTTGGCAATATATGAGCTAGAACAGATCCTATACCAAAAGGGGATGCATCACAACATAGAATTAAGGGTAGGTGACTGTCGAATTGCATCAATACGCTGTCGGATGAGAGTAATGATTTGACAGCGTCAAAAAGAGTTCTGTTGCGATTGTTCCCATGTCCACTTAGCCTGAGCCTCTAATAATCTGTGCAAAGGCTCTGCAATAGATGCCATGTGAGGAAAGAATGATGCATAGAAGTTTAGAAGACCTAAAAAGTCCTGTAGTTCTTTTTTGTTTTTTGGAACTGGTGCATCTTTAATAGTTTTAACTTTAGAATCTGTAGGGTGAATTCCTTGAGCATCAATTCATTAGCCTAGGAATTCTACTCGGGAAACCCCAAATTTGTATTTATTTCTTTTTAATTTGAGTCCAGCTGTTTGGAAACAAGTTAGGACTTGTCTAACTCATGTCAGAAGATCTTGTTTGTTTCCTGCTGCTATGATGACATCGTCAAAATATGGTATAACACCAGGAATATCTTGCAGTAGCCTTTCCATAAGGCATTGGAATATACCAGGAGCTACAGATACCGCAAACGGCAACCGTTTACACTTGAACGCTCCTCTGTGCATCACAATGGTTTGGGCCATGGCAGTTACTTCATCTACCGGTAGTTGTTGGTACACTTGGGCCATGTCGAGTTTAGTGAATATGTTGCCTTTTTCCATGGAGTGAAGTAGGTGTTGAATAATGGGCACAGGGTATGCACTGGTGCGCAAGTCTTTATTTCATGTGCTCTTATAGTCCGCACATAATCTAATTGAGCCATCATGTTTAATTGGGGCATAATCCACTGGCTCCAGGACTCCTTGGGCTATTAACTTATCAATTTCTTTATCAACTTTTGTTTTTAATGCAAATGGGACACATCTGGGCTTTAACCTGATAGGTTTTATGGCTGGGTCTAAAGCAAAAGAAATTGGAGAGCCTACGTAATGGCCCAATTTGTCATTGAAAACATCTTCAAATTCAGCTAGTAAAGAATTAAAGTCTTGGTTGTTAATGTAATGTATGCCTGTCACTTTAAGACCTAAAGCGTCAAACCAGTCTAATCCCAGCAAACTAGGCAATGTGCCTTCTACAATAGTAAGGGGTAGATGACCCTTGAATTCTTGGAAATCAATTTCAAACTTGCCTGTTCCTATGACTAGTATGTTTCATCCTTGATATTCTTTTAGAGACACATTGCAAGGCTGAAGTTGTTTCTTGGAGATGGTTGGAATTAGTTTCTTGAAAGTACTCCAGGAAAGTATGGACAGAGACGAGCCGGTATCAATCTCCATTGGACACTCTTTACCTTCTAATGAGATGGTTACATGAATCTTATTAATGTGCATATGTTGTGATAAATTATTTAAAGATTCAGTGGGAGATGCTCTAGTAACAGTAAAACACTTATCCCTTTGTTTTTGGTATCTATTTGGTTGTTGCAATGGTGATGGTTTTTTTCCAGCTTTGCAAACTCTAGCTATATGGCCCTTATGTTGGCAGTTTAAACAAATAGCATTTCTAAACCGACAGATATGTCTTAAGTGATTAAGCAACTTAAACAAATTACTTGCGCTGTAGGAAACTGTTGAGGTTTGTTTCCTGGATTCCAGCTTTTTTGTTGTTGCAATGTTTGGCGATCAGTGAGGCGATTTACATCTTCCCCATAATCTAATAACTCATCGGGGTAAATTCTTCAAAATGTACGGTGGCATTTGGCTTGGCTATTGGATTGATAGACGTGCCTTGGATTTCAGCCGCAGAGAGGTTGGACCTCTCTGCGGCTTGAGCCTCTTCTATGGCCATTTTTAATGTGAGATCACTCTTTGCCAATAGACGTCTTTGGAGTCTGAGATCTCTCACTCCACAAACCAACTGATCAAGTAGCATGCCATCAAGCTCTTTGAAACCGCATTGTAATGCTGCCGTTCTTAGCGCAGCCATATACATGCTAATGTTTTCTCCTTCTGCTTGTACTCACCACCTAAAAGCGTGTTGTCTCGCTATACAGGACAGCTTTGGGGCATAATGATTACTAAGGATTTCCTGGAGGGCTTCCCAGGAAACTTCTTTCACAGATTGTGGTGCCAATAAAACGGTGGCAGTATCGAATACAGCCGCCCCACAGAAACTTAGAAAATAAGCTTTTTCTCTGTGATTTGAAATGTCCGCCAAGTCAGCAGCATCTAAAAAACACTCAAATCTATTAATATAAGAATACCACGTCTCCGTTGTCGGATGGAAACACAAGAACAATGGAGCGGAAGGCATCTGGTTAGCCTGCTTAATTAACTTTAGTTCCGTTTGCTTCCTCTGTGATCTTGTACGCCTTCACCGCACAATCCCATCCTCGTCGCCAGTTTTGTAGATAATAGACGATGTCAGCGATCTTGATAATTAACTTTTATTGACTTGTGAATAACTTTAACTAAAACGGTTTGCCGCAAAAACAGCAGAACGGTTGTTACAGCTGACAGCACACAAGCGAGCAAGCAATGGCTGACGCGCGTGGACAGCTCCCTTTATATTGGTCGCTGTCAGCTGTCTCAGCCAATGGTAATGTATTCTGGTTCCTCGCTCTGCTCTGCCTGTCATAACACTAATTAATAATCATAAAGACAATAATATGTCTTGTTGTTGAATCTGTTGTCATTAATTTGGTCTTTTTTTATTTAATCTTAATTTTTCCTTAAATTGAGCTCCTTAACTGATATTAAATAAGTCCCGCTTTGTTCAAGAGAGATGTAAAAATATTAAACAATAGACTACATTATACATTACTTTGAATGGAAGGCACTGTAGGAACTTAAAACAGAGGTACCATAGGTGAAATAGGAATTAGCAGAGGGGCAAGGAAATTTCATGCCAATGCTTTGCCAACTCCAGGATTAATAGAGAGCACCCAGAATGCATAATTCACTATGAATTGGCAACAATCAGGCCAAATATAAGAAAAAAATAAAGAAACTGTTGCTAATTCAACCCATTTAATTTGTTAGGATTTACCTCATTTGATTAAACTTCAAAACCCATTTCTGTAGACTCAGCATTATCCAGGATAACCAGGGGCAAACTTTTCAACTTTCCTTCAAGAGGAACAATATTTTTGAGTTAAGCTTCAACAACTTTTGTGCTCAGGCCTCTGCATTTAATGCAGGCATCATAATAAGCCTTTATATCCAGATCCTTTTTTCTCTTTGCCTGATGGATGATGATGTGAATTGAACTATAACCCCTATAAGACCGTTTTTTCCTGGCAGTAGAAGGAACGATGTTCCAAAGCTCTCTTCTTCCTTGTCTTCTGTACTAAAATTTATTTTCTTTTGCTTGTTTAGAAAAGATGAGCGGAAGGAGGATCAATATGTTTATAACTGCCACCTTGTATCTTCTCTGCCAGTTCGTCCTTTGCAATGGGACTGGAGCTTCTGAAAATGAGGAATATGCAGAGATTATTGGTAAGTGCTCTTTTATTTATTCCCACAAAGCTACAGTACAGAGAAATAAAATGTCCCGGTTTAATAGGGCATATTTAAGGCAACTTCTAATTGTGGTATGCATTTTCAAAATGAATGCGTAATAATATTTTCAGCCCTGATTGAATTCCACTGGTTATCATTCATGAACCTGTTCTGTCTTAATTTGCAATTAGTCTGCAATTTCATCCATTTATATGTATGGTTTCAAATGTACTTTTCACAAAATACCCTTTTAGCAGCAAACCTAATACCAAAGCATATTTTATCTAAAATAAAAGTGTAAATTAATTATGGCAATTTATTTGCGGTATGAAATTCAAAGATAATGTAAATACAGAAGAAATGTTTTTAAAAGGTAACATAGTTAAAAAACAAACGAGTTTCCATCTGGCATTAAAATATAATCCTGCTCACTAATTCAATATTTGAAGTTACCCAGACAGTTCCTATTACTATCGAATTTTGTTTGAAAAAATAAAAGAAAGAACATTACATTAGGTGTGAAAAGAAAATAGCTGTCATGTGTATATACCGGAGGCCCAGAGAGTATCTAAAAAGGTATTATCCATTACTTTACTATTTACTATTTATTATTTACAAAGCAAATATGACAAAAGATAGAGGCCTACTACTCAATTGCTCTGACAATAAACTATATAAACCCCAAAACTTTGTATGGAATGCAAGCTTTAAAAAATTCCTAGGAATACACAGTACTTGATTGTAAGGAAGATCCTGACGTATTAATTATGTCCAATAACCTTTCTCTTGAAAGACACATTTCCTGAAGGGAATGAGTCACAGCCATTGAAACTGCCTCTTTCTTGTAAAGGGTGAAAGTCCATAACTTATTAGCAGACTGCTTGGAGATTCAGCTTGTCTAGCAGGAAAACCTTTTAGCAGGCGTGGGTGTTGGGTGGGTGGCAAGTTGTCAAATCAACCTTATGATGGGGACAAAAAAGAGACTCATTTTCTCTCAATGCGACAAGCTGTTTTGCCTTGATAATGCTCATCAACAAGAATAATTTGAACAGAGCCTTGTGATGAACTGTATAAATATAATATAAATAGAATATATAGACACAAAGCATTTCACTTGGGAGACAACAGAACAATCAGCCATAGGAAAGAGTATTGAATATTTTTTCCTGTCAAGTCAGTTTATCATAAATAGGTGATCATTTAGTTATGATTGTAGAATTAAAAGAGTTGTCATATTCTGCGAGTAAATTTGATTTGGGTGGGTGAAAAAAATGCACTTAGCAAAACTTACATGCACGAGGCTCATTTTGGTAGGAGTAAGAAATAAGGAGAGTCAGTTTGGTGTAGTGATGAAGGTAGTAGTCTAGAAACCAGGAGATTGTGAATTCTGGTCCTACCTTAGGCATAAAGCTAGCTGGGTGATCTTGGGCTATTCACTCCCTCTTAGCCCAACCCACAACCCAGGGTGGTGGTTCTTGGAGAAATACGAGAAACAAGGAATAGTAGGTATGTTTGCCATTTTGAATTATTTGTAAACAAACAAACATTCTGTGAGTTTTAGTCTTTCTTTATGCCCAAAGCCAGCTAGGTGAAATTGGATTGATCCCTACCTCTCAATCCAAGGAAAAAAGCAACAACAAACTACTTTTAAAACAAGATGACAACTATCCAGACTGATTTGAAGATATTTATCTAGTAGAAGAATACAACTTTCAATGATAATAAATTCCTTTAATTCTTACTTCAGTACAAAATTATTGAACCTCTTACAGTATATGCAACATCATTTTTGAAATATATGCTTCTCCATATTTTATAGAACTTTCTTTAAGTATTATTATATATTAATAGCTAATCCCAGTGTAAAATGGGGTAAGTACAATAGGGGAAAATGAGGAGCAAAAACTGACTGATTTAGTCCCTCAGCTAAATAGAATCTTCTGTGATAAATACGATATTTAGGTTAGGTTAGGTTAGATTAGACTAGGCAAGCTAATCAAAATGTTTTTCAGTTCTTCAGAAAAATTTTGTATAAAATTTTCCTGCCCCACCTTTCCCATAATTGTGGGAAATGATATGATGAGTTTATTCTATTATATCCAAATTAGGACTGTCATTCTAGTTCCTACTGAAATCACAGGAAAAGTTGGGACATCAATTTCAACAGCAGGAACATTCAACAAGGATAGGCTATATTCTATATTTCTTGGAAGCGGCATTATTCTGAATGTGGCTTCCATAATTGCTCATCCATTAGAACTCTTGCTTTGCTCCTATTCCATTCTGGAAAACCATTCTGTAAAAAAAGGGAAGAAGGGAAGAGACAAATGGGTAAAAAAATTTCATCTCCTTTTCATAAATTGAATCCTCTCTTGTATTTTAGCCCATCTATGAATAACAGGAATGTTGCTCTTTATGGGCATGAAGTTAATCTCCAAGGCACTATTGGGTAAACAAACCCATGTAAATATAAAAATATACTTATTTGCAATCATTACCTTGCTTGTTTTGCTTTTTGTGTTTATTTACCCTTTTTCTATTAGTCATAGGTAGGCTCTAAAAGAAAAGCAAATAGGAATTGAAACAGGTTAGTGTAACATGTAATTACAGGTCTATCATAAACTCCTACTGAAGAGCAGGACATGTATGCCATTTGTACTTGGCTGAAAGTACCATCTCCATCTTTCAAGATTTTTTTTAAAGAAATTTGCAGACAATGAAGAGGTTGACCTACTAATTTTAGCTCTAGTTAGCCAGTGTTTTCTTGTGAACAGTCCGTTCCCAGACTGCTATTTCTTTAAATTGTCTGCTTTTGTCCATCTCCCCCACAATCCACCCCCCCACTATCCCCGGCTTAGTTTCTTCCTGCCATATTCATTGCAAACATTTTGTATTGCAATCCTGTGGTTGCTGATGAGGCATCCCAAGCAGCATAGGATATGTTGCGTGTTCCTCTCCAAGGACCACAAGGGAAATCTGACCTAATTACTACCTCCCCGCTGCTGTGGAAACCTTGGGAGAAGTGTGCGTGTACATGTTGTCCTCTTGTTGAAACTAATGTAGTTACCTTGTGATGGAGAACTGTCACGTATGGAGGAAAAAGTTCAAATATACTGTTCCACCCTCACTTCTATCCTGCTAAAATGAGCCCAGCAGAGTACAAGCACAGTAGTGTGTTTCCTATGGAATTTCTGCAACTCAGCAAGTATCTTTGTTAGAAAGATGTCCAAGTCCGGTATATTTTTATTACTGAGGAAATGCTGACCTTTTGTATCTCCCATATGTTTAGAAGTCTTTGATTCCAAAAAGGAAATCTCCAATGTTTGAAATAGAAACAAAAACAGCTGCACTTCACGCAGTGTATAAATAATGACCAAGACAATGGAAAAACTAGGATGTTGAGTTTTTTTGTCATTCGCAGAGCGACCAAGAATAAGCATACTCTTTGTGCCTTAAGGGGCCAACAAAATAGTCTAAATATAGTTTTGGATGAAAGATTAGGAGAGCTTCCATCAAATAGTAAAATTAATCTCCAGTGTTTTGATATATTTGTTCTATTATATTGCTTCTGAATTCTTTGACAAAAATACAACACCAGGAAATTAAAGAAAATTCTATTTCATACTCACAGATTTTACTATCTAGTGAGGCAGAGGAAAGCTGCTTTCTCTTCTTTTTCTTTCCCTGAACACAAAGCAGAAGGAAACTAAGATGCCAAGATATGCCAAGAATCAAACAAAAGAACAAATCCTTGGATGAAAAAAACTATTAATTCTCTTCCTTCTGTGTAAACTATTATACTCATAAAAGCTAATGGAAACTTCCAAGTACTGTGTGCAATTGCACCATTTATTGGGAATGTGTTAACTATTAAAAACACCAAATGTGTAAAATAGCAATAGCGCTTAGACTTAACTGTGTAGACTTAAGTACCACTTCACAGTGCTTTATAGTCCTCTCTAAGCGGTTTACAGAGTCAGCATATTGCCCCCAACAATCTGTCCTCATTTTACTCATATCGGCAGGATGGAAGGCTGAGTCAACCTTGAGCCTGGTAAGATTTGAACTGCCAAATTGCAGGCAGTTGGCAGGCAGCAGAAGTAACCTGCAGTATTGCATTCTAATCACTGCGCCATCGTGACTCATAAATTGGAATATATTTCTAAGGGGCTACAAAAGCTCTTGAAAATAGAAGACCTTGTCTTTGATTTGAGTTCATTCAGCTCAGACTGAGTTTTCTCCTAAACTGCAAATAGCCTTTTGGGGTATAGAACAATTAAAGAACAATATCATTGGATTCCACTTAATAAAAATGAGGCATGTTTTGAAGTAATAATGATGTAAAATCATTGACTTTGCCAGACAGACAGGGCTAGTTCCCACAACTCAGACATATGACAACCCCTCCAATCTGTCTTATACAAGGTCATTGCCATGTTGATCAAGCTCACTATAAGATAATAAGTTTCCCACAGGACAAACCCAAGTTAACTGGTAAACCACAAAAAGATGATTCAATAACAGACTCAATATGCAAAATAGATGCAGCATCTACCCACCCTACATGTGAACATAGTGAATCCAGATTTGATTGTGCGTTCAGGTTTTTAATGTCATTTAAACATCGTTGAGATTTTTTTTTAGAAAAGAATATTTTTTTCCCCAATTATACATGATAGATCTCACTAAGCTCCCATTGTTCATGGATTCCTTCTCCCTGCCCTCCTTCTCTTTGGGGCATGAAATGTATCCCATCCATTGTACTAAACAGTTTATACTCTTATGTTCCTTCCTGGTAAGAACAGAGGAAAAGTGGGAGCCACAGATGAAGCGCCAGCTTTAGGCCTATCCTGACCAGCACTGGTCTGTGGCACAAACACACAAAGCCCCATTGGATACAGGCAGCAGATGAAAACACATCCCTTCCAGTCCATGGAAAAACCTCTCCACAGAACTGGTCCCTGGGTGCCCAAAGGATTGGGGGCCACTGATCTAAACTGACAGCAACTGCAAGGAAGAAAATAATCAAAATGACTTCCTGGGGAAAATCCTAGGATGGGATCAGGACAGGGGAATAATTCAAGAGGAACTTGTTTGACAAAAGCAACAGTATTTGGCTTGCATTCAGGATCAGATTAGTCTTGCCCTGAAATATGCAGAACTCTGATTAAGGCTCCTATTTCATTGGGAGTGGTTGGAGTCTGAATTTAGCATTGTCCAGCTATAATGATGCATCTTAATCAGGTAATTCTCGGTGGCTTACGAAGGACATTGCTATAATAAAATAGGAACAGCAATAGCACTTAAGATTTATATACTGCTTCACAGTGCTTTACTGCCCTCTCTAAGCAGTTTACAGTGCCAGCATATTGCCCCCAACCATTTGGGTCCTCATTTTACCAACTTTGCAACCTTGAGCCCCATCAGGACCGAATTCCAGACTGTGGGCAGAGTTAGCCTGAGTACTGCATTCTAACTACTGCTCCTCCTATAAGGTGACACCAAATTAGAAGCTGTTGAGATATCATTGAATAGCATGTCTTCTTTCTAACATCCTGATCTCATCCCCTGTGGAAAAAGGCAGGACCATCTGGATCTCAAGTGCCAGGGCACAGAAGGCATGTTTCCTGGATTGTACTAAATGACATTGTTTTGCAAAGGTGACTTGGAGGATACCAACTCTAAAAGAACAGAAAGAAACAATGGATTTATTGGTCTCCTTTGGGGATTGGGAAGCCTAGCCAATTAAATTTTAGCTTGGATCGTGCTCCAGGAGAATTCCCGATATCAACATTTTGCAGAGTTCCTAGCTTATTGCACCGTCTGATTTCTGGTGTTTCCCCATTTCACCAGCTGGCAAAAGCTGTCATACCTCACTGTTTTCTCCCTGGACTCCCCAGCTGCTAGCTGACAATTTTACCTTTCTCCCTTGGGCCACATGGAGCTCATGCCCACATTCCCCTGTGGTGAGTTGATTCATTGGCTCCAGGCAGGGAAAGAGAAGGCCGTTGTAGGATTTTGAGCCCTGGGTGCAATATGGTTGTTATAAAGGTAGGCTTTGACTTATAACAATTCGCTTAGTAGCCGTTCGAAATTACAATGGCTCTGGAAGAAGTGACATGACCATTTTGCACGCTAATGACTCTTGCAGTATCCCCATGGTCATGTGATTTACGTTCAGATGCTTGGTAACTGGTTCATATTTATGACGGTTGTCATGTGATCCCCTTTTGTGACCTTTTGACAAACAAAATCAATGGGGAAGCCAGATTCACTTAACAACCATGCAACTAATTTAACAACTGCAGTGATTCACTGGACAACTTGGCAAGAAAAGTCGTCAAATAGGGCAAAACTCACTTAACAAATTTCTCACTTAGCAACATAAATTTTGGGCTCAGTTGTGGTCGTAAGTTGAGGACTACCTGTGTATATAGAAAATAAAGCTACTTGGGAACAATTAACTTCTGAAAAGTGGGGAAGTTTTCTTGCTCTTAAGCTTCATAGGAAAAGAACCAAGAAAATTAAAATATCTCTGTTGACAGATGTGTACTGTGCACATGAGTATCTTTTCCAGATTTTGCATTGGCATTAAAAAGCTGCCAAGCAGTTTGAAAAAAAAAAAGGGGGGGTGGCTTCATATCCTTTAAAAGAATAAGGTCCTTAAACACTGATTACATCTCATCGCATCTTTTTTTAAAAAATACTGTATATATAGATCTGTATCATCTTAAGATGTGCTAATTTGTCATTTGTAATCTTCAAAGGAAATGAGTAAATGAAAAGTGTGCCTGACACTTTAATTTTGTAACTGCCAGGGAATTAATGGCTCTTGAAGTGTAATTTCTAAGCAGATGCTGCCCCCTAGAGATTAGTTATACTTCTTTAAGGCTCAATAATACCTAATCAAATGGTTGAATGAAGGAAGCTATATGCCTATATAAGGATGCAAAGACAAAATATTTTAGTTTCATTTAAGAGATAAAAATTGAACTTTATAGTAATGTAAACATACATAGACAAGATATATAATATCTTGCTGTAAGTATGCTATATGTAATATAAACATTCAGTCCTTTTTCATGCTAATTTGTAAGTGAAAAAAATATTGTACCAATGAACCTACTTTTCAGCCTTTTGCTCATGGTCAGTGATATTCTTGTTTCTTTTTATAATTTTATAATTTATAATTACATCCTACAATAAGCATAGTAATTATGCTTTCTGTGAAGAGGAAAACAAGTAATTAAAAAACAATAAGCGAGGTTGAAAGGGGTAATGTGAGCCACGAATTGACAAAATGAAAGCTTATAGTATAAGCAGTAGTTATAGAAAGAAAGCCATAATAAGAAAAATAGAATTGTTGATCTGCCATCCAGGCAAAGAGGCTTTAGGCTCTTCCTATGTCTTGATAATCTCCCAGTGTGTGGCCAGCAGTTTTAAGCAAGTGAAACCTTTCTCATTCCAGAGATTGGATTGAAGAGATTAGATGCCATTTGTCAGAAATGGTGTAGGGTCTCCCCCTTGGGTGGGGGTTTGGACTAGATGATCTACAAGGTCCCTTCCAACACTGATTATCTGTTATCTGATATCATTGGTGCATTTGGTAAGGTACCTTTATTTTTTCTAGTGCTCTTGAAAAACTATATTGAAACTAGCAAATAATATATTTATGGGATAGGCATAGTGAAGGACTTTGCAAACTCTAGCATATGCAGCATCCTCCAAACAGCAAATATAACTGGGGTTACAAATTGGCGTGAGAAGAGCTGTAAGCCATAATCATCACAATTATGACAAATCACGGCTTGAACTATCTTGCTTTGCATGTAATGAGTCTATCTCATATATTAGTTTCACCTTTTAAGTTGCATTACTGAAATAAATGAACTTTTGCACAATATTCTAATTTTTT
Organism: Bungarus multicinctus; assembly: GCA_023653725.1. Classification (NCBI taxonomy): domain Eukaryota; kingdom Metazoa; phylum Chordata; class Lepidosauria; order Squamata; family Elapidae; genus Bungarus; species Bungarus multicinctus. The sequence continues at coordinate 9,978,113 of CM042838.1, forward strand.
GAGTTTCACCTGTATATATATATATATATATATATATATATATATATAATCTTCTATGTTCATATATTTAATTTCTAATTTCCATTTTTCTTTTCCAACCATTGATAAAATAATTCCCATATCATATAATATTCAGATTGTTCTTTTCCTTTAATTGCCAGTGTTAATATATTCATTTCTGCACGTTCTAATATTTTCCTAATCACATTGTCCTCTATCAGAATCTTTTCACTTTTCCAATTTTGAGCAAATACTATTCTAGCTGCAGTTAATACATGAATAATTAGATATGTCTTTTCTTTACTATAACTTTCAGGTATCATCCCTAACAAAAAATATTTCAGGTTTTAGGTCAATATGTTGTTTTATCATCTTTTCCAACCACGTGTGTATTTTTGTCTAATATTTCTTAACTTCAGTCATGACCACATGTGCTAATATGTTCCGGGTGTCTGGTGACATTTTCAACATTTAGCTGATTTATCTTTAAATATCTTTGCCAGTAGATATTTGCCACCTGTAAAAATCTTATATAAATTTTCTTTGTATACTGTTGACATTGTTAATTTATAATTTCTATCCCACAGTTTCTGCCATTTATCTAATTCTAGCCAAAAAATTTTGTCCACGCTATCATCGTCTCTATCATTTGCTCTGCTTCCAATTTAACACCTAATAACTAGTTATACAGTTTTTTATCAGTTTTTCTTCTGTTCCTGTTAATATTTTATCCAATTCTATCAGTTCTTTATAAAAACCCTCTGCTTTCGCATCTTTTTCATAACTAGAATGTATTTGCATATATGAATATCAAACCATATCAAACTCTTGTTCATTTAATTCTTGCTTCGTTTTCTTTCAAAATATCCAATGTTTCAGGATTTTCAACTGCTTCTCTCAAGAGCAAATTCTGTTCTGAAGTAAATGTGGATCAAGAAATAAATACAATTCAGATTGCAGTCTAAATGCCAGGCTAAGCAAGTGCTTTTTTTCCACTAAATAAACTAAAATGTAGATTTTAGATTCAAGAGTTTTACATCCAATAGAAAAGTTTTATTTTATGATACTGCTGGATCCTATATGAATAACAGTTAAAAATTAATTAATTGTGGTTATTTTATTCCCAGGGCAATTGCACAAACTCATTTGATTTTAGGGCATAATGGTATTCCTAGATAAAGAATGAAAACCAGTTTGATGCAGTGGCTAGGGTACCAAGTTAGAAACTAGGAGATGTCAGATCCTGACTTAGAAATGAAACCAAATGGGTCACTTTGGGTCAATCATTCACTTTTTGATCCAAGAAGGAGGCAAGGATAAACAAAACTTTACTAAAGAAAAATAGAAGGAGGAAGGAGTGTTGTGTTGTTCAATTCATAAAAATAATAAAGGCATTATTAAAAAAAAACCTATAGGAACCTAGTCCAGGCAGTCATCAGAAGTCTTGAAGGCACACACACACACACACACACACACACACACACGGAGGGAGGGAGGGAGAGAGAGAGAGAGAGAGAGAGGTAGTGTTGGACCAAGCAGGAATATTTTGCATATATTCTCATTCTACCTCTTGGAAAAAGGTATCCTGTTTATATTCCTTCCAATACATTTGGCTATTGTACTGTTCAATTTATATCAGGCAATATATGGAATATTGTCATTTGCCTTCTTCCAGGTTTCAATTCATCCCCACTCATACTAGGCATGTCAATCTGTGCCTTGAAAGCTGATTCTGGTCCCTGCAAAGCCCTGCACACCCGCTATCATTTCAATATCCATACTCGTCACTGTGAACTTTTCAACTATGGTGGATGTCAAGGCAATGAAAACAACTTTTTAACCCTAGATGAATGTCAAGAAATGTGTATCGTAAAAGGTCAGTATATTCCTTGCTACAATTCTTCCTTTTTCTAAAGAAACACTTTTTTTAAAGCCTCAGACGAAAGCCAGTTCTTTGGACATCTTATCAGATTGTCATATTATGTACCTGCAGAATTTATACAAATATATACATGATCAGGAGGGAAGTATTTGTGATTAGGTGTAGAACTTTAACAAAGTGAGAAAGTTTTTACATTCCTCATTTAGTAACGTGTTGCATATATGCATGCAGATATATAATATATGCATGTGGTTTAAAAATGTATGTTCCTTCATTGAAAAGGAAGCATAGCCATTTTATTTCCGTTATTTTTCTTCTACTGTGTGGTGCCTTTAAAACTGATTATTGTCCTCAGGGCAAGAATATTTAATCAATAGAATAGAATAGAATAGAATAGAATAGAATATGTATGTATGTATGTATGTATGTATTCGTAGATTTTCACGGGTATAAGTATGCAGGTCTTGGCGTGTTCGGGTCTTTTCCCATGTAAGATTGAGAGTATCTTGGTGACGTTTCGACAAGGTCCCACTTGCACCAGTCTGAAGAGGGCGAATGGGACCTCATCGAAACATCGCCAAGATACTCTCAATCTTACATGGGAAAAGACCCAAACACGCCAAGACATACATACATACATATACACACACACACACACACACACACACACACACACACACACTTTAAACCATCCCAGTCACAATTATTACATAAAAATATAGATAAACATTGACTGCAAATTGGAATAAAAATGATTTCATATTTTTCCAAACACTGAAAAATTAAGGAAATTCAAGTGTCTAGGTCAGGAGTGTCATACTGGCAGCCTGTGGGCCGGATGCATCACATGCAGGTCATGCCCCCCAACTCTGCGAAATGGGGAAAACTGTCATGATACATTACGTGACAGCAACATGACACCCTGAGTTTGACATCCATGGTCTAGGTGTTGTTATAGAAAAAAGTATTTCCCTCAAACAGAAGATTCAAGAATAGTTACCACTTCAGTATATTATTGTCAGATTGTATTTTTGAGATTAAGTTTTAAAAAGCAGAAATACAAAGAAGGCAAGGATAATGTCATTTTTTTAAAAAAGCTGGATATTGCTTATTGCTTGTATGGGAGGCTTCATATCTGTTCTGGGGTAGTGTTAAGAAACATAAGAATATAGGAAACAGCCTTGCACCAAATTAGATCATTGGTCCAACTCGTTCTATTCTTGTAGTTTCCCAAAGTATCAGTGATTACAGCCATCCCTGGAGACATCACAAATTAAATTGGGTGCCATGTGCATGTGAAGCAATCTTGCACACCTGAATTTTAGATTTAAAACTAAATCAAAGATAGATATAAAACTTTGAAAAAATATTTTGAATAGTAAGTTCAATGTCTCATTTTCAGGAGGCAAAATGAACATTAAAATGAACAGTAAGTCCTACGTATTCATCAGTCTACTCCACATTTCAAAAGATGTAAATTTGATGTTCTGGGCAATTTCCATGTTTTAAACTTCAATCAGTATTAACACTACACACATAAAGCAGTTGTTATCCAGGTTTAGTAATACATATTTCAGAGATACTGCAGGTTTTGTTCCAGACTATCATAATAAAGCAAATATTGCAATAAAGTAAATCACACAAATGTTTTGGTTTCCCACTCTGTATAAATGTGATGTTTACACTGTATCATGGTCTATTAAGTGTGTAATAGTATGCCTAAAAATGAAAACCAATGTATATACTTTAATTAAAAATACTTTATTGCTAAAAATGCTAACCATCTGAGCCATCAGCGAGTCATAATCTTTTTGCTGATGGAGGGTCTTGTAAAAAAACTCGCACTAAGTGTGAAGTGTAATAAAGTGAAGCACAATAAAACAGGTTGTGCACGTATATACTAAAAGTCCAAGTGGGAAATGTATCTTATAACCAAGAAGTTAATTCAGCAGGGATTTAGCTATCCCAAAGTTTCCAGCAGAGAAAAGTACTATCAAATAGCTGGCTGGTTAAGAAAATCCCACTTTTAATAAATCTTCCTGCCAGAAAAAACAATCTTACTTAACTCAGTCCAGGCAAGAAAAAAGCACTGCTATGGGCAAGTATAATAAACATCACGAATTTGTATGCTGACCTGGAGAAGCTAAACCAGTCAGGGCCCCAGGTGCATGTTTAAGGGTGCACAAATGCAGTGTCAGGAGAAGTGTTTAACTTTAATTCAAACATAACAAAAGTCAGATGAGGAAATAAGATCCCAGTCTCCAAGGGAAAAAGGCGTAAGTCAGATCCCTCAGCCTTAACCTCCAAGAAAATTCAAAGTCCTTTTAAGATGAGAAGGAAGGTTACATCATCATACAGGCAGGGAAGGTATGTTATAGACCAGGGGTAGGGAACCTTGGCTCTTTTATCACTTATGGACTTCAACTCCCAGAATTCCTGAGTGAGCCATAAAAGGTTCCCCATCCCTGGCCTACTGGTTTTTCAGTTGTGGGGGAAATCAATTTTTGACTTGAATGGGACTGTTTAATATACAAATGTAGGACATATTCTTTATATATTCTTTATATGTCCTACATTTGTATATCAAACAATCCCATTCCAGTCAAAAATTGATTTCCCCCACAACTGAAAAACCAGTAGGCCAGGAATGGGGAACCTTTTATGGCTCACTCAGGAATTCTGGAAGTCCATAAGTGATAAAAGAGCCAAGGTTCCCTACCCCTGTTATAGACCCTTTCATTCTTTAAATGAATGAAAACTAGGAAAAGGGTCTCCCCCGTATTTCCCCCATCTTCTGGAATATTGTCCCTTCAGGTGGACCATCACTCTCCTGGCCTTTTGAAGGAATTTGAAGACCTGCCCATGCCAACTCGAATGGGGCTCACTGAGCAACACGCAACCCCAGCGGTGGTTGGCACCTTGAAGTCTCTCCTCCCTCCCCATACACATACCACCTTTTAACTTCTAACTTATTTTATTCTTGTTTTTATCTGGCTCTTCTTATTGATGCATTGATGCATTTTTAGCATTTTTATATGGCTTTTATGCTTTTAACTGTATACCGCCCAGAGTCACTCTGGAAGAAGGGCAGTACCTAAATTTGACAGATAATAAATGAATACCCATGGAAAACAAAAGAGCATGGAGTCCCACTGAATTTGGAACTGAAAAAGATGTCATGGTTCCATTTTCTGATGCCTCTGAAAAAAATGTGTGTCCATATATTTATAATGTCAATTTATAATGGCATATAAGATTTGAAAAAGAATCATGCTTATAAGATGTTTATATGTTCTGCAGCATGTATAACTTGCATTTCTCAATTTGATTACTGGAACCCTAGGAATTGCCTATAACTTGTCTAGCTGCTGAAATTAGTTTAGATGCTTTGTGTATATTTCTTACAATCACATTTTATCATTTTCAACAGAGTTTGTTGGTACTATCTCTCAATTATCTCAGCCTGCCCAGCCAGATTGAACTTAGTTGACATATTACAAGTGCCATCTATTAAAGAGTTTTATTTTATAGAACCCAGGAACTCTGGCTGTTGTTGTCCTGTAGAACAGCATTCCCACCCCCAATAACTGGGATTCAGATGGCCCTGACTCTCCTGGGCTTTAGACCTAGTTCTTCTTCCTGGTGGTGGGCCAGGACTTTGCACAAACTATTGATATGTGATTTGTGAGTTATTGTCCCCAGCACTATATGTGTGTCTTTCTTGATTTTAATTCTGATTTTTTAATTCTTGATACTTTAATTAAGTATGTTAAAGTATATTAGCTGCCAAGTGTCAACTTGCACTGCGAGATGAGTAATGTACAGTATATATTTGATAAATACATAAAATTAATATATTCAGAGGAATGCATACATAGTCCAACAATGATACTAATGGCTTGGCAGCTTCTGATATTTCTGAAAGAAAGGGATTCTGTATAGATGCAGCAATGACAAAGTAAAACTACATTTTTGAAAATAATTGTGATGTGCAAATTTTGAGAAGCAAAGGAAAAAACTGAAAACCAACCTTCATAGGACGTTTTTATTCAAAACAAGTCATCATCATCAATCATGTATATCTCTAAAACTATACACACACTCACACCCCTACATACTATATTCATATATATCGTATCAATCTATATTAGAGAGAGAAAAATTATACCGATATGAGGACCTTTACTGTTACATTTCTAGATCTAGTTTAAAATTACTTTTTCCATTACAGATGTGCCAGAGAAGACAAAGAAATTAAGACTTAAGAATGGTAACTTACTGTTTCATTATGTTTTGTCATCTTTCAGTATTAAGAAATAATTTCCTAACAGTAATATGGCTGGGTTGAGTTACTATACAGATTTTACTCAAATGTCTCAACTTCTTACTAGCTAATAAGATTGTTGTACTTATCATAGCAAACAATAACTATAATGATTTTTTGTGTTTCTTTCATCTATAAGAAGGAGAGGGCTCAAGAATAAGATCACATTTATTTATGGTATTTGATTTTCATTTTGGAGGGCTTCATATTAACAGTACAATATAATACATAATTTTTAACTTACAATGTACAATGTAATATAATTGTCTCACAATCAAGTTTGTATTGTAAAATGAATAATGAATGAGAAATGAACATTGCCAAGATAAATTATTAGTGTTTATATCACATCAACTTAATTATCCTTAGTTAATTAGGTTTTAAGTGGCTATCTTCTTTGCCTTGCACATGAATATCTTGATTGTAAAGTACCATTATCCTGAAATCCATTTAAGCCAATCAAAGCAACAGGAAAGCAGTAGCATGAGAATTAGAATCAATATGTTGCAAGACAGATATTCTTTTTTATTTTTTTTTATTATTCAGAAGGATATTTTTACTCATAAGAATCCACAGTTTTGGAAGAATTGCATTTAAGTTGATTTCATTTCAGACATTAATTTCTGGATCCAAACACTGACAGAGGATAGTGCTATCTATTCTTTTTTAGGATATATAGGGAAAGAAGAAGGAAGACCTCTGAATGCCACTAACAATAAGTTTGGTTCATCCTGAACTAGACTAATTTCTTCCCGTATTACCAAAATTTGGCCCCAGGTTTAAAGTTTGAGATTAAAATGAAATGATGCAGAACATTTCACTGTAATTAGACTAACATAGATATAGTGCGCATACTGTTGGATTAAAAGTGGGAGAACCAAGTTCATATCTATCCCCAGATTTATTTATTAAATTCATATGCCATCCATCTTATTGTCAAACAACTGTGGGCGGGTTAAAACATCATAAAACAACAATATAAAACAATTAGGATGTTAAAAACATACGACAGATCACTAGGTAACTTTGGGCCAATTATTCTCTCAGCCCAAACTGATTCACTGCACTGTTAGCATAAAAAGTGGAAGGAAGAAGTGGTATGTATTTATGCTACCTGAAGCTCTGAAGAAAAGGCAGGATATAAATTTTTTAAATAACAGAATGAGAAGTTAGATATTTAATTGACAAATTTGGCCAAGTTATCATTATGCAATGTTTTACACCAAGAATTTCAAACTATTGTCCATTTTCCAGCTGCATTAGAAGTTGTAGCAGCTGTTCTTACTTTCAGTATTGTGGTAAGATCATTTTTGTAGCATACGTTTGAAGACTGCATAAATATAACTCAGGGGCTCAGGGGAGGGCTCAGGGGAGGGGTGGGGGGGTGGCGGTGGTTATTAAGGAAGATCTGTGTCCTAGGGAATCCACTGTTCCTCAGACAACTGGATGTGAATCCCTTTTTGTGAAATGTGGTTCCGGGGTTCAGGTGGGCCTATTGATCACATACCTGGCTCCCTGCTATGTGACTTCAGCCCTGCCTGAGCTGCTTGAGATTATAGCCGGCTTGGCGGTTGAGACCCCCAGGCTTATGGTCATGGGGGACTTCAACCTACCCTCTGCCGGTGAGACCTCGGGGATTGCTCAGGAGTTCACGGCTTCCATGACAGCCTTGGGCCTGACCCAATTAATTCGGGACCCCACACACACTGGGGGTCACATCTTGGATCTGGTTTTTGTCTCTGATCAGTGGCAGGATGATCTAGGTATGGGGGATGTTTTTATAGAGTCCCTGTCATGGTCGGATCATTTGCTCCTTAGGATGGACTTCCATTCTGCACCCCCTCGTCGCAGGGAGGTGAGACCGACAAAATGGTTCCGCCCCAGGCGCCTGATGGACCCGGATAGGTTCCTGATGGAGCTTGGGCCGTTTCCCGAGACTCGCACACACGACTCGGTTGGGGACTTGGTGGCCACCTGGGATAGAGTGGCTGCTGAAGCCCTTGACCGGATCATGCCCTTGTGGCCTCTGACCCGGTGCCGATCCCATTTGGCTCCTTGGTTCTCCGAGGAGCTGAGGGAGATGAAGCCCCGGAAAACACGCCTAGAGAGTAGTTGGAGGACCAGCCGCTCCAGATCTGACCGAACACCGAAACACTTTTAGGGCGTATTTAGTGGCGATAAGGACGGCAAAGCGATCTTACTTTTCCGCCCTTATTGCGTCCGTAGAAAATTGCCTGGCCGCCCTTTTTAGGGTGACCCACTCCCTTTTGGATGTGGGAGCGCAGGAGGATCCCTTGCAAGGACGGGCCGAGGATTTTTCTCGATATCTGCAGGACAAAATCACTCAGATCCGGGATGGGCTGGACTCTGACTGGGCATCTCTGGGCAGGGGGGCAGGGGCGGATGTCGGTGAGGTCGTGTGGGTTGAGTTCAATCCTGTGACCCTGGAAGACGTGGATAGGATTCTGGACGGGCTTAATGCCACCACATGTTTATTGGATCCGTGTCCCTCCTGGCTGGTTTTGGCCATTCGGGAGGTGACACGAGGTTGGTTCCAGCGTATTATTAACGCTTCCTTGAGAGAGGGGCTTTTACCCGTCGCCTTGAAAGAGGCGGTGGTGAGGCCCCTCCTCAAGAAACCGTCCCTGGATCCAACACTATTGTCGAATTATCATCCGGCCTCCAACCTTCGCTTTGTGGTGAAGGTTGTTGAGAGTGTGGTGGCACGACAGCTCCCTCAGCACCTGGATGAAGCGGTATATCTAGATCCCCTCCAATCAGGTTTCAGGCTTGGGCACAGCACGGAGACGGCGTTGGTCGCATTGGTGGATGATCTCTGGAAGGCCCCGGACAGGGGTTGTTCCTCTGTCCTGGTCCTGTTAGATCTCTCAGCGGCTTTTGATATTGTCGACCACAGTATCTTATTGCAGCGGTTGGGGGGGCTGGGAGTGGGAGGCACTGTGTTTCGGTGTTCTCTTCCTTCCTCTCTGACCGCTTGCGATTTGTGTTGGCGGGGGGCAGAAGTCGGCCTTGAAGCCCTTGTTTTGTGGGGTGCCTCAGGGGTCGGTGCTCTCGCCCCTTCTGTTCAACATTTATGTGAAGCCGCTGGGCGTGATTATCCGTGGTTTTGGGATGGAATTCCATCAGTATGCTGATGATACTCAGCTATACATCTCTACCCCAGGCCACCCCAACAAAGCCGTTGAAATGATGACCCGGTGCCTGGAAGCCGTACAAAGTTGGATGGGTCTTAACAGGCTTCGTCTCAACCCGACCAAAACTGAGTGGCTGTGGTTTCCTGTGCCCAGATACAGCCAGCTCATTCCATCGCTGGCTGTGGGGGGAGAGATTTTGACCCTCACGGAGAGGGCACTCAATCTGGGTGTCCTCCTGGATGTACGGCTGTCGTTAGAAGATCATATTGCGGCTGTTGCCAGGGGGGCCTTTTGTCAGGTCCGGCGGATCTGCCAGTTGCGGCCCTTTCTGGATCGGGGCGCTCTTTGCACAGTCACTTCTGCCCTCGTCATCTCCCGCCTAGATTACTCTACATGGGGCTCCCCTTGAAGAGCATCCGGAGGCTTCAGCTGGTGCAGAATGCGGCCGCATGGGTGATTTTGGGGGCTCCTCAGAGCTCCTGTGTTACATCGCTCCTGTGTAAGCTGCACTGGCTTCCGGTGGCCTTCCGGGTGCGATTCAAGGTGTTGGTAGTCACCTTTAAAGCGCTTCATGGCTTGGGACCCGGGTACTTAAGGGACCACCTGCTGCCACCATCGGCCTCCTGCTGGCCAGTGTACTCCCACTTGGGGTGCCGTCGGCTGGACGATGCCGGCTGGCGGCCCCAAGGGTGTGGGCCTTCTCTGTGGGGGCACCCTCCCTCTGGAATGAATTATCTCTGGAGATGCAAGCCATTACTGACCTGCAGACCTTCCGGCACGCACTAAAAACCCATCCCTTCCAACAGGCTGGTCTGGCCTAGTACCAATTATTAGGGTTTTAAAAAATTTTAAAAAAATTTCTGGTAATTTTAACTTTTCTATCTTGTTTTTACTGTTTTTCTCAGCCATTAATTTAATTCTTTTAAAACCTTTTTTAAATTCTATTTATTGTGGGGTTTTTTATCTTGGCTGTACACCGCCCCGAGTCCCATTGCGAGAGAGGGGGCGGTATAAAAATTTAATAAAATAAATAAATAAATAAATTTTAAGCCTGACAACTGAGTATAAGGAGGAAACAAAAAAGATACAAATCTCATATTTTTGTTAGAGACATTTTCTATCGTAGCATAGCTTTTTGAAAAATTGAGGCCATCTGGACTCTGAAATTAAATATTAAATATTATAGCAGCATAAAAAGTTTATCACTCTCTTGAGGGCTATTCCCTTAATTGTGGCTGAAAATATCAGAATAAACCAGGCCTTTAAAAGTCATCACGTTACATCTCAGGTATGGCTATCATGGAAACTGAATCAGCCATATTATTTACAAACCAAAGCAGAGTATATAGCAAGTCCCTAGACAACTGTTATGGATGATAGTACGATTACATTATGTTTCACATTCTGGATATACAAAAATCTTCCACCTATAAAACTAGAGTATTGAAGGATGTCTTAAATCTTTCCTCCTGAAGTCAACAGGACTGAGTAACATTTTACTTTAGTTTGAACTGAATGATTTTATCATGAGGTTAAGAGGGGACAAGAACAGTGGAAAGAAATGACTTTTTTTCCTCTCTGAAACAATCCTAATTCACAGAAAAACCTTCCTTCTGCCTTTTGGAAAATGACCCTGGTATCTGCCGAGGATTAATTTCCAGGTATTTCTACAACAAAGAGTCACAGCAGTGTGAAAAATTCCAATATGGAGGTTGCCTGGGAAACCAAAACAACTTTAAATCTTTGCAAGAATGCCAAATTATCTGCCATAACAGGGGTAAGTGGAGCCATTACTTGGTACTTAACTGCATCTATTATTGTCTGTTGGTGTAAAGCAGGAATAGAGAGTTTCTGTCCTTCCAGATCTTTATTAAAAAGTAACTGTTGCTAGCTTTTATTGGCTGAATTACCAATGGCTGATAGAACTTGGAATTAATAGAATTCAAAGCATGTGGAAGCGATAGCGTGTCTGGTGAGTTGCAACAGAAATTTGCTCATGTTCAGTTTAAAGATTGCATGTATGGGCGGTTGATAGCATATGCTTTCATAATTGGGGAGAAAAAGCAAAGATGATAAGGAGTCCTGAAGTATTTACTGAAAGAACTACATAATGAGTTAGATGAGCCTCTGTGGCGCAGTGGTTAGAGTGCAGTACTGCAAGCTACTTCTGCAGCCAGCTGCCTACAATTTGACAGTTCAAATCGCATCAGGCTCAAGGTTGACTCAGCCTTCCATCCTTCCGAGGTGGGTAAAATGAGGACCCAAATTTCTGGGGGCAATATGCTGACTCTATAAAACACTTAGAGAGGACTGTAAAGCACTATAAAGCAGTATGTAAGTCTAAGGGCTATTGCTATAAACAATGCATTAGCAAGCTAGTATGAGGTAGAACAGAAATTGGGAATTAACTCCTTTTTCAGTTTAATGTAAACAAATGTAAATGAAGTGAAAATTGCTCCTTATGTTTAACTAAATTCAAATGAAAAGAGGATTTCAGAAAATCCTTGGGGTATTAAATAGATGTTAATGACTGTTTTCTCTGTCCCAATATACCATTTTGATCAGACTTTTTTTTTAATTTCAGACCCCTCAGTCAATTCCCTAGAAATAGATGATGACCACACGGTTTTTAGTACTGTTAGTAATAATAGTGCTCCACTAATAAAGCAAGGTATGTATTAATAGTTTATGCCTGAGTAAGAATCGGGTTCACTCTACAGTTCTCATCTGAATTTTATCCTGTCATGTTTCTACTTTGCTTCTCATGATTCTGAAGGGCATTCAGTTTAAAAACTAATGGGTTTTTTTGCAAAACTTGGTGACAGATTCCTCCATTTTTTAAAATGTCCTCTTTATCTGTATACTTGCTTTTTTAAAAGCAGGTGTTTTTGCCCTCCCTCCATGGAAAAGCTGCTACTCTGTACATTCTATTGTTCTTCTAAAACCATGATGGCAAACTTATGGCACGCGTGCCACAGGTGGCACGCAGAACCATTTGTGCGGGCAAGTGAGCCCCAGCCAAACTTACCTGTATTGTGCATGTGCATGCCTCGCAGATTATTTTTGGCCCTTTTGAGGCCTTTTTCAGCCTTCCAGAGGCTCCAGGGAAACCTCTGCAGCCTTTGGAGGCCAAAAAACAGGCCCATTTTGTCACCTCCTGTATTTCTGGAAATACCAGAAGTGAAGAAACAGACAGGTTTTTCGGCCTCCAAAGGTTGCAGAGGCTTCTCTCGAGCCTCTGGGAGGCCAAAAAAGGCCTCAAACAGGCCAAAAATCAGTGCAGATAAGGGGGCGGCGGGGGGATCGCTTGTGTATGTGCAGGGTGGCACACGCATTTCCTTCTGGGTGCGCACGCACAATTTTCGGCACAGGAGCCAAAAAAGGTTAGCCACCACTGTCCTAAAAGATGGTAAAATTCCTTTTTCATCACTCTCATATATAATGCATAAATAGAAAGGAACCATAATATGTGAATATATTAAGCTTCCTTAACCAGCGTCACATAGTGTATAGTATATTATTTATTGTAACTGGTAATAGCCAAGAACATATTCAGCTCTGCTAACCAATACTGGGTATGGTAGAAATTTCTAGGAATTTCTGTTTCGGCTGTGCCACCGCACAACTATAATTTACCAAAGAAATCTCAAATTTCTAACATGCCTTTGCAGCATGGGAATAGTCACACAATACATGCTAGCACCTAGCATGTTACCTGACAGATTATTCCTTTTAAATGTGGTAGATTTGTATTTTACTGCTTTCTGCCTTAAGAAGTCAGTGGCACTACTATGTTCACATCAGGAATATGCACTTTGTCTTTAGACTAATGACTCCAAATGTCACTGAGGAAACATGGATGAGTCCAGGGAAGCCAAAACAAAAATATAGACTATAAAATCCTCAATAAATTAAATCAGAGTTTCATTTAAGTTCTGTTTCTAATTGTTACCTAACTATTTTGCATACCTAGAATTCTAGAGTCTTGAGACTAGGATATATAAATATCAGGAAAGAAATAATAAATGCTAATATGTCTGAGGTAATTGTTAGTGGCAGAAATAAATCCCTTTTGTTGTTTTTGCTCATTTTTATCTTTCCTGATTTTTTTTTTTTTGTCTGAAAGCTTTCTTTGAAAGATTTGTTGCCATTTTTTTCCTTGAGCATATGCTATACTGGAAATTGAGGCTTCTCACTTTTATGATCCACAGTTGTACGTCAGGGAGAAAGGAACAGCTGGAAAAAGACTGATCATGGTTCGTATATTTTTCTGCTGGCCATCTGCACTTTCATTCAGATGTGCTTCTGGGAACTGACTGGTAGTTTGTGGATTATGCATGCTGGCTAGAAATCTGGAGTGCATGTAAGAGAAGTCCAGGGAGATCTTCTTAATGAACTTTGGGACTGCCCATGATGGGAAAATGCTGTGTGGTTTTCTACATCCTGTCTTCATTCATCACAGAACACAGAGCCTTGCTTGGGCTGTAATCCTCTAATCCAGTAATGGGATGGAGGGAAGGCATTCTTGTGTCGGCCAAAATCCAATCAGGATGAAGGGTGGTACAGAAATGTTCTGAGTAGATAAATAAATAAAGCATTAAAACTGTTTCAAGAGTAATTGACAATACTGTTTTGTTGTTTTTGCTTAGTTTTGGTGTTGGCCCTGATTGAGCAGTTAAATACATCTCACATCTTTATGTTGATTCTTCCCCCTTGCTTTGGCAAGGACCTGCTGTTGAATTTGGAGAACCCATTCAAAACTTAAACCTATCCAATCAGAGGTACATATCGATGGGAAATCATGGTATCTTAGAAGTTCTTAATTCTAGTTCTTAGAACTTAGAAGCATTATCTTCTAAGAATATCTTGACACTCCTATGGAGGAACAGTCTAACAGAATCATAAAATACTGGTGAGGTAGTCTTCAACTCATGACTGTAATGCAGCCTACCCATTATAGTCAGAAATCATGATGCCCATTAAGTGAAGTACCCACGTAATCATCCCTGCTCTTCCCAATATGGTTGTTAAATGAACGTGTTGATCATTAAGCAAAGCATGGGGTGGCTTGGGCCCCGGAGGAGACCCTAGCTCAGGCCTTCCAAAGCCTTTCCCATTCTTAAGGCATCGCATGCTCCACTTCCTGCTCCTCAGAGACCCCACAAGCCTTGGGCCTGCTTTCCATCCCAGTGGGCCCAATACCCTTTTCCTTATCTCATGTCATGCACTCCGCACTTACCTTTTGAAGAGCTCTATAGTTTGGAAGCAAAGCAAGTTGTTTTGTTGCTAGGCTGAGTGGCATGAACCCAGAGGTGGCTACCATTTTCCAAGCAGCCACAATTTTGAAACCTCACCACGCAACCCAGCAACAAATCACTTACTGTTTTTTTAACACAAACTCCAGAGTTCTTCAAAAGGCAAGCGTACAAGTTCTTTGATAGACAAGTGTACAAGTTTTTCAATAGGCAAGTGGGTGATGGGTAAGGAAGAAAGTGTGGGGCCTGGTGGGAAGAATGGGGAGGACAAGATAGGCTGGGGATGTCCTGTAGCATCCCTGTGATTGGTCGTAAGGGCAAACAACTATGGGGTGTTTTCTGCTGGGGGGGGGGTGTCTGCTGTAACTTCAAACATTTGCTAAGTAACCAGTCGAGAAATATCTCTACATTACTCAAATACACACAAATAAATACACATACACACACGCACACGCACACACACAACGCCAGTGTATCTGCTTCTAAATGCCTAACTAGATAAAATGCCAACTAATGGAAACAATTTAATTTGCCCTTTTTGCTTGTGTTGCAATCTTCTTGATAAGTGGCAAAAATAATCAGATAATGATATGGATAAACTAGATAAAAATTTCACTCTAATGAAAGAGATTTGAAGATGCCATAAATTTACGATCTGTTTGTAAATGGCTTTAATAAGGCATGAAATGTTGCTATTATCTCTGAGTCCAGATAGTCTGGTAAAGTATTATAGTTTCTTTCTGGGTCAACTGACTCTTGTAGTATCAATCCTTAGAAAAACAGCCAGCCACCAAGTATTCTTTGGGGTAGTTAAATAATATCTCCAATTTATGACTGCTGTGTTAATGGTTAATTGCATATTTTAATGGAAAATTGTACTTCATAATTGGCTATCATAATCCTTACAGCAGGAGTATGAAATACACACATACATACACAAAGAGAAAGAGACACACAGAGAGACACACACAAACATTTGAAATTTGGAAAAAGTGTCCTGGGCAGCAGAGGAAGTTTTATGGGGAGGGAGTCAAAAAAGACAAGATGCTGGTCACAGCAATGTGATTGAAGTTCTAGCCCTTCTTATATGACTTGATGTTACATGCATAGGCAAAGAGACAGGGCTTCGGTCATGTTGCCACCACTGTCATCATGCTGTTTTTGAATGGTCAAATGGCAGTAGATAATGCTCCATTATAGATAGGAAAAATTTTATGCACAGAATTTAATCCACCTACTTAGCTACTTTCTTTGGCTTCGTGCTGTTTCTCTTTGCATGTATATGTGTGTGAGTCAGTGTGTATGTACGTGTCTCTATTGGCTTTATTCTCTTTGGTCGTCTTCACAGAAGTGTTCTGACCCAAACCCTTTTCCAATAAGACAAACAATAACCGAAGGGAACAGAAAGCTTTTAATGAGTCTTATGAATCCCCGGTTAAAAGGCTGCTGCAAACTAATTAACTTTGATAAACAAAAACCTTGCCAAAACTGTATGAGATTGCCAAGAATCACAGATAAGAAATATTTCACAACACAAGAGTCTTCAAATACCAAATTAAGATACTGTAATGTCCACGAGGCTGAGTTTTAAAATGTTTTTGCTTCCTGCAAAGAATGTTCGCTTTACAACTGGCTTTTATCTTCTTAAAGGAGGGCCCATTACCTTGCAGCTTTACTCCCGAGTCGCCCATGCTGTTGCAGCTGCTCTTTCCTGCGAGCAATCTTGCGTGCATGCGCATTTGGCACAGGCTTCTCAGGAACCTCTTCATCACTGCTGCCAACCCCCACAATCTCTGAAGGCAGCAGTCCAGTCCCTAATGGTCCTGGTCCCTCATCTGAGTCCTCACTCTCCTCAGCTGTCCACACCTGCTGCCAGCTAACCACAACAAGAGGCAAAAGAATAAATTCAAAATGCGTGCTAGGCATTAAGAAACACTTCATATTGTTCTAGGAAATGGCTCTGCTAACATAATATAGAGCTTAGAATAGCACAGTTGGAAGGGACCTTCGGGTCTTTTAGTCCAAACCCCTGCTCGAGCAGAAGACTCTATACCATTCCAGGCAAGTGGCTGTCCAATCTCTTCTTAAAAACCTCCACTGATAGAGCACCCACAACTTTTGAAGGCAAGGCAAACTCTTGCATTGATTCATTGTTCTAACAATGTTAGGAAAATTTTCCTTAGTTTTAAATTGTTCTAACTGTTATAAAATTTGTCCTTAGTTTTAGATTGCTTCTCTCCTTGTTTAGTTTCCATCCATTGTTCCTTAAAGGAAGGGGCCATGATATGCAAAGCTGTGTCATCACCCCAGGGTAGAATTAAGCCCAAGGGTGGGATTCAAATTTTTTAACAACCGGTTCTGTGGGCGTGGCTTAGTTGGTGGGTGTGGCTTGGTGGTCATGTGACTGGCTGGGCATGGCCAACTCAATATCACTCACATCGAGGCACGCATCTCCTCGCCTGGCTTCTCATGACTGGGGATGCTGCAACTGTCGTAAGTGTGAAAAATGGTCATAAGTCACTTTTTTCAGTGCCATTGTAACTTTGAATGGTCACTCCACACAAGCAAAGTACCAGTAAAGGAGGGAAAAAAAACTCCAGAGAAGTTCCTGAGACAGAAAGTCTAGTCCTGCCAAAAATGTAATAAGGGTTAACAGAGAGGCAGTTTCTGTAAGCAACACCAGAATGTTTCCTTCCTGCCTTCCTTACAGGATTAGGCCAGTAATTTCTTCTAACAACCGGTTCTCCAAACTTCTTAGAATGTTAACAACCGGTTCTAGCGAATAGGTGCAAACTGGTAGAATCCCACCCCTGATTAAGCCCCTAATTTGCGTTCTCTTAATATCAAAATTCTTTCAGTCAATCACTGAGATAATCTGGAAGTGAGTTTAAATTAAAAAGTCCTGCATGTTCTGTGCAAAGAGTATGAAAGACACTGAAGAAAAGCTTGTTCAATAATTTCATAGGAAAGGACCCCCTCAGAATCACAACATGAATCTGTCACTTTCTATTCAATGAAAAAGAAGTGTTCTCTATGTTTAGTTTAAAATGACTGAGGAAGAAATTTCCTTCCTGACATGTTATAAGCAAATTGTTATTTCATATGTTTCCACTGGTTTTTTTTTCCTGTAACCTAGCAGCATATAAATATAATTTAGGATTTTACTGAGTTTTATAAAATAATTTAAGCTTCAGATTTTTATTGCCTTTTTTTTTTACAAGCTATATGAACCTGACTAGGTTTGTATATCATAGGACTATCTGTATAATTATTTCAGGCCTAGAAAATCAAGGCCGTTGCTTTGCTTAAGTTTAATAAAACCTTCTTATTCCTCACACAAATCAGTGGCCTCTTTGCACCAAATAAACGTATTGCTGTTTCTCTTTCGTGGCTGTTTCAGAAGACAACATTATTTACTAGTTAGTTTCATGAAGACTGTATCTCTTTTGTGGTTGTCTTGTGCTTGTCTATTTGTTTTTATGCTTGAGGGCACCTCTGAAGGTATCTGGGATCTAATGATAGAAAGGACCATGAATCCAATTGTAAAATTACCCCATAAACTGCATTTTGGTTTTGTTTCCAGGCACAAGCAAAGTACAATTGTCTTTCAGCAGAAATACTACAGGCTTTGCATAACATAATGCGGTCAATGTCAGAACCTGAGATTGTTTGATTCCTCCAGAAACCTGACATTTATTGGGATTGTTGCTGAATACTGCTAATGTAATTGGACACTCTGTGTCTGTGTCTGTGTGTGTTTGATAATACCCTAATATAATATCAGTTTGCAGCAATATAATAAGGAATTAAAATGACTACCAGCTTCATTGGCCAGTGCTTCTTCTAGTTCTCAGTCCTAGTTTTCGGTGCTTGGTGCTAGTGCTATGGGGTCAGAACTCTTAGTGTCTGACCTGGCCAGAGAAGGCTCACTAGCAGAAATCAATTTATCTAGTTTTCCCCGAACTTTCAAGTCAGAGCTGCAATATACCTTCTATAAGCTTCTCATACATTTGTCTGCAGTTATCTCTTTCTTTTCTTTGTTTGGTTATCTCAAACTGTTTTTCAGTCTTCCTTCCTTGTCTTCAAACAGATAGTGTTCTTCTAAATTGGGGAAATTTCAGTAGTGCTGAATGTCATTGGAGTCTTGTAGTTTCTCGAAACATCAAAGTTTAAAAGAACAATTATAGCTGCTAGAATGCATTTTTCACAAACATGTGAAAACGGGAGGCTTATGAAAGGAGTGACCTTGTAAATGATGGAATGTGATGCTTAAATACAATTTTGCAGTGGGTTTTAATGAGATACAGTATTGCAAAAAATAAACACTCCTGTTAACATTGGTTAAGTCTAGAAACTACATACTGAATTGGAACAATGGCTAGAAGCATTACATGACCTGTCTTGGAAGTCAGATTTATTAACACAGAACAACATTGCCAGAAACTGGCAATCTAGGCTCACTTGACTGAAAATTCCCATCATCCACAGCTTTCATATCCATTGACCCTATTGGGTAGGGAAGAGGGTGCAGCTGGTCCATCAATTTGGGGAGCATGAAATAGAGATAATGTGGGTTTTTTTAAAAAAAAAAACCTGTGATTTTATCATGAAAATTCGGTTCTTTTTGTGATTTATTTTACTGTTTGTTTGTTCATGCCTTTATGAATTTCACTTCCTTTTTACTGTTATTTTTTAAGTCTATTTATATTGTATGACAAGTATTAAATATGTGTATTTCACAGTTTCATGCTTTTATGCATTTATAATCACATTCAATTTTGACACTTTCCTTTGATTTAAAAAATCTCCCCAACAATACACACACACACATACACATTTTAAATTCTGAGAACTGCAATGCAATATTGGAAAAATGCATATTTATCATAGAACCAAAAATACCACACCAGAATCCAAGATTCTATTTCTCACCATGTTTTCTTACTTACTATGTCTAGAGTTATCCCTGCTCCCTTCTCTTTGTGTGATGCCCATGGACAGAGGTCTTTGCAAAGCAAATGAAAAAAGATTCTTCTATAATCTAACTATTGGAAGATGTAGTCCATTCAGCTACACTGGATGTGGTGGGAATGAAAATAATTTTACTTCTAGGAAGGCATGTGTGAAGATGTGTAAGAAAGGTATAGTTGCAAGCATTTGTGTTGAAATATTCTTTGCTAAAGTGTTACCACAAGATCAATCTGGGTCAGTCTCTGGGACCAACAGTTTTCTCTTCCAAGTTTTTGAACTTGTACTGGAGTCCATCTTCAGGGAAATTCTCTCTATTGGAATATGTATTGGAATAGGAGAGACGTTCCCTAGAGATGGACTCCAGCACAAGTCTGAAAGCTCAGAAGACTAAACTTCTGGTCCCGGTGACTGACCCAGATTGGATCTAGCAACATTATCCTGGGACACATATAGTTGCCTTCATTCGTAAATTATTACAACTGAGTACACAAGTCACAGAAGTTTGTCATGTTATTCATTTTAAACAAACGCATGGTCTGGAAGCCCAGAACTATCAGCACAGCTGAATAGGAAAGATTCAAACTGTCTCATAGTAGGAATTTAAGTGCAACACACAAGACTTTAAGATTTCAATAACAACCAGTCAGTATGCTTTGCTAATCTAATGGGCTGGAAACCGCCTAAGATGTTGCTAAATTTTCACCTTCTTTCTCTATCAATGATACTGGCTATAACTCTTTGAATTGTATTTCGACATACTCACAAAGCCTCCCCCCCATTCTATTTTGAAGCATCTCCTTGAATGCCACATATAGCAATAGCACTTAGACTTATATACTGCTTTATAGTGCTTTACCTCCCTCTCAAAGCGGTTTACAGAGTCAGCATATTGCCCCCAACAATCTGGGTCCTCATTTTACCCACCTCAGAAGGATGGAAGGCTGAGTCAACCTTGAGTGTGGTGGAATTCGATCTGCCAAATTGCAGTAGGAGTTGCTTGCAGTACTGCACTCTAACCACTGTGCTACCAAGACAGTTGGGGTAGTGGGTTAAGCACCTGACTTAGGATCCTAGAAGCTTGATATTCGAGCATTAGTGGCGCAGTGGTTAGAGTGCAGTACTGCATGCTACTTCTGACTGCTGGCTGCATACAATTTGGCAGTTCAACTCTCACCAGGCTCAGGGTTGACTCAGCCTTCCATCCTTCCAAGGTGGGTAAAATGAGGACCCAGATTGTTGGAGGCGATATGCTGATATGCTTAGAGAGGGATGTAAAGCACTGTGAAGTGGTATATAAGTTTAAGTGCTATTGATAATGCTATTCTGTTGATTTCATTAATTCTTATTTCAATAACCTAGTTCATACTAATTTGTAAGACTATGGAATATATCTAGGGTTTTGGAAATAGGGGGACATATACAATGCACTGATCTCTATACAAGAAGAGTGGAATACACTTGTAATAAATAAAGAGAGCCTGTTTGGTGTAGTAGTGAAGGTGGTAGCCTAGAAATCAGAAGACTGTGAGTTCTAGTTCTGTTTTAGGCAAGAAAGCCAGCTTGGTGACTTTGAGCCAGTTACTCTCTGTCAGCCCAACCTTGAGTTGTTGTGGGAAAAATATAAGGAGGAAGGTATATTCGGTACATTCACCACCCTGAGTTATTTATAAAGACAATAAAGGCAGGATAAAAAAAATCTTTTTAAAAAGTCATCCGGAAGAACTCCCAATTAAAGATAGATATAACTTTTATTTATATGAATGTATGAAACCTTAAAAAGAAGAATTTGGAGAAACAACACCAAAACATCACACAGTTGCTCTATTACCTACTGTAACGCAATACTGGGGGGACCAGGCCTTGAGGGCTTGTTTAATTAAGGTCAGGGTAGGGATTATAGAAATCTTGAGGGGAATAGTATTCCAGAAGACAGGAGTCATGATAAAAGAAAGGCCACTTCCTGGGTCCCCCCACCCAGAAGAGCATGCTGTGCCTTTCATAAATAGGCTTTTTGTTTGTTAATCTTTTATTTGTCCCAATAGCAGTGTGTAGGTACATCAAAGGCATCAATATCCCTGTCATAATGCTTTCAGCTACCTGAACAATTGCTATACATTGTCAGTCTTAAATTGTTGACAGCTGGTTTTTTTTTTTTAATGTTCCCACTTCAAGGAGTTTGTAATATATAATTGGGAGAGGGGAAGAAAGCGACAAAAGAAAAGGCAGGAAATTGAGGTGGAGACAGAAAGAGAAAAATATGGCACGCTGTTTAGTACATTTCATCATTTCTTTTCTTTCCTCCCAGGTTTCATTTCAAAGAAGGGACAAAAAGGTGTCATGAAAATGCGTCGGAAAAGAAAGAAACAACTAATCAAGCTGGTGGATGGGGAAATTGTTATTGAAAGGATTTAAGCACTATATAATTAAACTGCTCTAAAAAAGTTTCATTTGAAGACATCTACTATTCTTGTATTACCCACTTTATTTAACATTGTGCATATTTATCAAGGTTTCATATAGCAACCTTTATGTCTTTCTATTCCCTTAAGGATTTGCCAGGCAGGAGCCATACTTTTTACTGTAAAATTAATGCTGTGACTTTTTTTTTCTATGATTATTACATAGAATTGCAGAATAAAAGGCTGTGACCCAGAGCTAGCTCGCTTTATCTTTTTAATCTGACACTATCTAATCACTCTGACTTGTACGTGATACAGAATTTGCTGAATATACAGCATTGTGACTGCAGGTCACACTGTTTTATTTCCATGAGGTGATTGATTTGCCTGAAGATAGATTCCACGCTATATGGATCCTTGGACAATAGAATACAGGTAATCCTTGACTTACGACCACAACTGAGCCCAAAATTTCTGTTGCTAAGTGAGACATTTGTTAAATGAATTTTGACCAATTTTATGACTTTTCTTGCTACAGTTGTTAAGTGAATCACTGCACTTGTTAAATTAGTAACACAGTTGTTAAGTGAATCTGGATTCTCCATTGACTTTGCTTGTCAGAAGTTTGCAAAAGTTAATCACATGGCCCCAGGGCCATTGCAACTGTCATAAATATGAGTCAGCTGCCAAGCATCTGAATTTTGATCACATAATGATAGGGATACTGTAATGGTTGTTAGTATGAAAAGCGATCATGTCACTTTTTTTAGTGATGTTGTATAACTTCGAACAGTCAATAAATGAACTGTTATAAGTCGAGGGCTACCTGTATAATTGGACTCCTTTGGATATACTGTAATCATTGAACCTGTATGACAATAAATACAATTTAGAAATTTAAGTGATTAGGTACTCTAGAATCAAGAAATTTAGGAAAAGAAATTTAGTTAAATATAGTTAAATTTAGCAGAGAAATGTTACATCAGCTTATTGCAAATGTAATAAATCTTGAAAATAAGATGGATGGTGTTTTGTTGCAAAAATATACAAGAAGAAATAAATAAGAAGTGCTTTCCAGGTCAGAAAAGTCACTAAGAAACAGTTTAAACAAGACTTCAATTTCATTTCAATTTCTATTTTAAAAGCCAAAGCTTTAAATAAATGCAAGGTTTAATACAACTCTGCAAAAATCTGGATTCAGTGCAAATCCCAAAAGTGCTTTTTCAAGAGGCAACTGAACTTTCTGGTTTTCCTTTGAAGATGTTTCACCAAGAAGTCCAGTTGCCTCTTGAAAAAGCACCTTTGGGACAACCATGACCTGAATGACTAAAAAATCCCCAATCCAAATGGGTGCACAATTAGCACCTTCAAAGGTTCTTTAAAGCAGTCATATCAAGATAGAGTCATTGACTGCTTTGGGTTTTTTTAGTGTAAATATTCTGTCAAAAGCTATATATAAAGCCCTGATATTTAGGCATTTGTGTATTTTACTGCAGGTTTTTAAACTCTTTTTTAAAAAGATAAATCAGACTATTTCTTTTTATTTTCTGTAAATATGTAGTACCAAATTCTATATTTAGTAAACAGTTTTGAATTTACTTTATCTCATTATCATATATAAGAATAGTCAAGCTGAATGCTGTTTTTTTTAAATATATGTTATATTCATAAATACATAATGTACTATTACATTTCTTTTTTAGCAGTTCAATGTCTTCAAGATGTATATAAATCCTCTTTAGTCTTTCTATCAAATCACTGTTTTTAATTAAACTTGAGTTGAATTAGGAAAGAAGGGCACTAAGAAATCTTTGCACCCAGGAGGAATGAAATAGAGCGTGTTAAATGATTGTGTATGGAAAAGAAGAGAGTGAACCTGAAAGAAGAATCGAGGATTGGTATTTGTGGGGAATTGTGATGAAATGTTCATTTGACTCAGAGATGGTACAAGAAAATGCTGAGGAAAGATATTTGAGTTCCAGGGAGGTTCAAGTAGGAAATAGAAATTTAAAAAAACTTCTTGGTTGTGTTACTTGAACTAAAGGGCCTTGGACAGGCCTTCAAGATTCTGTTACAATATCCAAACCACATTAAACTTTATTCCAAAATTTGTAGTAACTGCGTGTTTATTTATTTCAATTTTGAGACTGCCCAACTCCTCAGTGACTGTGGGCAACTAAATTTAAACAAAACTAAAGTGAGTAGAAGGGAATAAATAAGTCCTAGGAGAACAACCAGGTTGTGAGTAAATGACATAGCAATATAAGGATGGGAGGTTATGATGAAGAGAGGGGACATTCTAGAAGACAGGTATTGCAATCAAGTAACTGTGTCTCCCAGATCTTGCAAGATGGTAAACTAGATACGCCTAGTCTAATGAAAAGAAGGACTAGGGGTGTTACAATAGCAGTCTTCCAGTACTTGAGGGTTTGATCCATTCTCCAAAGCACCTGCGGGCAAGACAAGAATATCCAAGATAATCTGAGGAAACCCAAATTCCTAGAATAAAGGAGAAATTTCCTGACAGAACAATTAATCAGTTGAACAACTTACCTCTAGGAGTTGGAGTTGGTCCATCACTGAAGGTTTTCAAGAAGAGACTGAACAGCTATTTGTCCAGAATGCCATAGGGCTTGAGCAGGGGTTGGACTAGAAGACCTCCAAGCTTCCTTCCAATTCTGTTATAGAATATCCTACATAGAACATTGTATGTTGTTTAATAAATGGGACCTGGCATGTACTCAACCTGCTTTATCTGACCAGACAGGTATAAACATTTGAAGATAAGCAGTCCACTATCACTTCCCATTATCTTGATACTATACCTCTATGGATGCATCCCAAGATTGTATCACTACCTTTAGCAGCTGCAGCACACTGCTGACTCACACTTAATCTGCAATCTGCCCAGACACAAGACTGCTCACTTCAATAACACCAATGTTGTACATGTGCATCTGGTTTTTTTTTCAACTTAAGTGTGCAGAACTTTATGTTTCTTATGCTTAAACTGTGTAGTTTGAGATTGGATCCATATCAAGTCTATCAAAAGGTTTTTTAAAATCTTTGTCTTTATCGGAAATTTTTAAAAATAAAAGGAATAAAAAAAACCAAAGGAATGGAAAAGAAGAAAAAATATGAAGTGAATAAATGGAGAATTTATACATTTTCAATATTTCGCTAACTGATTTTAAATGACAATACACTATACAGTTTTGAAAATGAGGTTACAGTTAAAGTCCAATTATTATACAAATATCAACAGTAGTAGTCTATTATGAATAACAAAATAAGAGGTACAACTTATATTAAATTCTATTCAAGCTATTGAAGATTTCATAGTTACAATATTAAAATGTCATGTTACGAGAACCCCAAATTTCAGATAATTGTATTTGCATTCCAATACATTTTTGTTTTTTTTCAAATTGTATTTTCAGTATTGTATCCTGAAGACATAATGTCCTTTTCTAGTCTAATTTTTGAAAAAAAAAATTGGCTATTCAACCCATCTATGGCTATTGATCCATAGTTTTCATATTAATGAAGAAGTAGTAACTGTCTGGTCCCACTTTGGGATTCTACCTGACCTTAGTCTTCATTCCCTTGGTCTGAAGCAGCCAATGACTTGAACATTCATTCTGTCATGCCCCTGTCAGAATCTGACTCGGAAGCAGAAGCTGATAGGCAGTGGGAGTATGGCTGTGGAAGAAACTGGGGAAGGGCAAAGTACGGCTGGGCAGAGCCAGGGAGAGGTAGAGCAAGGGAGACGGAATTCAGAGGAAGATCCAGACCCACCCCCTCTTCTTCCTAGGGCATGCAGGGACGAACGGAGAAGGGAGCAACCTGAGTTGTGTGGCTTATGGGGGAGGAAAGGGCCCTGATTCCTTTCATTAGCTGCAGCTGGGAACACAGTGTATAAAAAAGGAAGCTGCGCGCAGCAAGATGTTGGGAGCAAATGTGAATTTATCTTGTATCGTTATCTTGTATTGTCATGTGAATCTTGCTTTCAAGTCTGAAATTCCTTCTTCTGCCCAAACCAAGCTGAATTACTTCAGCTTGGTTTGTTTGTTTGGATTTTTAGTTACTGTTTGTATGTACCTTGTTTTGGACTGAAAAACCTTTTCCTGGGTGAGTTTTTCTCCAGCTGAAGGTAACCTGGACATTGGGGGCAAAGTTGGAGATAATAAAGGGACTCTTGTTGCTTATTTGACTGTGTTGCTTTTGTGCCACGTCCTGGGTCATCACACATTTGGCATCATCAGAGGGATATAGAAAAACTTTGCCATCATCTATAAGGAGTGCTAAATGGAATAAAATATCCCATATACATCAAAATCTAATATTTTTTTAGAAAAGAAGTAGAAATCTCAAATTTCTCTTCTTTGTATGTATATCTAGAAGTACATTTAGTAGAACCTTAGTGAGTGCATCTCCAAAGGGAATATCACTCCTTTTTAATTCCAGTATTGCTTCTTTTGTCTTAATATATGTGAATTGGACAAATATATGATGTAGCAATTTTCTCTTTTGTAGTACTTATGGATTTATTGTGTATATTTTGGGGTTTTCCAAATTATCATCTATATCCATGCCAAAATAAATTTTAAGTAAAGAAATTTCCATTTCTCTTTCTAAATCCTCTTGCTAAAGTCCTCATGTATGTATGTTTGTCAACTTCTTATTATTTTACATATTTCTACTTTAGCTATTTTTAGTTTAGTTTCTGATTTGTTTAACTCTGGTTCTCTAAGGAGAACTAATGAGAGCTCCTGATATCTTGTCTGCAAATGCTAATTTCTTTATTTTTGTGTTCTAATTTAATGATTAATTTGTCTTTTTTTTTTTTATTAATTCCAGTCTCAAAAAAGTTCAATTCTAAATCTTGGCCTTTTTTTTCAATTAATTTAGTGATATTATCTACCATTGCATGAAAATAACTTGTAAAGAGAACTATAATAATAATAATAATAATAATAATAATAATAATAATAATAATAATAATAATAATAATAATAATAATAATAATAATAATAATAATAAATATTTATTTATATACCGCGCCTCTCCTGAAGGACTCGGAGCGGTGCACATCCGTACAGTTAAAACAATAAATATGTGGAAAAAATAAAACTAAATTAAACCAAGACCCTGGCTGTAAACAATTTAAAACCCTTCCCTAAAACCCTAAAATTTAATAAAAAATAAAACACCCAAAACTAAAATCAGCCCAAGCCGGCCTGGTCAAAGAGCCAGGTTTTCAAAGCACGCCTGAAGGTCCCCAGGTCCGTGGCTGTCCGTAACTCCGGGGGCAACCCATTCCAGAGGGCAGACGCCCCCACAGAGAAGGCCCTATTCCTCGGGGTCACCGGCCGGCACATAGATGCTGACGGGACCCGCAGGAGACCCTCCCTGTGGGAGCACACCGGACGGTGAGAAGAAAATGGCAGAATGCGGTCTTGTAAATATCCTGGTCTGATGCCATGGAGCGCTTTAAAAGTTAACACCAAAATTTTAAAGCGCACCCGAGAGGCCACTAGCAACCAATGCAGCTCGCGCAGGAGGGGCGTCACATGCAAGAACCTTGATGGCCCCATAACCACCCACGTGGCCGCATTCTGTACCAGTTGAAGCCTCCGGATGCTCCCATTCGGGAGCCTCATGTAGAGGATGTTACAATAGTCCAGTCGGGAGGTGACCAGGGCATGAGTGACTGTGCGTAAGGCATCCCGATCCAGAAAGGGCCGCATCTGGTGAATCAGGCGAACCTGATGAAACGCCCCCCTGGAGACGGCCGTAATATGGTCTTCCAAAGACAGCCGTACATCCAGGAGGACACCCAGATTGTGAGCCCTCTCTGCAGGGGGCAAAATCTCACCCCCAATAGCCAGCGATGGAACTATCTGGCTATATCGGGATGCCAGAAACCACAGCCACTCAGTCTTGGAAGGGTTGAGTCGGAGCCTGTTCCCGCCCATCCAGTTCCGCACGGCTACAATGAAAAACCAGATCTTCTTGATTCCAGAAGACTAACAAGGTTTGGACCAGCTGGATGTCAAGCGGATACCAATCTGTATACACACCATCATCAGAAATTATATTCCCTAGGTCCCACTAGATCAGGGCTGTTAAACTCCTTGCCCACGGGTCGGATGCATCATGTGCTGGCCACCCCCCCCCCCAAGTTTAGCGAAAGGGGAAAAGTCCCGATACGTCACGTGATGCCTCTGTGACGACGCAAGTTTGACACCCCTGCACTAAATGATGCTATTTCATGGGGAAACCTCCCATGGTCTCTGGTCCAACTAGAGAGAGGGAATACCCCAAGTTCCTTGTATTAAACTGTTATCTTCTTGGACCCAGAAGTTGTATCTCCTTTGTGGCAATGACTACCCTCAGAAAACATATCTTTGAAAAATGGGATGGCCCTGATCCCGTTAGCTTTTTTCAAGGTTTGGAAATCTTGCTGTATGTATACATACATACATACAGTACAGATACACACATACACAAACACACACTTAAAAGAAGCATTTTAAATACTGTTAACAAACATTTCAAGCACTGCCTAGACCAGATATTTTTGGTTAAGATTCAGTTCAAAGTTGGGGGGAGGAGGTCAAATGGATATTTCTTATATCAGAACTCCCTCTGTTGGTTGAAGATAAAAGTAAAAATATAAAACTTCACCCAAATTATTTGAAAATTGTTTCATAATTTATGTTTGAATAAGACAGATAAGCTAATATCTTAAAACAATTGTCTCCAGATTGGTAAAATCTTTATAAAAAGATTTTTAAAAAAATTAGTAATTTTTTACTAATTCCAATTTGCATTTAGGTTTCTAACTAAAAAAAGGAGGGGAAGAACTAGAATAAATCAAAGAATTACTCTCTTTATTCAAATGTCACAAGATACAGCTTTTAATTGTCCTCATAAGCAAGTTTTGCAGTTCTAAAATGTTATAGATGAACAGAGTGAACTTGAAAAGTTAATTAAATTGTCATCCTAAATTGTATATGCATAAATTTGCAAATCCCCAATGCAAAAAGGGAAGTTGAAAGTTCAAAGGAAATATAATGAAAAAGAAAGTAGGGGATGGTTATATGATAGTAAAGTTTAGTTAAACCTTTAAGTGTTAACAAAAATTAAAACTGCCTCTCATTGATCACACCCCACTGTATAACTGAAGATTGCTTTCAGTGAAAAAGTAAAATCTTCAAGATTTTATAGTCCTCCAAATTCATCTTCTTCAAAACAGTCCCAAACAAAATTGCTGTTCTATGGTTCTTGACAGTTAACAATAATGGTCTCTAACTTAAGACATTATCTCCACTGAAGAAATTCTGTGGACACCCTAATAAGCTGTGATCTTGAGTCTGACTTCTGAGGAGTATGCAGTTTCCCCCAAAATTCATGTCGTCTACAGATTTGATTGTGTCTTTTAAATATGAAAGTGATGAATAGTACTGGGCTTAGAACAGAACCATATCTCTCTCCATATTTACATAGATCCATTAAGGACATGCTCAATGAACTGCAAATCCATCTCACAGTAGAATAATCCACCCCACCTTGTTCTTAAGGCTATGGACAACCTAATCAAATGTCTAAGTATACTACATTCATAGCATTCTTTTAGTTTACTAATCTACTCACTCACTCAATCTATCTATCTAACTATCTATCATCTATCTCTGTGTGTATATGTGTGTGATTTTTACCCTTAAATTTGATATTTTTACTTTATTATATTTTTGGGACTGCATTTTATCAATTTTTGCATAAAAATTATAATGCTGTTTTATGATGGTCTTTGCCAAGATATTTACCAGATTTAGATAAGGAGGGAGGGGGAGGGGGGAGGGGGAGGGAGAGAGAGAGAGGGAGGGAGAGATCTGTGAAGGAGGCCTCAGAGACAATCCAACACTTAGTGGCAGAATGTAAGATTCAGGTAGGAATAGTATATATTGAATGGCACAACCAAGTATATGGCATTTATACAGGAACATCTCCATAGCATATAGGCTGTACCCTCCTAATGAGAGATCCCACAGAAGGTCATGGAGAATAAAAGGACGAAGAT
Source organism: Bungarus multicinctus (assembly GCA_023653725.1). Taxonomy (NCBI): domain Eukaryota; kingdom Metazoa; phylum Chordata; class Lepidosauria; order Squamata; family Elapidae; genus Bungarus; species Bungarus multicinctus. The sequence goes on from CM042838.1 coordinate 10,008,185, forward strand.
CCTGGGAGACTTCTGGATCTAGATGGACAGACATGGACTAGCCAATCAACCAATCATTGTGACATTATATCAGGACTGAAGTGGTGGTGATAGAAGTTGAAACTGGAGAAGTACTAGGGGCTAAAGGAGAGTAAAAGCCAAAGTGATCACAGTTGTGGTAGGAGCACTTCTCTGATTCATAAATTGGTAGAGTGGCTCCAACAGATTCCAGGAACAACGTCAAGTTCTCTGTTTGGAAAAGCAGAGTAGTAGGAACTGCTAAGATATTGGGCAGAACCGTTAAACTGCTGGGCTTCTGAAAGAGATTCTGAGATTGAGGAAGACACAGGCCACCAAGATGAGAAGGGAATCCATACATAACATAACTCTAGATTTTGCTTTCTCTCTAAGATCCCAGAGCCAATTATGTTAAGGGAAAGGGCTACTTCTTCATTAAGCTTAACTGTTAAAACTATATAGTGGCATATAGACATTTGATCATGATATACAATTGGATCAAGGTTAAAAAGAAACATTATATAAAAATCCCAATTTGGCTATCTATAATGGAAGCGATGATTCGCCCAAATAACCAAGACCTAAATAAAATGTTAAAATATAAAGATCTATTGGATATAAATGGAAATTTAAAAACAAAACAGGAGCTCCAAGAACAAGGGCTACGAATAGATTGATGGGCTTATCTTCAAATACGAAGCCGATACAATAAGGATATAAAGGATTATGGAATATATTTGAAACCACAACAATTAGATAAAATCTTATTAGGACCAGATAAAAAAAAATATTACTAAAATTTATAAGCATCTCTTAGAAGTAGAACTAGAAGAAGAAGTTGTGAAAGGATTGGACATAATATAAAGTTAGCAGATTGGGAGACTATATGGAATAGAAATCATAAATTAACAAAATCAGTAACATACAAAGAAAATGCATATAAAATGTTTTACAGATGGCACTTACCCCCTTCGAGGGGGTATAAAATGTACCCTAAACTGAATCCCATATGTTGGAAATATAGGAAAAAAGAGGGAACATATTATCATTTGTGGTGGTCTTGCTCAGAGGCTCGAAAATAATGGCTTAAAATCCAGAATTGGCTACAGGAAATTACCAATAAACAATTAGATTTAGAACCAGAGCTCTTCTTATTAGGGATCATCAAAAAAATATGTAAAGATTACAAAATACTTATTACTACATATATTGACTGCGGCCAGGATTGCTTTTGCTCAGTTTTGGAAACAGTCATTCACACCTGTAGAAGAACTGGTTATACAAAAAGTTATGAATTGTGCTGAAATGGATAAATTAATGTTGAGTTTAAAAGATAAGGAATCTTCAATATTTTATAACGTATGGGAACAATGGTACAATTGGATAGATCGGAGACAGAATAAGGACCGATGATTATTAAATATAGAACATAGAATAAGAATATAGTTATGTATAAATTATTACTATCGCACAAATGTTTGCTATATGATAATGCACCACAAACAGTTGTTATTGAATTGTATACTTTTTAATGTTTTTATGTAATAAAATTAAATAAAGTTTTATAAAAAAAAAAACTATATAGTGGTGGGGGTGGGTGGGATGTAAACTGATATATATCTGGGACAAAGACTGTTTCCTTCAGATTGCTGGTTAGTTACATAGGGTGGACAATCAGATATTTTTCATCATATGATGACTGATAACTATGACTCATTGTATCACATTGCAGATAATATTAGTACCCATCTCTCATTCCTCTATTTGAACTGTAAGGCAAATGATGAATTATTGATCTTTCCAATATCTTACGAAAAATATTTGGTGAGTGCTGATCTGTAACAATATATATATATATATATATATGTGTGTGTGTGTGTGGGTGTATGTGTGTGTGTGGGTGTATTTAATGTAATTATGGTAGCATATCAAAAGGATATTTCTTTTGAAATTTAAATGTTTGTTAGAGATGCTAAGTTGCGGTAGAAGGAAAAATTGCATTGGTTTAGGTTTAGGCTTTAGGTTTTATTTAATTTATATACCGCCCCCTCTCCCGTCATCCCATTGGAGGGATGGCTTGGAATGTTATACAGAAAATTAGATTGGAATAGAAAATAAAACTGATGGACCTCCCTTACTTTGGCGAGTGAATAAGGAAATAAACAGATTGTCAACTATTGCTATTATATATGGCAGATTAATATACAGAAAATTAAATAACTTTTGAAAAAATGATTAATATCTCCGACTCTCTTCATTCCCCCAGCACTTTAAACAGTAAAACTCTTTTGAAAGATTACTGCAATTTCAGGAAGCTAAATATACTTGATTAAAACTTAGTATGTTTTAGAATTTGATTCTTTAGAGTATTCATCACTGCTGAATTCAGTGTTGGACTGTTACAATTCCAGTTATACATGGGCAAGCAAGCATATTTCTCCAGAGGGATTTTAGAATATCTGTCCTGTAGTAATTCCAAAGGCAATTATTATGCTTTGCCCAGAAGAAAGTTTTTCTTAATTTGGGGAATGTCAGTAAAGAGAGATAATTGGCTGTTTCCCAAAAGCCCTTTGTCACCCAAGTCCTATTTCTCTGTGACAAGCTACTTACTGCCTGAAGTTCAGTGTCATCAAATCTTTGAAGAAGTGTGCATTTGGTAAGATCATAGCCCAAGAATCGTAGAAACTCTAATGAAAGCTGATAAGTCATTTGTTTTTGTTCTATGACATCGTTCAAGCTTAAGGAGCATTCAGTGGTCATTATTAATGGGGATAGTCCTGAGGAGAAGAACTGGACCTTCTGTCGGCAGTTTAACATCAATCTCCATGCCCTAACTTCAGTTTTACAGATCCCTATTTTTAACCTGACTGTTTTGGAAATGCCTCTGGGTACTACAAGCAAAGATAACAGAAATTTAGTTTGGGGCACTAAAGAGATATTAGTCCTAGCACAAGATTCACCTTGATTCAACATAGTATTTGGGCTAAGGTTTCAGCTTGAAACTGTGTAATATATAGCAGCTCACTGTAAAATAAAAGATTTTTGACTATTTTGGGCAACTGAAAAAGCAACTATATACTGAATTGTACTTAAATACTTTAAAAATACTGTACAAATTTCATTCCAACCAACATTTCGGAAAACAAAAAGGGAAATTGGTAAAAGACCTTACTGCTTTCATAAATCTAATCAAGATTAAATAAAATAGATCTTTAAATAAAAGATCTATTAACATCTATTATTTTAAAAAAGTTTAACATCTAATATGTTTTGGCGGCAGAAGAACGAGGCACACACATTCAGTGATTTAGCTCTTTTTGTTTATTGTAGGAGTGCGAATGCTGAAGAGCCGCGGCAGCCTTTCTTATACAGGCTGCTCGCGGCTCGCCAGCCAATGACAGGGGTTTGAAGTTCCCGCCGAAACAGTAACCAATAGAGGGTGAGTATTTCAAATACAAAACACCCCTCCCCTCTTGGTTCAGTCTGACCAATCAGGAGCTCCGCCTAGGTGACGTAGTCACGTAAGTAGGCAGGGCTCCTGTGGGTCCGACTGGACCTGCGCAACTCATTCATTTCATCGCCGACAGCCGGTGCGGATGGACTTGTTGGTCCTTCCGTCCCTGGTCGGGGAAACTTCTGGAAGGTCAAGCCGGCCAGACCGCTCCTAACGGGCTTTGCTCGATTAGTTGAGACGGCTAGGCCGCTCCCTTCCTGGATTGGATTATCATCGCCATCAGTTGGGTTTTTGTTGTCGAGGAGTTCTTCAGTCTCAGGTGCATAGCCGCGAACGTCAACCGGGGCTAGTGTTGAGGGTGTTTGTAATAGTGTTAGGTCGTCATTATTTGTTTGAGGATATATTGTTTCTTGAGTGATTGGTTGATCCCCTTCCCCCCCAGGGTTTTCTTGAGGCCTGGTAAGGGTGCGGGATCGTAACTGGTCAATATGCCGTTTCCATTCTCTGTTGTCAGAGGTGGTAAGGCGGTATGACCATGGGCCCGTGATTTGGGTGATGGTGGCTGGCACCCATAAGGGGTGTCCCACGAAGTTCTTAGCGTAAACTAAGTCTCCAATTTTAAAACTGCGGAGTCTGCTAGACGAGTCTACTGGTTTTTCGGTGGAGTAGGTAGGGTGTAGACGGTCCAAAGGGGAGCGCAGTTTCCTCCCCATGAGTAATTCGGCCGGGGTTTTGTTTGTAGTTGTGCTAGGTGTGGTGTGCTGAATTGATAAGAGTTTATCAATGCGTTCTTGTATAGGGCCCTGGCCTAATTTGCTGAGCGTTTCTTTGGTAAATCGAACCATGCGTTCAGCTCGTCCGTTCGCTGCCGGGTGAGCTGGCGCGGTTAGGGCATGCTGTATGCCCAGACTGGCTAAATACCCCTCAAATGTTGTGGAGGTGAACTGGGGCCCGTTGTCCGAAACCAGTACATCAGGTAGACCGTGCGTGGCAAACAATTTACGGAGCTGTCTAATGACAGCATCCGAGGAGGTAGATTGCATCAGGCTGACCTCTAACCAGTTTGAGTAAGCATCCACCAGAATTAGGAACATGCAACCCCTCATTGGACCTGCGAAATCTATGTGAACTCTCGACCAGGGGCCCCTGGGCAGTTCCCATTCAGCGATAGGTGCATGCGGGGGTGAGGGCCGGGATTCTTGGCATGGTTTGCAACCCGCAACCCAATTCACAATATCCTTGTCTAACCCTGGCCACCAAACATAACTTCTAGCCAAACTCTTCATCTTGACCACTCCCGGATGTCCCTCATGAAGCAGTACCAAAATTGGATCCCTCAGTCTGGGTGGAATAACAACCCGATCCCCCCAAAGTATGCAACCTTTAAGCAAGGAAAGTTCGGTTTGCCTCTGTTTAAAGGGTTTCATGCAGTCTTGTAATTCAGACTCCGGCCACCCTTTAGCGATCCAGGTGGCCACTCTGTGAAGTAGGTGGTCTTTGGAGGTTTCTCGGGTGCTGTCTGCAGCTGTCATTGGAAGGTTTGGTATAGCTTCGATTTGCAGGGTGGATACGCTGGGGCAAGGGTCGGTATCAATGTCTGGCAATGGGCAACGGCTCAAAGCGTCGGCGTGGGTGATAGACTGTCCGGGTCGGTAGAACAAGGTATAGTTATAAGCAGCCAGAAACTCCGACCATCTGGTCATCCTAGGGGACAATATGTTAGGGGTAGCTTTGTCCCAAGCCAGGATTCCCAATAGCGGTTTGTGTTCGGTTATGACAGAGAAGGGTCGACCATAGAGGTATTCATGAAAACGTTTAATACCGGATATGATTGCTAGAGCTTCTTTGTCCAGCTGACTATAGTTTCGCTGGCTTTTGGACAATGTTTTAGAATGGAATGCGATAGGAGCTTCCCTGCCATTAGGTAGGAGGTGGCTCAGGACTGCTCCAACCCCAAAAGGCGATGCATCGCAAGTTAATGTTAATGGCAAAGTCTCGTTATATTGTATCAATACCTTGGTCGATGTAATAAGGTCCTTGATCTTTTTAAAAGCTGCGTCTTCCCGACTGCCCCACTTCCAAGAATTGTCTTTGTCAAGAAGCCTATGTAAAGGTTCCGCAACCGTGGCTTTCTGTGGCAAAAAAACATGGTAAAAGTTTATTAGATCTAAAAAGGCTTGCAGTTCCCCTTTGTTAGTAGGGGTGGGGGCATCTTTGATTGCGCGGACTTTTCCTTCTGTGGGGTGAATACCATCGCCATCGATTAGATATCCCAGGAATTCAATTTTATCTGTGATCAGCGTGCACTTTTCTCTTTTAACTTTGAGTCCGGCTTCTGTGAACTTGGTGAGGACTTGTCTTAGGTGGTCTCTCAGTTGCACCCTGTTTTTAGCCACAATCAGGACATCATCAAAATATGGAATGACTCCCGGTATTCCGTGGAGGAGACGTTCCATTAAGCATTGAAATATGCCTGGTGCCACGCTAACTCCAAATTGGAGCCGGTTACATTTAAAGGCTCCACGGTGCGTAACAATTGTTTGGGCTTTGGCTGTTTGGGAGTCTACAGGCAGTTGTTGGTATGCCTGGGCCAAATCGAGTTTAGCGAAGATTCTTCCGCCTTTTATGGAATGCAGCAAATGCTGAACGACTGGAACGGGATATGCACTTTGCTGCAGTGCATGGTTTAGGGTAGCCTTATAGTCCCCGCAGATACGGATTGACCCATCCACTTTGATAGGGGTGACTATAGGGGTCTCCCATTTGGCATGGTCTATGGGTTCTAGAACCCCTTGCTTGATTAATTTATCTAATTGTTCATCGATCTTAGGTTTTAATGCAAAAGGTACATGCCTTGCTTTAAGCCGAATTGGGGGCACCTTTGGGTCTAGGTTAAAGGAAATAGGGTTACCCCGGTACTTGCCTAGGCCGCCGCTGAAGAGGTCTTGGAATTCTCTGACGAGGTCCACCTCCCAATCTGTGTCCGCAATGTGGTTAACGCCGGTCATCCCGATTCCCAACGGCTCGAACCATTCAAGTCCTAAAAGGCTGGGTCTGTTCCGGTCGACTATGGTGAGCGGTAGAATTTCAGTGTGGTTTTTGAAGGTGATTTGGAAATGCCCTACGCCGACTACTGGTATTCTGTTACCTTGATAGTCTTTGAGTGTTAGGTTTTGAGCCTCTAACTCGCCTCGCTGGATGTCTGGAATTAATTTCTTTATGGTGGCCCATGAGACCATTGAGAGGAACGATCCCGAATCCACCTCCATCACACAGTCTTGTTCCTCGATTTTCACTTGAATGTGGACTTTTCTCACATTTCTTGTGTTAGAGTGGCCGATTATGACCGTTTGATGGGTTTCCTCTTTTCTGTAATTTGTCTCTCTGTTCCGTCTTTGTCTTCCCTCCAAACTCCAACGACTGTTCGACTTCCTCTCTTTCTCTCTTTCTCTTTCTCTTTCTCTTGGTGGTGGGCTGCCTTTTCGCCGTGGGCTGTAATTTGCTCTAGACCGGCATACTCTAGCGATATGCCCCTTCTTCTCGCATTTCCGGCAGATGGCGTCAATGAAGTGACATTCTGACCGGGGGTGGTTTCCTCCGCAACGGTTGCATTCGAATTCGAATCTTCTGCTTGCCCGCTCTTTTTTGTTTCTTCCCGCCTTTAGGTGGCACACGTCGTCCTCCTCGCTACTGGTTTCTGTCTCAATGTCCTCATGATGAGTTGTGGTCTTTTCTTTCTCACCCTCTGATCTGGGTGATTCTCTATTGTTATAGCCTGCAGATTTATTTATCTTCCTCATTTTTGCGGCCGATTTTTGGGTAGCTTCGGCTGCTGTGGCTTCCTCCACGGCTTCCTTTACTGTTATTTTGGGATGGTTTAAAAGACGACTCTGCAATGTTAGATCTTTTAAACCTAGGACCACGCGGTCTCTTAGAGCTTCATCGAAGTTTAGAAACTCGCACTCACCGCCGATGTCCCTTAAGGCTGCCACGAAATCGGTGATACTTTCATCCTCCTTCTGGTTCCTTAGATAGAATTCATGCCGCTTGATCAGACAGGAAACCATTGGTGCATAATGTGCCCGCAGGATTCTTTCTAGTTCTGGCCAGGTCAAAGTTTTAACATCAGTGGGCGCCGCTAGCGCTTTTGCCATGCGGAAAACGGTCGGACCGCAATGAGTCAGGAAAACCGCTCTCTTCCTCTGTTCCGATACGCCGTTCAGGTCGCTGCTTTCCAGGAACATCAGGAAACGATCCACATAGGACTGCCATTCTTCCTTAGCGGGATTAAATTGTTCGGGTGGTGTGTTGTTTCCAGACATTTTCCGCTCAATCTCCGCCGCTCTGCACTCGCTTGAATTACTGCTGTCTCGATCCCATCCTCGTCGCCAGTGTTTTGGCGGCAGAAGAACGAGGCACACACATTCAGTGATTTAGCTCTTTTTGTTTATTGCAGGAGTGCGAATGCCGAAGAGCCGCGGCAGCCTTTCTTATACAGGCTGCTCGCGGCTCGCCAGCCAATGACAGGGGTTTGAAGTTCCCGCCGAAACAGTAACCAATAGAGGGTGAGTATTTCAAATACAAAACATAATAAGTCTCAATATTGCTGCTAAATAAAAATAAATAATGGGTAACCGATGAATGCAGCAGATAGGGAGAAAAATTGGCTGCAATTAAGAATTCATCATGCTGCTAATGACCCCACAACTAGAATATCTAGAAACACATCACTTTGTGAAGGTATTGAATAATGATGATTTATTTATTTATTTATTTATTTATCGTATTTTTATACCGCTCCCTCTCCCAAAAGGGACTCGGGGCAGTGTACAGTCTAAACATATAAAGATACAGTCAACAGTAACAGTAATTAACTCAGAATTGAATATAGATAGATGAAAATAGGATAAATGAGTAAAATAAGTAAGTAAGTAAATGATTGAGTCCCATCAAATAGAATTAAAAGTCTTATTTGAATCTAAAATTTAAAAATCTCAGAAAACCTTTAATTGGCTAGGCCGGCCTGTTTAAAAAGTAAGGTCTTGACTGCACGCCGGAAGGTTAGGATGTCCGATGTGTCTCGTATCTCCGGGGGGAGATAGTTCCAAAGGGAGGGGGCTCCCACAGAGAAAGCACGTAATCTCGGGGTCGCCAGCCGACAACAATCAGGTGGCGGTATCCCAAGCAGGGCGACCCTGTGGGAGCGTACTGGGCGGCGGGAGGTTATTTGTGGCAGAAGGCGGTCCCGTAAGTATCCAGGTCCCGAGCCATGGAGCACTTTAAATACTAATAGTACCACCTTGAATCGAATCCGGAAGGCCACAGGAAGCCAGTGCAGTCTGCGAAGAAGTGGTGTTATGTGGGTGTCCTTGGGGGCGCCCATAATCATCCGTGCGGCTGCATTCTGGACTAACTGTAACCTTCGGAGACTCTTCAAGGGGAGCTCCATGTAGAGAGCGTTGCAGTAGTCCAAGCGGGAGATAACGAGGGCGGAAGTGACTGTGTGAAGTGCGTCCAGATCCAGAAAGGGCCGCAACTGGTAGATCAAACGAATCTTATAAAAAGCCCCCCTGGCGACGGCTGCAATATGTTCTTCCAAAGACAGCCGTACATCCAGGAGGACACCCAAATTGCGCGCTCTTTCCACAGGGGTCAGTACTTCTCCCCCTATGGTCAGCGAGGGAACAAGCTGACTGTATCTGGGAACAGGAAACCACAGCCACTCGGTTTTGGTCGGGTTGAGACGAAGCCTGTTATGACCCATCCAATCCCGCACGGCCTCCAGACATCAGGTCATCACTTTGACGGCTTCGTTGGGGTGGTCTGGGGTGGAGATGTATAGCTGAGTATCATCAGCGTATTGATGGAATTCCACCCTAAAGCCACGGATGATCTCACCTAGCGGCTTCACATAAATGTTGAACAATAGGGGCGAGAGTACCGATCCCTGAGGCACCCCATAAAGCAGGGGCCTTGGGGTCGATCTCTGTCCCCCTGTCAACACAAATTGCGAACGGTCGGAGAGGAAGGAGGAGAACCATCGTAGGACGGTGCCTCCAATCCCCAGCCCCTCCAATCGCTGCAATAAGATACTGTGGTCGACAGTATCAAAAGCCGCTGACAGATCTAACAGCACCAGGACAGAGGAACAACCTCTGTCTCGTGCCCTCCAGAGATCATCAATCAACGCGACCAATGCCGTCTCTGTGCTGTGCCCGGGTCTGAAGCCTGATTGGAGGGGGTCGAGATAACTCGTTTCATCCAGGTACTGCGGGAACTGACGTGCCACTACAGTCTCTACAACCTTTGCAACAAAGCGAAGGTTGGAGACAGGACGGTAATTTGATAACAGTGCTGGATCCAGGGACGGTTTCTTGAGGAGAGGTCGTACCACTGCCTCCTTCAAGGAGGCGGGTAGAAACCCCTCTTTCAAGGAAGCGTTTATAATGCCCTGGAGCCAGCCTCGAGTCACCTCTCGGGTGGCTATGACCAGCCAGGAGGGACATGGGTCCAACAAACAGGTGGTAGCATTCAGTCCCCTCAGTATTCTGTCCACGTCCTCTATGGTAACAGGATCGAACTCAACCCAGTTGACCTTGCCGATATCCACCCCCGCCTTCCCACCCGGAGATGCCCAGTCGGAGTCCAGTTCATTTCGAATCTGAGTGATTTTGTCCTGCAGAAACTTAGAAAATTCTTCAGCTCGTCCCTGTAAAGGATCTACCTCCAAGAGGGAGCGGGTCACCCTGAACAGTGCGGCTGGGCGGTTTTCTGCAGACGCAATAAGGGTGGAGACGTAGGTCTTCCTTGCCATCCTCATTGCCACTAAATACGTCTTAATATAGGAACGTAATAGTGTTCGGTCAGATTCAGAGCGGCTGGCCTTCCAACTGCTCTCTAGGCGTCTTTTCCGGCGCTTCATCTCCCTTAGCTCCTCGGAGAACCAAGGAGCCACTTGGGATTGGTGCCGGGTCAGAGGCCGCAAGGGCACGACTCGGTCTAGGGCCCCAGCAGCCACCTTTTCCCAGATGGTAGCCAAGTCTTCGACCGAGTCGTGTGTGTGAGCTTCGGGAAGTGGCCCAAGCTCCATCAGGAACCTATCTGGGTCCATCAGGCGCCTGGGGCGGTACCATTTTAATGGTCCCGCCTCCCTGCAGTCGGGGTGTGCGGAATGGAAGTCGAGCCTTAGGAGTAAGTGATCTGACCATGACATCACTGACCATGATGAAGGAAAAGATTGGAATGAAATGAATTACCTTTGGTCAGTACATAGGAAGCTGCCTTAGACAGTCCATTTAACTTAGCTTTGGCTCTTACTGCAAGTGTTTTTTTCAGGGCCCAACTCTATCTGGAACTGTTAACTGAGAAGTGAATACAGTAGCAAAGTAGATGGTTTTCCACTGACCTGCTGCCCTTCCTTGATTCCCCCATCTTGAAACATTTTTCCAGTCCATTGATAAAGATCTTTGGGGGCCTTTTTTCTTCTTCCAAGTTTATCAGGAGTCCCTCTGGTGGAGATGTGCCCAGCCGGGTTTCGGGTCTTTCATCGGCCGAGGGCCCAGGGGAGGGGAGGGGGGTTGCGGTAGTTATTAAGGAGGATCTGTGTCCGAGGGAAGCCACTGTATCTCAGACGACCGGGTGTGAGCTCCTTTTCGTGAAGTTCGGTTCCAAGGTTCAGGTGGGCTTGCTGGTCGCATACCTGGCTCCCTGCTATGCGGCAGCGGCCCTGCTTGAGCTCCTCGAGGTTATAGCTGGCGTGGCGGTTGGGACCCCCAGGCTTATGGTCATGGGGGATTTCAACCTGCCATCTGCCGGTGGCACCTCGGGGATTGCCCAAGAGTTCATGGCTTCCATGACGGCCATGGGCCTGACCCAGTTAATTCGGGATCCTACCCACGTGGGAGGTCACACCTTGGATCTGGTTTTTGTCTCTGATCAGTGGCAGAGTGATCTGGGTATGGGGGATATAGTTGTGGAACCCTTGTCATGGACGGATCACTCGCTCCTGAAGCTCGACTTCCGTTCCGCGCCCCCTGACCGCAGGGAGGCGGGGCCATTAAAATGGTACCGCCCCAGGCGCCTGATGGACCCTGATAGGTTCCTGACGGAGCTTGGGCCATTTCCCGAAGCTCACACACACGACTCGGTTGAGGGCTTGGTCGCCACCTGGGATAGGGTGGCTGCTGGGGCCCTTGACCGAGTCGTGCCCTTGCGGCCTCTGACCTGGTGCCGATCCCATCTGGCTCCCTGGTTCTCAGAGGAGCTAAGGGAGATGAAGCACCGGAAAAGACGCCTAGAGAGCAGTTGGAGGGCTAGCCGCTCTGGGTCTGACCGAACACTACTACGTTCTTATATTAAGACGTATTTAGTGGTGATAAGGATGGCGAGGAGGTCTTACCTCTCCACCCTTATTGCGTCCGCGGAAAACCGCCCAGCCGCCCTGTTTAGGGTGACCCGCTCCCTCCTGGAGGTGGGAGCGCGGGAGGACCCCTTGCAGGGACGGGCTGAGGAGTTTTCTAGGTTTCTGCAGGACAAAATCGCTCAGATCTGGAGCGAACTGGATTCCGATTGGCCATCTCCGGGCGGGGGGATGGGGGTGGATATCAGTGAGGTCAATTGGGTTGAGTTCGACCCTGTTACTTTGGAGGACGTGGACAGGATACTGGGGGGGCTTAATGCCACCACCTCTTTGTTGGACCCGTGTCCCTCCTGGCTGGTTTTGGCCACTCGGGAGGTGACACGAGGCTGGTTCCAGGGTATTATAAACGCTTCCTTGAGAGAGGGGCTGCTGCCTGCTGCCTTGAAAGAGGCGGTGGTGCGGCCCCTCCTCAAGAAACCGTCCCTGGACCCAGCATTGTTATCTAATTATCGTCCTGTCTCCAACCTTCGTTTTGTTGCAAAGGTTGTTGAGAGTGTGGTGGCACGTCAGCTCCCGCAGTACCTGGATGAAGCGAGTTATCTTGACCCCCTCCAATCGGGTTTCAGGCCCGGGCACAGCACGGAGACGGCTTTGGTCGCGTTGGTTGATGATCTCTGGAGGGCTCGGGACAGGGGTTGTTCCTCTGTCCTGGTCCTATTGGATCTCTCAGCGGCTTTTGATACTGTCGACCACAGTATCTTATTGCGGTGGTTGGAGGGGTTAGGAGTGGGGGGCACCGTGTTGCGGTGGTTCACCTCCTTCCTCTCCGACCATTCGCAATCTGTGTTGACAGGGGGGCAGAGGTCGGCCCCGAGGCCCCTACTGTGTGGGGTGCCTCAGGGGTCGGTGCTCTCGCCCCTGCTGTTCAACATTTATGTGAAGCCGCTGGGTGAGATCATCCGTGGCTTCGGGGTGGAGTTCCATCAGTACGCTGATGATACGCAGCTATACATCTCCACCCCGGGCCACCCCAACGAAGCCGTCGAAGTGATGTCCCAGTGCCTGGAGGCCGTGCGGAGTTGGATGGGTCGTAACAGGCTCCGTCTCAGCCCGGCCAAAACCGAGTGGCTGTGGTTTCCTGCGCCCAGATACAGCCAGCTGGTTCCTTCGCTGGCCGTGGGGGGAGAGGTTTTGACCCCTGTGGAAAGGGCGCGCAATTTGGGTGTCCTCCTGGATGTACGGCTGTTTTTAGAAGAGCACATTGCAGCCGTCGCCAGGGGGGCTTTTTATCAGATACGTCTGATTCACCAGTTGCGGCCCTTTCTGGATCTGGGCGCACTTCGCACAGTCACGTCCGCCCTCGTTATTTCCCGCCTGGATTATTGCAATGCTCTCTACATGGGGCTCCCCTTGAAGAGTCTCCGGAGGTTACAGTTGGTCCAGCATGCAGCCGCACGGGTGATTGTGGGTGCCCCTCGGAGCTCCCACGTTACACCGCTTCTCCGCAGGTTGCACTGGCTTCCTGTGGCCTACCGGATTCGATTCAAGGTGGTACTGATGGTATTTAAAGCGCTCCATGGCTCGGGACCTGGGTACTTACGGGACCGCCTACTGCCATCGTCAACCTCCCGCCACCCAGTACGCTCCCACAGGGTTGCCCTACTTGGGTTCCCGCCGCCTGGCCGCTGTCGGCTGACGGCCCCGAGAGTTCGGGCTTTCTCTGTGGGAGCTCCCTCCCTATGGAATGATCTCCCCCCGGAGATACGGGCTATGACGGATATTCTGACCTTCCGGCGCGCAGTGAAAACCCTATTTTTTAAACAGGCCGGCCTGGCCCAGTAACTGTATTTGTGGTTTTAACTAATTTTAATTGGGGTTTTATTAGTTTTTAATTTTTAATTGAATTGAATAGACAGCCGGATCAAATTATTTAATCTATTTTTAATTATATTTATTGTATATTTATTGTATATTTTTTAGTAGGCTGTACACCGCCCCAAGTCCCTTTTTGGGAGAGGGAGCGGTATAAAAGTGTGATTAAATAAATAAATAAATAAATAAATAAATAATTGGTAATTGGTTACTCACAAAACTATTGCCTGTTTTGTCAATCTACTTCAGTACTATAACAGTCTGATCTAGTTGGACAAGTGACATGTTTATTCATTGAATACATGTGGTAACTTATCTTATGACTCCCAACATGCTTTTTGTCACTTACAAATATACAGAAGCAAGTAAGAAGCAACTACCATGATGGTCTGACTTGGTTTAAAAATATTTGAGTACTCCTTTCCCTGCCTGTACTAGATACCATCTGTTAATATGTCCGTCTTCTAGTTCAGAGGTCTCCAACCTTGGCAACTTTAAGAATTTTGGACTTCAACTTCCAGAGTTGAAGCAAAGCTGGCTGGTTGAAGTCCACAAGTTTTAAAGTTGCCAAGGTTGGAGACCCCTGCTCTAGTTCTTGTCTTGTACTTGTGACTTTTCACATTCTGGATTTATCCATACTGCCCAATTGCCTCATTACCAGAACAGATTGGCATCTATTTATGGAGGTCAGGAATGAATGGTGTTACCTTCTTTTAATCATTTACTTTCAAGCCTTGTAAACAGAAGATTGCTGTTTTGGAATCTGTCAGATCCCACTCATCTGGGGTAAAAGGGACTCACTTTCAGTTCTCAAATAGCCATTACAGCTTTACAAGCCAAGAGTTATAGCAATTTTGCAATTCTAGCACTCGTGGTAAAGGTAGCTTTTAAAAAAAAAGTTGTGCATGCATTTTGAAACTTTCATTTTAACCATATATAAATTCAATTTTGTGTGTGTGTGTGTATAAGAGAGAGGAGAGGAAGATGCACAGATAAAACTGTATGTATATGAGATGATCTGTTCACAGGAAGAAAATGATTGGCAATTATTTTCTTAAAATGGAAACTACAGAATGGTATCCTACAGTCCACAATAAATAACTTGCAAGCTGATATCAAAAGGTCTCAGTTCAGTCCAGACCAGGTAGAATTTTCTGAAGTCAGCTTAGAATCAAACAGACCAGGAACAGCTTAAACAGTAAGTGCAAATATTCCGTCTGTCATCTCTACATTATAAAACTATGATATCCATTCTATATTTTGGTTGATCTGTTCAATGCCTCCTACCTGTTAATCAGTCTTCCTGTCTCGGTTAGTGTCTTATTGGTACCACCTCTATGGCCATCATTTGAGCCTGCCTGCCTGAGCTTTTGCAATGGGCATTGAAGCACCTCACTTCCAAAGCCAAGGGAACTTCGCTGGCAATTGCAGGTCCTTCCACCCTCAGGGTACACACTCAAGGATGCTAACTGCTTCTCCTTCCACACACAGGGTGCATCCTCAAGAAATGTCTGATGGTTAGTAGTGACCGAAAAAGTCACAACATGAAGTCAATATAGTCCCTTCCCTTTCAATGTTGTGGTTGCTAATCAACATTACATCCTGTGATATTGAATTTAATGGACTGAAGCTCTGTGAGAAATTTGCTTCATATATAGGTGGAACTCTGTGATACACAAATGATAAAGTTAACATTTAATATGTTTTGTCAATATAGTTTTTTTCTTGGAAACTACTAGGAAGACTTACCAGTTCTCATCAGGTTTTCAAGATCAAGGGGTAAGCTGATACATACAGTTTCTTAAAACATTTTTTGCTTAAAAAATATATTGAGCTACTTTTCACATGTAAACAGTTTTAGGTCTATTAAATCATAGGAACAAGAAGAAAGAGATTTGGGGTCCATGCTCAAAGATTATTTATTACAATAGCTAAAGCACAGCTCTAGAAAATAGAGGAACATGAGCTGCTGATGTAAATAGAGTATTACAGAGTTTGTTCTTATACATGTAATTAAATATATTAATAATATTACCTTTTCATGTTTACAGATTCTGAAGAAATTAGGAAACAAATTTGGAACTCAGGTATTTAATAGAAATTTAAATTTCAGTTCCTCATGGACATTTCTTTTTAGTATATAATACTAGGATTCTATTGTTACTTTAGAGTAAGTTGAATTGTACATTTAATAGCAGATCTTGTCCTATCTTTTTTTAACCCTCAGGTTCTTATTTAAGATTTTCATCAAAGACAGGAAATGATAAGAAATGAAGCTATAATGGAAGCACAGTTTGAATGTTATCAGAAAATTGTACACGTTCCTGTGCATGAGAATCCAGGTAAAAGAGTACTCTTTTTATGTTACCAATATGAATATATTTTTGATTGATAAAAGTCAGAGCAAGAATCTGTATAGCAACTTTAAATCTTTGGCTAAAGCTTAATTTTTTTCCCATAAGGCCTTGTTCCACTAATCCTCCAAGGCAAATTCTCCTCTTCATGGATGAGGGTGGGGCTTCCTTCTTAATGATTCCATGGTTAAGGAAATGCTTCTTCCTAAATTTTTTATTTCTACCCAAAACTCACCACCAAATATTTCATTGACAGCCAGACTATGCGCTACAACTGATGGAATTAAAACAGACATTAAGAAAACAGAACGACTCACACAACAAGATCAACATACAAATCAATAGAACCAGATCAATTACCAGAGAAAGCCTATTATAAGACAAACCACATATTTGTGCCTGCATCTAGGCCAAGTAACTTATTCCCATGAGCACCAAAAGATTTCAGTTTATTTCAAAAGATCTCAACAAATACAATAGATTTACAAACTTTAATTTAAATCTTTTATCAGTTTAGGTAATCTAGTCTTTTAATAGGTATTCATAATAGAATGAACGAGTTGGAAGGAACTTGGAGGTCTTCTAGTATAATCCCTGATCAAGGAGGAGACTCTATACCAGGGATGTCAAACTTGCATTGTCACATCATTGTCATGTGACATATTATGACTTTTTCGCCCTTCACTAAACCGGGGGTGGGCGTGGCCAGCACGTGACACATCCGGCCTGTGGGCCACAAGTTTGACACCTCTACTCTATACCATTTCAAACAAATGGCTGTCCAATCTCTTCTTAAAAACCTCCACTGTTGGAACAACCACAACTTCTGGAAGCCAGTTGTTTCACAGCCTCACATGTAAACTGTATCTGCCTAACCAACCTGTTTACCTCTCCTTCACCAACTCCACCTCATTCTGATTTAAATCCTATATTAATTCAGCCACTGCACTCATCTGATTTTTTTAAAAATTAAAAATAATTTATTATCAAATATTTTTTATTAAAGAATTTCATAAAAGGTAAAAACTTATACAAATATAAAGTTTGAAAAAAGAAAAAGAAAATCAGGGAAAAATCTAAAAGTGGAAGAAAAGTAAGAAAGAAAAATAGAAAAGAAAGAACAAAGATAAAAAAGGAGCTTCTGATCTTCTTTATAGCAATTATAACTACTGCTATAAATTTACCTCTTGTTCTATGATTACAATATAACTCCCTTCTTTCTATAATCTATCCTTTCTGATCATTCTCTAGAAAACTGATATGAACAAGAACAAATGTATTATAGATTAAAAACTGAACATATTTCTCTTTAATTTGTAGGTTCTTACTGTAATAGAACATGGGATGGCTTGTTATGCTGGGATGACACTCCTGCAGGAAAAACAGTCGCACAAAATTGTCCACCTTACTTTCAGGATTTTAACATTCTGGGTAAATAACCACAGTACTTTGTTCACTGGCACTGTAAAGTTTGAAATGCAAATTAGCAGCTGGACTTCCACCTCATGAGGATCCCAAGTAGAATCGTATCTGCTTACATTTTTCCAAACCCTAAAAGATCATTAATGCTGTTCCCACTTTCCCAGGGAATAGCAACTGACTTCTGACTTTCCTATTTAATTTAGAGAAGTGATAGGCTGAACTGAGAAATTCGAACCATGCCTGTCATTCTGATCCCTCATGTTGCCTTTTTTTTCTTCAATTTGCTTGGGATTTCTTCAACCTTTCCAGTCATTGTATTTATTAACAATGTAAGTTGTACAGAAAACTCAAGAGAAAAGCGTTAAGAATGATACTTTGATTGCAGAGTTCTCAAACTTATTTCTAAGAATTAAAAACAGCCTCTGCCTTGGTTGATTACAAAAAGCTAAAAAGAATTGGATTTGATGAACTGGGTTGCTTTTGATAAGACCATGCAGATAAAAGACAAACAGAAAATAAATGGAAGTATAATGGCATGGTACATATAAGGAGATTATCAAATCCAGCCAATTCTTTAAAATAATACCTTTATATGGTACTGAAATCTAGGATTGACACTGAATCCTTCAAATCTATTGACGACAGTTCTTTTATTCTCTAGCTTGTATATACTTTATTAAATTTCTACAAAAAATAAAATATATTTTTTAAAAAGAAATTGAAAAAGAAAAAGGAAAAGAATAAAGCAATGGGTGGTAATTTCAAGGAATAAGAAAAAAGTATAGCTCTTTTATTTTCTAGAGGTATATCTATCCCTTTTTCTGTCCTGAATCTGGCATAATTCCAATCAAATCATTTTTTTCAGGCAAAGTGTTTGAGTCTTGACCCAGGTTAAAATATTTCTCAAATAGCAGACTATTTAATTATTTTATGAAGTAATTGAAGGATAGTACTAGGAATACTCCCCTCCATATGGATGCTCCCTTGTGGTGGGGGGGCTTGTGTGTTCTAATAAGGTTGAGAGCTGTGTGGGAGGTATACCATCAGAAAATATACCAGAAGAGTCACTCAAGCCAGACAGGTCACAACTGAGGAGCCAGACTAAATAAATTCACAAATCCATTAATCATAATGAAACAACTGCAAAAGAATCTCATACTGAATTGCAGGGGATTTGCACAATAGTTGCTGTCCCTGGGCAGCTGTCAAAAAGTGAATTACAGGGTTAGAGAAAGACCTGGTGACCTACTCTGCAAAAAACTCACCAAGAAAATTCAATGGAAAGGTTCTCAAACATGTCAGAAAAGTGCCCAACAATAGGACAACAGGACTCCCATTGCTGAGGCAGCCAATGGTGGAAACTAATGTTTGTGTTGTACAGAGATACATTGGATAGCCACATGGAATGTCAGTGGAATGAGGCAGGATAAATTATATATTGTCAAATGTGAGGTGGTCAGGTTGAAAATTGATCTCCTTGGGGTCAATGAACTACACTGGTCAGACAATGGCTTTTCCCACTCTGAGGGCTTTGCTGTATATTATTCAAGACACGACACCAGGAAAACAAATGGAGTGGCATTTATTGTAAGCAAAAATCTTGCTGAGTGTAATGGAAAGCTTCTCAACTGTCAATGAGTAAATTATGACCATCAGAATTCATGCCAAATTCCTCAACATTATACATCCAAGTTTACACCCCAATGACTACTGCAACAGAACTTGAAATAATTCCTTGCTGTTAAGATATATCAAAGGGCTGATTGTGGTTCAGATCATGAAGTGTTGGTGGCAAAGATTAAAGTCAAATTATACTCCACCAAAAAGGCAGTGTCTCCAAAGAAGTTTGATGCAACCAAAATCCCTGCTGCATATACAATAGAGATGAAAAATAAATTTGAACTACTGGACACTGCTGAGGAAATGCCTGATGAATTGTGGCAAGAAATTTAATCGACCATTATTGGATTTGCAGAAGAATACATACCTCAGAGAAACCAGATAAAAAGTACAAGTGGCTCTCAGATGAAACCATCAAAATAGCTGAGCAAAGAAAAACATCCAAGACAGAAGGCAAATGGGAAGAAGTAAGAAAACTGAATGAAACTTTCCAAAAGACATCAAGGAAGGATAATGAAATTTACTGGGATCAGCAATGTAAACAGCTTGAAGCGAATGACATGAAGGGTCACACCAGGAATGCATTTATGCATGTCAAAAAGATCCAAGCACCATTTATTGCTCATAAAGACATCATTAAAAAAAAGCAAGGGAGAGAACTACCTGACCAACAAGGTATCAAGAACAGATGCTGAGAATATACAAAAAAACTGGACCCAGATAGCAAAGGGCCCCAACTGGGGGATGACAAGGTAAGAGAAGTAGAAATAGAACCTTGAGGAAGAGATCATATGGGCTATGAACCAACTGCCAAATAACAAGTCTCCAAGTATTGACACTAACTCTGCAGAATTACTAAGACCTCTACCACCCAGAGTCATTAGAGACTTTTGCCAGAAAATCTGGGAAACCAACATGTGGTCACAGGACTGGCAATGCTCAGTGTTCGTTCCATTGTAAAAAAAGGGGGGGAAGGTAATTCTAAAAATGATAGATACTGTAGATCAAGGGTCTTCAAACTTGACAAGTTTAAGACTTGTGGACTTCAACTCCCAGAATCCCTGAGCTAACATGACTGGAGGAGGTAATTCTGGGAGTTGAAGTCCACAAGTCTTAAAGCTGTCATGTTTGAAGACCCCTGCTGTAGATGACCCCTGCAGTCTAAAAGTTGTCAAGTTTGAAGACCCCTGCTGTAGGTGGTAGGTAGGCAGGCAGGCAGGCAGGTAGGCAGAGAGGGAGGGAGGGAGGAAGAGGTAGAGATAGAGGTAGAGATGAATGAAATTGAGACTCTAGAAAAAGTGCAAAGAAGAACAAAAAAGATGATTAGGGGACTGGGGGCTAAAACATATGAAAAAGTGTAGGGGTTGGGTTTGTTTAGTCTAATGAAAAGAAGGACTAGAGGTGACATGATAGCAATGTTCTAATATCTAAGGGACTGCCACAAAAAAAGATGTGGTCAATCTATTTTTCCAAAGCACCTGATTGCAGAACAAGAAACAATTGATGGAAACTAATCCAGGAGAGAACCAACCTAGAAATAAGGAGAATTTTCTTGACAGAACAATAAATCAGTGAATTTATTGTGAATTTAAAATTGTATAGGTCTCCTGCTTGAGCAGACAGTTGGATTAGAAGACCTCCAAGATCTCTTCCAACTTGTTCTATTATAAATGTAGCCCACTTGCTGATGCTTGCCAGAGTGCAGGCTCAGTCCCAATACCCATTGTTGGCTCAAATGTTCATATCCACATGTATATGACCAGAGTGAAAACACCCTTGCCCTTCCCTCTGCTTGACAACAACAAAAAGTCATATTGAAACAGAGAGAGTGTTCAGATGAACTCTGATATAAACTGTATTGGGAAAAACATGGGGTGGCCATAATTTTTCATAACCTTTAATTAAAAATTTGGGACCTTCAAGAATAAGAAAAAATCCAAGAACCTAAAAGTAGAGGATGTGTTTTTCACTACTTAATTGTGCTTGAACAATACTTAAAAATATTGTTCTGTGAAAGAAAGGTGTATTGTTTGTATTGTTTTTTTAAAAATAATGATGGTGGTAATTTGATTTTTTTTCTCATCAAGAAAAAGCAATTAAAATCTGTGAAGAAAATGGACATTGGTTTGTACATCCTGAGAGCAAAAGACAATGGACAAATTTCAGCCTTTGTACTCATGGATTCTACAAGGTAAGAGAAGTAGAAATAGAACTGGCCTTGAGCAAGAGATCGTATGGGCAATGAACCAACTGCCAAACAAGAAAACTCCAGCTGTTGATACTACCTGCAGAATTACTGAGACCTGTAAGCATTGAATCCTCTAAGATGTACACTATTTTTCCATTCTATTCAGTTTTATACTGTCTGAAATAAATTTATTTATTTGCTTGCTTGCATCCTGACATGTGCCCCTCCCCCATGGGATGCCAACTACACCACATGCTCTAAGTATGGAGGTTTATACCAGCATTATAGCTAATACAGAGAAGCCCAATTTTCAGTCTTCCATCATACTTTCCTATGTAAAATGACTTTTATCCAGGATTTATTCACAAACTTAGCAACATGAGACACTTCTTTTTTTTGCATCCCTTAATCTTTACTACCATTGATTTATTCAGTTCTAATTCCTTTCAGATTCTACTTGTATTTACTGTATTTTTTGCACTATAAGATGCTCCAGACCATAAGACACACCTAGCTTTTAGGGAGGAAAACAAGAAAAAAAATCTGCCTCTGTCTCCCAGCAATTTGCCTCCTTGTAGCAAACATCAAACAGCCTGGTCAGCTTCAGCACAGCCTAATTTAGCACGAGCAGCTGATTTGCAGTTTGATCAGCCTTCCTGAATACCGCCGATCAGCTGTTCCAGGCTTCAGGGATCACTGCCGCTCATCGCCGCTGCCACCTATTGCCGCCTCCATGTGCCCCATTTTCACCCTCTGCACGTCCCATTTTTGATCCATTCCAGGTGGCAGGGATCAGCACTACCTGGAACAGGCTGAAAACAGGGCACATGGAGACCAAAAATGGGGCGTGCAGAGGCGGTGATAGGTAACAGCTATCTGCTACCAGAAAAAGCTAAATAATACTAAATAGGAGTTTCATTTATTGCTTTATAGAGAAAAAGGTAAAGGAGTCCCTGCCGATTTGACTTTGCTAGTCACCAATTATAGGGGGCGGTACTTATCTCTGTTTCAAGGCCATTGCGTCAGCACTGTCCAAAGACATTTCCATGTCATGTTGCTGGTATGATGTCATGGAGCACTCTTATCATCCCATCGAACTGCTACCTAATTGCATTTGCATTTGCATGCTTTCAAACAGTTAGTTTGGCAGGAGTTGGGGCCAACAAGCCCAGTATCTTAACCACTGAGCCACCGTGCTGCCCGCTTTATAGAGAAAGAACTATTACTTTCAAAAGTCCCTACCAGCCCAGCCTGTCACCCAAAGAATATTGGAAGATGAGCTTTTATTGCAGTGGCTCTGTGATGGTCCAGGGCGTGGCACAAAGGCAACAGTCACATAAGTAAGAAAAGTCCCTTTAATACCTCCAACTTTGCCCCCAATGTCCAGTTACCTTTGGCTGGAGAAAAAACTCTCCCAAGAACAGTGGAAGAAATTCAATCCGAAAATAAGCTATATATAAACTGTAAATAAAAATCCACAGCTGCAGCAATCAACTGGACATGGTAGGGTAAGGAATTTCAGACTTCAAAGGCCAACAAAACACACACAGTTGGGAATACGCCAGATACCCAGATAAGCCTCGACAATAAAAGATAACTCATGATTTGCTTCCAACAAATTGTTGTGCGCAAACTCCCTTTTTAAACACTGTGTTCCCAGCTGCAGCTAATGAAGGGAATCAGAGCCCTTTCCTCCCCTGTAAGCCACACAACTCACGTTGCTCCCTTCTCCGTTCTTCCCTGCATGCCCTAGGATGAAGAGGGGGTGGGCCTGGATCTTCCTCTGAATTCCCTCTCCCTTGCTCTAACTTTCCCCTGTTCTGTTTTGAATTATGAGTCATCCAGAATCATTGATTGAGATGACCAGCCATAGAAATTGAACAAACAAACATCACATAAATATTGTGATGTAATACCCTTGGACCTTAAATCATGATTATGTACTTATTGTGATGATTATTAGTAATTTATGTATGTATTATTTTGAGCTTTTACATTTTATGAAACACTTGCAGCTGGAATAGCTTTCTACATTCAGATTCCACCTTTGTTTCTAGGTTTTAGTCCAGCCAACTTGGAATACCTACTACATTGTTATTACTGGCCTTAGCCTTTCCTTTGTTTCACTGTTGATTTCCCTTGGCATATTCCTCTGCTTTAAGTAAGTATTGTTTTAATTTTCAGCAAATTTGCAAATTTGTATGGAATACATATCTCTCTCTCTCTCTTTCTCTCTCTCACTCCAAATGAAGAAAAATGTGCTATCATCTATAAAGCCTTTCAAGGTATGCGCAGAAAAGGCATGCTTACTGACTTGAAATCAAAAGATGTTTTTGAGTTGAACATACTGCTCTTCCAGAGAGGAATCCAAATTCCCCTTCTTGCAATACTTCAAATAGGTATTGCAAATTGAAGCTGTGTTATTGGCACAACATTTTCCAGGTTGCCATGGCTTCATCTCCTCTGTTCATTCCATGGGTACAAAGCTATGAAAGAAAAGATGTGCTAAGTCATGTGTGGCATCTGTTTTTCTGCTTCTCTATAACATATCAAGATCGCCACATTATTAAAACACCTGAAGACAAGAAGAACATACTGCATATGTTCTTTCCTATTGTCTATTATAAAAATCTACTACTTTTCTTTGGGAAAAGGATTTTGCAACATCTGACGTGATATGTGGTTTAAAATATAACAATGGCTGGGGAAGATGTACTATCGATACATCATTGATATATACTGTAATCAGTATAGTTATTCTGATTCTTTTTGAGGTAAGCATTACTATGCAAAGCACAGGGAAAAAATAAAATAGTGAACAGAACAAATCATACATGAGAAAAGAAATAGGTGCTATTCAGTTAAATGATTATAGTTTCTATATCATTCGCCTACATATTCATGTTTTATAACATTCTCCATGCCTTTCTATTATATCTGGATGGACAGAATCTTTTTCTCTTCTACTTCAGATTGCAGAGAGACCTGTTCTAGTCATACACTTTGTCTGTTATTTTGAGTTTTTTTTTCAAAGTCAAATTTTATTCAAGTCAAATTTTAAAGACATTTGATATGTGTGTGTGTTAGGTTTTTGAGCTGATAAATAATTAAACAAGGGAGACTAGGATAGATCTATTTCGAGCTACTTAGCTCTCGTCAACTAGCCGTACCCTTACTGGGATTCGAACAAGGGAAGTATTACATGTGAGGCAGTTGTAATTGTCATTAAGCCACTGGTTATATATACATACATACATACATACATACATACATACATACATACATACATACATACATACATAAAGAAAGACCTTACTTACTTTGCCCCATTTGTTTGTTTTATATCCAGAGATTTCTAGGTAGCATATTCTGGGGGGACAAAGCATAGCATCCAGATGTTGACTAACTGAATGCCCATCAAAGTAGTGCATTGAAATAAAATCATAACATTCTGCATACCAAACAGTATTTGGTAGAAGTGCTTTGGGTTGCATATGAGCACGGTATTTCTCTATTATTCATAAAGAGTATGCATCCTTTTTCAGGTTTTGCACAATTCTTCCCAGCTTTAGAAACCTAATGAAAACATCTATACAGTAATAAAATAACAAGCAAGTCTTGATCTCATGCAATGAAACTATGATTCCAATCATTTTTGAAGCATGCACAGTCCTGTCACCTAGTGTCATTGTCACAAGGCATTCTGGAATATAAAGATAGCAGCTACCAGTCAGATGCCAATGAAAGCTCCATTGCCATGGCTGCTAAAATCACATATCACCCCTAATCATTTTCTTTACTTCACTTTCCTTCCCCCAAATGGATCAGAATTCCTGAACAACTGTATAGTGAAAACAATGGAGGATTTGTCAGCTTCATCTGTATGCAAACTTTTTAAACATTGTGGACATTGTAGCTGAAGAATAAAAGCAGTGATAAAATTAAAAAATGCAGTCATCACTGGCCAAATTCTTCGAAAGATGTCTGGCTTTTCTGAAAAGTTTATTTTAAAAAGAAAAAATCCTTTAAATTGATCGGATGAATCTGTTCCTTTTTTAAACACCTCATCCTGAACTGGGAGGGATTTTTCTCTTGTGATTTGAAGTTCTTTCCAAAGAAGCTAACCAATGAGCAACTGCTTGGCACTGAAATGATGGATGTGTGCTAAACAAGACAAAAGCACTGTTACTCAAATATTGTATTTGATATAAAATCATTCTGTATGCAAAAGAGATAAACAATAATTTTCTCTTCTGTGTTTCTTTATAGGAGCTTGACTTGCCCAAGAGTCAATTTGCATAAGAATCTCTTTTTTAGTTTTATTTGCAACTGTGTTATAACATTGACTTATCTGGCAGGCATTGTCCACCAGCAGCCACTGATTATAACTTCTCCAGTAAGTAGGCATGATGTTGTTTTTACTTTTTCAAATTTATCAGCTTCAGCATGTGGAAAGTTAGCATCCGCCCCTCTCCTAGAAGAATGAAATATTCTAGGAAATATTAAAAAGGCAGAATATTATGCCTCCCTTGATGAGAAAAGAAGAAACATGCTCTTGGAAAGCAGACCCCACTTTCGTTAATAGCCCCAGAAAGACTGGGCCATCCTATCTACAAAACAAAAGCCCTTCAGCTCCAGGGTGATAGGATTAGCTCTCACTCAAGATCCAAACCAAGACAAAGCCATTAAGCTATAATAAGAATTGCCCAACGCCCTTTCAGAACACAAGCCTTTTCATTACATCACTCAGCACAGTTCAACCAAACTTATCTTAGAGAAACTCCTAGGATATGCATATGACCCCTACAGCAGCCAATAGAATTTATGCTCCTGCCACAGGAACTGTAAGCTCAAGTTCAAAGTCCAAGAGATAAATAACAGTCCATGTGTTCAGCTGCACCAGGACCATGTGCTTAATGGTTCTGCTCCATTAAACCAACTTTCCAAGCAGCCTCCATGTTTCCAGTTTCTTTCTCTCCTCTTGGAACTGAACCCAGATAGACATTTCTTCCAACAAGCATCTAGTTGAGAATACTGATTCAAAGCTAGGAATGACAAGGGCCCTTTGAATCAGAGAACAGCCTGGAAAGTTTAATCTTCCTCTTCACAGTTGTTTGTTTGCTAAATCAGATGCAAATCATCTGTACTGTATTATAAAAGAGCCTGCATGAATTGTATGCTGTACTGAGTCTGTGCTTCTGCCTGCCCACAAGTATGTAAAGTGCTTCACATCTCCCAGATCTATTTTTTTGTTTGCAACTTCTTCTGGATGGTCTGTGAAGGCATTTACCTCTACATTGTCACTGTGGTACATGTATTTGCAAAAAGACAGGGCTTGCGGTGGTATTACTGTTTCGGCTGGGGTATGTTGTTTTCCTTTCACTTCCTCTTCTTTCTACATTGCAAGGACACACACTGTAGCAAGATACATTGTCATCATGGGAAAAGTAACATGCTGCATTGAATCTCTGAAGGGTTTCTAAACCCGCTCCCCAAATCTATCTCCTCCCATTATTGTGATTGATAGGTTCTATAGAATTCTGGGATCTCATTTTACTTGCTTGACATGTTGTATTAGATACACAGGCTCTTATGCTATCTTTAACATGGACTATAAATTATACTTATTTTAGATGCTTACTTAAATTTAGTTTGATGCATACTAACCTTGCAAAAATTCATTCTTTCCTCTAAGACATTTTTATTGATTGATTATGTCACATCAAATTAGCTGACTCTTGATAACCACATAGATGAGATAATACATACATTTTCTGTTCAATATTAATTTAGGTTATTAATATTTGAAAGCAATATGGGAGCTAAATAAATAAAATTATCTGTTGTTAAAAAAGCCTTTTCCCCCCCACAGGAGTCCCTTTAATTCATGTCTCTACATATGCTGTAGCCAGAAGCCTATATTTCAATGATGAGTAAGTGAAAACTAAACTCACCCAGCACATTTTACAGGGATTTATTTAAAGGAGATAATCCTTGGGTAATTGGGAATGAAAATCTTGTCACTAAGTGATAAAGCTCGATGTCACCTGACTACATCACTTAGTAACATAGCGTTTTTGGGATCTTTATTATGCTATGTTTGTTATTTCTTCTCTGAAAATCTTCAGGAAGGTAGGGAAGGTGACAATGACAACCACAAAACTCCTAGATGCTGCAACCCTCATAACTGCAAACTGGTTGCCAAGGACCTAAATCCCAATCACATGACTATGGGGACACTGCAAAACTTTGGATCCTGTTCAAAAGTTCTTCTCATTTAGCACTGTCATAACTTTGAATGTCACTGAATGAGTGGTCCTAATCCAAAGACAATCAGTATTGTGGCAAGAATACTCTTATACTTTTTTTTACAGCTGCTGGCTCAGAACAGATACTTTTTTACTTTATATCTTCGAGGGGCCTGTCCTCAGTGTTCTCTTGGTAAGAACATATCCCAATGATTTCTACATCAAATATATTTTTCCTACGTTTATGCCAAATGTTTATCTATGGTGGTGAGGCAGTGGTTAGAATGCAGTATTGCAGGCTAACTCTGCCCATTGACAGGAGTTCGATCCTGATGGGCTCCATGTTGACCCAGCCTTCCATCCTTCTGAGGTCAGTAAAATGAGGACCCAAATTATTGGAGGCAAGATGCTGACTCTATAAACCACTTAAAAGAGGGCTGGGAAGCACTGGGAAGTGGTATATAAGTCTAAGTGCTATTGCTATGTACAAGGAGGAGGCTGACTCATTGCACAGTTAGGTATTAAGGCAATAAATTCAGTGCATTATAAAATTAATTAATATGGAAATGCATTTAAAGATAGAGTTGCTACAGGGTATTAGACACATCACATCAACCCTACAGCAATGAGAAAGTAAAATAGTTAAGAACCAGTCTACCACAGCAAAGTGATACCTGAGCTTGCCACATCTCATACCCTTTCTTCTTTTGCCATATGTCATAAAGTTAGAGGGAGCAAAAGAACAATTCACTCTTTTTACACATATATGTAAAAAAATTCCTGCGTGCATGACATCACCGAAACTGGATCACAGCTATTGGCTGATAGAAGCCAAAATAATGATTATACATCATAATATGATGACATCTGACTTGTAATGTACAAATTACTGTTTATTTGTTTTTATCCCACCTTTATTATTTTTATAAATAACTCAAGATAGTGAACGTACCTACTCCTTCCTACTCCTAGTTTCTCTATAACAACCACCTTCTAAGGTGACTTGGGCTGAGAGAGAAGCTGGATATGTTAAGTTAAATTAGCTTAAATCCTATGTAAAAGAACTAAAGATTGCTTTATTTTTCTTCAAACATGAGGTTTTGATTGTAGGTTTTTATGAATTATTGGTTGATTTTGTGCAACACACAATATTTTATATTACTTATTGGATTATTAAATATTATTTAGATTACACTCTTTTTCTGAATATTTTGTATAGTCAAAATCACTTTTCTGAATTTTTTTTTTTTTTTAATTAACCCAGAACTTATTATGGTAGAATCATATAATGAAACAGAGAAAAGCTAGGCCAGAAGAAAAAGCTGCTTTAATGGCATTCAGTAATACATGATAGCCATTTTGTCAAAGTACGATTGATGCAAACATTGGGGACTTAGGCCTGAAAATCTCTGTTGATGTTTATATTGTCAAATTGAATGAGATTTCTTTTCAAATATAGATGAGATTGGCATGAAATTAACATTCTATTTTTTTCTATAGGTGAATTTCTTGATCCTGATAAGGATCGTTCATGTCATCATAAAGAAGTCAAGAAGACATCTTAAAAAATCTATTCAGTACATGAAAGCACCTTCATTTTAGTACCACTCCTTGGCATCCAAATCTTGTTGGCTTCCTGGGAACCAACAGAAAGAACTAGCAAGGAGATTCATCAATACATAATCAATTTTTTAATGCAATTTCAGGTATCCAGTCTCTCGAAATATGTGAAATTTCTAATGATTGCTAAGAAATGTCACAGGTATAAACAATGGACATATTTTAACCCATTTGTGACTTCATATCAGTTTCATCAAATGCATTCAGACTTTTTCCCTTTTATTTATGCAGATTTTAATGAGGGCTATATTGACATGGATGTTAATGGGAACTTCACTGATATTTGACAATTATATATGTTCAGATTTAATAATTTGCTAATAGTATTACAAAATTTGTTAATCACTTTAACCAGTTTCAGGATGAGTGGAAACATTTGGGGGTCATATGTGTTCAAATCAAGGCTACTTTTGACAGCTGGAAAAGTGTCTTTTAGTTAATACACCGTAAGGCATACTATTCAATTTAATAGTATGAAGCCTCGATAAAATGACCTTTCCTCTACAATATACCAAATAATACCAAGGAAATTTTTAGAGTCATTGTGATGTAGTGACTAAGCTACTGGACTAAGAACAGAGAGACTAAGAACCAAGACACAGAAGCTAGTTGGATGCCAGTAATTTACTTTAGCCCTAGACTGAGAAAAACATTTATTACCCTATACTGGACCAATGGGATAGATTATGCTTCATAACCCCATAAATGTCAATGAAGGCACCTTAATTCTTCAGTGGATTGATATGTTAGTTCTGTCTATCGATCATCTCTCTCTGTCTCTGTCTCTCTCTCTTTCCTCCCTCCCTCCCTCTCTTTCCATCTAATTATAAGAGCAGTAGTGGCACAATGGATAGAATGGAGTTCTGCAGGCTACTTCTGCTGTTTACTAAAATGCCAGTTTACTAAAATGAAGGTGCTCAAGGTTGACTCAGCCTAGCAACCTTTAGAAGTTGCTAAAATGAGGAACCATATTGTTGAGGGCAATATGTGGTCTCTGTAAACTGTTTAGAGAGGGCTGTAAAGTATTGTGAAGCAATATATATGTCTAAGGGCTATTGCTAACTCTCACATGGAAGATCAAACTTGCTCATACAAAATGATATGATAGAATCAGCTTGTGTTGATTCATCACAGCCAATTGTTAAATTTTCAAGAATTTTTGTGAGTCAATTGAGAACAGAGCTTTTGATTACAATTTGTGTGTGTGTGTGTATGTGTGTAAGCTATTTAAACACACACATTTTTTAAAATCAAGCTTTTGCAGGCAAAGTGAGAGAAGCAATGTGCTAATAACAACCAGTTGTGCCAACCAATTATCATCATGCTTGTGAACAGCCAAAGAGCTAGCTAACTTTCTCTATCTCTATCTCTCTTTATCATCTCTACCTCTATCTCTATATGTCTGTCTGTCTGTCTGTCTGTCTCTCTCTCTCTCTCTCTCTATCCATCTATCTATCTATCATATATATCTATTGAGAGATAGCTCTTTGGTGGCTCACAAACATGATGATAACAATTGCCCCATTTAAATAACTAGCAGTTCTGCCTGGACTGTATTCATAGTTTAAGTACTACAACATTGAAGATTCCCTTCATATTTAGATGGCATTCTTTAGAGGACAATTAACCCTACCAGCTATCACTTTGGAGTCATATTCTTATCATCTCTTTTTTTCTTAGAGACATTTGGTTAAATTATTGAATTAGGACCAAAAAAACTGAGGCTGAAGTCCATTATCAGGAAAGGAAGTTCATTGGATGATCTTTGGATAAATTGCAGTCTTTTCATCCAATTCATCTCGTGAGTTACATTGTGAGAAAAAAAATGAAAAGAAGGAATATGATGAACATTTCCCTGCAGTTCTGAAATCAATCAATCAATCTCTCTCTCTCTGTGTCTCTATCTCTCTCTCTCTCTCTCTCACATACACATACACACCCTCTCACACACACCCTCTCACTCTTTTTGTTTGCAGAGTTTGGTGTTGTCAATACTATTGTGCTTCTCTAATAAACAGGTAAAGTATTTTTTTTCTTTTGATTTTTTTCTGACTTATGACACACGTGCTCATAGTTCTGGTTAAACTGGTTAAACTGGTTGCAACCCACCAAAGTATTTGATTCTGGTCATATTCTGTGGAGCCAATCTGACTGTTCAAAATTAATATAGTAACTAAAGAAAAAAAAATTTGTTATAAGAAGTCTATCTTCATTTTCTGTCTATACTGTTCTCATAAGAAATCTATCCCATATGACACAACCTTTCCCCCCCCTTTTTTTTTCTGGAAAGGTTCATTCTGTTTTCAAAAGGCTATGGAATCGATTCCAAGCATCACTTCCAAGTCAAAGTTCCACTTAATGCAGACAACTTTAAACATTTGAATGGAGCCACAACAGATTATGTTGCTTAAAAAACCATTTTGGCTAATTGCAATACATTCTGTGCAAGTAACATACTGTGCAAGTAACATACTGTATATCCTATATTTCATTTTTCTTAAAAAAATCATTCATTACAATATTATATTGTAATAAGAAACAAGAGTTAAGGCTATAATAGTGTAAATATTGTAAAAACAGAATGCAAAATGTATCAAACTGTTTTAGTGTAGCGGTTAAGATGCTGGTTTAGAAACCAGGAAACTCTTGAGTTCCAATCCTACCTTAAGCATGAAATTTGATTGGATGACTTTGAACCAGTCCCTCTCTCTTGATCCAATTCACACCATAAAGTTTCTGTGGAGAAAAAGAGAAGGAGAAAGAAACATTATGTATGTTTGACATACTTCAAAAGTAATAAAGGCAGGATAAAAATAAAATAAATAAATAAATGCAGAAGCAAGGTTAACAAAAAAAGAATTATCTAACTATTAATACACATTCAAAACAAAGTTAAATTGTCATTTATTTGAAATGGAAATATTGAGAAGTGTGACCAAGGAGGAATGTTCACTCAGACAAGGATTCATCAAACATAAAACAAATGGTGGACATTCAACTATACCAATGTAGTTAACTTTTTTAATCATACTTTGCAGATGCCCTTAAACATGGGCATACTAGGATCAGTTGTGTCCTCTTTCTAGGATCAGCACACCAAATGGACCAGAACTTCACAAGAAGGCCACTTATATTGAGATTGGCTATAGCAGCAGAATCTTGCATATCTTCTACTCTTCCTTCTTATACTTTAGTGCAGTGGTTCTCAACCTTTTCTTCACCATAGATCCCCTTTAAATTCCTTGTGGCCACAGACCACCAAGACATAATTCAAGATTTAAATCATAAGACTTCTTCAAGACTTCTTGGGCCCCCTATGATGACATCATACTCCCCCAGGGGTCCACGAACCATAGGTTGAGAACCACTGTTTTAGTTAATTAGGGAGGCTTCTGCCTGATTAATTTTGGGGCATTCTATGGTTATTCTGGATTTCAAAAACACTTCATCCCCTTTGCTAAACAATGCTTCCTATCTATTTATTGATTGATTTTTATCCTGCTTTTATTATTATTATTTAAATAACTCAAGGCAGTGAATATACATAATACTTCTTCCTCCTATTTTCCCCACAACAATAATCATGTGACATTGGTTAGGTTGAAATTGAGTATTGGCCCAAGGTCACCCAGGTCATCCTTCTGAGTCTCTATGATGAGATGCTTCCCCAGATATCCCTCTAGATATCAGTTGGGGGGAGGATGAATCAGTTCCTGGCATGTCAGAATGGAGTTGATTGATGGTTCTAAGTAGCCATTTGTGAGGCTGAGGCTCCAGCTGGGGAAAGCATGCAGCTGCAACCAGTCAGTGAGGAGGAAGAACTGCCTTCTGTACTTGATCCAAGAACATGTACGGAAGAGAAAACGCAGGAGCAAAGAAGATCAACCAGACTACTCTTGAGGAAAAAGCCTTGCCCTTCTTGATGGGCTGCACTGGAAGCTGGCTATTTAGCACAGCAGACAGATGGAGGCGATGCTGGGAACAATGTATTTGTTTTTCTAGCTGTGTGTTTCTGGTCATTGTGATTCCTGCCTCACTTTGGGTTGACTCCGTGCCTTGATTTGGATTGTGCTTTGGAAACTGGCCTTTTCTTGCCTCATGAATTCTCTTGTGTTGTGGATTTAAATTTGTCTGGTGTATTTATTTTGATTATGAACTCTTTGGCTATTGTTCTGTGGACTAGCATTGGTCTGCTCATGGCTGGACTTAATTGAGACAGTTCTGGGTTTTTGGTGAAGGGAGTTGCTGGGGAATATTAATAAATCCACTAAACCACAGTTATGTGTGTGTGCAAATGAGCAGAACAGCAGGTTGTGTCCTTTACCAGTAACCAATTCTTACCCTTTAAGAGAAAGGGACTAAGAGAAGAAAGGTCAAAAGGAAATCCCAAATGGCTAGATTAATATGAAAAAGACAGCTCTTGTTTTGCATTCTATAAAATAATTATATTAGTATGTAGCATCATGGATAACTACTTAGACTTGAATGCACATTTTTCTAAATTAACACATTTAATCCAATATTTCCTAAACTGCTATTGACAGGGATGAGCCAATGCTGATGTGACTCCCTGCTTAGACTTTTTCCTAAAGCTAGGTTAGTGAGAACCTCTTGGTTCCTTACTGTTAAAACACGATTATGTGAACAACTGAGGAAAAAAAAAAACCTACCCTGATGGCATTTGACAATATTTTAAAGGAATAAGACTGAAGAGCCTACTGATCGTTTCCCTACAACTCACCCCTGTCATAAATTTATGTTCTGTGATTTGTCCAAAATATATATAATTAAAGAGACTATTTCTTTCTTGTGGCCAGTGGTGAGATTCAAACTTTTTTTTACTACCGGTTCTGTGGATGTGGCTTGGTATGTGTGGCAGGGGAAGGATACTATAAAATCTCCAATCAGAGGTTGTATTTGCCAGTTCTCTGAACTACTCAAAATTTCTGCTACCGGTTCTCCAAACTGGTCAGAACCTGCTGAATACAATCTCTGCTTGTGGCCCACTAAAATTGCTTAGGACTTTAAACATTAAAGTTCACATGCCATCTGCCAAGGATATTTATCCTAATCACAAAACAAACATTAAAGAACTCTTGACTTACTTTAGTGTTGCTCCTTGATGAGCAGCAATAAAGGATATCTTCTGACAAGCAAGAGTCATAGCTGAACACGTCAAAGTAGAAGTTGGGACCTTGGACTCAAGGTAATTCATCACTGTAATTGTTAAATCCTTCAATATATCTCTGCATGAGTGCACTTAATAAATCCTTTTGACTTGAACCTCCCCCCTTCAGAACTCACAAGACAGTGGTAATTGATTTGTTCTCCTCAGGGGCAGACTGGAAGCCAGTGAAAATGCTTAAGCTACAACACAATATTTCCTGTAGCAAATAAAGCTTCCGTTTTGGGGATCAATTTTAAATATTCAAGGCAATGAAAAATTATTAGTATAACTTCAGTATCATAAATGCTATATAAATCAAGTGCTCTGCTTCGGTTGTATGTTCTTATTGTTTAATTATTCTTATGATACTATCTTTGTGGGAAGTTTGCCTTTATGTTTTTCTATTACTGCCTTGATTTTAGGGTGGATAGAATTTTTAAAAATCCATCACTGGTTATGTTTTGTTTTTCACCTCCTCCCCAAGCTAATTTAAAGCAGCTAATTTCTAGAGAAGTCCTGTAAATATACAGCCTACTTACAATTCTCCAACAGAGTTTGCCAGCTATGCTCCTGGAATTCTTCCTTTGTTTCTGCCTGATTTTTAAATTGTGATACAGCTGTTGCATCCTAAATAGAATTCCTCTGTCACATTAAATATGGTCTGTCTTAGCGCATATACCAAAACATTTCTCTATAACATTTCTCTTTTATTCGTTATATTCTTTTGCTAATAAACCTAAATCTTGGATTAATTACTATATATATTCAGATCCTGGGGAATTTTGAACTAATTTTCCTAACCCAATTTTATTACTTTGGTCCCCCTAACCCAGGCTGGGATTCAAAAATCCCAACAACTGGTTCGCTGCTCAGTTGCTGAGTGGGCGTGGCCATGGTGGGCAAGGTGGTACTTCCGGTAGGGCCATTTTTTTTGCCTTCCCAAGGGTCCAGTATAGTTTGCACCCAACAGATTAATGGCTCATACTTCATATAGACTATATCTATTTTTAATTAGGAATATTTAGCTAAAACATATTATAAGTACACCCAAGAATATATTCTGTAGGGATGGTAATAAATAGAAAAACAATTTTGTTGGAGGAAATTTATTCTTCCAAATAATTTCTATATCTATAGAGTTTTTAAAATAAAGACAGAAATACACCAATATTGGAAAAGCTGAGGTGTTGAAAGAGGCACATTGACAATGTCTGTAAACTCAAGCCCCTGAGGGAAATAAGGTGCCTTAGAGATGAAGTATTAGTAATACCTAGAGTTGTAACAATTTATAATAGATTTTAGAAGATTAGAGTTAAACATGATTTATAGGCTTGAAGAATGAGTCACATCTTAAACCCTTTCTAAAGACCTGCAACACTGGAGTTATTGTATGTTAGACATATCTCCAGGGACTTAAAAGGATACCTTTTTCATTGAAGGATGCCGATTGTGTCCTCCTTATTAGAGAGTGTGGGATAGACAAATACCCTTCAGAACAAGGGGTCCCACAAATAATGCAATCATGTAAGATTCTATAGGTGTTGATCAGCACACTGATTTGCCTTCAGAAGCCTATTGGGAGCTGGTGCAGCTTGCAGAAGCGTCATATAGGTACAATGAGATATGCCGACATATACCAATATTGCTGCAGTCTGCACCTGTTGCAGCTTCCAGATGGTCTTCAAGGACAGCATCATGTACAGCATGTTATAATAATCCAATTGGGAAGTGACTAAGGCATGAGTGACCCTCACTCTTCAAGTGGTAGCTTGAGTTCAGGAGGACACCCAAGCTGCGCATTTCTCTTTTCCGGGGATAAATTTGCTGATATGGCTTCTCACATCTGTTACTTACAAATGGGATGGAGAATTTAAGGAAGCCATTTATGCACTGATCTAGCTAATGAAATTTCCAATCTAAACTTAAGTACAAGCTTAAGTATCAAGACATTGAATATTATGTATTATATACAGTATAAAATCAGTCCCTCTTGCTTTCATGTTTTCACATTGAAGATTGTCACAATCTAATGGAAGCAATATGTTGTAAATGAATTGACTTGGCAATCCCCGAAAGGCTATTTTCACAGCTATTTTGCCTTCAGAATACAAAGTGATTGTTTGCTCATTTGATTTTTTTTCTCAGCCTTCATCAGAATTACCTACATGTTTTCAGCTTAAGGCATAATTCACACTATCCTATCAACAAACCAATGGAAGAAATAAATAGTAGTCTCCACACTGTATAAGGACACAATTAAATTTAATCTAATGGTGGATGAAAGTTTCATAGGTCCATAGAATATTAGTTGAATGGGTTTATTTGGACCATTGAATTCAAATCAAATTTATTACAGCCCTAAGGCCAGATGCAAACAAAATATTGAAACAAAAAATCCTTCTGTATATAAGTATATGTGTACTAGAGAAAAAACAATAGGTATAATGGTGTATAAAGACAGTTTAGGACATGTTTACTAAAACAAATTCCAATAAAATACTATTACAAATTCAATTCTAAGTAATGGTATGGTGTATTATACAAATGGTAGCATAGAACTGGGCAAATTGAGAGGTTATTTTTGAATCCTTGTGTGAGAATACTAGCATTAAAGAGAAATTACATTCTCTACCTGGACATTTCTTCAAGACAGGGTTTATAAGGGTCTGTCTAGAGTCCTTATACAGGGAACAATATAGTAGCATATGACCTAGAGTTTCTTTTGAACCATCACCACGTAGATATAACCAAAAAATGTGTAGGAATACCTTTAAAATGTCCAAAAAAAGAACTGAAGGCAACCTGGCTAAAGTAAAATTCTTACAAAATTTTAAAATTGGAATGAATTATAAACATGCTATGGGACTACCTGGTTTGAAAGTCCTTGCAGGCTGCAGGAACATAAAGGGGTCCTTTTGAATAGTAAAATTTTTGAATAACTGTAGAGACACACTGTGCAAAACTTGATCAATAAAAAATGAGTATGCTAAAATAAGGAGGTATGATATTGCACTCCAAGGTATTTATATCATAAGTGCACATCTGTTTGATTGAAGTCCCAACTGTTTAGCACTTCTACATTTTTTGATAATGTCAGGCAAAAACTAAGATCTTGGTTTTCTGATAATTTATTCTAATTTATGTTCTCTGCAGAATAAAGCTAAACCCTAAGTGCTTTTCTAATTCCCACTTGTGAAGTAGACATAGTAACAACAGCCCCGATGCACCATGTGTGCAGCCACATGGATGGCAGGAGAGGAGTGGTCTCAGAAGCTCCGACGCCGCCGGAATCGCCATTGCCTTCCTTGCTGCCATTGCCATTGCTGCCTCGCTGCCACTGCATCCCCCACTACAGTGAGTGTGAGCCCCGGGAAAGGTGACCAACCGCCTCAACTGCTGCTCCCACTGACTTTTCTCCACGCCAAGAGTAGAGGTGAGAGAGAAAGAGAAGCCCTCTTGGTGCAGAGAAAAGTCACCCGTCTCCCAATATTCCTCTCTCAGCAAGCAGCCTCTCGCAGCACCTTTAAACTTAGCGCGCTTCACAAATGAGGA
Organism: Bungarus multicinctus; assembly: GCA_023653725.1. Lineage (NCBI taxonomy): Eukaryota > Metazoa > Chordata > Lepidosauria > Squamata > Elapidae > Bungarus > Bungarus multicinctus. Next base: position 10,046,038 of record CM042838.1, read on the forward strand.
GGAGGGGACAAGGCTGCTCGCAGAGAAAGGAATATGAGCTGCTCCCACCAGTGACTCCACACTGTTTTGCCCAGCTAAGACTAGAATCTAGATTATCAAGGAAGAGAGAATAACATGCTGCAGATGCCTAGCAAAATTCAATAATACTGCAGATTGGCTGTTTACATTGAAATCAGGTGCAAGATAGTGATGGTTTTATTTTTATTTATTTTATTTTGTCAATTACAAGATAATAGGTATAAGTAAAAACATAGGTATGAATACATGGTAAGTAAATTATTATGGTAAGTAAATTATTGGGCAGTTTATTTTGGAATTTATTTCAGTAGGCTGATTTTAGAAAGCTAAACAGGACCAGATCTGGTAAGTACTTGCCTGGGAAGCCAACACAAAATAGGGTGTGGGGAGGAAATGGGGTTGAGAAGGAAAGAAGGAAGATAAGATAAGATAACTTTTATTGTCATTTTTTAGTGTAAGTATATTGGCACACATTAAAAGTGAAATATATATACATATCCATATACATACGTAACACACATATACACGTGCTACACACACACAAAATCATTGCCCATTTTAAATATATAGCGGAAAGGAAGAAAGAGTATTGGATACATTTGCACAAATGTGTGTGAAAAAAACTGCAAAGAAATAGGATTATTAAAAAAACAGCTTCCAATCTTAGCAGTTACAGATAAAAACCAAGATAAGTTTTTAGACTACATTCCCATATCTTTTGCCTCTGGCCATACTGTCTATAACTGATGGCAATTGATGTCAAAAGCATCAGGTGAACACATCTCTGTCTCTCTGAGATAATGCAAACTATTACATTATGAGAAGATAAGAGAGCAGATTTCACTGAGGTTTTCTGTTTACATTATTAAGGCATTTAATAATATTTAATATTTAAGGGTATTCTATAACCAAGTCTTGCAAAAAGTAGGTAATTTTGGACTGCATCATTAAACAATTGCAAAAGAGGTTTAAAACAATTGGAAGGAGAGAAAAGCTAGATGGTCTGGGACAAAGATATCATATTTTATTTTATTTATTTATTTGATTTATCAATCACTTACAAGATAATAGGTATAAGTATATACATAGTTATGAATACATGAAATGGGTACATATAAGAAAAATAAAAGAAACAATAGGACAGGGACGGTAGGCACCTTGGTGCACTTATGCACACCCCCTATAATATGATTAAGCCAAGAAGATGCTAAAGGATGGGCATGTGAAATAAGAACTAGATAAAAAATTAGATTTGAAAAAGAAAAGTCAACAGGAAACAGCAAAGCAAATCTTCAGTAGCTTACTGCAAGACTTGTGAATAATAAAATAATAACACGAAAAGTATATCAGATAATATAAAGGGGTTTAACAATTCCATTTTGGAGATGAAACTGACTTGGAAATTTCAAATAAAGAACTTTGCAAAATGATGTTCCTTTTATTGCTATAAAAGTTGAGGATCCACTGGGAAAACGTATCTTTTCCAGGCTTATACAAAAGCTTAAACCCAGAACAAGGTTCTGTTGGTATAATGGAATAATTCCAGGTAAAGTCAGGTCCTAGATAAAAAACATGATCTTGTATCCAGGATCCTGAATCAGAGGCTTCTCATTGATGAGCTATGTACATCAACTACCTCCAGATCAGTAGTAAATTTCTGAGCTAATTCCAGTGCATCTTTAAAAACTGGGACTTGAGAAGTGGTAGGCTATTGGTTAGAGGAGGCCTCAATCCAGAGAAATATGTTTTGTAACGTTTATATCCACATTTGAATCCTGTGCTCTTACAACAAACCTAATAATGCTGAATGGGTCATATAAAGAGCCGAGGTGGCACTGTGGTTAGAATGCAGTACTGCAAGCTGTCAGCAGTTTGGCAGTTCGATCCTGACCGGCTCAAGGTTGACTCAGCCTTTCATCGTTCCAAGGTCGGTAAAATGAGGACCCAGATTGTTGGGGAAAATATGCTGATTCTACAAACCGTTTAGAGAGAGCTGTAAAGCACTGTGAAGTTGTATATAGGTCTAAGTGCTATGGAACCTATTCAATTTTGCTTGAGGTGGCAGGAAACTCTGGGAGAGGTAGGTCAAGCGACAGTATAATAAACATGCAGTGTTGCCTGCAGGAACTGATGTTTTCATCAGAAGGACAAAAGCAGCCTCAGATTGTCATAACACAAGCTTTGCTCTTTTGTAACTGTGATGCACATATAAAAGTGACATAATGATGAATTTGTTCACAGAAACCACCTTATGGGACAAGCACATACTGGGAAGGGTAATACATGTTTCCCACCAAGAAGAAAGTCAAATATGTGCTTCTAGACAGACTCTTTCGATTATTGGCTAGTTTTCTCTCACAAAGTTCATCTGTCTAACTTAGTGGGTAGCTCTTGATCTTTTTAAAAATGTGGTATTATTGTTAATAATTGCTTTTTCTCTGGTAATATTACACTAATAACTAGAGCATACAAAACATTTTCTAGACCAATACTCGAATATAGCTCATCAGTCTGGAACCCACATTACATATCTGATATTAGCACAGTTGAGAAAGTCCAAAAATATTTCACAAGAAGAGTTCTCCACTCCTCTAGAATACTCTACCTGACTGTGGTTTCTTTCCCAAACCGCAAAAACTTTAACCTTAGACTGTCTACTATTGACCTCACCCCTTTCCTAAGAGGCCTGTAAGGGGCGTGCATAAGCACACCAATCATGCCTACCATCCCTGTCCTATTGTTTCTTTTTTTTAATTTTTCTTATACGTATCCATGTATTCATAACTATGTTTTACTTATAAAAACATACTTATTGCTTATCTTGTAAGCACTTGACAAATAAAATAAATAAATAAAATAAATTCACCAAACAGTGGATAGTCTCTTGAGGTTTTGGGCTACAAACAGGCCATGGGAAAACCTAAGCAAATATGGTCTGCAAATATGGATACAAATCATGTAAACTGAACTGAATTTAAATTCAGATGAGAAACCATAAGAGCTGTTTTGACTAGCTAGGTCATTGATGTCTAACCTTTTCCATGTCGCGTGCCAAAGGTGTGAGTACTCGTGTGCCTGCACCCATGATGCAATGCATGCAAGAACCACGCCCCCTGCAATCCCCTACACGCGCACCGCATACTTCTGTGCATGTACGCATGATCCCCCATGCCATGCGCCTCTGCCCCGTGCTCTGCCCATGCACATGCATCTCCCCTGCACACATCTTCCCACACACATGCACGGCAGATACCCAACAAACAGCTGGCTGGCAGGGGGCATGCGCACATGTGCAGTGGGGCTCTTCCAGTCTCGAGTGCCGGCAGAAATGGCTCTGCGTGCCACTTCCGGCACGCGTGCCATAGGTTCACCATCACAGAGCTAGGTAATTTGAGCAATTCACAGGTCATAAATACTGCAGGCTTTCACACTAACATGGTATGACCCCTAACCATCAACTGTCTTCAAGGATAGATTCAGAAAAATCCCTTTTGCAGAAATAACTTATCCACTGACTTCTATCAAGTCCACCATTAGACACACATAAAATCTCCTGTTCTAGAGAGTTCCTGTTCTGGTGAACAGGGCTAGCCTACCCACTATCATTGTGCATTATTTTCAGAACATGTTCAATTAAATTCCAGCTTCTCTTGAATGAACTAAAACATGCTGTCAAAATGTTCCATTTTAATGGCTCTTCCTTTCAGCAAACCTAGCAAACATAAATATCAAGACCAAATGAAAAACTCAAAGCAGAAAAAAAAATGCTATATAAGCTTTCTAGGAGATGAGGGGGTCGGACTAGAGGACCTCCAAGGTCCCTTCCAGCTCTATTCTGATTCAGTTAACAAAACACAGATTTTCTGTTTGTATTGGCTTTCTCAGCTGACATGGGGGAAAACACTTCATCACTTTTTTAAGGAGGTGGAAAATACTTCAATCAGAAAACATTTCAACCATGTAACAATTGTTTGGATTTTCTAGGTTCAAAACAAAACAAATTACTTTATCTGTTTCAAATATTTCTACTTTCCAAAGGTTGCAGATGGCTTGTTGTTCTGTGGCTAGTGTACAGCTTTTCTGCTGCCCCCACTCCTCCAAATTTGGCTCATGAAAGGACCAATCATTAGGTTAGAATGGTTGGGATGTTGTTGGAGGGAAATGGTGAGGGAAAAGCAGCAGTGAAACAGATGGCTAAATAAAAGAAGGAAACTGCAAACAGCTGCATACTAGCCAGACTGCCTGGAAAATTACACTATTTTAAAAAATTAACCTCTCTCTGGGAAAGTTAGAATTCATGTCAATGAGTTGTATGAATGCAAAATATGCTCTGCTTTCTTTTGCAGTCAGATAATACAAAGAAGTGGAATGTTGCTTTGATTAAATTGTTGAGCTTTGATGGGTATATGCATTTTGTGCATACACCATCAGAGATGTGAAAGTGTGCTATGTTGAGTCTGTATGTTTGTTGAGTTTCGAGAAGCATATTTGTATTTGCTTTTACCCTTACCTGTTGCATTTGAAAATGCCCAGCATGGATGGACTTGTAAAGTTTTGGCATATATATGTGCTTTGAACATATTCTTGTGTTCTGTTAATATTGAGTGTCCAGAGTTTACTTCAAAATGCCAAGAATCTGGTTTGATTTGGTGGGATTGTTGCTAAGCTTGATGTGCAATCGCTGTTTTGCCTTTATAATGCTTGGCATACTTTGCTTGCTGGTTGTAAAGTCTTTGACCGTAACTGCGTTTGTTCTGCTACTTATACCTGAATGATCTATGAATCAATGCAAGAATTATAAACAGCCAAGAAATTTTTAAGAAGTTACAAAAACATAGACACAGAATTTAATTTGCACCTTCCTGGCAGCAATTTTATTTTATTTATCTCCAGGCTGCCAAGTGTTTCTTACTAAAGCAGAGTTTTGATATGATAGTGATTTTTTCCTATTAATTTGTTAAACATATACCTCAGAGTTTATTTAAATAGCTGAATAAATTATTGATAAATATAATTTATTAAATGCATATGTTGCCTGCTTCCCAGCCACACTGCAGTGATTCTGTGACTCCCTTTCCCCTTATCCATTTTCTTTTCTTTCTAGCTTTGGCCATTTTTATGTAAACTGTCTGGCCTGTAACAGTTAGCATAATCCCATCTATATTTATGGCCTTGATATATTAGAAAACTCCACAATTGGAATTAGCATTGGAATGTTCCCAGGCTGACCATTAAAAAGTATGAAGTATCTTACTTTCTCGTACAAGTAAAGTACAGTACTTTCTTGTTACCTCAAATTAACCTTCTCTTTTCACCGCCTTCTTTTTCATCATTACTAAACTGCTCTTAGCCCACTGCTGCCTTCGCCTACGACTTTTTCTTCCTCTCTTCCGGGAAACAGCTTCATATGCTTTTTATTATATTTCTTCTTCCCTGCAGTTCCTCTATGTATTCTTTACTCATAGTCATCTTCTCAAAAGGAATTATTTCCTGCCTCTCCAGAGTCTTAGTAGATAAATCAGCTCTGCCCCCCCCCCCCATTTTTGCAACTCATTCTGTCACCAATTGTGTAGGCTGACAACCCCCAATCCACATTCCCTGACAGCCCGTTGGCATCTGACTTTCAATCAATATTCAGACGAGAGAAATGTGCGCTGCAACTTAAATACAAAGCAATATACCTCACGTCCTCCCTCATTGCTGGAGTTTCGAGCTTTTGAATCTTTTTAAAGGAAAGAAAGAAAGGAATAGAGCAATAGTTGTATGCCACAGTGGGGAGAATTAGAGAGCTAAATGCATTCTCCTTTAGCCTCTGATTGAAGTGGGATTCCAGGAAGAAATTTCAAGTGTTGTCTGTTCTCCATGTGAATAGGGGGGAAAATAAGATGAGACCTATACTGTGTTTCATTTCTGTTCAGTATGTGGTAGCAATTTCTACTTCTATGAACAACCTAAGAGAATTCTTTGTAAACTCAGTTTTTTTTCCCACCTTCCTCCCCCTCTCCATTTAAGTTTATATCTAAGAAAAAAGCTACTTTCTCTTTATCAACTTCTTATAGATTGAAATACAATTTGGAAGCAATTTATCGTCCTGGAGGCTGCACAGGCTCATTTTTTTTCCAATAGACCAGCACCATCTTGTGGTCTGAAATGTCTTTGAATATTAGTAGCTCTGGTTGGTAGTTATGTTGTTGGTTTGAGCTCCGAGCTTGGCGATTTGGTTGCAAATGTTTTGTCCCCACTTGAGGAGACAACTTCAGGATGCTTTGGATTGGGCTTGTCTGAGGGAACACCGCTCTTTAAAGGACTCCAGCTCGGAGCTCAAACCAACAACAGAATCTTGTGCTCTACTTGAAATACATTTGGGGGGAGCTTTTGTTTTTTGTTTTCTTTTAAGTTGCTGTCCCTAAACAGCACAGCTTTATCATGATCAGTATTGATTATTTAAATTTTAATATTTGAACTCATAGTTTTATGGTTTCTTCTTTTTTATGGTTTCTAAACTACCCTTTAGTTTTATTTATCTTGGATGAAGTCAATCTAACTCCCAAGGAAAAGAGATAGAGCAGCAGCCTCTGGTGGGAGCTGCATTATAAATATTATTCCAATGACCAAATTTAATCCATAGACAAAGCAGAAATCACCACCACCTCCAACAAAAACTAATTTTTACGGTAAAAGGAAGAACTGAGGTTTTGCAGCAGTGGTGGGATTCTACCAGTTCGCACCTATTCGCTAGAACTGGTTGTTAACATTCTAAGCAGTTCGGAGAACCGGTTGTTAGAAGCAATTACTGGCCTAATCCTGTAAGGAAGGCAGGAAGGAAACATTCTGGTGTTGCTTACAGAAACTGCCTCTCCATTAACCCTTATTACATTCTTGGCAGGACTAGACTTCCTGTCTCTGGCACGTCTCTGGAGTTTTTTTCCCTTCCTTTACTGGTACTTTACTTGTGTGGAGTGACCATTCAAAGTTACAATGGCACTGAAAAAAGTGACTTATGACCATTTTTCACACTTACGACTGTTGCAGCATCCCCACAGTCTTGAGAGGCCAGGTGAGGAGATGCGTGCCTTGATGTGAATGATATTGAGTTGGCCATATCCAGCCAATAACATGACCACCAAGCCATGCCCACCACCTAAGCCAGGCCCAAAGAACCAGTTGTTAAAAAAATTGAATCCCACCCCTGCTTTGCAGTATATTACACTCATTTTCTACCAACATCATGTGATCAGCAGGGATATGGAAGTTCATAGAAGTGTCATAAAAATCATACAAACCACTGTGTGGTGGGCCCAGAAACAGAGAACAATTCAAGTAGTGATCAGAAATTGCCTAAAAAAACCAAGACTTTGCCAGCCTAATTCTTAGCTTCTAAATTTCAGAATGGAGGAAATGAGAGATTTAGAATGCCTTGAAATTATACTTCTCATACATCAAACTTTATAGACAGCTGGGAGGGCATGCATGATGGCATAATCAATCCACAGAAATTCACCATAACCCTCACTGCATCCCTAGCTAGCCATATGAGCTGGGCCTGCTGGAAAATTGTAATTTAACAATACCTGGAATGTTCTTGGCATGTCGGGGTCAAAAAGCATGGTCCTGATGCAAGGTCATAATCATGGCAAATCTGTAGCTTTATCATTGGGTACCTATTTCCATTTTGGTATCATTAAGAGCCGTGGTGGGGCAATGCTTAGAATGCAAGTTTATTACAAGCTAACTCACTGCTCAGTCCAGCAGTTCGAATCTCACCAGGCTCAAGATTGACTCAGCCTTCCAACCTTCCGAGGTGGGTAAAATGAGGACCCAGATTGTTGGCGGCAATAGGCTGACTCTATGAAGTGATATGTAAGTCTAAGTGCTATTACTATCATTACAGATTACATGGACACTGCTAGCCAGAGGGTCTTTCTCTAATAATGTATGAAATGAAAGAAGCTGGAGATGGGGGGAGGGTGCATATATGTAATTGTGAGGTTAGCTTGGCTTAATACTTTGCTTAGATGTACCACAATGGTAGAACTTTCACAAGTTCACTTGTAGGCAAGCTTTTGGTATTCCAGTATGCTAATTTTTTTCTTTCTTTTGGAAACAGAGTGAAAGAATGGGGAGAAGGAAAGTTCAGGTACAGGAAATGAAAATATCATATGAGAACCTTTGCTTCTCATCTGTGGCTCAGTGACTTTTTTCATAGATGACTACAAAGGAGAGTTATTCTCTATCTGAAGATCCCAAGTCTTCCTTATTTTTGTATGGAAAGACAATTTCCTTACAATTGGTTGTTCTGATTCTGGATATTGTCAATGGCACCAGAGGTGGGTATTCAGCTGGTTCTGACCAGTTCTGGAGAACCGGTAGCAGAAATTTTGAGTAGTTTGGAGAACCGGCAAATACCACCTCTGACTGGCCCCACCCCCATCTATTCTCTGCCTCCCAAGTCCCAGCTGATCGGCTGGGTTTTCTTTTGTTGCCCTGCACAAGAGAACAGAGCTGGAAAGCAGGTTAATGGGGTGGGGAGGGAATGGGGCTTTTACAGTATCTTTCCCCTGCCACGCCCACCAAGCCATGCCCACCAAGCCACACCCACAGAACTGGTAGTAAAAAATTTTGAACCCCACCACTGAATGGCACCAATGTACCTTCTTGTGTTATTTGGCCTCAGCAGCTAGAGTTGAGCAGCAGACGTGTTCTTGTATTAAAGGAATCTCTATCATCTCTATTTAACCACTAAGAATCTTTATCTGTGGTTTAAATGCACATTTGTAAATGCCAGTCATGACTCAAAAAGAAATCTGCTCAACTTTTCACCAACTCCCTGAATCAGTAGCTGATGGGAAGCTCTCAAGTTAATTTCCCACAAATGTTGCGTCTGTTTGGCAGTTTTATCATAGGGACCTAACTTTATGTTCCTTGGTTTACGTGATGACAACAGCACTGACTCAACTCTGCTGCTTCATGTAGCTGTTCTCACTGAGCATTTTTTTTACTCCTTTTATAGTACTATAGATCTGATGACTAGATCTCCATGGGGTAACTGAGACTGGCTCATGCAGACAATGGCTGCATGTGTAATCCTTCGTACAGGATTATAGCCTCTTTCCCCTTTCATTGGATTAGATGTTATCCCATTAAAAAGAAGAAGCATCGAACATTATACACCTCCTGTTTTGAGTTTATTATTCACAACATTTTCAAAGAAAGGAATTGCAAAATCCACCCACCCACCCTAAAATGTACAATGATCATTAGGCCTGGGGAAAACAGGTCTATCTCCACAAGATGTCCTGTGTTGCCTTGCCTGCAGTTCTAATGATTACAAAAGGCTTCAGTGTAGGCATGGTGGAAACATATTCCAGCCTGTTGTCATAACAGGCTCAAAAGAAAGGTGAACAGAAGCAGCAAAACCCCTTCCTCTGAAAAGCAAGGGGCCACATCACTTTGCAATGGACATTTTAAGGGATGCTTCATTCAAGTGCTCCTTTGAACATCTAAACAGCCCTAATTATAATCAAGTTAGACACTCTTCTCTTGTGATTTTGTTTTAAAAAACCTGGTCACTAGTTATGTAAACTTCAGGATTATTTATTCAGTTGAGGCAGGAGTGTCAAACTAAAGGCCTGTGGGCCGGATCCAGCCCACAGGGTGCTTAGATCTGGCCCATGGGGCCGCTCTGGAAACAGTGAAGGACTGACCTGTGGTACTTCTGCCAGTGAAAACAGCTCCCAATCTCTGTTTTTGGCTGGGACGGCCTCCTGCAACCCTCTGCCAATGAAAATGGAGCTCGGGAGGGCTGCCCCTCCCAAGCTCCGTTTTCACTGCAGGGAGTTGCAGGAGGTCGTCCCAGGCAAAAACAGAGATCAGAAGCCCTTTTTCATTGGCAGAACGCTCAGGCCGTTACAGGTGCCCCCAACACAAATGATGTCAAGCTGGCTACACCCAACCTGCCATGGTTACCCCAGCCCTGAGGTCAAACACAACCCTGATGTGTCCCTCAATGAAATGGAGTTTGACACCCCTGATTTAAGGAGTCATATGTCCATCCAACTTGCAAAAAAGTTATTCTGACTTGCAATAATAAAAATGCTCCTAAATCAACAATGAGAACAAATCACGGAGTCAGGCTATATTAACATATACTCTACCTTTTGTGATAAGCTCATCTAATGTCCTATGCCCACAATGCTGGTAGAAGGCAGAGGAATGACCTTCAGGAACAGGAAGAAAAGCTATACCAAGACCATGATCAGATTAAAAAGTACTGGCCCAAGGATGTAACGTGAGTAAATGTCCCAGGCACGCCCATCCATAATTCACACAAATATAAAGGGGAGGGACAGGGCAAGTGGCTCATGTCCTCACACAGTGTCTAAGATGTGCTCTGATGTCACAGTCATTTCCAAATACAAAGGCCACACAGATCAAATTTATGTTTATTACTTTTAAGGGATAGTAACCCCATATCAAGGGATGCTAACTTACATATCAAGTGGCCAGATATCTTCACCAAGTTATACAACTGCACAAAACTGTTAATTAGATATGTTGTTTTATTGTCCTACTGTTTGGTTCTCCCCGCCTTTCCTGATAACAAATTGTTGTGTCAAACTATCTCTATTTTTACTGTTAAGGCTGGTCAAGGACCGTGATAAAGATATTTGATTTATGTACACCCTGTTATTTGTTGCAAATATTGCTTTTCTTCTGATAAAAATAAATTCCATGTAATTATTTATGTCTTAATTTTATTAATCTAGTATCCTGATACTAAACTATATTGCTGTATATGTTCCATTACTTAATCTAAAAAATCTTTTTGATGAATAACATTGGTTCAAAATGTAGCAGCCCCCATGGTTTTGTGGAAGTCTAGATTTCTACATGCGATACCTCTCCTGCAAGAGCTGCATCTACTGCTGATTTGCTTTTAGGTCCAATTCAAGATGTTGGTTCTCTTCAAAACCTTATATGGCTTGCAATCAGATTATTTGAAGAACCATCTTTTCCCAACCAGATCTACCTAACCTACCTGAGCAGTGAGGCAGGGAATCCCCCTCGCCTTAGTCCACCTGGAAGGACCAGAAGGGCCTTCTCTGTGATGGCTGCCTACCTGTGGAACATCATCCCCACAGAGATAATATTAGCTTTAGCATTGACACTCTTTTGCAAGGTCTGAAGACATGGTTCTGCCAATGGGCCTGGGGACCCCACAATGATATGGAGCACCTCAAGAGACTTGTTTGATCATAGTCACCAAGGGGGTGGGGGTTGTTGCTTTTTGTATTGTTTTCGTCTTGGGATTTTATTCTTCTAAGCTGCTCAGAGTCACTGAGAATGAGTTGGGCAGCCATATACATTTTCTTAAATAAATTAAATAAATACATCTTATCAGCATATAATTTTAATACATGTGCTTGATTTGCCAATTCAATTCTGAAATGTTTTGTTGTATCATGGCAATGATTCTAACTCCAATAAAGTTAAAGGAGAAAAGAGGGGACAATCTTGATTTGTCCTTTTGATTACAGAACACATTTGTGATAAAAAAAAAAATCAATTTACCATTACTATAGCAAATTATGGCTGATCGGGTTATTCTGATACTAAAGGCAGAAGAGTATGGAGATGTCTCATCTTCCGCCCGGTATGAAAAATGCCATAATAAGAATACATTAAATAGCTAATAATTTGTTGCTTTTTTATGATATTCAAAATCAGTCTCCTTAGGCAGCCAATTCATTACAGAAGTCAAAAGCCTATAATAAATCTTTTTTTATATTGGAGCATAAAGCAATAGCACTATTAATTATATACCAAGCACAATAGTTTCCATTAATCATAGTCGCTCTCTTTGTGTCTATATATGTCGATGTGCTTGATTATTTGCTTACTTCTAAGAGTCATAGCATACAGTGGGGCAAAAAAGTATTTAGTCAGCCACCAATTGTGCAAGTTCTCCCACTTAAAAAGATGAGAGAGGCCTATAATTGTCATCATAGGTATACCTCACCTATGAGAGACAAAATGTGAAAACAAATCCAGACAATCACATTGTCTGATTTGGAAAGAATTTATTTGCAAATTATGGTGGAAAATAAGTATTTGGTCAATATCAAAAGTTCATCTCAATACTTTGTTATGTATCCTTTGTTGGCAATGTCAGAGGTCAAACGTTTTCTGTAAGTTTTCACAAGGTTGTCACACACTGTTGCTGATATGTTGGCCCATTCCTCCATGCAGATCTCCTCTAGATCAGTGATGTTTTGAGGCTGTCGCTGGGCAACATGGACTTTCAACTCCCTCCAAAGGTTTTCTATGGGGTTGAGATCTGGAGACTGGCTAGGCCACTCCAGGACCTTGAAATGCTTTTTACGAAGCCACCCCTTCGTTGCCTGGGCGGTGTGTTTGGGATCATTGGCATGCTGAAAGACCCAGCCACGTTTCATCTTCAATGCCCTTGCTGATGGAAGGTTTGCACTCAAAATCTCATGATACATGGCCCCATTCATTCTTTCCTGTACATGGATCAGTCGTCCTGTTCCCTTTGCAGAGAAACAGCCCCAAAGCATGATTATTTTATTTATTTATTTATTTATTTATTTGTCAATTGTTTACAAGATAATAGGTGTAAGTAAAACATAGTTATGAATACATGGATACATATAAGAAAAATAAAACATAAAAGAAACAATAGGATGAAGTTGCCGCCCGCATGCTTCACAGTAGGTATGGTGTTCTTTGGTTGCAACTCAGCATTCTCTCTCCTCCAAAAACGACGAGTTGTGTTTCTACCAAACAGTTCTACTTTGGTTTCATCTGACCGTATGACATTCTCCCAATCCTCTTCTGGATCATCCAAATGCTCTCTAGCAAACTTCAGATGGGCCCGGACATGTACTGGCTTAAATAGGGGGACATGTCTGGCACTGCAGGATCTGAGTCCCTGGCGGCATAGTGTGTTACTGATGGTAGCCTTTGTTACGTTGGTCCCAGCAGGTCATTCACTAAGTCCCCCTGTGTAGTTCTAGGATTTTTGCTCACCGTTCTTGTGATCATTTTGACCCCATGGGGTGAGATCTTGCGTGGAGCCCCAGATCAAGGGAGATTATCAGTGGTCTTGTATGTCTTCCATTTTCTAATTATTGCTCTCACAGTTGATTTCTTCACACTAAGCTGCTTGCCTATTGCAGTTTCAGTCTTCCCAGCTTGGTGCAGGTCTACAATTTTGTTCCTGGTGTCCTTCGACAGCTCTTTGGTCTTCACCATAGTGGAGTTTGGAGTGTGACTGTTTGAGGTTGTAGACAGGTGTCTTTTATACTGATAACAAGTTCAAACAGGTGCCATTAATACAGGCAATGAGTGGAGGGCATAGGAGCCTCTTAAAGAAGAAGTTACAGGTCTGTGAGAGCCAGCAATCTTGCTTGTTTGTAGGTGACCAAATACTTATTTTCCACCAAATAAATTCTTTCCAAATCAGACAATGTGATTGTCTGGATTTGTTTTCACATTTTGTCTCTCATACGTGAGGTATACCTATGATGTCAATTACAGGCCTCTCTCATCTTTTTAAGTGGGAGAACTTGCACAATTGGTGGCTGACTAAATACTTTTTGCCCCACTGTAAGTACAGTATTGACGCCTTTGAACGTTGGTGTTGCAGAGGACTCCGGAGAATACTATTTAATTTATTATTAGATTATTATGGGTCATCTCTACAATCTTCTGCCTGTAGTATCAGGATATGGTAGACTGCCAAGAAAACAAAGCAATGGATCATCAAACAAATCAACCCAGACTTCTAACTCTAGGCACAAATGCCCAAGCTCTAATTCCCATCTTCTGAGGACATATACAGGTAGTTCTTGACTTACTACCACAATTGAGCCCAAAATTTCTGTTGCTAAGTGAAACAGGTGTTAGGTGAATTTTGCCCCATTTTACAACCTTTCTGGCAATAGTTGTTAAATGAATCTCTGCAGTTGTTAAATTAGGGACACAATTAAAAATCTGTAGAGATTCTCAATCATCCAGGTCATGGTTGTCCCAAAGGTGTTTTTTCAGGAGGCAACTGGACTTTCTTGTTATTTCTTTTGAAGATGTTTTGCTTCTCATCCAAGAAGCTTCTTCAGCTCCACTATCCTGTCAGAGATGAAGAAACTTGTTGGATGACAAGCAAAATGTCTTAAAAAAAAAAAGAAAAAGAAAGTCCTGTTGCCTCCTGAAAAAAAAACCTCTGGGATAGGAACACAGTTATTAAGTGAATTGGGCTTCTCCATGGACTTTGCTTATCATAAGCTTGCAAAAGGTAACCATGTGACCCAGGGACACTGCAATGGTCATAAATATAAGTCTGTTGCCAAACGTCTGAATTTTGATCACATGACCAGGGAGATACTGCAACGGTTGTAAATGTGAAAAATGGTCATAAGTCACTTTTTTCAATTCCGTTGTAGCTTCAAATGGTCACTAAATGAACTGTTGTAATTGGAGGACTACCTGTAAAGTTCCCAAAGTAGGAATGTGTCCTATTTCGGACACATTATGTGAAGACCTAATTCTCTGGAAAAGGCTCTAATGCTGGGAAAGGTGGAAGGAAAGAGAAGAAGAGGAAGACCAGCAGCAGGGTGGAATGGATTCAGTTACAGTGGCAATGAGTGCATTGTTGGGAGACTTGACAGAATAGGTTAGGGATATGTCTCACCATGCAGAAAATCTATGTGGTTGTTAGGAAATGACTGGATGGCACATCATCAAATCAGAGTCGATTCCAAGAATCTTAGAAGAGCACTAGGCAGGGTAAAACTCTTCAGTAGTGTAGAGGACTGGAAACTTTTAAAGTATATAACATTCCTGTCAATTCATAAAACATTTTGTATACACATTTTATAGTTGACAACAGAAAGAAGGGGAGGGAGTTTCAAAGAGCAGGCAACAGTGTGAAATCGAAAGTACATTCCATTCATATTTTCTTCAAAGATTGATTAGATGGCTGAAGCTTCTGCCTCAAAAAAAAAAAATCTAATTGGAGAGCATGATCGATGACTCTTGGCTATGGATGTTTTTCATTGGATGATATACCCAGAGGAGTGGGGGCGGTGGGGGGGAAAGCAGGATCAAGGGTGACAGTGAATTATGTATCTCAGAGTTGGCTAAGCCCAGGTTAGTGCCGGACATAGAATGTAACCTTCAAATAAATTCCTCTTTATTTGGGAGTGTGGCTCAAGGCTCATGATTTAATTGGTGTAACTGCCGGAACCCTGACAATTCCAGTGAGGAAACAAATGGGGTGAGGACAGCCTAAAATATCATTGAAAATAGATAGAGAGCTATCCACTAAATGTGGGTTCAAAAGAGCATGAATAGGAAATCTCCAAAATTTACCTGCAGAAAACTATAAATACTACAAACACAAATGCACAGGAAGGAATGTTTTTATTATGATCAGAATACCAGAATTGCAAACAGAAACACATTAAAAACAAAAAACAAAACAAGATAAAATATTATACTTGGTGGGCTCATTGGTGAACAATCAATCATCTGCCTAATTTTTCAGGTAATATAACAACATTTTACTAACTATATTCAAGGAGATTGAATTATACTGATCTGTAAATGTACAGATTTAGATGTAAATTTAAAAGATCAACATTTCCCTAGTATTTTACTATGTAAGGAGTTACAGAAGTAGGCCGAGTCCTTATAGAGGAGGGGTTGCCAACCTTTTGGACCCCAGGGACCACCAAACTCATAATTTTAGATCCCAGGGACCACTGACCGGTTCTGTGGGCGTTGCCTAATTTGTGGGTGTGGCTTGGTGGTCATGTGACTGGCTGGGCATGGCTTGTATGTAAATATTATAAATATTTATATAAATATTGATTTTTTTATAAAAAAGAGCAACTTTTACCCAAAATCAGGCAAAGCAGGCAGACAGATTGAGTTGCTCACAGAATCACAGATTTATTCAGAGATCTAGCTATTTGCCTTTGGATAGCTCAGTCTGTCACATAAAATTTGCTTGCAAGCAAACTCATAAAACTTGCTAGCAAGCAAACTCACAAAATTAACTCACAACACACCATGCATGTAAATATTGAAATTTTTATAAAAAAGAGCAACTTTTACCCAAAATCAGGCAAAGCAGGTAGATTGAGTTTCTCACAGAATCATTCAGTGATCTATCTATCTGCCATTGGCTAGCTCAGTCTCTCAAATTTGCTTGCCATGAGTCTGCACTGAATTTGTTTACAAGCAAACCTTCAGTCCTAAGGGAGGTTCGGCTGTACTTAAAAGCAGAGCCGAAGATCTAAAGATTAGCTAGAAAACAAGAAATCCAACCATTTGCTGCTTCCTAGCTAATCTAAATCTCCCGATACAGCAGAACAGATAATGGTCAGAAAAAGGAAAAATAGCAATTTAGTGGGTAAATTTACCAGGTAAGGAGTGAGTGGGTAGAAAGGGTTCCCGCGGGCCATGTGGGCAGTGCAGCCTTGTGTTTCTGCACAGCCTGGATTAATTGCTTTGTGGGGGTGCTCTGAGGGTGAGATTTCCCTGCAGCCCATCAAAATTTTCTCATGGCCCACCGGTGGGCCGCAGCCCACCGGTTGACGACCGCTGTTGTAGAGGGCATGAACTGTTGTTTCAACAGCTCTTTGTCCACAGGGGCAGTCAACTCGTGGGGAACTTTATTGGCCCTTCAAAACTGCTGTGGGGAGAACACTGAAGCATGCTAGAGTTAATGCTCTTCAGAATTTGGAAAAAGTTATGTGGTGTAAGTATCTCACTTGCTTGTAAAAAAAAAATCAGGATAATGTTCAGACTGGTCCTTTGATAAGTTGTTAGATGTGCTGAGTACACGCTCATAACTCATCTTTGCACAGGAGGTACATAGGCTCACAAAGTAAACTAAAAGCATTTCCCACTTATGTTTAGAAATGGCGGGTGGGGCTGTTGTGAGTTCCTCTATTTCAATCTTTAATGAAGTGAAACACCTCTTCAAACATGCTTTTTCAAAAGGCAACTGGACTTTGTTTCTCTTTGAAGATGTTTCGCCTCTCATCCAAAAAGCTTCAGAACTTCACAAATTGAAGAACCTTCTTGGATGAGAAACAAATCATCTTCAAGGAAAATAAAGTCCATTTGCCTTTTGAAAAAGCACCTTTGGGGCAACCATGTCCTGGATGACTGAGAATCTCCATATATCCCTCAAAGCTTTGCACAGCCCTACATTCATACAAACACAGTCTCAACCCCATTTTGGATATCAACAGTATGGAAAGAAAGATTTCTAACAGCCAGCTCATATCCCTTTCTTATTTTAGCCCTCACATTCTGCAGGGGAAGGTTTGCTTTATGTCTTTCTAGTTAAGTCATACTTCTACAGTATATATTGATATCCAACCAATATTGCTCAGAATAAACACCCTGCCATGGCAATAGAAATACTGATAAATGTTGCAGACAGGCCAATGTTTAAACATTAGATGGCAGCATTACATAGCATATCAAGTCTTGTGAACTGTAAACTACAGTGATCATTTTACTGTAATTCAAGCTACTATCTTACCAGTTTTAAGGGCAGTGTGGGTGTGTTGAGCTGATTATGAAATTTCTCTCTGTGCAATATTCATAGCTCTTGGTTCTCTGCACTATAGTAGAGTTTATGTGGGCATATATAAATTGTGGTATATAGATAACCATCTGGAAACTAGAAGCCAAATATAATATAGTGTATTCCATAAAATAAAAGAAATTGAGGGTTAAATAATGTTTGCTATATTTTAATAAGGAAAAAAAGCTAAATTGCCAGTGTTTTCCTCCTCTTATTTCATCTTATGATACAGATAGGGTTTCAAATATCTTGAGGTCAAGTAACTACTTAGCTTGGTGTCTGAGCATCTGGATTGCCAAAGATCAAAATCAAATTTCAGATCAACTTTAGGTGTGGCCCTTCTTAGGAAAGAAAATTAGATTAAAGAGAGTTGGAGAACAGGTTTTTTTCATTTATTTTATTTATTTATCATATTATAAAACCTCCCATCTCCATCACAGAGGGACAAATATTGACACGTATTCACATTTTTCCTTCTTCTGTCCAACTCAATTTTGTAAAATACAAAACCACAGATTGTGTAATAAAAAAACCACCTGCAAAGTTCAAGTGAGTCACCAATTTCTGTCTTTCAGATGTTCTAGGATTATATCTTCCATAAATTCTACCCTGCATAGCTTATATTTAAGCCCGTTTATTTCATTAAAAAAATAATCAAAAACATATAATACTGAAGTAAGTAACCTGATGTCGTTCATATGTCGATAAAAGACAAGAGTCAGCCAGCAGATAAATGCATATTATAACTCAGCAATACATAGAGGTTCAATAACCAACCTTCCTTCCTTCCTTCCTTCCTTCCTTCCTTCCTTCCTTCCTTCCTTCCTTCTTTCCTTCCTTTCTTTCCTGTGAGATTGCTTAGGAACCACAACTGGAAATGCCGAGATTGTAGTCATTGAGTGAATCAATCATATGATATTTCACTTAATGACCGCTTTGATCAACAACTGAGATTCTGGCCCCAATTGTGATTTAAGGACAGGACCACCTTATTGTTACCTAATAAAGCTTATTTCTCTTTCATGGAAGTTTCAGTTTTAAGAATGCTGTCTTTAAAAGAAAAAGTATAGTCCTAATTATATGGTTTTCGTCTGTCCACATACTCTACTTCGTGAAGATACGTGCCATTTTGGTGTTTGGGGAGATGGTGCCTTCAGTCAATATTGACTCCTGGAAACAGCCTGGGCTAGTCTCTGCAGTTTTCTCAAGCAAGATTTTTTTCTGGGGGGGAGAGAGGAAGAGAGGAAGGGAGGGAGGAAGAATTAATCGTAGATTTTTATTCTGGCAGGCAATGAAACGTGTAATGTTTAGTAGGCTTGTTAATGTATATATACTTTGTACATTAGCTCCACCTATGTCATGCAAGAACCTATTAGTACTGAACAATAAAATACCTGAAATTCATTTCCATTTAAATTTGGAAATATATATTCCCGCTACATGATCACTTTGAAGGATGAAAGAATGATCCAAAACCCAGATTCTGATTTCAGTTGAAGTTATGAAAAAATGTGAGATTTGAAAGATCAGTTATAAAGGAGGTGATTATAAAAACCTTCTGCACAGAAGAAATAGTCTACTCTAATGCCCTGTTTCTCCAACAATACGGCCTCCACAATAGGAAGGCCCAGCATGATTTCTAGGCATGAAGTGAAATTTAGCCCCGCCCCCAAAATTTAGGCCTATTTAAACCATGCGTTTCCCCGCCATTTCTCACATCACTCGTTAGAACTACATGAGGTGAAGAGAAATTGGGGGAAGGGCGGGGGGGAGAAAACTTGCCTTTAGGAGCGCCCTGCAGGTAGCCTAGGCTAGAATACTCCGATCTACTACCGATAGAACATCAGCCGATAGAAGCTCCCTGAAGGCAGAGTCACCAGCCTCTTCAATCGGCCGGTAGAAGTGGCCTCGGGGTGAGCGCCCACGCACACTCCCCTCGCCATGAGGCCGCTTCTACTGGCCGATCGAAGCAGCTGGTGACTGTCCTTGGGGAGCTTCCATCGCCCGAAAGAAACTGCCTCATGGCAAGGGGACGTGGGCAGCCACGCCTTGCCCCAAAGCGGCTGGTGGAAAGCTTCAATCAGCTGATAGAAGCGGCCTCGTGGAGAGGTGAGTGCACATGGGGCGCTCTAGGTAGGGGAGGAAATTAAGTCACCCCCGAAAAGACAGCCTAGCCGTTTTTTCAGGGGTCAAAAAAAAAATAAGGCCCAACCTTTTTTTGTGAGAAACACGGTATATTTATTGCAATGTATGCAAACTCAGTTTTGGGGTCAAAGGTTTAAATATTCCCTTCCTTTCTTTCTTTACTTCCTGTTGTCAGTTATATGACATTATAAAACAATCCTGTTTTACTGCATGAATTCAACTGACTTACGCTTTTAGCTGTAACTAAGGAAGCTGTTCAGGTGAGTAGGTGGAACTGACGCCTCTCATATCCATTTGTCAAGATGACAAGATAACACCCAAATTCTATTTTCCAACTGCTATGGGGGTAGTAGGGTGAATCTTTGTCATCTCATTTATTCTTTCTCCCAGTTCCTCAGTAGGTAATATCCCAGTGGAGAACTGTTGAAGATCAAGCCTGATCTGAAGAACCAGAGATATCAGTGGATTAGCTAGCTATGAGGAGGGAAGGCAGTCTCACATGATCATAGGCAAGTGTGGTTATACTGGATGTTGGGCCAGGGGAATACAGATAGTCCTTGACATACAATCACAATTAAGCCCAAAATTTATGTTATGTTAAGTGAGACAAGTACGGCCTTTCTTACCACAGTTGTTAAGAGAATCACTGCAATTATTAAATTAGTAACCTGGTTGTTAAATGAATCTGGCTTCCCTGTCGATTTTGCTTGTCAGGAGGTTGCAAAAGTTGATCACAATACCCTGGGGCATTGCAACCAATATAAATATGAGTCAGTTCCAAGCATCCAAATTTTGACCATGGGGATGCGGCACCAGTCGTAAGTGTGAAAAATGGTTGTCACTCTTTTCAATGCCATTATAACTTTGAATGGTCACTAAACAAACTGTTGTAAGTTGAGTACCTGTACTGCAGCTGAGTTACAGGAAACCTGCCTATATTTATTCTTCCTCATTTATCAAGTTACATTTGGAGGAATATGCAAGGAAGTCTTTCCAACCTTCCTCTGAGAAGCTACAAATTATTTCTTTTATGTCCCCCATCTCTACCATCTCATATTTGCTCACAACAATCCTGTGAAGTAGGATTGTTAAGGCTGAAGAAGCAAAAGGACTTTTACTTAGGTCAACCAGGTGTGTTTTTACTTTTATATTTAATGATGGGATTTATGAATTGCAAGTTTCATCTTACAGGCATCAAGTCAACATACAACACAGGACTTAGGCAGTTGGGTTTCAGGGTTCCTGTAGCTTCTCTTTCTTCCTCTACAGGAAAGTTTGGGGCAGAATATAGAATTGTCAGGATTCCAGCAATCATCCTAATTAAATTCTTTATTGGCCAAGTGTGATTAGATGCACAAGGAATTTGTCTCTGGTGCATAAGTTCTCAGTATACACACAAGCAAACAAAGTGATAAGTTGTAGTTTTCAAAATTTTACTTCTATGATTGGAAACTCCAACACTGTAGAATAGAGATGGGGATAGTTTGGACTCAAATTTGGGTCGGTCATTGGGACCAGAGATTTACTTTTTCAAGCTTGGTTAGTTTGGACTAAGTAAACTTCGAACAATCTGTTGTAACTTTAGATAGTCCAAACCAACTAAGCTCTGCTATAATCCTTTACCTTAACAATTCAAGCCATCAAGGGAACAGATAGGCTCGAGATCCAACACCACATTTTCCACCCCTCCGCTTTCTACCCCTCCAAGGAAACGTGTATTTTAGAATTTATTTGATTTGTCAATCGCTTACTAGATAATAGGTATGAGTATATACATAGTTATGAATACATGAAATGGGTACATATAAGAAAAATAAAAGAAACAATAGGACAGGGACGGTAGGCACGTTGGTGCGCTTATACATGCCCCCTGAAACTTCTCTGTAACTTCCCTGAGGCGCTTCTACCTATTTCCCCTTTACCCTCAGGCACTTCTACCTACTTCCCCTTTACCAAGGGGAAAGCCTTGACCTTCAAGCTTTGGGGGGGTCGTCCCAAGCTCCCTGCAACCAATCAGCTGCTTGCTACTTGGACTCCCATCGACCTCTACTGACAGGGTCACATAGCAAGGGTTAATGGGAGTCGATGCCTAGTTCCAAGGTGAAAAAAAAAAAGGAGAGCAGGCAGGCTTCAAGCGCAGGCAGAAAAAAGCGTGTGGTTTTTTGCCTTTGGAAAGGAGAGCGAAAGCTCGCCCGGCCCGAGCGCGCGCGTTATTTGAGAAAGAAAAGAAATGTAATACTAGACACGGGCGGGGTCTCCTCCTGATGTAACAGGAAGCGGGGATATTTCCCCTTTGGCTGCCGATAAGTTACAACCTCACAAGGCTTCTGAGCGCTCCTGGCGGCAGAGCCGGCCGTCGTTCGCTTCGGATTCCCTCGAAGCCCTCCGCTGATTGGATTGTAACCTAGACCTGTAGCAGCAACTAGCCGAATCGCGGCTCTTCTTTTTTAACCGTTTCAACTCCTCTCTCGGTTTTTTTTTTATCCTTTTCTAAACATCTCTTATTAAAATAATAATAATCCTCATTTTTGAGGGGGTGGGGGTTGGTTGTGGTGGGAACTTTTTCTTCCCAAACCGGGAAAAGCCAAACTCATTTGATTCCTGATATTAAGCCCGGGAAGGAAAGCACAGCTTTCGGTGAGTAAAATAAAAGAGGGGAGAGGGGGAGAGAGATGGTGTGAAACTTCTCCAGTTGCTTGCGGGGAATAAGATGCATAAAATGCGGGGGAGGAAATGTCTCGGACCATCCAATTCGCTTTGGAAGAAAGGTGGAAGGGGCGGGGGGAGGGAGGCGGGAGAGCGCCCTTTTTCCCAGCGCTGCTCCATAAATGAATTGCCCTGCCAAATATAAACGGGCGCTCTCCGGTGCGGGTTAGAAACCCGAGTCAAAACTAAACTAAGCCGTGGGTTGCGTTTTTTTGACCCGCGCGTCGGCTGCTTGAGAAATCGTGAGAAAGGAGCGAATCGAGTTTTACTCCGGGCATCGGGAAGCCTAGCGAATTTGGAAGCGTGTGTGTGAGACAAAGCCGATCTTCTACATCGAATCTTGGACCAAGTTCTGTAAGCATCTCTTTCTAAAAAAAACCAAGACACCCCCCCCCCCAAAAAAAAAAAAAAAAACCCAAACCCAAGACAAGCGGACGGGAGAAGGGTGCGAGAACCAGCAAGCTGTGCGGTCTCTTTGTAGCGACCTCCTACCTCTCCGGCCTTTCAATGGGTTCATTTCGGCGTGAGAGTTTCAGCAGCGCGGCTGGTCCCTTCGTCCCTCCGGTCCCAAAGGGAGAGGGGAAGTTTTGGTTTGTGTGGTTGAGTGCGTGGTGTGTGTGTGACACAGAGAGAACCAAATGTAAAACTAACGCTAACAGCTTCATCTGAAGTCGGACAAATCAGAAGTTAAATGTCTTGGTGTTTGGGGGCCGCTCCTTCCTCAAAACGGCGCGATTGTATACTCGTGTGAGAAACACCTCTTTAACTATAGTTGCATAGGATGTATAGTGAGAGTCAAATAGGAGCTCATGATGAACACAAAAAACTAACGTTGGGTATAGTCAGTGGCTTTATTTGGACCAGTCAGAATGACACAAAAAGTGTGCCCATTTTTTAAAGCTATTCCTCAAAGAGCAGGACTCAATTAATTCTCTGGCTTTTCAATTAACAAATTAAAGTATCAGACCTAAGTTTTAGCCTCAAGGCATGTTGCTTATCCCTGATGTTCTTAATACCTTCCCTGAGGATGAGCTGTGGGAAAAGCTTGCAAACTTTGCGGTAGTTGCAGTGAAGGTAATACCATCCTATGGCTGTTGTATTTTATTCTTGCATAGAATGAGGCAATATTGGATGTTTTAAACAGAAACCTGTGGGTTGGTTTGGTTTTGCCAGATAATGCATTTGTAATGCTTTGAAGTAAAATTGTCCATTGATTTCAGAGGAATATGGTGAAGACAGTAATTTTAGATGTGTAGCTGTGGCGATTTTCAATCATCCAGGTCATGGTTGTCCCAAAGGTGCTTTTTAAAAGGCAACTGGACTTCTGTTTTTCTTTTTTCTTCTTGAAAACTTTTTCGTTTCTCATTCAAGAAACTTCTTCATTTCTGGTTGAATGGTATGGAATTGAAGGATTTGAATTCCTTAGTGGTCATCTGGTCTTTGGTTCTCTGATGGTTGAGGCTACTTGGTGGTTTAGAGCTAAGTTTTTAAGCTATGTAGTTTAATCCTAAATTCTTGAAATCTGCTGCAAATTTCACACTGAATCTGCTTTTTATTAAGTATGATTAATATGATGAAGGTGGTGATACTTCGCCTTCTCTGAGCTGGAGGTTGATAAATGGTATTGCTTTTTTCTTGTATCTTTTGCTTTAAAACTTGGCAGTTATGAAAATATGAATGGATATGACATAATAGATTGACCCAGAACAACCTTTTCTTATCTATCTATCTATCTATCTATCTATCTATCTATCTATCTATCTATCTATCTATCTATCTATTTATCTATCTATTCCTTCCCCATTCCTAGCATCATGACATTCAGCTTTCCGGTGTTTGATTTTCAGTGTACAAAAAAAGAAAGTGCAGAAGTGATGAACTGTCCACAGTGAACATGCCAAGATATGAATAGTGGTTGCTGAAAGAAAATGCCAACATTGCAATAAATCTGAATGTAGCTCCTGATTTCTGTGGTTGTGGGATGTGACCCAAGACTTAAGTGATTGGAACACAGCTCTGTTTTATTTTGGAAATCTGGAAATCAATGGAAGATACAGTATATCAAGGAATCCTAGACAAATAAGTGGTGTCTGAAAAACAGAATTTTGTGCTTTAAAGAGACTGGCTTTTGAATATAGGATATGAAGACTCTTAAGGCAAAACTGACTATATACAGCAGTGAAATTAAACAAATATGATTTAAGATTGCTTTTGTAATTCGTGGTCCATTTCAGATATGTGTGGTGTAGAATTCTGAATATTGTGGTACTTGTATTCTCAGTTCTCTCTGGAGGGCATTAGGTTAAAAATGGTTTAAGATTTGCACCTTTTCAGTAAATGTAAGTTTATCTGGAAAAACAAGAATTGTTTGACACAAGATTAATTTTCAAGCAAGCACTTTTTAAGTGTTTTGGGAGTTTGGGGTATATTCTCGCATAATGACAATACTCTTGAGAGGGAAATCAATGTAATTTTACCTCAAAATGAGGATTAAATGAGAAAGGCTAACAAGATGAGATAATTAACGAGACTTAAATTATGTCATCTTTTACTTAAATTTCTTGATGATGCGAATATATAGTTCTAGTAACAATAGAACAATTGTAACAGTTTGTAAGAAGGTATTGCAGAAAAAATAGCTGTCTTTCTCTGAAATTCTGCCCAGGCATTTAAAGGGCTAGGAGGTGTATTCTGTTTTTAATTTCATCCCATCCCATCCTTCCTTAACAGAAGAAGACAAGCTTTTTGATGTTGGATCACCATCAAAAACCCATCTTACACAACATCCTGTTTCCCACAATGAACAACCTTTCATAAGAGCAATTCTTGCATGCCACAGGAAGGTCTCAAAGATGCTTCTTAGCAACTCATGGAAAAGACAGCAAGTAGGAAAGGTAAAGAACAGAAAGTAAAAAAAGAGTTCAAATGAGAGCTGTAGTCACTTGTGCAAAAGCATCCGTGATGCGTGGAGGACATCTTCAGCAGATGATTAAAAAACAAAAAGTTCCATCTACCAGAATAAGAAAACTCAATAAGATTATTTGAAACTGCTCAGTTTGTTTCATTCGGAAGAATTTTCAGTAAGAACACTTTAGAAGATAGGCTAAAAAAAATAAGTTTCTTTGATAAGTCTATAAAAATAAACTAGCAGATCTATTGCTGATCATATTTAATAGAACTGGAACATGTGAATGGACTTTTTGGCCTGAACTGGAAGAGACTTGTTAAATCTAATCTAGAATTTTAAAACTATTCTTTGGAAGGAAATAAAATACTCAATTTGTAGCTGTTTCTTTCAATTCCTCAGCCATTTGGGGAAAATTATTGCTGCTTTTTTTTGAATAGAGAAGGATTGGAGAATTTTTTTGGTTGTTGTTGTTCTGTAGCTCTTAAATTTATGTCATAATTTGCAGTTGATACATAATTATTGTTATTCACCGCTCCATGTGGATTTCAGCAATTGTCAGTTTTGTATGCAATATGCTCAATATAATTTACTGACATCTTAAATGCAAATCATCCCTATTCATCTAGACATAGCCATAAATATGGGCATGAAATGGGGGAGAAAGATAAGTGGGGGAATTACCTTGTCTGTTATAAACAGCGCTTAACCATCCAGATATCTGAACCTGTCCGATCATCTCAAAAATATCATTCTATGAAAACTTATAAGCCCTTTGCATTTAATAACATAAATTTATAATGTACACTTTATAAATGTATGGTCTTAATTTAATTAGTTAAATTTTCAACCTGGAAAAAATAGAATTGTTAGAAGATAACGTTTAAAGACTTAAACAACAGTTTGGAGCTGACAGCACTTGACTTATAAATTAAACAATGGTTGACATTTATACCATATTGCAAGTCTCTAGATTTTTGACATGTATTGTCTAGTTGCAGTCTTTGCAGCTAGCTGGTAAATTTAATCAATATTGTACCATGGATGGATAAGACTCAGAGTTAGTAGTGAAGTTCTGATAGAAGTTGAATTGTTTTCAGGCATGGTAGCATCAGGCTTGTTAGATGCTATGTCTTTTCTATCCTGCTCTACGGCGTGGAGAGTTGGTCTCTGACAGAAAGCCACTTGAAGAGATTAGAAGCATTTGAAATGTGGATTTACAGGCGGCTGTTACATATAAGTTGGGCTGACAAAATCAGAAATGAGGTGATAATCCACCTAGGAAAGCCCAGGGAAATCATCAAAATCATAAAAAAGCAAAAGTTACAATATTTTGGAGATGTGATGCAACACCCAGAAAAATGCAGCATAGTTTACTTAATCTTCCAAGGAAAGACTGAAGGAAAATGAGGTCCAGGCATGGCTTCAAAATCTAAGGGACTGATTTGGACAAATGCTCAGCAGCATTTTTTCGTGCAGCTGTTGATAAAAATAGGATCGCCAACATGATTGCCAATGTCCGATGATGGATATGGCACAACAAGAAGATGGTACCATACCACTTATACTACTCTTATTTTTGATGTTCTCACTTGGTTCTCAACCATTTACTGATGTTCATTTTAGATGTGGAACCACTGTAATATGCAGTTGTATACATTACATACATTGGACGGGAAAAAATCTGGATTCCTCCATATCTTATCCTAGTTTGTGGGGCGGGAACCCTCCTTTATGGCACAGCAATATATGTGGGTGGTTTTTTTCTCTTTATTGATTCTGAACTGCTGAAGGTTCTTCCTTCATATAATTGATTTTACAAATAATCTTTTTTCTTCCTGGTATGAGACATGCACTGGAAACTACAGAAATGATTTGCTTTTAAAATAAAATGATTTACAATTGGAAATGATCTCTACCCATAGATTGCTGCTGCTGCTTTGTAATATTAATTTCTGACTATGTACTATTCTTTTTTGACTATGTAGGCTGAAGCATACATTTTATGCTACTTTGTCTCTTCGAATAAGGATTCAGATATACATGCCTATCTTTTATGCATTCGGTAAATCATTTTTCTTGTTTAGATGTGCTGAAATGGAAATCAGAAAAGCTTGGATGTTGTTTTTGTATGTTTCTCTTTAAAAAGTGGCAGTTTAATTATATAATTTTTATGTGGACATATAGAGTGCAAAAGATTCCACAGGATACTGCATTTACTACATTAACTTATTGCTTTCATTTAAATATACTATGATATATACATACTTACATCTAAAGATAATATTTTATCTGTAATATAAAATTCACAGATCTAGCTCAAACTATTAAATTTTAAGAATAAAAATGAAATTATCATTGTTTATTGAAGCTTTGGGAGGGGAAGAAGTTAAACGAATAGTTAATACTATGTTTAAACTGTTGTATAATAAGGAGCTAGACAATAGAGAAGGACAGAATCAGATAAAGTCCTCATTATTTGGTTAAGATGAAGTACACAGATTATGCCTGCTAAATTCCTCTTCTGTCTGTAACAAAAAGTTACAGGGATTTTTCCTTGGGGACTTCTTATAGGACATACAGTATGTTACATAAGCATGCATGTACATGCGCACACATCAATTAGTTCTCAACAGCAAACTAAATACTTCAGCTTTTATTTCCATCTATTTTTCATAGAATGATAAATGAGTATAAATAAATGAGATTGTATCCCCTGAAAATTCATTGAAGTTAATATGAGAAAATGTTTGGGATTTCCACCTCTTTGATTTAAATTCAACTATTGGAATCTATATTCAGTTAACTAAAGATAACCTTTTTTAA
Organism: Bungarus multicinctus; assembly: GCA_023653725.1. Classification (NCBI taxonomy): domain Eukaryota; kingdom Metazoa; phylum Chordata; class Lepidosauria; order Squamata; family Elapidae; genus Bungarus; species Bungarus multicinctus. The sequence goes on from CM042838.1 coordinate 10,074,261, forward strand.
AATTCCAAAGAAAATTCTCTAATGAGTAGAGAATATTGCTGAGCTAACAGCTTCTTGCTTACTTTGAAATCCTATGAATGAAAATTCACATCTATTCCTTTTTATCCATAGACTCCAGCAGGTGTCACTCTGGGGACTGCATTTTAGCAACTTAAATGATTTTGAAGACAAAATTTATTGAAAAAAATTACACCTACTATATAACCTTCTCTTTTAGAAACATTTTCATCACCAGCTTTTCCCTCCTTCTCTGTTCCCTTTTGGCTTTATCAACTTTGTGGTTTCTGGGGTAGTCTGTGTAGACAGCAGATATATTGGCTACAGCATGAATTAAAATAAATTAGACACAATTACAGTTTGTATTCATCTACTTAAATTGGTTGGCATCCAGATTGGGTACATGGACTAGAGTTACCTTCAGTGCATGCAGACTGCATTGGCGATGGAGTGAGCAATGAAGTAAGGCTGATTTAAATGTTTGTTTACCTTATAAAACAATGCTGCAATAAAATGCCCCTTTATAAGAATGATATTGCTGACATGCAACAGCTACGGAGGAGTGTTCAGACAGTCACAAGAATATCAATTGTCAGTAGGAAGCAAAGGCTTCCTAAATAGTTGTGCATTATGAATAGTATAAAAAGGTTTGCAGGAAGTCTTACAATGTAGATGTAAGTTTTTTTAAAAATATATTTATTTCCAAAATTAAAATAAAAAAATAGGGGGGGGAAACAAACAAGAAACACTACCAATAAAAACAAAAAAATGTGTACAAAAATTGAACAAATGATAAATCTAATTGTTAATATTGATACTAAATATAAAATGTCCACTCTGGTTGAAAAATATATTGGAAATATCTGGTACATTTTCTTTTCCTTACTTAATAGGTCTACAAGTAATTATAAAATTTCCCATCCATATTTAATAAAAATACCATGTTGTGTAGAAAGGTGTTATTGATGTAGAAATCTATGTATTGTCAAAATTGACCCCTATCACTGTTTAAAAAAAGCAGTCAACAGGTAGTTTCAAAAATAAGACTAAAACAGGTAACCCCCAAAACTAATCTTCAAAAACCTCTGTTAACCATCCGTTACTGTATTTAACACTCAGAAAGTCCATAATCAGCATTCAAACGTATCTAATCCATTGCCTCTAATCAATGAGGTTAATTAAGTTAATTAAGTTCAGTCAATTTTAAAGTCCATTTAAACTCAGTGTTCCTTTTTCTTTTCAATACTTAACATAAACAGTCCTTGCGACAGTCATTATGTAAAAAAATAACATCCCAAACTGGTTTTCTATCCACAATATTTAAAAGCAAGACTTCAGGTTCCATTGGTATTTGCATTTTAAATATTTTCTGCATTGTTATTATTATATTTATCCAATATGATTTAGCACACTTACTGTACAGGACCATCACATATGGTAAAATGTGTAGCTGAAGTAATCAAGTTTTTTTAAAGGGCATATTGATTTGGTTTTCACTTTGGTGGCGCAGTGGTTAGAATGCTGTGTACTGCAGGCAACTTCTGCTGACTGGGGCTGCCAGCAGTTTGGCAGTTCAAATCTCACCAGGCTCAAGGTTGACTCAGCCTCTCATCCTTCTGAAGTGGGTAAAATGAGGACCCAGATTCTTGGGGGCAATAGGACTGACTCTAAACCGCGTAGAGAGGGCTGTAAAAGCACTGTGAAGCGGTATGTAAGTCTAAGTACTATTGCTATTGCTTTCAATAAATGGGTGTGAGTCTATGTTTCCATATGCATGTGTGTTGAAATTATCTTAGAGGCTCAGTGATGAACTAATCTATAAAGTTAAGCAATAGAAGGAGGTTTTCTATCTAGAATTTTAGTCGTTATGAGAAGTGGCAAAGGAAATTCACTGTATAGACACAATAGCTGAATTGTGCCTAAAGTTGAAAGGGATGATAAATCCTAATGTTTATTGGAGGAGGAAGGTAAGCATATTCTTATAAACAACATACATACATACAACTTGTGTGGATGTAATCGTTACAAATTGAAGTTATCATATCTAGTCCAAATCAGTTGGAGAGTTTGGTCCATTAAGGCGAATACACATTTATTTGTGAAAAATTTTAATTTGTAGGAAACAAATTCAGGCATAGGCTATATCCCTCACTAGGCATGAATTCTGAAAATATAATTCACATTTCTTCATTTCCTAGGAATAAAATCTGCCAAGCAATCAGACAAAACCCATGCATTATATCTTTTGATTTGTGGCTTTGGTGATTAGGTAAAAAACTGGATAATAGAAAGACTGAGCTATAATCATAGAATAACTGAATTCTACTTATATTTGCTACAAAGGAAATTGGATACTTCTCCTTGCTATTTCTTTCTTTTTTTTATGCAAGTTTGTCTTTTTTCTTTATTTTTCTTTTCTCTCTTTTCTGTTTTTTATTAGTTTGTATGTTTTTTGTAAAACTTTCAGTACATTTTTTAAAAAAAAGAATAAATGCAGTATGTGACTAAATTTTGAATACAACCAAGTGCTGCTGTAGCCTAGAAGTTGTGAAATGGCTTGGCAATTTATGGTATGCTGATATTATATTATTATTATTATTAGAATTTCTGACCAGCCAGTCCCTGAACTGGAAGGACGCAATGAATATAATTAATCAATGGAACATCCAGAAGTTGTAACCTCGGGCTACATAAAACATTCCTGTTTCCTTTCTTTCCTCTGTACGTCCATCCTGTTCCTCTTTTATTTTGTTCCATTTCCTCTGCACCAAAGGTACAGAATTAGTCATTCTGGCAGGCATTTAAAAACATTTTAAACTGTTTTCTGTTAGTGTTCAGGTATATTTCAAAATCACTAACAACTGTATGGTTATTAATATTGCTGATATACTGTTGCTTAAATGCTGCTAAAGAAAAGTATTAAGTAATTATGCAATCCAAAAATAGCCTCATCCACACATCCACATTTCTGTTTGGTAAGACAAGAAATGTGCAAAAGATGAGCATCTTTCTTCAGCTCAGGATGTCGTAGATTAGATCCAAACTTTGCCCTTAATTATATCATGGTAGAATTGGTTTAGGCTTCAACATGTAGTATAAACTCAGCTATTGTGATTAATAAATATGATTAATTAATAAATTAATTAATAAATATGATTAATAAATATGACTGGCCCCCATGTTCACCCGAATCTTCAATAGATCACTAAAGATGTGCTATGTTCCTTCTTGCTTCAAACGCTCTACCATCATCCCAGTGCCAAAGAAGCCCTCCATCAGGGAACTGAAGGACCAGTTGCTCTAACATCTGTAGTTATGAAAACCTTTGAAAGGCTTGTGCTGTCCCACCTGAAAACCATCACAGATCCACTGTTAGATCCCATGCAGTTTGCATACTGAGCAAATAGATCGACAGATGATGCTGTTAATATGGCTCTGTATTACATCCTACAACACCTTGAACCTCCAAATACCTACGCAAGGGTTCTCTTTGTGGACTTCAGTTCAGCATTCAATACCATCTTTCCAGGCATTCTTCTAACTAAACCAAACCAACTAGCGGTACCTGATCATAAGCTTCCTAACAGACAGGAAGCAGCAGGTGAAGGTAGGCAGAATCACATCTGATACCTGTACAATTAGCACAGGGGCCTCCCAAGGCTGTGTGCTTTCTCCACTTCTCCCTATATACCAATGACTGCATCTCAAACGATCCATCTGTTAAAATACTGAAGTTTGCAGATGACATAACCGTGATTGGTCTCATTCAAGACAACGACGAATCTGTACACAGACAGGAGATTGCACAACTTGCCTAGTGGTGTAACTGGAACAATCTGAAATGGAACATACTCAAAACCGTAGAAATGGTGGTAGACTTTAGAAGAAATCCTCCCATACTACCACCTGTTACATACTAGACAACACAGTATCAACATTAGAGACTTTCAAATTTCTAGGTTCTTTTATATCACATGACCTAAAATGAACACCTACATCAAAAACATCATCAAAAAAGCACAACAAAGAATAGGACCTGTATACTGCACAAGTCAAAAAGAGGGCTGTGAAAATATTTACAGACCCCTCACATCCCGGACATAAACTGTTTCAAGTCCTTCTCTCAAAATGACTCTAGAGTACTGTACACCAGAACTAGACACAGGAACAATTTTTCCCCTAAAGCCATCACACTGCTAAACAAATAATTCCCTCAACACTGTTCAACTATTTACAAAGTCTGCACTACTATTACTGTTAATCTTCTCATCACTTCTTATCACCCATCCCCTCCCACTTGTGACTGTATGATGGTAATTTTGTCGCTTGTATCCTTATGATTTATATTGACTGTTTTCTAGTATGATTTGATTGCTTATTGTACCCTATGACTATCATTAAGTGTTGTAACTTATGATTCTTGACTCTTGATGAATGTATCTTTTCTTTTATGTATACTGAGACCATTTGTCCCAAGACAACTTCCTTGTGTGTCCAGTCACATCTGGCCAATAAAGAATTCTATCTATCTATGATTAGTAGGATGTATGAAGGGGCTTCCTGGGCTTACTTTGATTAACACAATTATGGTTTGCACTGTGTGGATCCAATTGTCTAATTTTATGAAAGGTTAGAAGCAATCGTTGGATTTGGAATATGCCGTGATCTTAAGATAAGACTTCAACTACAATGTACCGTTGCTTTAAATATTCTTTTTCTTTCTTACCCAGTACTGTGGTACCATGGTGGCGCAATGGTTAGAATACAGTACTGCAGGGCTAACTCATTGCTCACTCCAGGAGTTCAATCCTGACTCTCTCCAGTTGATTCAGCACTCCATCCTTCCGAGGTTGGTAAAATGAGGATCCAGATTGTTGGGGGCAATATGCTCACTTTGTAAATTTCCTGGAGAGGGCTGTTAAGCATTGTGGAGTGATATATAAGTCTAACTGCTATTGCTACATAAAAAATAAAGACAGAAAATCTGAGACAGGCATGGTTTATTAAATCATGTCTCCTTGATAGCCTCAAAACTAGGAAGACTCCATAATTCTATTACAGACTAAGCAATTTCTTTGGTTGGGTCTCATTGTTCTGTCTCCTGAGTTCATTGCCGTATACCATTATACAAACACTTCTGTAAAGATTATACCATTTTTTCTAACTTCTCCAATTATGTGAATTTTACAGTCTTCACAAATCCTGTGATGTATTCTGGTGTAATACTGTCAATTTGACTTAACTGTTAACAGAAATCAGCAAGTTTGTATGAGTCATATGCCTTTTAAAAGTCATACTTCCCTTGGCCCAAAGTCAAAAGGAAGAATGAGAGTCCTTGTCTTTTGATGTACCATTGACAACTATCAATTTTAGAACAAGCTTGGTAAAGTTGAGGTGGGGAAAGAATTTATTAAAGTTCTTAATGTTTTTTTTTTTCCTTTCTGAAGTCTGTGTTTTTAAATTTGATATCCTACTCTTCTTCTGTGAGATAATTTCCCTGAGCAACATAATTATTCTTTGGTGAAGTCGCGAAGCTGACTTGTGGAATCTAAGCTTCTCAAGGATTACTGACTGAATGAAACTAAAATGTAGAATTCCCTGTCCCTTGCTCAGGTACTATATCACACCATTAACCTCTTTAATTATTCAGCTTGATTCGCAGCCTTAAAAAAAGAATTAATTACCTCTGTTAGCTTCATATATTTATTATATCTTTAACTGACCACATAATCCATGAACTTGAAGCAAAGTAAATGAATGGCCAAAAATCCAATTCAAACCCAGTTCTGCTGCCTGTCTGCAGAACAGGTTGTGCTTTATTCTTACCTAAACTTTTTACCTGAGGGGAAAAATTGTGGAATTAAATCAGGGGTGGGATTCTACCGGTTCTATCTGGTTCTATAGAACTCCTTGTTAACTTTCTAATTAGTTCAGAGAACTGGTACTTAGTGTTTGTTTTTTTCCACCCTTATTACATTCTTGGCAGACAGCCTAGACTTCCTGTCTCCGGTGCTTCTGAGGCTTTCTTAAAGAGGAAGGGTTGTTTTAAGATTTTTACACTGCTGTTGGGAGGAAATACTTCCCTGGACAATCAGCACTTTAAAGGAATAATTGAATAAGGAAGCAAAGCTTTTAGTGACAGGGAACCAAGATGAGTGACATTCAGCAAGGTTTCTTGGCTAGCTAGAAGGATTGACATTCAAATGTGAGTTTATATATATACTCTTTCTGAGTTTTGGTTTAATACTGGTTTTTAGTGAAGGTTAATTCTGTTCTTAGTGAAGTTTAATCCTGTGTTAATTGATAGGATATTTTTCTCTATTCAGCTTCAACAAGCAACAGCTACTGTTGTGATTTAATTATTTGTATTGTGTTTGAATTTTTTCTTGCCTCATGGTTTCTTTTTCTATTTGGGGAGGGGGTCTTCCTTCACTGCTTTAATACTATCTGGCATTGTCCTTTTGGGGTATACTTCCAAGAGGCAGGATGAAAGCTTGGCACTGATTTTTTTGCTGCCTTTTGGGGGGCATGTGACCTTTCCTTAAATCTGGGTGATTTCCTTAAGATATCTTGTGAGATGAGTGAGACCAGCTGGTATTTTTAAGTGTCCAAATGGATCTAAGGATTGCTTTTCCTGGGTCTGCTTTTTCTGGAGAGCTTAAATGACCTCTCTGCTAAAGGGTTTCACTTTATGAGCAAGAGATGGCTGCTTGATAGTTATCACTGCATTTTAACTATTTTCATTCCTCAAGGTGCTCTGGCACCCGGCCTGATTTGTAACTCAGGCTTGTAGGTATTTTTAATCTAATGATTGGTATTTAGGGCAGCTTTTTGCAAGCAAAGAAGCTTTTTGTATTTTTATACAGGTAATCCTTGACTTACAATAGTTCATTAGTGACCATTCAAAGTTACAGTGGCACTGAAAAAAGTGACTTATGACCACTTTTCACACTTATCACCATTGCAGCATCCCCACTGTCATGAGAGGCCAGGCGAGGAGAAGCGCCCTTGACGTGAGTGACGTTGAGTTGGCCATGCCCACCCAGTCACATGACCACCAAGCCACACCCACCAACTAAGCCACGCCCACAGAACCGGTTGTTAAAAAAACTGAATCCCACCCCTGAATTAAATACAGCAAGGATTTTTCAAGCTAATCCTACAGATACTATAGCTGTTCACTGTCTATCTGATTCTACCTTCTTTCTCTTCCACAGTGATTTTGTGCTAATTAGAGATGAAATATTGAACTGGGTGTACTACTTTTTAGTGTTTTGCAATTTCTTAGGACAGCTTGGTTGTTTTGCTGTAGTAGGTTGAATCAAGTTTTGCAATCAGATAGTCACTGAATTAAGGGAACGGGTTGGCATTTTTGTTGATTTCCCTTTCCTATTACAGCTTCCTGTGTCTTCTAAATAGGTATTCAGGAGAGGACGTTGGGGCGTCTTCCAAAATAATGAGTTAGGATACAGGCAAAAAGTCTCATTTTTAAACTTCTTATAGTGGTGAACTTCTTATGAAACAAAGCTCTTTCAACTCTTATTCTATTAAGTGCTTTAGAAAATTTAGTTTCCTTTCATTTACTTATTTATCAAATATATTGCATATGCCACTCACTTTGCAGTGCCTTTTCATTCTCCAATGAATATTATTATAAATGTGTGTACAGATTCATAAACACAGGGAAGGTAAAATAAGATACGCCATAGGGAGACACTTTGCTTTTATTGCAATATTTTCCTTTGGTCATATGCAAATAAACATCTGTACACAATACAAAACAAAAATGAAAAAAATATACTTGACCTGTTTTCATGTTTTCTGGAAAGATAGAACTTGATCCATACCTGTAGAACAGTTTTCCTTAATGACATAGATATGGACATGAATTTGCTGACAAATTCATTTCTTGGAGTCCTGTTACAACACATGGAAAACTACATCTCAAAACAGCTCTATGGGTAGCAGCATAATGGCATTCTCAATGTTTGGTAAGCTTCTGCTATGGGTGGATGGAGAGGTCAGAAGGGAGGGGGGAGGATACCTGATTCTTTTGTGAAAGCATAGCTGATGTTCTAAACTGATTTTGACATGTCATCAGTTTGAAGCTCTCCGTTTGAGCCTTCTTTTTCAATTGAAGTCCTTGATGTGAAACTTCTCCCAACTCAAAAACATATTTTAACCAACCATGAAATGAGTTCTTCTTTGGGCATGGGAAAATAACTCAAGGAACTAGTGAAGTTTCTCAGATAATGTGTTGAAGATAAGAGCAGCTGATTAAGGTGTGTCAACAAAAAAACAGACAAAAAAAGTGGAAAGAAACAACCTGATTTTCAAACGGAATATGCCTCAGAACCACATGCAGCATTGGGTCTTTGCTGAAGTTGAGAAAGCTAGTATTGGCACTGCCATTCAGGGCTGTGAAAGCCTATGTGGAGTAGACTATGAAGGAAAGAGTGTTGAAGAAGACAACTTTGAGATATAGAAGAACAGTGTGGAGGGGACAGCTCATAGGATGTTGAAAATTTATGAAATCCTCTTTAGTCAATCAAATCCCTCATCTGAAATTCTATTTGAGCTTCAGAAATCCCATAAGGAACAGGGGAAGCAAGGAAAGTGATTCTCTTCAAAATGTCAAGCAGAGAAAGAAAAAAGGTGAAGAAAGTGTTAAAGGATCAATATATAGTTAAGCTATTTTAATTTTTTATGCATATATTATTTTAGTCTCTGCTTCTTAGAAAAGACTAGTAGTTGTTGCTAGGTTCCTAACTGAGGCTGCTTCACAAAGCTGTAACCAAGTATGTTTGCTATTCATTCTGTAATATCTAAAGTTACACACTGTGCCACTAAATTTTAAATGGCTTCAATGCTGGTCAATGATTGTATAGCACATACTGCTTCTTTTTGATTTGGGAAATTATTACAGGCCTTCCAGTTAAGAAGGTATCACATCCTGTAATTCAAGATACTGATATGAATCATTACCCCTCATAGATCTTTCCTTGATAACTTAAAGACAGCAATTGGGATGAAAAAGAGGAGAAAGCTGTAGCCCTAAAAATCTTAGATTCAGAGACTACTCAAAAAAGTGTTGTTGGGTGCACTTATTTCACAATATTCCATTCCATTCTATTCCATTCCATTTTTATGCATTTATTTATTTATTTATTTTTATACTTATTTATTCATTAATTACCTTTTTATGTCACCGATCTCACTATCACATGATTCTGTGTGACATTATGCTCAGATTAATAATCAGGATTAATTTAAGATATCCATGGATATGTAGGATGTGTGTGTACATTTGTGTGTCTATATGTCAACCAAAATGCTGGTAGTGGCTGAGAAATTGAAGCCCTGTCCCTTTCAACATGTAGAGAATGTGTGTGATGCATGTTAAAAGGGTTATATTTTCAATTGCTAAGGTGCACCTGCCCTTTTGATATAGTTGACATTCTCCAGTACATCTCTGAAATATATATTGTATATGTATTGTATATATATTGCGCAGTTAAGACCTTGCTGTTCAAGCAGGCCGGTCTAGCCAATTGAATCATTCGGGTTAAATTTCAAATTTTGGATAATTTTTCTGATGGGTGTTGTTCTTAACCATTTTAGATTTTTATCTATTTTATTTCCGTTACTTGTACTGTTTCGCTGTTGAATGTACACCGCCTCGAGTCCCTTTTTGGGAGAGGGAGCGGTATAGAAGCATGAACAAATAAATAAATAAATAAATATATTTTTTTCATGAGAGGAACTGAGGGATAAAATGTATTTTAAAACATTTATATGATTACACTGAACATTTATTGTCGCTTGAAATGTTTCTGACATGATGCATACCTTGTCTGGCAATGATACACATTGATCAATTCCCAAACTGTGGCTTTTGAACCCCTGCTAGTCTGCTAGGGTATTTTAAGTCATCATTATAGATGTATGTATTTGTTATAAATAGATGCTACAAGATTATGGTAGATATTTTGGCATTCTTATTTTTATACATAATAATTTTTTAAAAAAATCAATCACAATGAAGAAAATACAAACTAAAAAAAATAATAGAATAAAAAATAGAAGGTGCATGAAAGAAAAATAGAATAAAATAGAAAAGAAAAATAGAATAAAATAGAAAAGAAAAATAGAATAAAATAGAAAAGAAAAATAGAATAAAATAGAAAAGAAAAATAGAATAAAATAGAAAAGAAAAATAGAATAAAATAGAAAAGAAAAATAGAATAAAATAGAAAAGAAAAATAGAATAAAATAGAAAAGAGAGAAAATAATACAGTAAAGAAAAAGAAAAAAATATATAAATAAATTATTTTCCTTTCTTCATAAGTATAAGCATTTTTAGTAATTTATCACCTCCTAAAATACCACAAATGATCTTTTCTTCCCATATTGCATCTCTTATCTATAAACAGATCTTTAACACCTCATCATTTCAGTCCTGATATTAGAAAATGTCAATTTAGATGACATGTTTATGTTAACCTTGAAGAAATATATCAAGTTTATATTCCTTTTTTTTTCCTTTTAAAATCTTAATTTTTTGTCTCTTCAAATAATGTCCTACAACTTAATTTCTTGTCATTTTTTTTCTATGTCCCATCTCACAAAATTCTACCAAGCTTAACAAGCCTTTTTTGTAAATCCAATATAGAAAAATTATCCAGGTCACTCTCTTGGTATTTGCATATGTCTTTAAATTATCAAGACATCAGCTGCTTTCTTTTTTTACATGTCCTGAGCAGCACACTTTTCTCTATCATTCATTCATAACCTGTCATTTTTAAATCCCCTTTCAAATCTGCCTCAGTCTCATCTGGAAAAAAATGGTCCATGATATATTTTAAACACAGTCTGTCTATAGAGACAGACACTCTTAAAATTACCTTCTGGGTTCATTGTTCAAAAACATCCTTCAATATGTCCAATGTTAAAATATTTTTCTCCATTCTGCATTCGTAAGTCAAATTTAAGTATTCTTTAATTGTAATCTTTAGTTCCTGCTAGTTCCTTCTAGTATTCAGCCTTCAATGTCCCATCCTATCATTTAAAAAAAAAGAATTATTAGAAAAACATTGTCCCATAGGGGAAAACTCTTATAATTAATTCCAAAATCTTACTTCATATCCATCTGGACTCTTTATCTATTTGTAACTTTCCAAAATCATATTTTGCTACTTAATCGAAAAAGTTTTACACTTATGTTTAAAACGTCTTTCACTAAGGACTGAAGGAAATTACCAGATGCTGTAAAACCTGTTAATCCAATAGTTCCTAATAGCTAAAAAGTAGTGGATAAGCAATTTCAAAAATGATTGCAGGTAGTTCTCGACTTACAACAGTTTGCTTAGTGACCATTCAAAGTTACAATGGCATTGAAAAAAGTGACTTATGACCATTGCAGCAGCCCCATATGTTTACATTCAGATGATTGACAACTGACTCACATTTATGATGGTTGTAGTCAGAGGTGGGCTGCTGCTGTTTCTCACCAGTTCTAGCGAACCAGTAGTTAAGATTAGGCACAGTTTGGCGAACCGGCAAATCCCACCACTGGCTGGCCCCATCCCCGCCCATTTTCCAGTTTTTGGGGCCTTTTTCAGGATGTTTTGAGGGCATTTTCTGGGCCATTTTCAGGCTGTTATTAGGGCTGTATTCAGGGCCATTTTCCGGGTTAAAACGGCTTGAAAACGGCCTGAAAAATGGCCTGAAAATGCCCCCAAAGCAGCTTATTTTGGGGCCATTTTCAGGACAGTTTTTGGGCTGTTTTCAGGCCATTTTCAGGCTGGTTTTTTGGTCCAAAGCCAACCTAAAAATGGCCCAAAATGGCCTGAAAATAGCCCAAAACCAGCTTATTTTGGGGCCATTTTCAGGCTGGTTTTCTGGTCCAAAAACATCCTGAAAACGGCCTTAAGAAGGCCTGAAAATGGCCCAAAACAGGCCAAAAAATGGGTGGGAGCGGAGCCAGCCTGTAGTGGGATTCGCCCCAACCAGCTGAATCCATCTCTTCCTTTGAGGTGAGTGGCTGGGAGACAGAGCTGGGTGTAATGAGTGACATCACCCACTCAGTCACATGACCAACTGGCCATGCCTACCCAGCCAGAGAACTGGTTGTTAAAAAAATTGCAGCCCACCATTGGTTGTAGCATCATGTGATCCCCTTTTGTGACCTTGTGACAAGCAAAGTCAATGGGGAAGAATTCACTTTAACAACCGTGTTACTAATTTAATAACTGCACTTACCAAATGTGGCAAGATAAGTCATAAAATGGGGCAAAACTCACTTAACAAATTTTTCACTTAGCAACATAAATTTTGGGCTCAGTTATGGTTGTAATTTGAGGACTACCTATATTCAGGGTTTTTTGGCTAAATGAAATCTTGTTATCTTAAAATCAAACTGGTGTTTGAGTGTGGCACTCAATGTTTTAAACATAGAATATTTTATTTAAAAGCTTTTTTTCCCCTGGAAGTCATTGAGTCAGTAGATGGGGTTCTTTTTCCAATCATTTTGGCTGCATCATGCTTTGTTTTCATTGTTTGATGGTTGTTACAAGAGTAACAGTGGCATAAAAAACCGTTGTATTCTTATTTCTTATTCTTTTAATTTTAACAAGAAAAATCATGGTACTGGATTTCAACAGAGTGGAACATCTTATGATATGTAGTCTAATCATAGACAACTAGCAAATTGGGAAAAACATTAGAATAGATCTATGGAGATTCTCAGTCATCCGGGTCATGGTTATCCCAAAGGTGTTTTTTGAGAGGCGACTGGACTTTTGTTTGTTTTTTTCTCTGAAGACTTTTGCTTCTCATCTAAGAAGCTTCTAAGCTTCAAAACATCTTCAAAGAAAAAAATATCCAGAAAGTCCAGTTGCCTCTTGAAAAAGCATCTTTGGAATAACTAGAATAGATCCTACATTCTAATGTCTGTCTACAGGCAACTGAAATGAGACGTTGATTTTGATCCACTCCTACCTTCCAATTGATGCAAATTGATGTAATCAGGAAGGAACATAGTGGTTATATTCTATTCCCAACATATCCAGTTTGGAGCAGCCACTCCAAACTGTCTGAAACCTTGAAGAGCTACTTTAACAGCTTATCTACTTTATTGAACTAGCTAGATCACGGATCTGTTTCAAAACATCACACGGCATAATGTATTCCTAGTCCCGATCACAGTTTATTATCTTAGTGAAAAAGATGCTTCAGTACTTCAGAAATTTCATATGTTCTGGTATTATGCATAAGCCCTCACAAGTGGCTGCATATGTGAGGTCATAAATTATAGTTTGGGAATTGTAAATGCCTCATTGGAATGATAATTTCAACATCTTTCTTTGAAAAGCTACCATTTAGTCACTGAGTGATCCGAGGATATACAATATTACAACTTTTCCCGATCCTGGTACCATCCAGATGTGTAAACTTCTGTTCCCAGAATTCTTAGCAATAAATTATGCTGGCTGAGAACCTATGGAAGGGGAAATCCCAGGCTGCAGTATGTATAATTGCTGCTTCTTTCTGTAGTCTATAGCATTTTGGCAAACAATGTTGTCAGCTGCAAAACTCTCTTCCCCCCTTCTCTCTGTGTGTGCGCACGCGCGCGCGTGTGTGTGTGTGTGTGTGTGTATGTGATATGGAAAAGAGTACAAGAGTGGACATAGTCTAAAAAAGATCTTAAAATAATCAATCTTGTCTCTTTTTGTTGCTTGAAAAGGCAAGAAATAATTCGGGGAATGCCTATCATAACATGTGCTCATGCTTTTGTTATACTTAGAAGTGGGCAAGATTTTGCATTCCAAATGTTGGACAGCAGCTCCCATCATTCCTAGACTACCAAAAAATTTGGTGTTAGGACTCAATTGAATTATGATTAGCACATACTAAGTAAACAGCAATCTAGGCTACATTTAGGAGGAACAGGAGTAGCTAAAACTTACGTATTTATCTTAGATACTACTGCTTGTTGTTCTTGCCCATCACAATTGAACATTTCCCCAATCGATCAGTAGCCCATGTAATAGTCTCACAGATTTCCTTGACAAGTCAAATTGTTTGTTAACCATTTGTAGAAAACTTTTAGAATTTTCTAGTTTCTTATATGTTCGGTATTGATAAAAAACATTAATAAAATGTCTTTTATATGGTGAATACTGTTGGGCTTTGTACCAGGGTTTAGCAGTTTACAGAACTCTATAGAGATTTAACTCCCTCAGCTAGTTTTGGCAGCATAATACGGCTAGATTAGAAACCTCACTGCAGATAAAAGTTTCAGCTGCAATGCCTCACATCACATCCACATTGAGTGCCCAGTCCATTGCATAGAAATGAGGCATGTTATGTACCTATAAATTAAATAAATAAAAATATTACAGAATAAAATATTATTATTAGATCTACCTATAAATTTAATAAAATAAAAGATAATATAGATATATATTATATTCCAGGTTATTTCCTTCAGCCTTTCTGAATTAATGGATACTGGGCATCTCCCTTGACGTCCTTGAGAACTACCAAAACTTAAAAAACATTTTCTGTGGTCTGGAAAACAGCCTCAGCTCTTGCAAAAACCTAGCTGCTCCTTACCTTCTGTGTCTCAAAGCAGAGAAGTAGAAATAGGTTGTGTGTTACTCTTAATTTTATTATATTTTTCCATATTTCCTTTCTTTAGACCAGAAATGGAAACCGCTACAAAAATGTCCTGGAAAAAGACAGAAGCTGTACTCTTACTCTTTGTCTTGGATTATTTATAGCTTGCTGATTTTTATAGTGCAAAAAAAAAAAAATCCTACAGAAAGGCCATTCTAATGAGATTCCCATCCCAATCACCAATAGGAAGTTGTAACAGCTTCTTAACATAGCAACTCATTTACCTGAACGGAACACGTTCACTGAATCATTTTGAATGCCTATCCTTTGCTTCTTTCCAGCCTGCCTCATTCTGACTTCCAGTTTTATTTTCCACACAATCTGCACATTTGGAAGGAAACATCTTTGCATTTTCTTCACTCCTGGGCTTTCCCCCCATCAACAGAGCAGCCAGTTTCCCTTTCCTTTCTCAGACCCATTTGATAAGATGACTAATCTTTTCCATACAGTGAAGTCCACATCAACAAACACAGAGAAGGACAATTAAGTGTATAGTTGTCATTTGTTTAGAGAGAACCAATGCTTTGGGATAAATTTGTTTAAGAAGAACCAATGTTTTACAATATTTGTTTAAGAAGAACCAATGTTTTACAAATTTGTTTAAGAAGAACCAATGTTTTACAATAAAGACTGCACTAATAAACCTGTTAAGAGTTCTCTGGTCTCCAAAATGTACATCTTCTTATAGACATAATTTTCCTAGAGAACTGACAGTTGTGTGCATATTTTACAATCATTGCAGCTTCAGCAACCTGGTAGAATAATCAGGCTAGACATTCAGAAAGATATTGTTTCACTTTTCTCCTTTGGTACACCAAAAATTGCATTTGATTTAACCACATATATTTTTGTTTTCCAAACTCAGCATGCTGTGATTAATTTAAACTGTGGTTGTTTTAAACATATTTACTTTGAAGGGTATATTCCATAGCTACTTTATTTAAAGTAGCAATTGTTAATATAAAATTCTGGAGGAAAAAAAGAGTGCATGAGCTGAGGGAAAGGCTTAACTCATTCACATGTAGTCGGGCAGATGTTTGAAATCTACAATTAGCTAATCTATGATAAGCTAGTTCACCAAGTTTGGAATAACATTCTCTGAAATAACCTGCAACTAACTAAACATTTTATTCTATTGTTTTCTATTTTCTATCTCTCTTTTTCAGGCAAGTGATCAAATGCAAATGTGTACAATATGCAGGACATGTTCAATATGCATATTTACAGTTAGCTATGCTGTTGAGTTTTTGGATTGGTTGATGGAGAAATTATGTTGCTTTGTTTACTGGCTAGTCTTTTTAGATAGAGAAGTCTGCTTTTGCTGTTACGTCAAGCACTGAAGTGAATCTATCGCTGTTGTAGTCTCTGCTTCTATGAGAGGTTGATAGGCCGATACCTCAGCCTGTCAAAAGTGTTTAACTGTTTGCTTTCATTATTTACTCTAGAAAATTTGATTTCAAAAGAAAACTATCCTTTGTTCCCCCTCCACCCCACCCAATCCATTGATGATGTATTCAACATGGATTGCCATCTATTTTTGTAGCGTTAGGATGAAAGATAATGGAAGAGAGAGAGCTTGCAACAACATCCCATTTGTTCCTATGTCATTGGACTGTTTTGAATTTTTTCCATGATTTTTAATTAAGGTCTTCTCAAAAAATGTCTCCTTACTTTTGGTTACTTCCTTCCTCCCCAACCGCAAATCTTATGTTTGGTTATTTCACTTTTCCCAGTATACTGCAATCTTATTTAATATCTCCTAACATGGCAAGTTATAGAATTGAACCCAATATTATATCATTGTATTAAAACAGCAACCCCTTTCATATTAGATTTCTTCCAGGTTGATCATAGAGGGAGGTGAGGATAGCAGTGTTTAATTAAGCCAGAGCAAAAACTGAACCAGAGAATCAATATTCTTTTGTGAGGTCTTTGGCTCTATTGTCGTCTATTGGTATCAGTATCTTCTTCTCCAACGTTCTCATTTTCTCTTTCAAACATGGTCTTCTCTTTTTTCCAAGGGAGAGATAACTTGTCACAAAAGTTCACAATAAGTACATTGCTCAGGGCTTTTAAAATTATGCTAAGGGTTAAAAAAGTCATAAGTTACTTACCTCTGTTCTAAAAGATCAGGCATGAGGCTTCCATATTTACCTTTCATTTACCTTTCTTCCTTGGTCTGATAAGCTTTTTTCTTACGGCTTCTAATTGTGTTAACCAGGTTGTTGAGCAGACTGTAGATAGTATTCATTCCTAAGAAAAACAAATTCCTGTATCATAGTTTTGGATTTATAGCAACCCAATTTGAGAAACATAGCAAGCTATTTTCAAATTCATGTGAAAATCAAGAAAGAACTAGCCTTTATGCTTTTTTTAAAAATATATATATATATATCATGATTTTTTTATCATAAGCTCCATTAAACAGTCTTGGAACGGAAAGGCAAAATGTAGTTTGCATATAATATGAATAAATACACATAAACTAAAATTAAATTTATAAATTCTACTTTCTGTGTGAAAAAGAAGTTGGAAGTAAGGATAAAAGCCTGAGGCAAGTTTTTCATTATTTGAATTGAACTATTTATTATTAATTCAATCTTGGCATATTTGTTCTTGAGAAATTGAACTAGTGTGGCTTTCTTAAAGATAAATATGAACTTTACATTACCAAATACAATTTCTATGTTTCTACTTTTTCAAAACTTTAAAGCAGATGGAAGATATAGATTGATATCTTTTTTTATATGAGATACTTTGAAAACTTGTTCTTCCATTACAGATAGTCCTCAACTTACAACCACAATTGAGCTCAACATTTCTGTTTCTAAGTGAGACATTTGTTAAGTGAGTTTTACCACATTTTATGACCTTTCTTGCCACATTTGTTAAGTGAATCACTGCAATTATTAAGTTAGTAACATGGTTGTTAAGTGAATCTGACCTCCCTATTGACTTTTCTTGTCACACATGGTGATCACAATACCCCGGGACACTGCAACCATCATAAATATGAACCAGTTGCCAAGTGTCCGAAATTTGATCATGTAACATGGGGATGCTGCAATGATCATAAGTGTGAAAAACAGTTATAAGTCACTTTTTTTAGTGCTATTATAACTTTGAACGATCACTAAACAAATTGTTGTAAGTCAAGTACTACCTGCTGTTGATATTTCTGCTTTTTAGATTTTCCTTTAGATAGTCTTTTAATTTTTTAATTTAGCCTAGTTTCCTGAAGGTGATTAGCTCTTTTTAATATCTACTGTCCGGACATTGCTGTCTCTTTACATTATTCCTTACAACAAAATTTAGAGAATAAATTTAATGCAAATAATTATGTCAGGACCAATGCCTTCAGTTTTTCCCAATTATCCCACCTCTTTAGCAGTAATTCAAACTAGAACAGAAAACAGGTGGCTGTCAATACCCCAATCAACACCCCAAAATAAAACACACACACGCAATCAGGCACCATATAAATACTACACATAGAACAGCCCAAAGCATACGCAGAGAAATGGGCTCCAACATGTATCCAAAAGCTCGGAAGTCTAAGCATCTGATCCTGATGCCTGATCTAGTTTGGATCCTAGAACAGAAAAGAAAAATGGCTATGACTTGCTCTTGATCTGCAGAAAAAAGCAGCTAGCATATAGATATGGCCAAATAAACTTGGTTACGGTTGTTATTATATTGAGTCTTTTTCTTTTAAAACTTTTATAATGTTTATAACATAAACACATTGCACATATTTCCTGTGTTTTCTCAGGGAATCAAATTGAATAGAACAGAACAGAACAGAACACTTCATTCTAAGCCAAGTGTGTTTGGACACATAAGCAATTTTTCTTGTTTAGTTTAGTTTAGTTTAGTTTACTTTACTTTACTTTACTTTACTTTACTTTACTTTACTTTACCTTTTACTTTACTTTTACTTTACTTTACTTTACCTTTATTTTTACTTCACTTCACTTCACTTTACTTTACTTTATTGTCATTGCACCTCATACAACGAAATCAAACACTATCTTCAGTGCACATCATGACTATGACCATGAAAATAAACACAAACACACATCCTTCACACATTGAACCGGAAACCCCCAACACCACACCAACACTGCAAAAAGGGGAGTGGTTAACTGCAGCATCCATATGCGCAGCCATTTTGAAAACCGTTTAATTTGTTTAATGTGAAATTCACATTCAAAAGAGACCAGAGTACTGTGTTTAAAACAGTTGCTCAAGGCAAAGGATTTTCTGTATCTGTTTCATCTCTTTCCCCATGATTCTGTTGATTATGCACCATCAAATTTATATCAGTCTTAGCAACCATATACATATATTTTCTCCAAGAGGATCTGTCCCTAACCTGATCTCTCAGTTCTTCTTATGATGCACTAATTACCATTTCATCTTCCTTGATGCTAGTCTTCCTCTTGCCTTTTCTCCTAGCTTTCCAAACTTTAGAACTTTCTCCAGAAAGCTAAGTATTCTCATGTGTCCAAAGCAAGATAATTTGAGTCTGGTCACTCAGGCCTTGAGTGAGAACTTTGGATTGATTTTTATTAATTGTAGAGAAGGCCTCTTCCTACTTGGATTTAGTCATCCTGTTTAATTCTTGTTTGAAAATTATACAAGCCTGATCTGAGGGAGAAAATAGGAATGATTTAAAAGTAATCCTTGACTTACAACTTACAATAATGACTGGAAAATTCATCCGTAAGCAGTGTGATCAATAAGCAAGACATCAAAAAGTTGACTTGCAACTTTTCCTGCCAGTTTCCTTGACTTGGTTTGCCAAAAGTCAGCTGGGAAGGTCACAAAAGGCAATCACATGAGCACAGGATGTTGCAACCATCATAAATGCATAACAGTTAGCAAGCACCCAAATCATGATCATGTGACTATGAGGATGCAGCAATGACCATCAGTGCTAGTCATAGATCATTTTTTAAAGTGTCATTACAACTTCAAAAGTTTGGTAAATAAATGGTTTAATTGAGGACTGCCCAAAACTGAATGGTTCAATTTTAAGCCGACAACTCTGATTTTAGAGACCTGTGAAATATGTGGACCATATTGATGATTTATTATCAAATGTCAGTTTTAAAATTCCATATGAAACTACTCATTTAATTAACTAGGCTTATTAGTTTCTTCCTGTCCTGTTGATATGAGAAGTGCTGAATGTCAACTCATAAAACATTCCTATGCCTGAATATATGTTCTAGATTATTTATTTTAGAAGAGCTGAACAAGAGGGTTGGAAGTGAGATCTGGACAAGAAAATCAAGTGAAACGGGAGGGAAAACTAAGATTCAGCTAAATCAAATCTTTCTTAGCAGGATAATTTTCTTCTAAATATTACTTTTGGAAGATCTATCTTTGTCTAGGAGCAGAAAAATCCAGTATAAATTTATTTTATACCAACATGCTATGATCCATCAACCACCATACTTCAAGCTTAGCAGTGAACAGAATTCACCTTGTAGGAATTAACATCCATTCAGGAAAGACTTGTAAAAAAAAAATGGCCAGAAATGGCATAAACAACTTTTGCTTATGCAGTGATTTCCATTCATTGGTCCTGGAAAGTTCTGTGCTAATTTCCTGTATCTTCATCCATATTATTTCTTTAATGAGAATCCAAACAGAGAGAACAGTCCATTTCCGGACTTTGTTTTGTAGGTATTCATTCATAAATTCATTTTGTTCCAGTTTCACATTCTGATGGAATAAGAAATATCAAATTCCATTTTATAATTCAAAACTATTTTATCCACAAATTGTGAATTTATGTATGGTTTTTTAAAAGGTTATTGCAAAATTTGGTAAAAGCTTTTTAATATTCAAGCCTACTTTTTCTGTCAGAATATGATAGAGAGGAATTTGCAAACATTACTATTTTTAAATAAACTACACAGAGAGGGAAAGTTATAATACTCTTTCCCAGTTCATGTGGAGCTGCTTATTTAATTCAGTTGCATTGCAATGTGCCACTGGAGTACAACATTTGATGAGAAAGTCCACTAAGATAGAAGACTACAAGCCCAACTATCTTTCAGCCTAACCTACTACACTGTCATGCTTCTGTCAGAATCTAAGAAAGAAGCTGAACAGATGACAGGGAGTGGGAGTGTGGCGCCATTGGCTGTGGAGGAAACTGGGGAAGGGCAAAGTCCAGCTGGGCAGAGGAAAGGTAGAACAAGGGAGTGGGGATTCAGAGGAAGACCCAGGCCCACCTCTCTCTTTAACCTAGGGCATGTAGGAAGGAACGGACAAGAGAGCAATATGGGTTGCATGGCTCATGGGGGAGGAAAGGGCCCTGATTCTTTTCATTAGCTGCAGCCGGGAACACAGTTTATAAAAAAGGCAAGCTGTGTGCAGCAGGTTGTTGGGAGCAGACGTGACTTTATCTTGTGTTGTCGTGGCTTATCTGTGTTCCTGGTGTCTTCCCAACTGTGTGAGTTTTGCTGTGCTTTCAAGTCTGAAATTCTTGCTCCTATCTGCTACACTAATTACTTCAGTTTGGCTTGTTTGGACTTTAAGTTACAGTTTGTGTTTACCCTGTTTTGGACTTAATTTTCTCTAGTTAAAGGCTGTTCCTGGGAGAGTTTTTGTCCAGCAAGAAAGTAACTTGGACATTGGGGGCAAAGTTGGAGATAATAAAAGGACTCTTATTGATTATCTGACTCTATTGCCTTTGTGCCATGCCCCGGGTCATTACATACACTGAGTTATTGTGAAACTAAAATGAGAATGAGAATTCTATTTATTCTGCAACCTTAAATTCCTAGAGTAAATATAGGACTATGGTTCTCAACTTTTTCTTTACCACGTACCCCCTTTAAATACTTTTGGGGCCAGGGCCATGGACCCCCAAAACTTTAACTCCAGATTTAAATCATAACATTTCTTCAAGCCTTCGTGGACCCCCTGTGATGACATTGTGGCACTCCAAGATCCGTGAACCACAGGTTGAGAATCTTTGATATAGGATATAAATGAATGAGTGAAAAATGATAAAATGGGGAAATTCATAGAGCATTTCAATGTTTGTAGTCCTTGAAATAGAGACTAGTTGAGGCTTTCCTTATGTAATGAGATGTAGAATGTTGGGTTTACAATTCCCCAAATTCTCAGCCATCATAAGGAAGAATGTTTGAACTTACTTTCTCCAACACCACAATCCCAGATTTCTTTACACAATAGTGTCTTATGTTTGACAGATGGAAGGGAATGTGTACCTGGTATCATCTCTTTCCTTTAAACAGGTGATGGTGAATCTTCAGATATAATTATACTAATAATTCAGATTATCTAGTCAGGACTTCACCCAAACTTGTTGCCATCCTCCTGAGGATTGTTCTAGGACATTTGCTGCTTAAGGTAGAGGAGATATGCCCCCTTTCTGTTGATAGGTGAGCTAATAGCAGTGTTGACTCACTTTTGTCAACATTGTGGATCCTTGGTGCTCTTTGAGCTTGGTTGTTTGTTTGAAGATGTTTCATCATCTAACTAGGTAACTTCATCAAATCTAGAGGGAGTAGGATTTGCTTTCTGTTTATATACAACAGCTTGCCCTATCAGTGTTAGTGGGAGGGTTGTTTTCTTCTTGGTAGATCCTTGACTAGGCTGTTATTTACTGTTTAATTATTTTCCAAATTTGTAGTTCCTTGATTGGGGTATTGTTTACTGCTTGATGGTTGATCTGGTATTAATGCGATTTTTTCAACACTGTAAATCTGATAATTTTCTCAAAGACACCTAAGTAGCTAGTTTAGCAAGTGTCAAAATTATGTACAATAAACATAGTTGTTTGCCCTTGAGAGAATTGGGGTGGGAAGAAGGCTAAGAAAGATTCATGACTTAAGGTTATGACTTCATTTCCCAAATGGCAGGACCTAATCTTGATCTTGCTCAGTTTTCATTTGAGAAGATTGATATGTTACTTTATTTATTTATAAGATTTGTGGCTATTACAACCTACCAACTCTGAACAACAGTAACTGGAAAAATGTTCCATTGACATCATGGTTACAGGACCCAAAATTGTTGGGGGCAATATGCTGACTCTGTAAACTGTTTAGAGAGGGCTACTTATATACTATGAAGCAGTATATAAGTCTAAGTGCTTATATACTATATAGCATAGTGTTCTTGCCAACTCTACTTTAATTAAATTCAAGAGATTTGTGATTCTCAAGTACTTAATAAAGCCTAACTTGGTTCTAAATATTTCTAATGTTTTCATACTAGAAATTAACTCATCCGTCTTCATTTCAGCCATCCCATTCATGAATTACCTGTATCAGTAAATATCCAAACTTTTCAGATTTTAATTGGTTCATATCGTAAGAGGCTTATACATAGTAGAGAAGATGTGGAAGAGAGCAGGAGACTGTGAGTTCTAGTCCCACCTTTGACTACTTACTCAAAGGGTTGTTATAGGGAAAATTGGAAGAAGAAATATTATATATGTCTACTGCCTTGAGTTACTTAAAAAATAATAAAGGCAGGATAAAAATATCAAGTCAAATAAATAAATAATGAAGTCACTCAAATGCATATTTTTAACTCAAATTTAACCACTTAGATTTGCAATTCAGCAAATTGATTATAAATAGGATGAAAAGCTCACCCACATTTTTCACCCAGTCGCAAACCATTTTCCTCCTGCTCCCATTGGAGAGGCGCTGAATCTAACAATAGTCTTACTGATGTCAGTAGCATTAGCAGAAAAAGAACCTGCTATGTGTGTAGCAGTTGCCAAATAAAAATAACAGGCAGAAGGGAGACTTGAACTCTTCCTTCAGAATTCAATACTGTATCACAGTTAATCCTTATATATTGTTGTCATGGAGGGATGCGGTAAATAGCTTTTAGTGTGACTACATAGCTTTGCTTTCTGCAGTAAAATGTATTTGTTCAAGAATGTCAGTGCTTTTACCATCATTTTTAACTCAAAAGTAAATACTATTCAACAAAATCTTGTGCAATTGTCTTTCTTCCTCAATCATCTCTCCCTTTTACTGCTTCATCTTTTAACAAGGAAACTCGTTAGTTTTTCTCAGTTGTCTTTCTTAGTCAACAGAAATAACACAAGTCAAGTAAGATTATTACAAAAACCAGAGAACAGAACAAATTAAGAATACTCAAGAAATATCCAGTTAAAAACTCTAGAATAAAGTAAAAAATAACAGATAAAATATTTATTATTTTATTCTAGAATTTTAACTGGATATTCCTCAAGTGTTCTTAACTTGTTCTGGTTTCTGCTCTTTGACTGTAATAAATGTATTTGACTTGAAACAGAAATGTCATTTCCTGTACTTCTCCCATTTAAAAATTTCCAGAACAGTTCTATTTCTCAGTTAGAGGAGGAAAAGGAGGGTGGGCGGTAAAGACCTGTTCTGGATGTTAGGACAACAGGTTTTTTTTTTCTTCAACTCCAGCAAAATAATTATTCCTATGGTCTTTGTCAATTCCATGCCCTCATATAGCATCAACCAGAAGAAAGCATTGTTTCTGATTGTCATAAACTGATGGAATATTAAATAGGATTATCTCCTCCTGATAACATTCTCCTCCTGTGAATTAAATCTAGAGAAATGGCTTGCATAAACCAAATCAAAAGACTGAGCAAGAACCTAATTCTATTTTTTCTAATTAAAACCCAGCCCTATAATTACATTTTAGGAGGGAAGGGTTTCAATCAATATAATTTAAATCACAAGGGGGGAGGAGGTGTAAAATGAAATAATTAATCTAACTTTCTTCCCAATGTTAGAAAACTCTCTCTCACACACACACGCATATATATATAGCATAGGCTAATATATATATAGCATGGTTAATCTAATTCCTCAAGCCATGTCAGTTTATTGCTAAATGAAACATTTTTTGCTATCTGTGAGGGTATTAATTTGCATATGCATTTATTTAATTGATTTAGTTATATGCTAACCAACTTTAAAATTGTGACATCAAACCAAAAACATAAGCCAGCAAGGTAAAAACAAACCAAAGGAAAATGTGACATAACCAAGGCCAACCAACAGTAATTCAGTTTCCAACTACTACACAGGGGCTCATCCAGCAACTTGACCTGATGCCTAGGCCTTAGGGAAAACCAACAGGGTTAGGGCAGTCCAAAAATTGGGAGTATGTTGCTCCAGACAGCAAGCACTACAACTGAGAAGGCAGATTTCCAAGGTTCTACTAGATGTCAGCGTTTCATAGAGGGGGCCTGGAGTAGGCTGCTTTGCTTGGATCGCATGACATGGGTAGAGTTAAATGAAAATAGGTTTAATAAATGAGTGTATCTATGTGGCAGGAAATATTTACAATATGATTTTGTGGCAGTGTTAAAAAAATCTCATTTCAGACACTTCTTGTTGATATCTTAGGTGTATAAACCTACATTCCTATAATGTTTCAGAGTTTCTGGGTCACTTTTTTGTCCATTGTAACATTTCATTAACTGAGCATTTCATTCTCATGACAGGCAGCTCCAGTATTGCATTGTAGTATGTTTGGGCATCTACTAAAATCAATACATTCATAGGAAAGGCTTACCACCAATGACCTCCATTCATGTTGGTGTTCCTCCCAAACATGGTTGTTTGACTGAAAGGTGCTTTTTCAGAATATGTTTCGCTTCTCATCCAAGAAGCTTCAGCAGTTGTGACTGAATGGTGTGGGGGTGGGTAGGTGGGTGGAAGAATAGATTCTGACAGGATGGTGGGGAAGGGAATGGAAGGATTGTATCTCTTTGCAGTCATCTGGTTTTTAGTGCTCTCTCTGAGAGCCGTTGAGGTCACTTGGGGATTTATCTGTGCCCTCAAAGTCACCTGAACAAGAATGCAAATTAGTGGGAATTAAGGGCCACATGAATTCTGGAAAAAGCACTGCAGACTGAGAAATAACTTCTGTTTCTACACACCCTTAACTGTACATGATCTTTATAGCATAATGTTACAGGACGATACTACAGTATGTAAATTCAACAATCCTCAGTGCATTTGATTGTGTTCCTCTGGCTTAACAATTGTTTTAATACTTTACAGCTGCTGGAAACCACAGATTTAGTGTGCCAATTCTATGCCAGATATCTTTTTAAGTTTTGATATCTCTTCCAATTACGTTACTTTAGCACTATTGTTGGTCTTCAGATAAAAATTTTATAATAACATTTTGGGTGTTTTCAGTGTTTTTGTTTTGCTGTATGTATGGCAATGCCTTGAAAGGACAACGCCCTGTTCTTCCTTCATACACATTTCTGTTGGGTGGGGGTATGTGGCCTATGCACAGATAATATTTTTATGTTTTTAAACTTAAGGGTTACTTTTAATGAGTATTGCAAGTATTTCCATTGTAAGACTTCTCATTTAAGAAGTTACTTAAGAAACGTATTGGACCCGGGTTGCAACAATCAGTACAATAATCCTACAGCAGCAGAGATGCACAAAAAAAATCTCTGTTAAAAAAAAAAAATCAGTGTTATGGATTTTTGTTGCCCAAATGTGGTAGCCCTTGTAAAAAAATCAAAGATATTATCACAGAAAGGAATGTGTTCTCTTTTGCTGGGAACCTAATAAAGTTTTTGTACGGAAATGCCTCCTTTGACCTGGTGTATTATGAGAATGATATAGCATGAACATGATGATTTGCATTAAAGATTTTGTAATTCTTGCTTTCCTGACCACTGTGGTCCTGGTGAAGCTATAGGTAAAGGTAAAGTTCCCCTCGCACACACATGCTAGTCGTTTCTGACTCTAGATGACGGTGCTCATCCATTACAAAGCCAAAGAACCAGCACTGTCCGAAGTTATCTCCGTGGTCATGCGGCAGCATGTCTAAACTCCGAAGGTGCATGGAACGCTGTTATCTTCCCACCAAAGTGGTCCCTATTTTTCTACTTGCATTTTTACATGCTTTCAAGCTGGGGATTTGAACAGCCAAACTGTTGATCTTTCTGATTGACAAGCTCAGCGTCTTAGCCACTGAGCCACCACGTCCCCTGCTGAAGCTATATTTGTACACAATTAGAACCAATGTTTTTGGATAAAAATGTTCCAGTATTGAAATGTTACTGCCATTTTGTGCCCTATGAGATATATATGAGTATTGTATTGTAGCACATCTATACAGTATTGGTTCCTTAGCAGCTATGAAACTGGTGAGGCATGGAGTAGAGGCCACAGAGACTTATTATCTGCTGTCCCCCAAGGCCAACAGAAGAGCAGCCAAATATTAGTTATGGTCAAAGTGGAAACTCTAGCATTTAAATTCTGGAACACAGATCTGTATAAAAGCTTTGACTTCTTTGTACTGCAATAGGCTAATCAGCTATTCTGTTTAAGATTTCATTCTTGTCTGCTGTCAAATATTTTTATCCAGCCAAGTCAGGTCTGAGAGTCTCCAGCCAGATGAAATCTAGTGCTGAATGTGGAAAGCTGTGATCTACTTTGAAACTAAGAGCAAACCGGCTAACTGCAATGCCCACATCTGCCTCTCTTTTGCTCTCTTGACTTACAGCAATTCATTTAGTGACCATTCTGTTATGTCCCCGAGAAAACGCGACTTATGACCATTTTTCACACCATTGCAGCATCCCCATGGTCATGTGATCAAAATTAAGGCGCTTGGCAATTAGCTCATATTTATGATGGTTGCAATGTCCTGGGGTCATGTGATCCCCTTTTGCGACCTTCTGACAAGCAAAGTCAATGGGGAAGTCACTTAACAACCATGTTGCCAACTTAATAACTGTGGTGATTCACTTAACTATTGTGTCATGAAAAGTCATAAAATTCACTTAACAAATGTTTCAGTTAGCAACAGAAATTTTGGGCTCAGTTGTGGTCGTAAGTCAAGAACTACCAGTAGGAATATTTGCCAATTGTTTTTTTTTAAACCCATTGATTTAGCAAATGTGATCTTCACAATTGCAGATCTATATTCTCTAATGTTGTCATTTTTCTCTCTCTTAGTGAGTCCATGCAAGGGAATTGTTACTACTTTTTAATTCACAGTTTAGCCCACATTTTTAGTATAGTGTCATCCAAACTAACTAGAACTAACTGCTTAGGTTCAAATATCCAACAACGTCACTTACGTTATAATATGGAGCGTGTGTGATATATGCCTGTTTGCAATACACACACATGCACACTTGAACATTCACCTGCAATGCCTCAAAAACTTTTTGGAAGATTTCATTAAGAAAATTGCCTCTCTACATGGTGAATTGTTAAAAATCCCTAGTGTGAATCGTTTAGAAACAACATTCCACCTTGTGCTCACATAACTTCATAAAACAATATAGAATTTTAATCACTTCACAACTGCAGTATTTTGAACCAAGAAGAGAATTGTAACAGAAATTATCTAGCCCAACCTTTTTTTTTTATGTAGGATCTACAGTCTATAATTACAATTGTGTAACAGAATGTACAATAAACTTCCCTAAACTGTTTCATTTCTGTAAATCTCCAGAGCAAGTCTACCAAAAACATTTGCTTAACTACTTCCAGACACAGGTTTCCAGATCTGAAACTGGATCTGATTCAGATCCAGATCCAGATTCCAGATATAATTGCCTGCCTTCAATCATCTTAAGTCTGGTCAGAATAACAGTGTTGGAAGGAACCTTAGAGTTCTTCTAGTCCAACCCCTATTCAAGGAGGAGACCTTATACCATTTCAGACAACTGGTTGTTCAATCTCTTCTAAAAAATCTGCAGTGTTGGGAGGCCCACAACTTCTGGAGGCAACTCATTTAGTTTAGTTTAGTTAGTTTAGTTTACTTTTGTCATTGCACCCCGTACAACGAAATCAAACACCATCTTCAGTGCACATCATGACCATGACCATGACAAACAAAAACACACATCCTTCACCCTTCACACATTGAACTGGAAACCCCCGACATCACACCAATACTGCACTATACAGCAGTCACTGTCTTTAACTGTCTGGAATTTTCTCCTTAGTTCTAGGTTGTTCTCTTTGGTTAGTTTCGATCCATTGCTTCTTGTCCTGCCTCCAGGTGTTTTGAAGAATAGGTTGACCTCCTCTTCTTTGTGGCAGCCCCTTAGATATTGAAACACTGCTATCTTGTCACCTCTGCTCCTTTTCATTAAACTAGATGTACCCAATTCCTGCAACTGTTCTAGTCCCCTAATAATCTTTGTTATTCTTCTCTGCGCTCTTTCTAGAGCCTCAACACCTTTTTATATATTTCGGTGACCAAAACTGGATGAAGTATTCCAAGTGTGGTCTTACCAAAGAATTATAACATGATATTAACACTTCATGTGACCTTGATTCCATCTCTCTGATAATGCATCCTGGACTGTGCTGGCTTTTTTGGAAGCTGTAGCACACTACTCACTCATTTTTAAATGATTGTCTATTAGGATTCCAAGATCCCTCTTGCAATTACTGCTGTTGAGCCAGGTACCACGTATACTATACCTGTACATTTGGTTTTCTTGCCTAAATGTAGAGCCTTACTTTTTTCACCATTAAATTTTTTTGGGCCCAGTGTTCAAATATGTCAAGATCCTTCTGTATCTTCAACCTATCTTCTGGAATGTTGGCTATACCTGCCTACTTGGTGTTGTCTGCAGATTACATAAGTTCCTTATCTATTCCCTCATCTAAATCTTTGATGAAGATATTGAAGACTACTGGGCCTAAGAGAAGTGCCTTGGAGTGCCCCACTGCATACTTCCATCCATGTAAATGCACTTCATTAAGGACTAAACAGTGTGGTTGGTTGGTTGGTTGTTGGTCCCATTCTTGAACTCTTGATCTTAGTGATCTCTTCCTAATGAGTAGCCAAAATTATTTCCCTCATTTTCCATGCATTTGTTTTAGTTCTGCTCTCTGGATCAACAGAGAACTCTCCCATGTTCTGAAGGATAGTTATCAGATATGTAAGCACAATTGTTTTTTCCCTTAATTTCTTTTCCTCTCAAGACTTAGCTGTCTTAACATTTTTCTGGATGCACTGTAATTTGTCCAGTTCCTGTTTACATGTTGCTGCCCAGATTTGGAATTAGTATAGCTAATAGCTATCAAATTACATTTGATTTTTAATGGTTAATTGACAAATATGAGTCAGACTGGAAGAAAATATCAGATAGAATGTGGTCTTTTGTCAGAGTTTTTACCATTAGTGAAATATAAGGAAACTGGAGAGATTCTTAAACAATGAGTTATGAGTGTAGATGAAACAGATATAAATCTTATGTCCAGAGACCTTAGGTCTTGGAGACTAAAATATTAATAAGGAGCTGTCTAATTAACTCATAACCTCATCGTTCCTTAGATACTGCAGAGCTTTATTTTGAATTCACTTTAATGTACTACTATCTCTCTTGTTAATAGGACAGCTTAATAAGATTCTCTTTGAGGAATTCATTCGCCACATAAGTTAGGTACAAGTCAAAACAACTAGCTGCAACTTAAATTACCATGAATAACTTTGGAAAGATGGGGTTCACTTTTTGTAATTCAAACTTTGTCATCTAAATTATTATTATGCCTGTTATTATCAGATTATACCCAGTCATTGCACATAATCCAACCCCACATGTGCAGCAACTTTTAAAGCCCAGCATGAAATAGCTGTAAGCTCTTAGCAGTATTTCTAAAACATTACAGTAGTGAGCTTGGTTGCTTATCACCTTTTGCATAAATATGTACCTAGCGGTTTTGCGTTCAGTATTTTTACCATGATGGTTCATAACTGATCGATCAAATATTTTTTGCAATATAGGTAGTCCCCACTTACTGACTGAAATTGGGACTGGCAACGTCATCACTAAGCAATAGAGTTGCAAAGTGAAATATCTTAATATGATCATGCCCAAATTGTAATGTCAGTTCATCAGTTCTGGTTATAATTGTTAAGGGCAACTATACAATCTCCTGCCAGCTTCTCCATGTTTGTTCGTTTGTTAGAAATTGGTGGGGAGGGTAGTATATGGTGATCATGGGATGCTGCGACGTTTGTAAATGCATCTGATATGCTGAAGGAACAAATAGTGATCATGTGACTTTTGGGATACTGCAATGCCTGCAATTTTGTGGACTGGTTGTAGATCTTGTTCAGTGCCATCATAACTTTGAACACTTGCTGAATAAGTGGTCAGTATTGACAGTACATTCCTGTTAACGCAGCTTAGAACTATATTATATATTTTTTCTTATTAAATATTTCAAATTTTAAAATAGTGAAAAAAGTTCACTGCACTGCTATTTAATGAGACTTAAGATCTTAATTGTTC
This sequence comes from Bungarus multicinctus, assembly GCA_023653725.1. NCBI lineage: Eukaryota > Metazoa > Chordata > Lepidosauria > Squamata > Elapidae > Bungarus > Bungarus multicinctus. The sequence goes on from CM042838.1 coordinate 10,105,243, forward strand.
ATCTATTTTACATTTTGTCTCCTCTATAACTCAAGAGACTTGAGTCAAACTCAAAGGTAAGAACTCTGTTACATTTGGATTTTGTGTAGAAGGCACTTGGTGTTTTCCAATGTAATCTTCATTTCATTCATTTTGTTCACTTTCAGCAAATGATTTTGTCCAGTCAGATCATCCTTACTGGAATGCTTTTGTGAATTCTGAAATTTAACCAACCAGCGGCTCTTAGAATTACATCATTTAAGGATGAATTCATTACAACTTGATAGAATTATTCTATCTTGTGGTAATAAATAATATAATATTTATAAATATCATTGGCTGCTACACGTACATAAGGTTTATTGTTGTGAAAGTACAATACATTTTCCCTAAGAAAAAAGATTCTAAGTGCTATGTCCACAGTTCTTTTCATCTTATTGTATTGTTTAGTCTAAGTTTGTCTCCTTTGTGTCAAAAATAAAATTTCTAGTGTGTGTAATGGGAATGGGTGGGAGGAAGCAGGATGGCAAATGGACTCCCTCATAATTCTTGGATTATAGCATAGCTACACACTGTTGAACTGCTTGCTCCTAACCATATGCTTTTTAATGCACAATGCTTTTAATTTTTAGTTTAATTTCCTCTCACAAATGTCTTTGCTAAATTTCAAAGATTTCCCGTTCTGTTCTAATGGAATATGTACAATTGTTCATTTTTAGCTTACTTCAATATTATTACTTTGCACAGTCAGGTAGAATGATAGGGTGGAGTAACTTTGAAAGGATATGGGAGGAGGTAGTCTTGTTTATACATTTGGGGAATACTAATTGGACTTTAGGTGCCAGGTTTTAGATGCTTCAATCTTTCCCACAACCACACCTTAAATATGTGAGCTTGACCCAAATTCATTACAATCTTTTGTCCACTTTTCAACCAACAAATGAAACTGGCAGTCTTACTTATGAATAAAACTCATCTGTGCATGCATGCAAGTTTTTGCTACAAGTTCCTACATCTATTCATTGCTCCATTGTTCTTTTCATTGTTGGCTAAAGGAGATACATTCAAATTGTCCCCCAAATGAAAGAGGGTTGTGTGAAGCGATTATAAATTGATAACTTTTGACTCTAGTCTTCTATATTTATCCTGCTATTAAATAGGCAACTTAAGGTTAAAAGTTAACCTTGCAGGTTAAAGAAGTTGGGGGGGGGGAGAATAATTTTAATTCATAAATAAATACAAATAATTAAAATAGAGATCTGTGTTTTCAATAACTTTATAGCAGTCTGGTAAGTTATCAGAGTATTAGAATTAAGGCTATTGATGGTACCATTTTGAAGGGTAATGGAAATAGGAAAATTTATAAGTCTGCATAAGCACTTCGCGATAATTATTTATTTTTTGCTGGAATTCATTTTTCATCTCTAACCTCTGACTCTGGTAGAAAGATAAGACACCTACAGGTAGTCATTGTTTAATTGTCACAATTTGGACCAGTAACCTGGTCATTAAGCAAAGCAATTACAATCACAAAGTATGCTGACAATGTTACTTCAACTTTCCTTTGCTTACACACCTGCAGAGGTTATAAATGTCCTCAAAGTTACTTATGCATCACTCTTGTAACTGGAAATGTTTGTTAAACTAGGCAGTAGCTAAAGGAAGACTCTCTATATGTTTAAACAGTTGTAACTGCAATAACAAATGAGTTAAGAAAAATAATTCTTTTCATATTATGGCTGTGTGCACAGGTTTCCATTCAATATGGATTAGAATAGCATAATTTATGCTAACATCTCTGACAACATGCATTTTAAATCATAAACAACATAAAAACTGCACAATGTTAGATCCTATCACTAAATAGCAATAGCAGGTGGAAGAGTGCCAGTCCATCAAAAGCCTAGGTACCCTGGTCATTGTCAAATTAGCCACATAGGTTTATGCAGTTCAGCATCAATCACACCAGATGAGAGAACTTGTTCTGCAGATGCAGCCTTGGGCTTGCCAGTTAGTAAATCATTGATGAATGCAACAATCTCAAGAAGACATTGCCAGTAGACTTCAAATGATAGGCAAATAGCCATGGGAAATAAACTCACCTCAGATATATAGACAAGCCCTTGAAGCTACCATGCCATTTGTAAACAAAAGATGAAGATATTCTTACCGACAATGACCTTTTGCAGAAAGTTGATTAAAGGTTGCATTATCCAATGCGCCCTCTCCCAGATATGGAGAGAGAGTCTGGTGTGGAGCAGGGTTGCTATTTTATATTAGTGACTCCAACCCATGTAGGTAATTTATGAGGACACAGCATTAATTTCATTATTACAAGCCAGTAATTGTGTTTTGAGTACAATTAAGATAAATACAACATGATAATATTTAATCATTTCTCCCCACTTAGGTTTGTATGACAAACCAAGTTGTTAATCTTGCTAGCCAAAGATAAAAGCATCAATGCTTTAGCTCAGTTTCTTCTGGATTCCTAATCACATTTATCATTTTGCTCTCACACTTGATTTTTACAGTTGCGTTACAATATTATTTTGGTTATACCAGATTCTTTGCTTTTGCAGATCCTAGCATGTGTTTGTGCAAACATGCCCAACTGTGTGTATATGTATGTTTCAGTTGATTTAGAATTGGTTGAGATTTTACTGGTTCTTTTTGCATTAAAATTATTTTATTAAACAAGAAATCTAACTTCTCTTAATGGGAAAGGTAATTGTAAAATTTCATTAAAATTCTGAGGTCAGTGATTGATTTCCATCTTGAATGAATGATCGTCTTGCTTTGAAATCTGTACTACAGTGACTCAGCTTCTGATGGATAGACACATTAACCTCTTATAATTTGATAAAGTGTCATGTCTATCTTGTTGTTTGCAAAAATGTTTGTTGATTTCTCCAGAAATTGAATTGAATAAGATTTAAAATTGGTACATTAAATTACAAGTTCTATAGGAACATAGATCACTTTTTCTACTTTTGTATTTTTTGTGTCCTCCTGAGTTCTATTCTCCATGATTGTCTGTGTAATGGTTTTATTTTCAAATAAGTTAATCTGTCATATTATTAAAAAGATATGTGACCTGAACTAGTTGTATCCCAGTCAATGGCACCCACATTGAAAGCCACTGTCTTCAAAATGGTGGACACATTGCAGCAATTAAAGCTTCACTCCTTGGGGTGCATGCAGTATATGCTAAAAAGAGGCAGATGTTTGCCCAATTGCACCGACCATTCTGAAGCCAGTGAGTATCACAATTAACCCCCTTCAAAGGAAAGCACTTTTATTTTGTGTTGGATTTTCTGTCTCCAGACAGTTTAATAGATTCATGCAAAAAAAGTCCAAGCAGAGCAGGTTACCTGTTCTCTATAGTTTGCAATTTTAGACCAAGGCTAACATTTTTAATATATAAGTTTTGCATGGCTCAAAACTTATAACTATATTTTTTAAAAAGAAGCCGAACTGTAAGACCACTGCCATAAAACATGCCAAAGTATAAAACTCCCCATGATGTTTACATATAAATTTTAATTGTGTTTCTGAAAAAGAAGCTATGCTTAAACTATCTACTTTCTTTATCAGCAAAACTGGAGAGTATTTTATTCAGCGGAATTAATGTGTTAGTTAGTTACCGGTAGGCAGTTTTAACTACTATCCTTTAAACCTCTGAACTCTTTTAATGAGATGATCCAATGACAGTAACTATGTTTGCAAATTGACTTTTTTTTTATTCCCACAGTAATTATGTCTAGTAATGCACATGTGTTGCTATTAGGAAAAGTGAATATTTGGGAAATGTGTTTTTGTACTGTTTGAAATCACTCAGACATGACATTGCATTTCTTTTTTAACCAGACTTTGTTTTAAATAGGTTGGGGGGAAAAAGAATTTGGCACCAGGTTATGCAGGAAAGAAAGTTATTTTAACTGTCTATTGAGGACATGTTTTTAAAACAGGAAAAAACACAGCCATGAGTTGATAATAGTTCACTGAAAAGGTTAGCACAACTAAAATGGGTTTGCCTTCTTTTTTAAATGGAACACAACATCTCACACAAATTTATGGCTTAAGAGCTGTAATGTGTAACAGGATAGTTTTCTTTCTGTGAAGTTCTGGTTCTAATTTGAAATACATGTTAACTAATTTCTTATGTGTGAAGTAAGAAAAAGAAAGAAAACCCATGTTTAAGCTAAGATGGCCCTATTTATTTATTGAAAAAAATGAAATCTACTCAGTGAGGACAAATAGAAAAAACCAAGAACTCTTTAAAAAAGAAGACAGTGTGCAGTGATTTTTACTATGTACCATTATATGCTTGGATATGTATACTAGAACAATATTTTTTATCAAATATTGTGACACATGCACAATTTTTTACTTAAGGGCATGTCTTACAGTTTTTCAGAAACTAAGAGTATTTATTGGATGTCTTACATTTCAGCACAAAGTGCACAATCTGAGAACCCAGAATTAAATAGAATCCTTCAAAATTGCAACCAAATTGTACTTTTCAACGCAACAGAAAAACAAAAATGACAGTAGACAAATGTTTTAAATAAACTTTCATTATATTGAAATGAAAATGGTTAGAAATAATTATTTCAATATAGTTAAGTAAATATAAAGAGGGAGCCAGTTTGATGTAATGATTGAGAAACATGGCTAGAAACTGGGAGACTCTGAATTCTAGTTCTGCCTTAGGCTTGAAGCCAGATGGGTGCCCTTAGGCTAGTCACTGTCTTTCAGATCTAGGAAGCAGATAATAGCAAACCAATTCCAAAATCTTGCCAGAAAACTGCAGAGACTGGTCCAGGCAGTCACCAGAAGTCAAAAATGACTCAAAGATACACACAAACACACACACACGCACACATATATACACACTTGATTTTGGTCTGGCTTTTTCTACTTTTTGGAATTTGTTTCTTGGCCTACTATCCAAAGACCAAGCATTGCTGTCTGCTCTCCAAAAGTTGGAAATTCTTGGTTGACTACTACAGAATATTATCATACTACTGTTATGGAGACCGGATATTGACCTAATCCAAAGGTGATTCTACATCACAAGGAGTCATTAAATAACTTCAAATAGATGCAAAGACAGATCTTCTTTTGAATATGCATGCATATACTGTTAGTGGGTTGAATCTTTGGTTTTATTGTACAAACTGCAGGTTTAAAGACTTTGAATCACAAATTTGAATTCTATTGACTCATCAAATTGCAAATTGAAATTGTATGATTCACTCACATTATAAGTTTTAGTAGGAGGCTGCTATTACTAATTTCCAGCTAACCACAGTCTATTGTTATGTCTTATTCAGAAAAATCTTAGTTAAAAAGAATTCCTCTTTGGACATAGCAATATACTCAGAATCAAAAGCATATGTTTTTGATCTTTTGATGGCCAACCAGAGAATAGAGAATTGCTGTACTGTGCTGTCCATCATCTCAGCCTGAACCAACTGTTTAAACATTGCCCTTCTTGTAATACTATTTTTACAGTGCTCTCCTACTTTTGCATTTCCTCATCCCCTAGTATTTGGGAAGTATTCTCATCAACTGGAGGCAGCTTTAACTTCAATGCATTATCACATTGAACGAAGTCCCACTGTAGGAATCGATGCCACAGAATCCATTTAGCATACTAGTAAATGATGTCAGTATAGTATTACTTTATGAAAGATTGGTTGTATATGTAAAACACACATACACAAACACACACACACACACACACACACTACACTCAGAACTTTACACCATGCAAATAAGTAGCAGATTTATTTACTGGCTACAAAGTCTAGGCAGTTGTTGACTGAGCACTGAAGATGCCTTTTTTAAGAAAACTTCTCTTTTCCTTGTAGTTGAAGCATTTAAGATATTTATTTAGTAGACTTGTATGGCTACCAACTCACAAATTGCAATTCTGGGTGGCTAACAGGGTTAAAATAAACAAAAGATAGGGCCATCACCATCTCAGGCAGTATGCTGTTCCAAAGGACAGATGCCATGACAAAGAAGGCATAGAATGAATCCTGCCAGGTAACATATTTAACAAAAGGAACTCCATGCTCATGCTCATCCCATTGGATCTGAGACAGGGTGAAACAATCAGAAATGTGCTGTCATGCAAGCAATTCAGGTTTGTGCCATGAAGGTACTGTGGTAACCAGAAGCTTGAATTGCACCCAGAAACCTACTGAAACTTGGTGCACCTTGCAAAATAAGGATTCTATTGTGGTGCTTACTGAAGTACAACTAAAATTATTATTGCTGGACATTCTTCCCATTCACCTAACCTCTCCTAAATACTTCCTCCTCCCCAGTCAGGAGTGACATGGAACTTGTAGAGCAGTTGACAAGAGGGCCTTTGCACACCTCCACCTAAATTATATTACAGATGTAAGATATTTCCATAGGATAGGTGATACCTTACATTATCATCAGTCGGTAGCAGGGCATCATACTATTATATTCCACATTGTTTCAGAGTCACAACTGAAGAAAAAGTGGTTTTTTTCCTGCTATTTGCATGAGTTCTGCTATTTGCATTTTAACCACAGTGAGCAAATTTAAGATTGTATTTTCAGATAATCAGCCAACAAAGCACAGCAGGTTCTTCAGTGAAGTGGAGAAATCTCAACAGGATTGTGAATAATGCTGGGATAGGACTGTGTAGGCAGATATTTTAAAAGGGGAGCAGCTGAACCTGTAGTGGGCATCTCAAAGAGGATAATTAAAATGCAGCATTTTTTGTTTTGTTGTTTCTCTGTTTTTACTATGATTGTTTTATTTATTGGTTTTATTGTTGTGAGCTGCCAAGATTTCTGAGAAGTCAACAAAGATCAGCAAAGTAAAAGAAAACCTTACTGAACATTTATAAGATTTCAAAGTACATTTAAATGGAATGAAATGGAGATTATGGAGTGTTTTCTAAAGCTTTGAATAGCCATAGCAATTTGCTAATTTTGAACAAAAAAACAAACCCAATTTGTATCAAATAAATAGCAAAGTATTTAACAATTAACATTTGCCCTAAGCAGTAGTCAAGCTTCTTGTCATGATTACATCATAGGTATGTAATTAGTTTTAGATTAATATAAATTTGTTTATTAAAAGGTCAGAATTTTGTGATAGTTGGTTAAGGATATTAGACAGTCAAAATTAATATTGTTTCACATTTATTGGGTAGTAAATTCTATTAAGGTTGAGTAATCATGCATAGGATGTTTACCAAACTATACCAAAATTACTCCATCTCTATTCTATTATGAATTATGTTGTTTGTTTGAGAGAGAAAATGCCCGAAAGAGTATCCAGGGAGTCAACTGTTTGTTTAATGACATACATCTTATGCAGGTCATGACTGTTGGCGAAAAGAAATCTGAAGATTAATGGAATACATGAGAAAATGCTACATGAGTCTAAATATATGTAGGTATTTAGCTTTCCACAGTGCAGGGATATTTTTGTATTACTAGTTACCAATGTGGCATATAAAAATATGAGTATTGTTTATTTATTTATTTATTTATTTATTTAATTTTTATACCGCCCCCTCTCCCAAAAAGGGACTCGGGGCGGTGTACAGCACTGATAAAACAACACAATTAGTAGAAAATTTAAAACAGATTTAAAAATAATTAAACTAGTGGCTGGAAATATAAAATTACAGTAACACAATAAAAGCAAAGTAAAAAAGTTAAAAATTACCAAAAATTTAAAATCCTAGTAATTAATACTAGGCCAGACCGGCCTGTTGGAAAAGGTGGGTCTTTAATGCGCACCGGAAGGCCCTCAGGTCAGTAATGGCCCACATCTCTGGGGGTAATTCATTCCAGAGGGAGGATGCCCCTGCAGAGAAGGCCCGCACCCTTGGGGCTGCCAGCCGGCATCGTCCAGCTGACGGCACCCCAAGGAGGCCCATCCTGTGGGACCGCACTGGCTGGCGGGAGGCCGATGGTGGCAGCAGGCGATCCCGTGAGTACCCGGGTCCCAAGCCATGGAGCGCTTTAATGGTAACCACCAACACCTTGAATCGCACCCGGAAGGCCACTGGAAGCCAATGCAGCTCACACAGGAGCGGTGTAACACGGGAGCTCCGAGAAGCCCCCAGAATCACCCGCGCAGCCGCATTCTGCACCAGCTGAAGCCTCCGGATGCTCTTCAAGGGGAGCCCCATGTAGAGAGCAGTACAATAGTCTAGGCGGGAGATGATGTGGGCAGACGTGACCGTGCGAAGCACTTATATTGTGCTCATATAAGCACCATATTGTTACTGGTAATATTTCTTCCTATTTTGCATGATCAAAGGAAGGAAGGAAGTGCCTTGATGAATCTTACTAAGCATTCTATCCTGACTGGTATCCTTTCAAGGATCAGTCAAATAGTTCTGGGATACAAATAAATGGAACACAGGAGAACAGCTCTATCATCATCATTATAATTTGTTTTATTTTTATCTTTTATCTTGCCACCCCAAGTTTGTTTGGTACACAGGCATCTATGTAAATCTGTTAAATATAAAAATAAGTACATTGTTTTTTCCAGTACCTGAAATAAACAAGGCAAAGGTACTTTTGTGCCATTTCATATTCATTTAAAATTTTAACCATACAATATAGAATGTAAAATGTATTGAATCAGGTCAAGCCATTTTAGGTCAGATGTTAGAAAACATCAAAGCCACAGGTAGTAGAGGAGAGAATTCTGTTCAAATGAATGGGGAACATCAACATTACTGGAGATTGTATTTGTTATGAATGGTTGAATTTGGGAAATGGTAGTACTGTAGAATACTGGAGAAGAATAAAAAGGAAAGGAAGAGAGGTTTAAATGATTTTATGAAGATGCATTATATAGACTGTAAAGACAAACATGGGAGACTTGAATGAGAAGAAATACTGTAGGCAATATATTAAAAGTAGAATGAATGAGGATATCAACATTTTTGTGGGGGAGAATAACCATTTGTTATCCAATTAAATGGAGACTATTGTCACTATCACTTAATTGATAGAGATTGTCTCACTGTTTTTCCATTGTTCATTGTTAATTATATTTAATTATTGTGTTAAATGTTTTTGAACTATAAGATTAATGAATGTGAACAGTGTTTATTTCTCTAAAGAACAATTCCTAAGTGCAAATTTCTTCATCTATAAAAGACCTGTGTTATAGTTGCCTCTATAATAGATAGTTGAAAGCAGAACAAAATATTAGCTAACAAAATATGAATCAAGTTGTTATATTAGGTTGGGTTATCCCTGTTTCCTAGGCTTTGAAGAGAAATTTAAAGGGAACTAGGCAACTGTTGATGGAATTCCCTGAACTGCTTTCTTCTTACATATTGTTTGTCATAAATAAAGGAAAAAATAAGAAACACTTCCAGTTTCAAAAATTGTTCTCTTCTGACTTTTCTTTTCTTTTACCCTTTCTATGCATGCCTTCATCTTTTTTTATTGGTTATGGAACTGAACTAAATTTAATGTGGATACAAACTCCTGCAAATTCCCATAGTCAACAGTGCAGGAATGTGAGAAATGAAGATCAAAACCAGATATGTTAAATATGGCTGAGTTACCATATTGGAATATTCTGACATTATGTTTTTAGAGGCCATATTAGAGGAGCATTGAGACCTCCCCTTTACTGACCTATCTTTCTTATTTCAATTTTTTTCCCAAGCTTCCCAAACAAAAGGAAACAACACAGACAAATTGGCCAGTCTTTTTCAGTTGATTTGTTTTCCCTCAGGGTTAAGACAAAAAAAAGTGTCTTCTGCAGTTTGCTACTGTTATTTTTAATTCTGTTTAATAACTATTCAGAATACAACTCGGCCAACATTGGATGCTTTAAGTTTCACTAGCTGAAGTGGGAAAGTTAAGTGCAAACTTCAACCCTCCCACTGAAAGCTGAGTCATACAGTAATCTTATATATGACTACTGAGGGGTAAACCAGATTATGTTGAGTGGGATATTTCCCCGGTGAATGAGTTTAGAATCATAACCATAACATTTTAAGACGTTTATATTTTGTTTTTGTTTTTTTTCAGCTACAGTTTTTTTGCTGAATTGTAAAGCTACATTTAGTGATGGAAACCAGTTGGACTGTTCAGCTGCTGCCTCTCTTAGTTCTGACATTGGTGAGTCTGTTCCCTCTACATGCACATCTGCAGGTATTTATATAATAGTATGTATACATGAATGGAAATTGCTCTTAAATTTTGCTTGCTGTTAGCTAGGTAGCTGGATGGATAATTTATTGATTGATTAGTGGTGGCACAGTGGTTAGAATGCAGGAGTTCGATTCTATTCGATCCTCACTGGCTAAAGGTTGACTCGGCCTTCCATTCTTCTGAAGTTGGTAAAATGAAGATTCAGATTGTTGGGGCAATATGCTGACTCTGTAAATCACTTAGAGAGGACTATAAAGCACTGTGAAGCGGTATATAAGTCTAAGTGCTATTGCTAGCATGATGATATCAAATATAAAACAAAAATAAAACATGGGATAATTCCAGGATAAAATAGATGCAAGAAAAATACGGTAATAAAATACATATGGGTAAAATACAAAGTAGCAACACTCTGGTATATACATTATTTTTGCAACTCCAGGTTGTTCAATATAATGGATCCTTTGATCAACCTCCTTAGCTACAAATCTAGCAGGAGTAACTGGAAAGATCCAAGGTAGCAATAGCAATAGCACTTAAACTTATATACTGCTTCACAATTTTCACAACCCTCTCTAAATGGTTTACAGAGCCAGCCTATAGCCCCCAAGAATCTGGGTCCTCATTTTACCCACTTCAGAAGGATGGGAGGCTGAGTCAACCTTGAGCCAGGGAGGATCAATCTCCTAGCCTATAATACTGCATTCTAACCACTGTGCCACTATGGCATCCAGCCTTATGATCAGAATATCAAACTAACACAGCACAAATTATGTTGTATATAGCACATGTCCTTTGTGTGGATAGTCTCAGTTTTGGCTTCTTGAAGGAAGGCTTCTGTTTGAAAGAAGTCAATTTTGGAGATCTACTTATTATCAGCCTTTCTCAAACTGGTGCCTTCCTGGTGGGATATCACTCAAAGAGTTCTGGATGAGAATTTTGAGGGTTGTAGTTTAGCATAGCTGTAGAATTCTAATTTAATGAGATATATTATAGATCAACAACATCTGTAACATTAACAAACATTGCTCTTAGAGTTGTTCCTGAGAGCAAATATGCAATAATGTTATCATTCCAAGGTCCCAATTATATTACATGACATTTGACACACATTCTGATGATGACATGTATCTTTCCACTTGCTTGTCTTGCATTCCAACAGCCCCATTACATAGGCATCATGCTATTTTATGTTTTAACCATGTTTTATTAAATAATACCCAGTTGACTGGGTTTCCATGACATACTGTGCCATTAATTATGGGTTACAAACCACAATGGCTGCTTTGTCATTACATGCTAAACTAAAAACAAACAAATTATACTATGGCTTATGATTTCTGAATTTTTTCAGTACAGGTAGTTCTCACTTAATAATGGCAATTGAGACTAGAATTTCCATCTTTAAGCAATGTGATTATAAAGCATGACATCATGTGACCAAACCATTTAGCATTAGCATTTCCAGCAATCCCCAGTTACCATTGTTAAGCAAGAATCCTGTGGATCATTAAGTGAGGACCTCACATAATCATAAATTTTGACTTTCGCCAGTTTCCCGGTTGACTTGGCTTTTCAGAAGCCAGCAGGGAAGATTGTAAATCACAATTATATGACCACATGTGCTGGACAATCTGTGGCATTTGAACTCCCTGGGTCTTTTCTTACAACCAATAGCAGTTTGTTTGGCAGAAGAAAAGATGGAAACAAATGCAATAGAAAACCCTTGCAGGAAATAACAGCAGTTTTTCCTTTCAATTGTCTCAACTGAAAGGAATTTAGGATTCTTAGTTGGAAACTGCAACTCCAGGTGTCAGAGCTAAGATAAGCAGACACATATAAGCAATATAAATCACAATATTTTTACTAAAGCTTTATTGATAAATAATATGATTTGTGTTAAATTTGCAAAATACAAAGTGATGTCAACATTCCTTGCTACAAGATAGTCAACCGCAAGATATTCATTGTTCATTGGAACACTTTTCCAGTCAGGATGTTAGCCAAGACAAGAACTGTGGTTTTATAGTTTGTGAAAAGATATCATAACCTCCTTTCTGAAACTTGTAAGGCTTTTGCAGGGGTAACAGAAAATCACACTAAATGGCAAAATAACAGTATCAGAATATTGGTGCAGAGGGAACCTTAAAGCAGCAGTGGTATCTGCAGGATGATTTACAGGTTAAGTAGAACTCAGAAGTGAAAAAAACAAATGGTTACTTTATTCCAAAAGCTTGCAATTATTAAATATGCTACAGTAAGTGGACAGAGTTCTGGGTAAGGAGTGTTAGGGATCTAGACTATGTGAGGTATGGCCTTCTTACTGAGACCATTTCCTGACAATCTCCAAGCAGCCTCCCTTTTCATGATCCTTCAGAAGGATCATGGAATTTTGCCTCCTCAAAATTGCAGTTTGAAGAAAGAGGCTTTTGAAGCTCTGTGAAAACAGGCTCCATTCTCACAATCCTTTGGAAGCCTCCTTTAATGGTAACAAAGCTGATTTGAATAATTTAATTAGGCTGAGGTGTCTGAAACTCAACACACTTTGGACAGTTATACATGAGGGAGGGAGGGAGAGGGAGGAAGAGACAGAGACAGAGAGACAGAGACAGAGAGACAGAGACAGACAGAGATAGAGAGACTATACCTTTCAAGACATTCTTCAGAGGAATTTTTTATCAGGTAGCATCACATTAAATAGATTCACAAAATAATGTGTATTAAAAATTGTGAACCTCTTTAATGCTCTTCTGCCCAATTACTTGGTGTGCATCTTTACATAGTTCAAAATGGTTTCATCCAATTCAATCCATCCAATTCAATTAATACTCTGTACAGTGTTTGCAATTATTTTGATAACTGTGACAATCTAGTTTTTCTCATTATCTGTCCAGGCTTCTGTCACAGCGGTTCCAGATGAAAAAGAAGGAAATTGGTCCAGTGAAATGGGAATTAAGAACCATACAAACCATCAAGCAATACTAGGAGTAACGAATAATAAAATCATGACAGCACAGTTTGAATGTTATCAGAAAATTATTGAAACTACTGAAGAATATGAAGGTAAACAATGTATATCAACATATTTTGAACTTGTTATTTTCCCTAATTAAAGAATTCTATCTGTTAATTCATGCAAATATAGTTTAAAAATGGTTTTTACCTACTAATACTGTGCTTATTATATTTATCTTGGAAATAACTTAATATTTGAAAGTATAAAAGCTTTCAATTCTGGTTTTCTTCCTGTCTAAAGAAGCAGATTTGATCTTTTAAAGTTCTTTACAAGAAAGCACTGGGAAGTCTTATATGTTCCAATAAATTTTTCAGTAAGGCACTCCGAGTATTCTTATTTAGCATTGTTTAATTTAATTGAATCTTGAGTTTATTTATTTTGAATGTGATAGTAAGTGCAACAACTATTTGGTTTGTTAGTTTATCTTTTGCATGTAACTTTCTTTGGGTTGTGAAAAGGAGTCAACACAATACTGATAAATTAATGAATAGAGATGTTTGTTGAAAAATATTTTGCTGCTGAGATCATGCAGTTAAAGGCACACATTAATTTGATGGGCAGTGATACATAATTGTAACTTATCTGTTATGAATGAAAATCTTATTCAGTGTTGTAATAAACAGCAGCTTTATTTACACTGCAGAAGTCAAATTATTAATGTACAACAAACGTTGAAAACCTTTCTCATTGGTTTAGCAAAAGAAAGGCCTTTTTAAAATGGGGAAGAGGACTTTTTTAATAAATCAAAATATTTACATTAAGAGTTTATTTTTTGCAAAATGGGCAAGACATGGAGGCAAGTGTAACAGAATAATGGCTCAAACAATTTGTAGCTTTCCTTCTTATACTTCCTAAATTCCAAGAAAAGTATCCTAAACAAACTCATTTCACAGCAACTGTTATTTAAGCAGGCAGAGAGGGAGACCTTAAGCAGATGGAGAAGTGTGCAAGCGATCACAGCAACAATGGGCAGCAACAGCTCTTTCTATCAACCCCAGAATAAAGTTCAAAAATAGCATCAGTATAAATCCCAAGACACTGGAGAAACAAAAGAAAAACACTGTAAATAATTTCTTCTGCAAAGAATTTTAAAAAATGGAAAAATTCTGATAAAATGTTTGTTTCAGACAAAAATATTTAGAAGCTTCCCTCCCTCCTCTCAGGCTTAGCCTTGAATGTGAATTTCCAATAAAAGTGATAGGTGTCCTAGTGATACCTGCAACTAAGAAACCTGCACAAGTTCAGAAGGTGAAACACTGATTTCAGCATGCAAAGGAAGTGTTCAGAGGTTGGGAGAGTGAGATGGATTTGCTTCCCTTCCCCTGCTTCAGTTGGTTTATTTTATTTGGGGAAATTTATTGGAAAACAGTTGTGTTTCCAGGCAAGGTTCTTGCAAAATTGTGGTGTAACAGTTACAAGGTAAGAAAGCAGGATGGTGAACAACATTGTTAAAACCTTTTTGTTTTTTTCTGCTCAAGTGCAGTATTTTTAATAGTCAATATTTAGATGATGGTTGTGGAAGTCAAAATGGCAAAGCTTAGAAAGATGTAAACATCCAACAAGTTGTAAGTAAGAGCACAAAGCAAGAACAATGGGTGGTGTTTTTTCTCTTGGTAGGAAGGGGTTATACAACCAAGGCTGGTATGGAAGCCTCTTTGGAAGCATGTGTCAATTATAAGGAGTTTGGATTGGATCCAAAGGTTTGCTTCTTTACAAGGAGAGGATTTTGTGTGTGTGTGTACAGAAAAAAATGTACCCAACCCTGGTAAATTAGGATGAAATGCTTCAAATGATGCCTCTTCCCTTTGTAGGTCCACATTGCAACAGAACATGGGATGGTTGGTTATGCTGGGATACTACTGCAGCAGGACAAACTGTAGAACAAAACTGTCCAGACTACTTTCAGGACTTTGACCCTTCAGGTAAGGATTAAGACTTACTTAAGACAGTACTGTATGTCTACTAGAGAAAGCCAGCAAAAATATTTTCGGAGTGCTGAGAATTTGGGTAGAATTATGCAAATTCAACATTATGACTAACCTTTAAATAATTTGAAAGCAAGTTCTTTCTAGTATAGGTTTCTTATTACTTCAAATGCATTTGGTATTATATGTCACATGTCAGGCCCGCACAAATTATAATGTGGACCATTAAATGTTTGTCCAACTCTGGAGAGAATAGTTCCAGGCAGGAAGCACAGATAGGAATTTAATCAGACTCCAGGATTGTTTTCATGCTTGGCTACTAGACTGTGCCCAGTGTAATAGGTCATATGTTGTGTATGCAAGAACAACATTATGGGTCTTCTTTACATTTTGAAGTATCAGATTCATGTTGCAGATGGACATTAGATCAAAGATGTTTCAAATAATTAGAAAAATCAAACTGTTCCAAATCTCTTGAAATATTTTGGAATTTGCATGTGCAGAACAAGTATCCATAGATAGGTTTGCAACTTGTTGCTTGTTGTCTCTCTTCATTAAGTTCAGAACTAGAGCATGAAGTCAGGCATTTAAGCAAGATATTTCAAGCAATTAACGAAGCTTATTAAGGAGAGCTTATATTTCAGTTAAGAAGTTCCATTTATTATAATCCATCATTTACAGTAATTACGTACGTGTAAACCTGTTTAAATGCATATTTTATTGCTACAAAGTTAAAAATAGTAATTTATGGATTTAGTGAAAGGAAGAGGAATGCAGATCAAAACAGGCAAGGAAGTGTTGAGAAAACATCTGGTTACGTTGAATGAATTGAAATGCTGGGTCTCACCCAGGGTTGGTGTGATCTTTGAACTGCTGACTCAGTGGAGTGTAGAGCGAATGTCTGAAAACTGAAGAAAAGCTATCATTCTTACAAGTGTTTTTTTTAAGGGGGGTGGGCCCAGGAAGTGATGTCTGAGATCACTACCTGGAAAATCCTAGTCATCAAGTTATGGTTTAGCCAGCAAGTATAAGATAAATTACTAAAGAAGGGTTAATTTGTTAAGCATTCCTGAGAATGTGTCTGATAGAATTTTGATTGAAAGGGTACAGAAAGTGATAACAAGAAAAAAGCAGAAGAATTTAGTAAGGCTTTCTGCCAATTGGTGGGCTAGATTAGATTTTTGCTGTTTAGTGGATTGTTGAAACTGCTGAAAATTGGCAAAATATATAATATATATTTCTTGCAAGATATAAATTGGCAGTATATAAAGGAATTGCTATATGGAAATAATATTTCTGTAATTATTATGGAAGTAATAATTCAGTGAAGAGAAATATAAAAGTAAATTGAATGCAATGGGAATGGGAATGAGGTTCTTAAGAAATATGTATGGTAAATAAACGTGGATTGAATACAAAAGTGAGTGACCAATAAGTAAAAAAAATACACTGAAGGTCATATATAGAAAAAAATGCAGATCCAGTTATCAAATGCTATATTTGAGAAAAAGTGGAAGAATGGAAATGGTTGTGATTGTTGGAATTTATGGGATTAAACTCTAAAGAACAAATGGTAATGTAATGTCTGAAGCATTGTCTCAGCAAGATGGAAGCAAGGATGGTTTGTAAGCATAGAAAAGTATGGAGTAAATACAGTAGCTTAAAGTAGTTTAAGCAGTCTTTTCTTTTTCTTACTTTGTTCTTCAGATGTAATTGCCTTACTATTTATTACTCATTTTCTATGCTCTGCATAATGTTGCTTACACCAAAAGGGAATAATGGTGATGTGAGCGTATGTACTGTATATGTGCATTTCAATACCTTTTGCTGTTGCATTTATTGAAATGTTAACTCTTTTGGCACGCAGAAATTATAATTCCACTTTTTTCTCCTTAATTTTTCTCCAAAAGAAAAAGTTCATAAGATCTGTGAAGAAAGTGGACACTGGTTTGTGCACCCTGAGAGTAACAGAATTTGGACAAACTATAGCCTTTGCACTCATGAAATAGAATATAAATTGCAGGTAATTGCATTCTCGGAAGAATAAAGGATTTTGAAAGCCTAACAATTGTGAAATGTCCACTATGTTAATTTCTTCTTGCTTGCCACTGCATTATATTTCAGTAAGGTTAATTAATTCACACTGCCATCCTAGAATAAGTTGCCCTGGAAGAGGGCACATTGAATTAAGCAGGGCCTATTTCTCTTAATGTTTATTAAGGTTTTATTTTATTAAATAAAATACAAAGAAGAGAAGGAAAAAATAAGAAATTAAGGGAAGGAAGTGGAGTGGGGGGGGGGAAGGGGGTGTGCGATACAAGAGGAAAGAGAACAAGAAAGAAAAGGGGGCATTGACTTCCAACTTTTCTTAGCACAGTATAAGATAAACCCACTCCAACCTCAACTTTTTGCTTTTATACATTAATATATAATTAGCCATTCCTATAACACCAATATTTCTGATCAACAAAACCAAAGTCAACATTTCTTTCTTTTTCTTCACAAGCAGGACCCATTTCTCAATAGACATGTGTAGGATGTGTTGTTAGCATTTTAAGTGTTTATATCTACTAGTATGTATTTTTTACAACTTGCAATGAGGCAGAATGTCATGTACTATAGAATTAGTTTCATAAATAAGCAGAAAGAACATGTACTGTATTGTCCTTGATGCTCTCTGAGCTTGCTTGTTTTCTTGCAAATTTTTCATTACCCAGTGCTAATCACTGCATTGATGATGTTACATGGTTTGGGTAATGAAATGTCTGCAAAAACACAAGCAAGCTCAGAGAACACCAAGGATCCTTCATTTCAATCCTGAAACACAAATATTCTCCTTTATCAAGATCATAAATAGCTGGAAGGAAAGACCAGTACAGATAGATATTTTTAACAGTTTTTATGAAAGAACAAACATGAAGGATTATTTCTGTTTTTTAATGTTTATTAATTTTTCTATAAAACATAAAGATAAAAATTGAGAAAAATAATTGTTCAAATAGAGCAATAGCTAGAAAAGAGAAAGAGATAAAAGTGCAAAAAGATAAAAATTCTCGAAAAAAAATATAAAAGAAAAAATAAAGTAATTTCTGACTTCTTTTACAGACAATACAGTTTAGAACTTACATTCAACCTTTAGCATCAAGTATTTAGTTGAATGCATTTCTATCTTGTTCAGTTATCTATTCACACTGGATGAACTGTGAGAATAGAGCTAATGTCATCTGGATTTGCTGCAATTTGTGAAAATTGATGTAAGAAAGAATAGAAAGCAAGAAAATAAACACAGCGGGCAATGATCAGATATAAAATCCTAACAATAAGCTATTCTGAATCCTCATTGACAGCCTACTCATCCAGCTGCCCTTAGTACATCATGACTGATCAAAATTTGTTTGAAGCTTGGAGAAGATGTTCAGATTCCTAAGAGCTTAAATCCCAGGAAGTTGCTATTGAATTACAGTGCAGTTGGTTTACAAATTTTATAAGACCGATTGATATAGACCTTGACTGACCCTAGAACCTTCATTCCAGGGAGGGGGGGAAATAGCTTCATTTGTGAAGAGCTAATAATGTGCAAGAAATATGAGAACCTGTTCTATAAGAGCAAAAAATGTAGCAGCAGCAACAGCGGAAAACCTGTTTAAATGCATATTTTATTGCTACAAAGTTAAAAATAGTAATTTATGGATTTAGTGGAAGGAAGAGGAATGCAGATCAAAACAGGCAAAGAAGTGTTGAGAAAACATCTGGTTACATTGAATGAATTCAAGTGCTGGGTCTCAACCAGGTTTGGTCAACTATAGCCCATATGCATAGACTGTTTAGGACAAGCAATACACATACTGTGTGACACCCTCCCATCCACCCCCAGGCACTTTGCTACCCATCCTATGGCTATATTTTTATTCTGGCCAATTAATCCTGTAGTGTTTTCAAGTTCTACTAAGCAGCAGAATCAAAGGCAGACAGCAGACCGATGCAGAGGTTAACCAGTCATGCAGCCTGATTTGAAAACTGGTCCTCTATTCAAGTTCTGCTCTGCTTTTTCGATGCATGAGAATCTGGGCAGCCAATTCTATGGACTTCCAGAAGTGACACCCAACCTAGAATCATTTCAGGAGCAAGCAAGGCTAATTTATCTGTCTCTTCTCTCTATGTGTGGATTATTCAGAGCTGCAATGACCAGATTTGATTGCAAGCTCTGTGGCCTTTGGATCTGTCATGGGTGCTTTTTAAATTATACTGAACTTGATTGAATCAAGGTCAAAAGATCTGAAAAGCATTGGAACTTACACAGTTAGTCCCTATAAGAGCTGAGGAGAAGTTTTATTTTGAAAAAAATATCCAAGATACAAAAGTGAAACCTGCAAACATGTATTAGTGATTTCTTTTTATGTCTATTGTCTTGAACTACACCCCATTTCCATTACAATTTATACTATGCACTATTCTACATACTATAGTCTACTACTACAATTATAATATATACTTACCTGTTCTTAATATGTTATATTTTACTATTTCTACTATTACTATACTATTACTATTGCTTCAATACTATTATTACTATGAAACAAGGTTTTAACTCCTAGAGACACTGGTCTATCTTTAAATCCTCTCTTCCCCTCACTCCATTCCTCTCTCTCTCACTCTCTCTCTCTCTCTTTCTCTCTCTCACCAACCCCCCACCTCTCTCTCTCACACACACATACCCCTCTTCTATTGTGTGGTATACACTAGGTTGTGTGGTATAGTGGTGAAGGTGACAGACCAGGTGTGGCGAAATCCTTGCTTTCATCAAAATCAACCACAGAGATTCCTTGGGGAATCTTCGGGTCAGTCCTTCTCAGCATAGCTTATCCCAGAGGAGGAGTTGTGAGAGTAAAATATGTGGAGCAATAACAGTAATGGTGTGTTAGCACATTTCTTTAGAGTTAGAATCTTCCCTATTAAAAAAAAAAAACATGTTTGCCTAAATTTAACGGTGCCCTTCCTATGAACTCCCTATAATTCCTGGCACAAAAAGATTACCAGTCCTTTTGGCTGTGGAACATTAAACTCCTAACCTTGATGGGACAGCTAATAGAGTGCTACAATGAAACAGAAATATTTGATAGAGATAAGAGAAGTCAAGTTTGCTGTGAATCTCTTTGTTTCAGAAACATGTTTTGTTTTCCATGTGTATCTGATTGCCTTAATTGCATTTGTGCTAGCATTTGTTTATTTCCCCTCCTCCTGAAAACACGGTGGAAAATTCATATTTGCCATGTCATCTGTAGTGTATAGATTTCCCTTCTTATGCTGTTTACAACCATACTACAATACACATGGCTTTCATAAAAACATTTTGGAAGTATGCTCACTTGTAGAAAATGAGCTCAATATGTATTTATATACTTAGTATATACTCAGAACGTATGCTCACTTGGAAAAAGAAATAGGGATGACATAGAACAAATTAGTGCAGTCAATAAAATGTATAGAAAAATAAGTAAAATATTGTTAAGCTACAGCATGAGAGATCATGTTAGTATCGCTGTTGTGTTTAACAAAATAATGCTTGTAATTTACGAGCATAGACAGTGCTCATTGTTTTCAGAGAGACTGCACTACAAATAAGCAAGGCAGGATAATTGTTAAAAAAATCAGCTCTCATTAATATTTTAAAGAGTTAAGATAAGATATAATTCATCCTTTAATAACATTCTTTCTGATAATTCATGGTACCTATCAGGACAACATTTCTCAAAATATTATACAATAAAATAAAGAGAAATTCCAAGTTTGACATAAAACACATGCTTCGTTTTTAGGATAGAACAAAATGCTTGGCGTATTCGGATTTTTTTTCTGTCAGTTCACAGCCAACTTGGTAGAACATTTTGAGTGGGATGGCTCCAAGCTCAGCTTTTGTTTTCAGATTCTCAGTTCCTACAATAAAATACTTAAAATAAAGAACAGAATCACATTTTCTTTAAAAGAGTGGCAAAAGGAAGTAGTTTTTTAAGCAGTTTTTTAAAAGCCCCAGCGATCAGAAAATCAGAAGAAACAAAAGTTCCTATTTAAAACTCCACAGAAATTCTTAGCAGAGGGACTTCAGAATGAGAGACCACCAGTGGAAATGTTGCCCTTGTCCTGCCAACTTGATCATCCTTAAAGAAAAGGGAGGGAGATAGATTTTGGAAGATAATCAAACTAGCCTCTAACTAGAATAGCAGCACAATTTCAGAAATTGTTGTCACCAGCCCTAGTCTACCTTGCCATTAATGAGATATGCTGAAATGTTTCTCAGATATTAGATTGATATTCTTGTTCTTGAGCAATTATTTTGAAATAATGTTCGGGCTAATACTTAGTAAGCTATACTTACGTGCTCATTCTTCTTTCTGCATTTTATTATAGACAGCTCTGAATCTGTACTATATCTCTATAATTGGCCATAGCCTTTCAATTGTTTCACTTCTCATTTCCCTTGGCATATTCTTCTATTTTAAGTAAGTATAATTTTCATTTCTAAATTGCATTTACCCCTACAGCTTATACAGTAGTCATTACCTGTATGTAATTAATATGTTATTTCTGGCATTCTGAGTACTAATTTCCAGCAAGAGTTGTTAAATTGTGTTCATATTGTTCTAATATTAAATTATTGAAGTTACCTCATAGAAAACTGTTGGGATTATATGACTTCAAAGTCTGTGCCTGATTTTATAGCAATTTTGATATAGGAGAAACATATGAAGCCACCGTTAACTGGGATGGGTATATAGAGACCAAACCTGCAAGTACAATATAATTTATATAATACATTTTTTCTGGCAAGTTGTACACCCAAATATGAATTTGTATATAGCCCATATGCATGACTGACTGTTAGTGGCAATTGATTTAAACTGCTGTGGTAAATGTCCTTCAAGATGCCAGAAATCAGGAGAAGGAATAATTAACCAACAAGAAATATACACTGTGTCACAAGTCACTCTGACCTCTGTTTTGTTCTCTATATCAGGGGTCGCCAACCTTTTGGACTTCAGGGACCACCAAACTCATAATTTTAAATCCCGCGGACCAGAGACCCTGGGAAAATCCCCAAAAAAGTCTGCAGGAAAATTCCCCACCCCAATTTCCTTCCGATCGATCATTCTTTATTTGGGATTGCAGAATACCATCTCCAGTTCCGTTCTCAGGGGGAGAGGCTTCATGCAAGGAAAGCAGCAGAAGCAGCAGAAGTCTTTCTTTCTCTGCCCCAAATTCTGCCAGAAATGAGTCTTTGTGGGACTTGTCGTGCCGGCACAGCCTCTTGGAGCAGGATGCCTTGCAGGGTCCCAAAGACTCATTTCTGGCGGAGTTTGGGGGAGAGAAAGAATGATTTTTGCTGCTTTCCTTGCATACAGCCAAAAGCAGAAGAAGAAAGAAGCAGCCCCGGTGCCCAGGCCAGGTGCGTGGAGCAAATGGGGCAAGTTCCCCTTCTGCCTTTTCCCCCCCTCCCATCACTACCTCGTGTTGTTCGCAATGCAAGTGCTGCAAGCCTTGTGTTCCCATGGACCATGTGGGCAGCGCAGCTTTGTGTTGCCATGCAGCCTGGATTAATTGCTTTGGGAGGTGCTTTGGGGTGACATTTCTCTGTGGATCACCAAAATTTTCTCATGGACCACCAGTGGTCCCCGGCCCACTGGTTGGTGACCACTGCTCTATATTATATAAACAATTTATTGCTATTCCAAATCTTGAATAACTTCAGTGTAAAGCTCTTCTATCTCATCCAAATAAATTTTTAGGAATTTTGGCTTACATCTAGAATACATCTTCTGCCTTAATTTTGTTTTTAAATGAATGCTGTTTATATACTTGCAATTGTTTCTTTAATGTACATCAATCATATTCAGAAAAATATGTAGTTATCTGTTAACATGCATATCATTAAATCATTCCTTCTTTGTGGGTAAAGAATCTCTGCTTTTGTTCTGTTCAAACCAGAAATCAATGGTGATCAGGTTCAAAATAAACCAGGATACTAAACCAATTTCAGAATATAACTTAATATTTTCTTTTGTTTTGATACTGATCACTGTAGTTTTCTAATGTGGACAACTTTCCCAAATTAATGGCTTCCTGGAATAATTAAGGTACTATGGCCAATCTTTAACTCACAATGTAGAGTGAACATTTGTAGAATATTTTATCACACAAGACTTGGAGTGATGAGGGCAAGTTAATGAAATTCAGTTCAGAAAGTCAGTTGGGTTACCGTGGGCTCTTTCTGACTGGTTCAGAGGGTCAAATGCTCTTGAACTGCAAAACAACTTTCCAGTTAGCAATTAAACTGCTAACAAGAAACTGTTGTGTGCAAAGGAAAAAAATAGCCACACATTTTCTGCCTCTCTAACCTAACTTTCTCTTGCTCATTTTCTTTCAGGAGCCTCAGTTGCCAAAGGATCACATTGCATAAGAATCTCTTTTTCTCTTTTGTGTGCAACTCTATTGTAACAATTATTATTCTGTCAGGAGTTGCCAACAACCAAGCAGTGGCTGCAGATTACCCAGTAAGTGACTGCTACATTAGTGTTTTTGCTGCTTCATAAAATACCTGGCAACTTAATCTACTAAACTCAGGGGAATGTCATTCTATGTAAATATGCATAGCTTGTTAATTAAGCAATTATAATAATCAGTGAAATAATATGAAAGAGGAGCAGTGAAATAATATGAAAGAGGAAATCTCATATGCTCCCCGAATATAATCCTGATTATTCTGTATTATATATTCATGGGTTATATATTTATGGGTACATGTCTCTTGATAAAAAGAGCCAATGTGGTGTAGTGGTTAAGGAATCAAGATAGAAACCAGAAGGTCATGAGTTCTGGTCCCACATTAGAAAGAGACCAACTGGACAACCTTGGGCAGTCACTTTCTCATAGTCTTAGGAAGGAGGCAATGGCAAACCTCCTCTGAAAAAGCTTGCCAAGGAAACTGCAGGGACCTGTCCAGGCAATCTCCAAGAATCAGACACAATTGAACAGAAGAAAAAAATAACTTGATATTAATCTATACAGTAGCTTTCTGTCTCTCTTTCTCTCTCTTTCGGGTCCTTTCAACTGGATATGTCCATGCTATTTTTTTCAGCAATATTTTTCAGAAATGGTTTGCCTTTGTTTTCTTTTTCTGGCTGAGAGACAGAAAGACCGAAACTGGCTAAAAGTTACCCAGCTGCCTAAGGCAGGACTAGAACACACACTCTTCTGTTTTGTAGCCAGGTGCCTTTAACCACCAAAATATCCTTAATCCCGTTGATGAGAGTGGTAGAAATTGCTGCTAACTGTATCCATTAACACCCATGCCTTATTAATTTCTGGATGGAAGTGGTTGCCTAGTGTCATCTGTAGACTCTCCACATAAGGAAATAAGCACCTTGTTATAGTGGTTTGAATGGAGCAGTCTTAGAAATTTGTTTTCTCTTTGTGCTACCATTGTTGCTGGTTCAATACAAATCGAGTTGGTTTTATCCCCTGCATATTACAAAAATATCTATAATTATATTGGTCTTTTCTCCCATAGGTTGGATGCAAAGTGGCACAATTCATTCACTTTTATTTAACGGTTTGCAATTACTTTTGGATGCTCTGTGAAGGCATTTACTTGCACACTCTGATTGTGGTGGCTGTATTTGCAGAAAAGCAGCATTTACTTTGGTATTACCTCCTTGGATGGGGTAAGCTATTTTTCTTCTTCCCCTCCCCCTTCCTAAGTATGTTAATATCACTTTCTGGACCCATTCATACTGTAGTTTTAATTCAAGGGGAATTTTAATTTATCCAAAGAAAACCCAGCAGCAATTTGTAACCTCTTTTACTTTATTTACACAACCAAGAGATTCTAAATATCATTTTACATTAGATACCACTCCCCACACTAGAAATATATCATTTGTGGCTTTTAAGTGTGTATTACTGACTCACAAATCTTATCTTAGCTAAACGGGGAATATGTTGGGCAGGAAATGACTTCTTGATTTAGAAAAAGTAGTCTTCTATTAGGAAAGGGCATGAGGGCATGATTATTCATTGTTTCCCATCTTAGGAGTGTTTATACAGGCAATATTATTTGTTGAAAAAAAAAATTACCTATTCCTACACTGAGGGATAAGCCCACCATTTATTTTTCCAGGAGTTCCTTTGACCTCTTTTGTTCCCAGAGTAAAAAGAAGCCACACCTCTTGAATAACCTAAGCTCCCCCACCCCTTTAATGGGTCAATAGGCGTTGATTTGCTTTATTCTCTAATTAAATTCCAAAGGGGAGGAACCCTTTCTCACCCTAAATATCTTGCATCATGCTGTGATCTAAGTGCACCTCCTGCCCCAAAGCCCACAATTGTGTTTGCGATTGTTTATTTGTTGCTAATGCATCTGTGGTCCATCACTTTGGCTGACTAAAGATGCTATTTCAGTTTTGCATCTTAGGCTCCAAACTTGTGATGTATTCTAGCCTATGCCGTCTCTCACAATCATGTAAAGCCTCTTCCCAACTGAAAATGCATCTTTAGAAAAGCATATGTGAGGATTAATCAGCAAATATTATAGGCATTTAGGAATGATTTCTAGGTTTAGCCAAAATTATATGAAAATAATAGGAAAGGAATTATTTAGATTCATGTAAGAGGTGATCTCTGCACTTGTGGCATCGTGAGGAAACAGAATAAGCTTCAATACTTCATAGTCCTATTCTCACCTGGTCTTCTGTCAGGGAGAGAAAGACTAGAAATAATTTCTGGGGTTCGCAGAGGACTCTGGTTTTTTTTCCTGATATTGGAACCTCCCAATAACCATCTTTGTTATGGGCAAAATTATGGTAATAAATACAGGCCTACCTTGTGCAGGATTATTATGACCATAAGCTTTTATTCTTTTAAAATGAGTAATTTAGATTTGAGCCTACTATTTAAATCAAGGGTGTTGGATGTTACGTAGCCTCTGGGATCAATTTTTATTCTTTCATAACACATGCTTATTTTAAGAACTATTAACAATCCATTAAATGTGGATCTAACTGAGAGCTTTAATTTATGGAGACCCATGTACAGAGACATTTTAATGTCACTTTAATTAGATGAATCAAGGCTTAAATCAAGTTGGATTTATAACTTTAAATGCCAGTGTTATAAAAATAAATTGTTCTATATTAAAACATATTTATCGCTAAGGTTGATTCTAATTCTCTATGGGTATCAACTCATTTTATTAATTAGTGGTTATTGTGGTTCAATAAATTATAAACAAATCAACCATGGATATGTGTGTTTGTTTGTTTGTATGTTAAACTTATAGTTATTTCTGCTTTTGCAAAAATATCCAAATGCAGATTTATATAATTCCAAACCAGTTCTTAAAATTTCTTGATCATTTATAGAAAACATATCTGTAGGATCAACCATCAGGTGAAATTTCTTTAGAAAATCAGCCTTCTCTTGTTTGTTTTGCTGTTTGTATTTTACCTTTTATGATAAAATAAAATAAATATACCTAAGCAGAAAATTAGCCTTCCCCCAAATTAGGTATCCTAATTTGTGTGGACATCATCTCCCAGAATATTCTTCAGTAGCTATTTGCAGTAGAGAATTCCATACAACAAATTTCTGTCAGTTGCTGCTCTAATTCAAATGAGACTTTGACAGCATTTAGAGAGCAATAGTGGCTGCCTCTAAGAAACCATACCTGCTGTTTTTACCACTTTGCAATCCTAGTTTCATGATGCTGTTGTATCACAAGGTTACCCAAGAGATTTTTTTTCCCAAAGTTTTTTTATTTTTATTTTTTACACATCTCTTCACATGAGCAATGTGATTCCAGATTACAACATTTATACCTAGTCATAGTTACACGTTCAACTTTCTTAATTAATATTACTTCAAATTATTATCCATTTGACTAATCTTTAGATACATTTCCCTTTCATATTTCAATTCATTAATTCAATATCAAAATCATTTCATCGTCACATATATTTTCAATTCTTTATCCCCTATTATTGTCATTTTCAGCTTACCACCTATTTTATGTTACCTTATATATTGTTAACATCTATAACTTTCTCAAGACCAATATATAATTAGACAGTCAGTGGAAAAAAAAACAAGTAAAAGTAAAGTAAGATTAATACATTTAGGATCCACAGGGTATATCCCCCCATCTACAATATATCTTATATCTGTTCCAGAGATATTCATATAATCATTTCATATTTTTTCTTTGTTTCCAAAATTTACCTATATAATTTTAATAAATTTTCATTCCCCTGCTTTTGATTATAATATAATTCATTCATTATAAATATCTTACATTCCCACATAATACCTTCTAATTCATCATATTTTCTATTTTCTCATATGCTTTGTATAATCAAATGTATTTTCTATTTCATGTATACCACAAAGAAAAAAATAAAATAAAAACAGAGTTAATTTCCTCTTTTACTTCCCTTTGACCAATTTCAACCTATGGCATTTATATAACCCTAATTCACACTTTTTAAACATAATTAATATCAGATTTTCACCCAAGTCATCATATTCTATTTTCCTAATATCATTTAAATAGTCATTAACATATTTTAGAATATGTATATATATAAAAAAGAAAAGATTAATAATAGAACCCTCTTAATATCACTCACTCCATCTTCATTTTTTTCATCTATAATTATCTAATAATCTTAAGGTAATTCCCAGCAAGTTATAACTTCAAATCTCCCCAGTCTACATTTCTAATAAAAAATACAAAGATACATTCCCATGTGGTGTCCCCCTTTTATGCTATATCTAACCCTTATCTCTAAATCTCTCTGCCTTGTCATTTCTCTTAGTTTTAGCCAGCTTTCCCTTTACTAAGTTTTCCTGGCACTTCTGATGGCACTTCCATCGAGGATGGACGGAGACCGCGATTGTGCGCGGCTTCGATCCGTGCTTACCCTATTGGAGGGGTCCTGTTAGAATGTAAGTCACCTAACAGTTGGGTTGGAAATATATAAACCAGAATAGACATTTTAATACTGTCTCTTTAAGGGAATGCTAAAATTGTAATTGGGTGTGGTTTCTCAAACGGCCATAAGATAGAACCAGAAACCTGGTTTCCCAGGGAAGAAGAGAAAGAAGGAGAGTGTTGCTAGTTGCTAGTTGGTTGATGTTCTGTTCGCTGTTTTTGGTTCCTGTATTTCCTATTGACTGTTGCTGATCGTTGTTATTCTTGGATTGATGTGAGTCTATTACTGAACTGTTTTTGATATTGGACTTTATTATTGGATTATCCCTGGACTGAAAACCGTGTATGACTTGGACTGTTTGTTGAACTTTGCTTAACCATTTACTGGAAGTAAAATCTACATTTTACTATACAGTGTAGCTGTGTGTGTGTTATTCAACATTACTCTCACGATGTCTCCCTGTGTGCACTCATTCTCCTAACGGGGAATTACCTCAACACTGGTTATGGGCCCGGTCCATACCAGGCTCAGATTACTGAGAGTTAGTGTGAATACACAATATTGTATACAGACAGCTGTTTACTGTTTAATTGTGGTTTACTGTCCTGGTGAAGATGGCACAAGACCCATCAACAAGTCTTTCACTGATAACCCAGTTGGATGGAACAAACTATGTTTCCTGGTCTATGAAGTGCAGTCTATTTCTGTGTAGAGAAGGGTTATGGACTGTAGTTCAAGATCCACCGGATGTAAATGCTTGAGATACAGATGATGAGGACGATGCCAAGAAGTTAGCTGACTTTAAACAGAACAACGAACGAGCTCTTTGTATAATTGGACTAACACTGAGTGACCAGCAGCTAGTCCATATTCATGGAGAAGAGTCTGCTGCTAGGTGTTGGAAGAATTTGAAGAGGATTTATGTTCATGACAGTGTAGGTGCACACATACATCTTACACATAAGCTGTTTAGAGCACATCTTCTGAAAGGTGGAGATATGTTAGCTCATTTGAACTTCATGAAAAGAATTTTTCAAGAGCTACATGAAAAGGAACTGATATTTTCAGAGCTGCATCAAGTTTACATCATTCTTTCCTCATTGGATGAAAGTTATGATGATTACATATCTTCACTGGAAGTCCTGACCAGAGATGAACTAACATTGACTGACTTAACTGGAAGGTTGTTAGAAGAAGCAAGAAGATGGCTGGATAGGGACCAACTGAGAAAGAAACAACCGCAAGAAGAGGATTTGTCTTCAACTGCCTATATTGTTAGGAAATGTTTTTCTTGTGGGGCTAAGGGACATATAACTAAATTCTGTAAGAAGGGAAGATGACGGAATATTGGTAATCACCAGAAGGCTAAGAAGAATATTAATTTAGCTATGTCTAGCAAATCAACTGTAAACCATGATTTGTGGGTAGTTGAAAGTGGAGCATCGCAGTGCATTACTAGAAATAGGTTTGTAAAGATGTCCACGAGTAAACAACATGTATCATTGGCAAATGGATGGAAGATGAAAGCATCAGGTGAAGGTACTGCATATTGTTCATGTTCTGTTCACTGTTTTTGGTTCCTGTATTTCCTATTGACTGTTGCTGATCGTCATTATTCTTGGATTGATGTGAGTCTATTAGTGAACTGTTTTTGATACTGGACTTTGTTATTGGATTATCCCTGCACTGAAAACCGTGTATGACTTGGACTGTTTGTTGGACTTTGCTTAACCGTTTACTGGAAGTAAAATCTACATTTTACTATACAGTGTAGCTGTGTGCTGTGTGTGTGTTATTCAACATTACTCTCACGACATCTCCCTGTGTGCACTCATTCTCCTAACGGGGAATTACCTCAACAGGTCCCTTCGGGACTGAACCATCAGACCCACCTCGGAAGGGTGGGGGAAGAGGGGGAGACTGCCAGTTGAGTTAAGGGGAGCCACATCTCTCCTCCCTGGCTTGGTATACTCCCTGGAAGACAGGGAGAATTGGCAGTTTTAATGGCTGCCCTGAAGATGGGAAGCTACCAGGACCTAAGTGTGTGCTGGAGAGATGAAGTGGTGACCAGCATTTATCCAGACAAGAGAAGCTGAACCTTTTGTTTTAATAACCCCGAAAAGCAGAAAGAAAGATTCCTCGCTTGAGAGTACAATAGCGGCAAATAGAAAACAAGGTGACATTATAAGGTAAATAAAAATATGGACTACAAAAGAGCTATAACGAAATTAAGGACAGAATTGGGAATAATATACAGAACCTGGCATTAATTAGGCATTGGATAAAATGCTTAACTTGCTTGGAATTGATTATACTTTTTAAAAAAGCCAATGGTTGAAATGCTTTGAAAATTAACATTAATATAATTGAAAAAAGGGGGGCAAAAGAACTTTGAAAAGTGGAAGCGATATAGAGCGCTACCTAATGGTACAAGCCATTTTTTCTGCATAACTTTATGGAAAATTACTGGTCTGTTAAATATGTGAATGAGAAAAGACATGAAATAAAAGACTTTAACATAACAAGAACCCCGGAAGCTTAAAAGAAAATATGGGAGATTGCAGCAAGAGGACAAAGGAAGGCAATATCTTAGGACTGTTGGGGGTTGACTGTGCAAAGGAAACAGAAGGATCAATAAGGAAAAGAGATATAAATGGAGTCTTTTGGCAAGGATTACAATTAACTTTAATAAAATAAAGAATAACACAATTGATTAAAAAATGGAAGAAGCAAGCAAAGAATTTAAGTTGGAACTGCAAACTGTGAAAGAAATGATAAAAGAAAGAAGGGGACTATTGGACACACTGGCAGAAAAAATAATGCAATTTATAGCAGAACAAAGAAATTATAGAGAGGGGGAGCTAAGGGAAGAGGAAAACAGCCAAGGTGGACATGAAGATTCAGAAACATTGCCAAAAGACACAAAAGGAACTAAAACTAAGACATTGATGACAGAGATAATAAATAAAAGAGAAAAAGCTCCCACGAAGAAGACGCTGTACAAGAAGAAATTTCAAAAAAAGAGAAAAGGAAAGGGGGGAGGAAAGATGGGAGACTGGCAGATGGAAATAAATGTAATATTAGAGGGAAACAAGAGGGATAAAACGGTTAGCCAAGAGATTTGAACAGTCAGGTAATAAGCTCCTATACACACATCGTGGAATCTAGTTTCACCATGAGACTAGATTGATGAAGTCAGACAGTTGGAAAATATCAGAAATCTGAATTTAAAACAGTGTACTCCAAAATATTCTTGTGGACATTTTAATTATTTACTGGCTGAGTTGATTGCATCCAAAAGGGCAACTAAGAGATATGGAGCATAATTAAAATATGCAGGGTTAAAATATATATAATTAAAATATGAATATAAATAATGCTAAAATGAGGAGGAGCAGGCACCAAGAATGGTTTTGAATCCGCCCGACTGTAATTTTGGCTGACCTGAGTCAGAATAAACTGGCTGACATCCAGCCTGAAGTATATATATATATTTCATATATATAATGACTACTTCTTCTATGGGAATTTCTCTACTGGCAGTATTGCATCAAAAGTTGAGATGTTTTACTGATGCAATACTCAAAATTCCCTTGCCACATCACTTGAGTAGCAAAACTTGGTCTCAAGCCACTTGTGCTTTCTCTTCTAATGAAACTGGCTTAAAACAAACCTGGTAGTAAGGGAAAATATGTTTGTGGTCAACTTTCATGGGCTGGGTTCCAACAAAGCACTTAAAATGTTTGCCTGGCTGCATGAATTTAATGGCCTCCCTCTAAAAACTTGGAGAGTTTGTATGCTTATGAATGGATTAAAGGTGCAATGGACTTTAACATCTGGCCAAAATTATCTTAATGGCAAAACAAGCTTATTTAGTCAACAGAGATTTGTTAAATGTTAGAATTAGTTGCAGGAGCATTAACAAACAACAGCCTCTCATTTCCTAAACAGAAATAGCTCTTTAGTTTTCTTAACAAAAGCCAAGCAAATGATTTCTAATCAGGCTCATGGAACAAAGTCAAATGATTACAATGCTGACCTGATGTTAAATTGTTTTTTTTTTTTAAAAAAAATGGAAATTGTCCATATATAAAGAGCTCTGGATAACCGTGCTTGGATAATAGCAAAAAAAGAAGATGATGATATTGTGATAAATCTGTGCACACCCATGATGAAGTTGGTTAAGGCATCTGGGGGATGACTTATGATAGGAGTTGCGGCGGGTGTTAATTGCTTCTTGAGTGAGGGGATAGTCCCATCAGCTTTTAAAAAGATCATGGTGACTGCCTCCTCAAGTGGCAGTCCCTTGACCCAACTATATCATTTTCATCCATACTCCAATCTTCCCCTTTTAGAGAAGCTTCTAGAAAATATAATTGCACTGCAGATTCAGAGGACTCTCGGAAAAATGGATTCAGTTGGGATTTAGACCTGGGGGAGGTATTGAGATGGCTTTGTATTGTGCAACATCTCCTTCCTCCAGAGCTGGTTCCAATACAGTGGTACCTCTACTTACAAAATTAATTCGTTCCGGAAGCCGTTTCGTAACCTGAAAATTTAGTAAGTAGAGGCACATTTTACCTGTAAATGTCCTAATCCGTTCCAAGCCCCCGAAATCCACACTGTAATTCTTCGTTATTACTTCCTGCTTTGCTGGATTGCCAGCGCGAGACTTAGAACGTGGCGCGGTGCGTGCGCACAGATCTCTCCTAGCCAATGGGATGCCAGGAAGATAACCAATGGCAGCGCAGCTCGGACGCGCCATTTTCCAAGAAAGCCTTTCATATCTTGAAACATATTCGTAGGTAGAGACGATATTTTCTCGAAGACACGTTTCGTAACCTGAAACTTTCGTAAGTAGAGGTACCACTGTAGTTATTGAGGGGGGAGGGAGATCTAGTGCACACACTCTACAATGTGGAGTACTGTAGGGCTCAGTTCTCTCTTCTTTCCTTTTTAGCATCTAATGTTAAACTTTCAATAGGGCATGCAAAGGTTGGGGATTATATCACTAGTATGCTGATGATATTCAGTATATATCTCTTCCAGGCCTTTTGAGTGATGTCATGGACATCCTGTCCAATTACTCAGAGGCTGTGAAGGCCTAGATGGGGTGGAATAGACTTTGGCTCAACTCAAGCAAAACTGAGCAGCTTTGGGTGTTTGGACGTCCTGGTGCTGGGAATTTTTCATATTTGGTTCTGAATGAATTCTGAATTGCCTCAGACCTGGTGCACAATCTGGAGATCCTACTGAACTCACAGTTCCTGCTTGAAGAGGAGGCCTACTCATGGGTTTGTCATGTCATCATGGCTTCCCATCAGGACTACTGCAATGAACTCTACATGGGGCTGCCCTTGAAGAACATTCAGAAGTTTCAGTTGGTGTGCAATGCAGTTAATGACACAGATTGTTTCATGCATTTTACACATTACTTTGTGAGCCGCATTGGCTGCCAGTGTGCTGCTAAGTGTTATTACCTTTAAACCCTAGGGCCATATCACTTAAAGGGCCATATTTTACCAGTTGTTTCTATATGTGCCATCTCTCCCACCAGCATGCAATGGACCCTGTCAGCTAAAAAAACGCAGGCTCATAGGATTCAGAAAATGAGCATTTTCTGCCATTGCACTTAGCTTTTGGCATATTCTTCCCCTGGAGATTAGGATGGCCCTGGTCTTTCTGGTCTTTCCTAAAAACCAGGCTCTGTGCTCAGGCCTGAGACCCTAAGTATGTGACAGTACCTGTCTCCTGGCTACTGATGATTATTGGCTTTCCTGACTGCTATGCATTTTAATTTTTGCACATGCATTTGTTTTATTTTTATCATTGTCCACCACCCAGATGGCCAATTCACTTTTTAAAATCAAACTGTATACTATACAACATTGATCTTACTTTGAAAGTGTAGAAAAGTAGTCTTATCTTCCCTTCATTTCTATTATATTTGTATAGTACAGTAGCCAGAAGATGCTACTGTAGAAATAACTGATAAGGAGATGCCCAAAATTCAGAAGAGCCAGTGAAAAACAAAACCCACAAAAACTATGTAACTCCTTAAAGATTAGTAGATTTATTGTAATATATGTTTTGATAAACTACAGTCTGTATTGTCCCAAAGGTGCTTTTTCAAGAGGCAACTGGACTTTGTAGATGTTTCGCTTCTCATCCAAGTATCTCATCTCTTCGGCTCTGGATGAGAAGCAAAACGTCTTCAAAGAAAAACCAGAAAGTCCAGTTGCCTCTTGAAAAATCACATTTGGGACAACCATGACCTGGATGACTGAGAATCTCCATATACATATAGCCTGTATTGTTAGTTGGTTCTATTTCTAAATCACTTTCAGCATCTGTTGAAATGGACACCAGTCTCACAGTAATGACCCTGTTTTGGTATCATAGAGGACAATGTGGTACAAAAGAAGCATCTCCAAGCATGATAGTTTCCCATCTTTGTCCCAGTGCCAATAATTTCATCTATCTTTGAGTTGGCTCTAATGCTTGTATGGTAACAATGGAATAGGAACATAAGAATCTGCAGCCATGTATGAGTGTTGGTTGAAAATTTCCCAATCCCTGAATCTTTTAACCTCAGATATTAAAGGCTGAGCTTAAGATCTTCTGCTTCCAAAGTATACACTATCCCACTACGGTTTGCATCTGAATCTCTAAATCAGGGGTGTCAAACTCAAGGCCCGAAGGCTGGATCTGGCCTGCGGGATGTTTAGATCTGGCCCGCAGATCTGGAAACAGTGAAGGACTGGCCCTTCTGAGCTCCATTTTTGCTGGCAGAGGGTTGCAGAAGGCCATCACAGCCGAAAACAGAACTTGGAAGCCCATTTTTTCTGGCAGAGCTCTTGGGCCACTACAGGTGTCCCTGACATGAGTGACATCGAGCTAGCCATGCCCACACTGGCCACTCCCATTCTGGGGCCCCGAGATCAAACACAATCCTGATGCAGCCCTCAATGAAATCAAGTTTGACACCCCTGCTCTAAATGAATGCAATGTATGTGATTAAGGTGCTTTGGTGTGATCCCTGGGACTGGGTGGGAGGGAGGGAACAATCTGGGGAAACAGAACAGCAATATGCTAATGTCATCCTGGGGACCTTGCTATCCTTAAAAGATTAAGAGAACCTCTCTCATTCCCTACTTTTTTCTTGACTTGTTTTTGATATATTAACTATGAAAACCTACCCACTTTTTAAAATTTTCCTGCTGAAAACTTTACTTGTTGCTCAAACTTGGTTATACTGACTGTTACTTTCAATGGGTATGCCAAATAGCTAGGTATCCAGAATGAAGGAAGCTGCATGATAGGATGCCTGAAGCAAAGCCAGCTTTGTCAATGCTATTGTTCTGAAGATACATAATTGTTAATATATTTGCAAAGGGTGTTTCAGTGACAACAGATGCAGTACTAGATTATATATTTATTTAATTATATTTTTACGTGAGTGTTTTCAGTCAAAAGCAATTAGTCCCATAAGGGAAGGAGAACTGGGGCCTAGGCAATAGGAGATAGACCGAGTTTCACAGCCTGCAGGCTGGATGCATCACACGCTGGAAATGGCCACACCTAGTTTAGCAAAGGTGGGGGGGGGAGTTGTGATATGTCACATGGCAACACTGTGATGATACGAATTTGACATCCCTGAGATAGACGAAGAAGGTACAAGACTGAGGATCTGAGGGTTCTTCCCTTGCAGATGGGAAGATTCTTCCATCAAGCTGCCTTCTGCTGTCAGTCAGTTGAAGCCCCCCTCTCTCTTAAGTGCCTGGTCTTCCATCTACTGGGAGGGAAGGGTGATATTTTCTAGTGTCCTTGTGAGAATGGCAGACCATATCACTCTTGCTTCTGCACTCCCTAAGTTGAGATGTCTCAGTAAGAAACCCATCATTTGCTCTTCACAGGCTTCCCGTTGATACCTTCCTGCGTACATGCTGTAGCCAGAAGCTTATATTTCGATGACCAGTAAGTCACTCCTATCCTTGAAAAAAAAAATTAATTAAAAAAAAAGTCTCTTAGGATAAAGAGGACAAAATTATTCTTCTTTTAACTTTTTTTTTTTTTTGCTTTTGTTTTAATATTCTGCAGCTGCTGGATCAGTTCAGAGACTGAGCTGCTGTACATCGTCCATGGTCCTATTTGCGTTGCTCTTTTGGTATGAACTTTTAAAAAGACAATCTCTCTTTTTTAAAAAAAGAACTTCCTTGGTTTTATGTTTCCTCAATCTGTAAGGACTGTTAATCTTTTATTTAAATAGAAGTAAGCTAAACAAAAAGTACATCGAACATGGTCACCTACATTTGAGGATAGAGATTTCTTGTGAAGTTGCGTGTGTCAGTGTTTGATGTCAGTGCTGTGAAGTCTGTTTCACTGGTTGGAATCCAAAGAGTTGAATGTCTGTACTATTGGGCCCCTGGGACAGATTGACGTTAGCATGGAACAGGATCAGTTGCTCCAGCAAGCCTGATAATATACCTTCTGAGCTGGGCTGCTTCCACCAGGCTCCCTCGCCTCCTGGCAGGCTAATTTGGTTACGCAATAGCAGCACTGTGATGCTTAGGAGTTCTATGGTTACCATTTATATTCATGTTCAACAGATGTTCAGATTTTTTTTCCCCCAGCCTTGCTTAAAAAAAACAAAGTGATGGGGGAGGCAAAGCTCTTGTTTTGAAGATGCCTTCAACTTCAGCTACAACTTCCATTGTAAGACTATCTCTCCAGTAGCCCGCAGCCTCCCTAGCTTTCCCATTTTTCATCCCCGCGAAGGGAGCCTGAGAGAAGAGTCTTTTCAAAGCAGGAAGCAGAATGGGGGAACTTCAGAATGATTGAGAACATGATAATGGAAAACAGTAGGAGCAGCACTACCAACCTTAGCCTTTGTAACACCATAACCTTCTAAATACTCACCCAAGCCATAGAAAAATGAAATATTTAAACAAAAACCAGATCTCTGATGAAAAAGAAAACTTTGGAGAAATGGAAAAAGCAATCTTGGCATTGGACACTTGCAGATACTAACAGCAAAGGTCTTGGCTGGAACTTGTAGAGGAGTGGCATTCCCAAGAAATGTGTCAAAGTCCCATCAACAATTTTCTCACAAGCTTGAACAAGGAGTTCTCATCCTCTGTTCTAGCAACTACTTGTCTTCTGAAGAGGTTTGCCTGAAATCAGGACAATGATCCAAGTGCTTTTTGAGACTTCTACCCATCACGTGTTTGGGAAACAAGCACTTTCCTAATCAGATCCTGGCCTCAGCTGTTGCTTGTGTTCATTAGGAAAGAGGCTGAAACTAAAACCACTTGTTGCATAATCACTGGTTTTAATACTGAATATTGGATGTCATTTTGACTTCCCATAGTATAAAAGCATCCAACAAATTATCATAAATGTGTAGCGATAGGTTGCATATATAAATTGATACAGCTGTATTCTTGAATACTTCCTTGATTCTGGTCACCCACTGAACAGTTATATTACAGTGTTGCAAAAAGGTATGGAAAGGGGCAATGAACATCATTAAAGGAGGTCAAGCATTGGCAGTTCTGCTTTCAAATGATGGTATCACATGCACTGTAAGTTCCATTATATTTAATGGAATTTGTTCCAGGATTGAAAGCTAAGAATCAGTGTAAACAGGTATACTAATAGACCAAGGTTTCTGTTTTGCTTGCATCATTGGGATTTTCATGTAATGAAGATTCTTACGAAATGGCTGGTTTAGGGGAAATGTACCTATTCCACTACTGACTAGTCATAAAGTCCTCATTCATCAGGAACCAAATTAGCCAACTTGTATCTTGCCATTTCCTCCCCAGGATGCTTTCTACAATCACAGTTTTCCTCTATTTTTTTCCCCCGACAGACAACTTTATTTCCAAAGGAAACATTGGATTACAGTAATGTCCCTCTTAACTGATGTTGGTAGAGAATCTGGCAAATATCAGAGGAATTGGCGTTTGAATGATTAAATAAATGGCCACAGCTTGGTGACCAATACTCATAGAAATGAATTATGATCACATATGAGGACATAGGCTGTTGCTGTTACTGTCTTTTGATGGTCTACTTCCTGGCTCCAGGAGAGAGCTCAAATCAGAAAATACAAAAGGCAAAGAGACTGGGACCATGCACTTAATTCTATCCCAGCTTCTCTTCAGCCTCCGCTGAATCTGAAAGTGGGAATGACTGTATTTGCATTGGCTTGATGCGGTTAGTTATCAGAACAAACCAACCTCCTTATTTTATTCTTGCACAGAAAGCTGCAGTCAGATTAATGTCAACACAAATAAAGCTGTCCTGTGTGGAGGTTGGAAAAAAAAGAAGCCAGGACTGTGTGCGCAGTCATATTCCCAAATGAGATTAAGCTTTTCATGGCATTTGTGCAAACACCAGAATTGTCTTCTATTGTCTCCTAAGAGACAATAAGAGATAATTCTGTTGTCTCCTAAGACAAAAGAATTGAGATTCCATTACATCGTAGGAGCCTCCTTCAGTCTAACTTTGAGAATTGGAATCGCTTTGGAAGATATAGGTTTCTTATTCTATTTTCCTGGAGCTTGTTGTTAAAATAGTTTCAAATTCTGATGAAATTCATGTCTCTTAAGACTATTACATACTTGGAGGGAACAGAGGGGAATTCTAGTTATAAAACGTCAAGAAAGAGCATGTTTCTCAGAATAGGTCCTTACATCACTTATATAGAAGATAAAAGTTATACTGTACAGATTTTGATGTGGGACCAAAAGGAGATGAAGAACTAGCCATCATCTGTGGGGGAAGCAACAGCATCGCTGTGCTCAATAGCTGCCCTTATATAAATTTCTGATGACCGATACTTCATTGCAACCATCTTGACAGGTAAAATCAATGGGGAGCCATCATAACTACGAGACATTGCTAAGTGTCCAAATTTTGATCACATGACCATGGGGATACAGTAACTGAGAAAAATGATCATAAATCACTTTTTTCAGTGCTGTTATAACTTTGAGTGGTCACTAAATGAACCATTGTAAGTTGAGGACTACTTGTATGTGTCTGTGAATATTTTTCCTCTGATTTTCTTCTTTAAATACAAAAAAAGGAAAGAACAATAACTCCAGCAACATAATAACAAAAACAAAATCAAAATGTCAATTTACATAATGGTAAGCCCTTGTGCTTTAAATAATCGGGACAATTACTAACATCATATTAATACAGAATTTAAAAGCAGGAGGCACAGGAAAAATAGAGAAAATAGACCACATATGACAAGATCCAAAACAATTCCAAAATGTTTGACCAGTTTCCTTGAAAATATTGAGCGTGAAAATTTCCATTATGCTACAGTTATTCTATGTAGGATGTAGAAAACTTTTAATTTGTTATGTCTTACTTCAAGGTAACGTTCTTTCATGATAAACCATATAAAATATATTAGGGCTAAGAATAATCTATTAAAATAGCCTGTCAATCTTATCAGAAAAAATGGTTTTTGACAGGTCTGGTCTGGTCTATCCAGATATATTTCAGAGCTCTTTTCTGAATTTTCATTATTTACTGATACAAAGTGACCAAAACATTTACTAATTATTGCTATCTTGGAAAAATATAATAAAACAATGCAAAGAATCTTTTATCCTCTTGTGAAATAAAAGAGTCTTTAAATCATATAGTATGGTTAATGTCAAATACATTGTAATGTGCTTTTTTAAAACACTTGCATTTTTAAAGTTTTTTCACAACGATTTGGACCTCCTATCCCTGTCTTTTCAACTACTGTTTTCCCACCACAACTCAGATACTTTCACAGTTTCAATTTGAATGTGCAACATATAATCTGTAAAAGAAAATCATAATAATTCACAGAAGACTTCTCTTTCCCTTGCAGGTGAATCTCTTTTTCCTGTTGAACATTGTCCGTGTTCTAATCACAAAGTTAAAAGTCACCCATCAGGCGGAATCCAATCTCTACATGAAGGCAGTCAGAGCCACCCTCATACTGGTGCCGCTACTCGGCATTGAATTTGTGTTGGTCCCATGGGCGCCCCAAAGTCGTGTGGCTTTAGAGATTTTCAACTATGTGACGCATATTCTGATACACTATCAGGTATCAAGGGTCTGGGAGTGTTTGGGGGTTTATAGTGCTTGGAACCTGTACAAAATGATCCCTTCAGGATCGGTTTTTCTAAAGATATGAAAGGGAATAAAAGTGGTTTTTTGTAGCTTGGTCCTTTACAATCTTGCATGAGTTCCTTCTAAACTTTGTAGTTAACTGCTCTAACAGGTCTCCTTCTAAGATCTGTTTCCTTAGCAGTAACATTTGGCTATGGAATAACCACAAGATCCAATGTAAAGCCAAGTGAAATCATGATGAGAAAGAGAAGAACAATTTTCAGATTAGAACAAATGACATCTGCAGCCACCAGAGAACTAGTGCATGAAAGGTATTATTTTTGGGGAGATGTTTTAGAATTCCCTTGTTTTAGTCCTATTTAAGTTGGTCTAACTAGGATGGATCAATGAAGATATATATATATATATATAACCTGTAAACTGCACTGGCTTCCAGCTGCCTGTCACTCTTTCTCTTTCAAGAAATATTCTTGATAATTAACGTTCCTCTGGAATGGCATGAGTTGCAGTTCAGGGAATCTGCTAAAAGCATAGCCATGGAATGACTTCAGAGAGTATACCTGGTTTCGGTTTTAATATTCATTTATCAAATACAAACATATGTAAGACAAATAATAATTTCTTGTTTTACCCTGCAGGGTTTGCTGGTGGCAACAATCTTCTGTTTTTTTAATGGAGAGGTATAGAAATTCATTTATATATCTCTTTGTTGGATTGCTGGTTTGACACCTAGCTATGTTTGAAGTTTTAAAAGTAACTAGAGCTAATAATAGTAAAGAAAAAGCTTTTAGGATGGTTCCAGATCAAGCTTAAATCATCCTGCATCTTTCATGGAATTTTCAGAAGATTGCCTTCCATAATCTATTAACTATCTTTTCCCCCCACTGCTGCTTTAGTCATTTTCACACATAAAATGCTCAAAGAGAATGCACTATACCACAGGTTTCAAAATCACCATGTCATGTTGCCATCACATGACATTTTGCGACATTTTTCCCATTTGCGAAGCTGGGGTAGGCGTGGTGCATCTGGCCCGTGGCCTGCCAGTTTGGCACTATCTTTCAATAAGTCACACTGAACTTTCTGTCTGGAATAATTTCTTACCTGTAGCTCAAAAAGGGAAAACAACATCTTTCTAAAATATAAGCACCAAATATAATAA
This sequence comes from Bungarus multicinctus, assembly GCA_023653725.1. Classification (NCBI taxonomy): domain Eukaryota; kingdom Metazoa; phylum Chordata; class Lepidosauria; order Squamata; family Elapidae; genus Bungarus; species Bungarus multicinctus. The sequence goes on from CM042838.1 coordinate 10,146,627, forward strand.
ATAAATTTCTTGAAGTAAAAACAAAATAAATAAATAAATTTAAGCCAGAATTATCCATGAATCCTAAACATGGCTTATTTTGCAATTATATTTTGATGGTCTCAAGCTACAACAAGACCCTTACAACACGTTGATTAGTTTTCAAAGAATAAAACTACGATTCATGACAGAACATTGTTGTTCCCCAAATAATTATCATGAATGGGAAACACTGATCAGGAGCTGATGATTTTGAGCTACAAGTTTGTTCCCTTCAACATCGCTTAATCTTTAACAGAGGAGATCTGCAGTCTTTCTCTTCTGCTATAAACTGTTCTTAGAGGCAATGAATTCCATTCACATTTCATCAAGGCCTCTAGTAAATCAAACTTCCTGTTGCACAGGTGGCTTACCACATTGTATGAACGGAAACTATTGTAAAACAGAACATCCTTCCAAAGAAATGGGTAAACAAATTCAGACCTTATGTGGCTTCATTTGTATTAGCCAACATATTTTTAACCAAGGTGAACTCTATTCAGGAAACAGTTTTTCCACCAGCTTGATGGAAATATAAATCAGATTTATCAACTGAAAAATCCTGCAGGATTAAGCCAAAAAAAATATACTGTCTCACATGTTGCTGAGCATCTAAATTGATCAGTAGTGTTACAGAAAATGTATTACATACATATGTAATCTCTATCCTTATAGTTGCTTAGAGAGAGATATGTGGATTCTCAAATAACCAGAGATTTTTCCTCGCAGGCCAACGATTTCAAAGCTAATAAATAATCTATGTTTTAAATAAATATAATAATTATATTAGATCAATATTCCATAAAATCCATATTCCATAAAAGCTTCTTCTATAATGCATGTGTTAATCTTTTTGTGCTACCTGAAGATTCATTGATGTTCTTGAAACAGGTTAATATAGCTACTATTTTGGAAAATACTTTGTAACATTTTGCTTTTATTCAAAAAGACAGTCATTGCATGCACATTCCTATCTCTTTAAGCACCTAAATCAAAGATGTATATTTGGGGAGTATAAAGTTTTTAAGGAAAGTAACCCACAGCACAGAATTCAGGTCTCAGTGCAGTAGAAATGGAAAGTGGAAATATAAATATAAATCAGTATTTAATAGTTATTAATACTATTTTTTTAAAAAATCCACAATTTGTATAGCATTAAATTACTCAAATGAACCATCTAAAAAGCATGGTTATTGTATATGTTTTTCCCCTTATACCTTGACTTTTTGAGATATCTCTTCTTGTCTTTATATACCATAGTTGCTCAGTATGTCACTAGAAAGGAGCAAAAAGCTCAATAGACTTGAGTTTTGACCAACGATATGCAATTGTTGATTCAGAGTAGAAAAGAAAGTAAACAAGTCCCAGTTTTTTCCCTCTTTAACTTCTATTAGTTTTTTTTTTCTTTTTTTCTAAAATAGGTCCAGTCTGTCCTACGGAGGCATTGGAATCAGTATATGATCCAGTTTGAACATAGTTTTGCCCATCCCGATGGTCTCCGGTCAACTTCTTATACGGTGTCTTCCTCCTTCACTGATGGCCAAAGCTTCAGTGTTAACCATGACTGCCCCAGTGAACATTTAAATGGAAAAAGCTTTAACGAGATGGAAAATGTTGCTTTTAAACCTGAAAAGCTGTATGAGTGATTACAGAAGACTGTCAGTTCTCACCAATATGTTATTTCAAATAGATGGCTCCCTGAGCAGCAGTGACTTTTGGGAGGAATGGTTGTTCTTGAAGAATGTAATGAGTTTCAATTTGTTTATTGTGTCCACATGCATTAGCATATCTTCGCATGTGAATGCTTGTATATTGGAGCTGGTGACACCCAACCATTGGAATGTTAAGCTTCAACCTCTTGATTTAAAACATTCAGAAAGATGCTGGTTGAGATTTTAATGGGATCAATCATGCCCTAGTTAGATCTGTACTTGTATATATGTTTTCTGCATATGAATATATCTGGAGATAGATAAACTTTGCCTCCTCAACTTCTACTGTGTAGACAAATTGGGCAATTTATTTTGTATGAAAGGAATCAAAGAAAGTTCTGTATTTTTTCAGCAGTTTGTATCATGACTGGGCTGTCACTTTGCAGCCATTATGTTGCTTCAAAATGTGTATATGCAGTATTTATCACATTCTGTTGTCTTAAGTGCAACCAACAAACAGTCTAAATTTTGAAGGGAAAAAAAATCACTAAATGCAAAGCATTTTTTGGATTGACTGTGCAACTTCTATGTCTGACAAAGATGGATACAAACCAATCTGCAATATTCTAAATAAAGTGGATTCAAATTTACTAGAAATATGAGGGCCAACATTTTCAAATATGCCTCTTCCCTTCAGTTCCTGTAAGCAATTGAAAAGAATATAGTCATCCCATCAATATCTGGTAAGCATACGAACTGTGATGACAAGGTGGATTTTCTCTGCATCTCTGGGCTTCATTGTGGCAGTGTTGGTGGTTGGTTTGTATTCAGTAAAGAAATTAGATGCCAAGTTTTTTGAGTTTTTTTTTAAGTATGCCAATTTGCAAATAGGCTTCTCTCATTAGGCAGAAGCTTAGAACAAGACAAGATAGTGCAATAGTTTTTAGGGTATGAGGCTCATACCCTGATTTATTTATTTTTCCTGAATGGGAAACTTGGGTGAGAGAAATCATTATTAGAAAACAGTGTCTAGTAACAGATGTAGCCTTTCCCACAGGAGCTCTATGATCCCCACAGCGAGAATGTTGAACACTTATAGACAACGTTGGTCTCTCTATAACCTTCACAGATGCAGAAACATTCTCACTCAACATCCTAGCTAGAAATGAGTTGTTCCTACTGGGGTGAGCAACGACCAAATGTTGATGAACTAATCATATCAGGCACCCCAATTCAGACACCTAAGATAGGTAATCTTTTGGCTTCAAACATACAGATGTTGGCCAAGCACAAGTAGGATTGTCTAGACCTCAACTTTTTTTTTTAAGAGCTAATGAGAAAAGTGCAGTTCTTTCCTTCCATTGATGACTGGAGGGAAGGGAAAGAAGGGCAAACCCTTTTCCCTTTTACAACGCTCTGTATAGTCTCCAAATCTACGGGGTGGTTGGGGAGCCAGTTCAGGAGGAGTTGACAAAGTGAATTAGCAAAAAAATTGTTGTGCGGGCAGATTTCCAAAGGGAGTCCTTTGATTTGTGTGTGCGTGTGTGCGTGCTTGCCTCACTTTGTTCATTTGTAGAAAATGAATGAAATGGCCCATGAGGCCATCCTATTGGATCTTGTAGACAATCCTTAAGAGGCTACAGTTAGCACTTTACATTAGCAAAGTGTCCTCTACTCCTATCTGCAAACATGAAAGCCACATGGAAGTCATTGGGATTTGAGGCCATCTTAGCTGTTTGCAAGATTGTAGCTGTAGCCTTCTGAAGTGAAGCCTCTTCTGGTTTGCATAGGAGAACTGGTTTAACTTTGTGTTGCTCGGGGTTACTGGGTTTTATTCTTTTGCCTTTACATACACTCAGAAGTGATTTACCAAATGAATAAAACTGATAAACTGATAAAACTGTATTTTTAACTGATCCAGAACTGTGCAAGGTATGAATAGGATAAATGTCTTTCAAGGGAGTTTGATAAAAACTTTATGCTATGCCTTTGTGAAACATTCTTTAAAAAAAAATAAAGAACCATAAATCTTGTATACTGAATAGCAAAATAAAGATGCAGGATCACACGAAGTTAGGTGAAATAAACCTTTCAAAACTCATAAAAATATCTTAACTGTAATTTAATTTGAAAGCACAAGAATTGTCAAGTTGCTGCTGTTGATCAAGCATGCTCATACTGAAATTCTTCCGATGCCTGAAATGAATGAGCAAAATGTCCAATGCAGCTTCATCTTCCGGAGAATCTCCCTCCAAATATTGTGAAGCATGTGGATCTCCTCTTTTCTCAGAGTTACTGTATTCTTTGCATTATAAGATGCACCTGACTGTAAGATGCAGCTAGCTTTAGAGGAGGAAACAAGAAAAAAAAATCAGGCAGAGCCTGAGGGGACCACAGATACATGTCCTCTGATGTGCCAGCTCTGCCTATTGACTCCTGCACTGCGTAAAAGAGACAGAAGAGACAAACAATGCCAAAGATAGGAAGAGGCGGGATTCAGCACTATAAAAGGATCCCACCACCACAGCCCAGCTGCTATTCATCAAAGGACCGGCACTGATGCACAGACATTTCCATCCACTTTTTTTGGGGGGGGGAGTGCGTCTTATGGAGCGAAAAATACGGCACACACTAATTGTAATTTTGCAAGCAGTCAGCAGCTATTTGGTTAATATTTGAGATTAAGAACTAACTGCTTTATCTGGGTTTACCTCCAACTAAGGCTATAATTGAGGCATGCGGTGGCTCAGTGGCTAAGATGCTGAGCTTGTCGATCAGAAGGTTGGCAATTCAGCGGTTCGAATCCCTAGCAGCGCGTAACAGAGTGAGTTCCTGTTACTTGTCCCAGCTTCTGCCAACCTAGCAGTTCGAAAGCACATAAAAATGCAAGTAGAAAAATAGGGACCACTATGGGGGGAATGTAACAGCGCTCTATATGCCTTTGGCGTTTAGTCATGCTGGCCACATGACCATGGTGACGTCTACAGTCAGCACTGTCTTTGGCACTACGGACAGTCTTCAGCTTAGAAACGGAGATGAGCACCGCCTCCTAGAGCCGGAAACAACTAGCACGCATATGCGAGGGAACCTTTATCTTAAGGCTATAATGTCACTGATTTCATTTCAAGCTAGCTTCCTCTGTCGACCTAAACATTAAACAGTTCTTTAACCATAAAGGTGAATCAGGCTATTGGGGCATGTTCTCAAATGGATATATAAAGCCAACCACTTGGAGGGAGTGGGGGAACAATGACTTTATTATCGATAATCCTATGGGCAAATTTAGGTGACAGTTGGTAAACGCTTATATTTTACTTTTTCATTGCACGGGCAGTGGACTATTTATTTGGGTATTATAATTGCTGGTGATGGCATATACAGTATTTGAGACCCTTAAAATTTCAGGCACATCTCTTTGTTTTGAAAAACATGACTGCAATCAAGACTGGGTCCAGGCTATGATTATTTTTTAAAAAAACTACAAAAATATTTTCTTAAGAAAGTATCTTTATGAAAAAAAAAAATTGTTAAGCTTTTATCCTTGAAACCAAAGCTAAGTGGATTTCAGAAACAAAACAGAATGGAATCCAACAACAACTGCAATCAGCTTCCTCTGAAAGATTGTTCCACATCCACTTAGCCTTCCAGTTAGCCTTCAGCCCAAGGCCAAGAAGAACATAACAGGTAATGTAAATGAGACAAATGAAGAAAACTTCTGAAACAGAATGCAGGTCAGAGAAATCATATTTTTAAAAAATGGATTTGGTCTTCTAATGTTATTTTCACAATGTAAGTCCAACGTGCTGACATCTGGAATCACATCTGGATCCAACCTGCACAACAAAATATATTATTTTGATTCTCATACATGCTTCTTCCATCTGCTTTAACTGTTGCATCATGGAAAGGCAAGTGCTCATGTTCCAGTTTTTCCTTTTTTTTTTTTTTGGTTTGATCATGGGTACTTCATCTCTATGAAGTAGGAGAAGATGACTTCTGAGAAGTTGCAATTTAGGATATCATCTTTCCTACAGATTACAATGTGTAGCATCATTTTGGTTGGCACAAATCTGAAGACAATTCAGAACAGATTTACCACAGCTAAAATCACTTATTAAGACTATTTATTTATTTTTAATTAATGAGCAAGGCACTGTTTTGAGAAAATAATTTGGAATGCCCTTAATACTTTGGAATACTTAATACTACAGTACTTGCTGTACTGTCATAAGTCTGAAAACATTACATTTGAATGGAAACAAGATGGTGAAAATGTTCTCTCTCAGATAGCTTATTCAAGCATATGTGCCAGCAGAAGATGCTGGACAAAGAAGAAATTTGAATAAACTAAGCCTTTAATTATTTGAACCCAGCATAAGTAGTTGCTGTGCACTTGATGCAAATAATAAATACTATGGTGTATTATTTTATACATATTAGTACAAAAGACAGCTCTTGAAACAATGGCATTTCAGACTACAGTTGAAAGTTCTTTTAAGAATTTGTCATTGAAAACATGCAAGAGAATGAGGCAGAAAGGCACTCATTTTAATTTTAGTATCTAATAAAAATAATTCCTAATATTGCATGATTTTACTTGAAATGGATGAATATTTTTTTTTAAATGAGACCAGTATGAAATGTCAAAAAGCACTATTTCTTCAGGATTCCTAGAATAAGAATAACAAGAGTTGGAACAGAACTTGGAGGTCTTCTAGGCAACCCCTGCTCAGGCAGGAACCCTTACAAATGGTTGTCCAGTCTCTTCTTAAAAACGTCCAGTCTCTTCTTAAAAACGTCCATTCACAACTCCTGGAAGCAAGTCATTCCATTGATCAATTATTCTGTCAGGAAATTTCTTCTTAGTTCTAGGTTGATCCTCTCCTTGATTAGTTTCCATCTATTGCTTCTTGTCCTGCCTTCAGGGGCTTTGGAGAATAGGCTGACTCCCTCTTCTTTGTGGCAGGTCCTCAGATAGTGGAACACTGCTATCATGTCGCCCCTAGTCCTTCTTTTCATTAAACTAGACATACCCAATTCCAGCAACTGTACTTTATATCATCCAGTCCCCTAATCATCTTTGTTGCTCTTCTCTGTACTCTTTCTAGAGTCTCAATATCTGGGTGATTGTTGGTCTTCTCTCAGTTTCATGATCATCATCAGTAGTTATCAATGTGATTCGTTTTCATCTTAAGAGTGTTGCAATTCAAACAATATTCCATGTTGAAAAAAGTTGAAGAGTCATATGGATGGGTTGAATCCAAAGAAATGCAGTTGAAAGGAATTGGGTAATAGATGATTTATTGTGTCTTCTTCCTTGCATTGCAGCTGCATTGCCAAACTATTCTTAAATGTTGAAGGCTGTTTATGAATACAGCAGGCTGTAGTAGAAATGACTGACAGAAATAGAGGGGATTGTTGAAAAGTAGAGAGACGACATTTTTCATGAATGGGATTTCCTCTCCCCAATTTTAGGCAATTTCCCTCATTTGTCGACCAATTATTTATGCTTCAAGACAGTACCATGGAGGAAGAATTTTCTAGTACACTTGTACAAAATGAGGCAAAATGTGCCCATTGATATTAGAAGATCACATTTGGATTTGGGATTTTTCAGTATTAACTCTATAAATTCATTTTTAAAACCCCTAAGATGTATATATAGAGATGCAGGCAATCTTATTTTTATGTGATGAGAACCAGATTTTCAACTGTAATATTAGGCTGGCTGCCATACTCTAAATAAGGAATGAGATTTTTTAAGGTGAGATCAAAAACCAAAATAAATTAATAAATTAAATATAGTCCCTATGATTTTACACACACACACACACACACACACACACACACACACCATATTTCAAAGTAGCAGCTTTGAAAAGTACTCCAGTAACTACATTCAAAAAGTTGGTGGACAAAGGAAGCCAATAAAGATTGTGGAACCATAACATACAATAATAGTGAGGTTCACATGACATCAACTGCAGCAACACTTTGTTGGAATGAATTGAATCCTGATTAAAACCAGAGCCCAGTGGGAGCAATGATGGAGATCTTATTTTGTTGTAATAAAAATCTATTACCTAAGATAAAAGTTTTATAGAATTGCAATCTGGATGAAAAGAGAGTGTGAGCTTCAAAGAAACATCACTCCCAAGCATAAAATTTAACAATCTCAGTATCTCAACGTTTTTATTTTCAGTGCTGATATAGTTTGAACCACACCAACACACACACACACGCGCACACACAATCTATTGAATTTCTATGAAAACAGAGTGAATAAAGGTAGCCAGTTTCAAACAGCCATGTCCTTTTTTCCATCAATGGTTACTTAAATTTTATAGTGAAAATCCATCTACTAGTTAATCAGTTCCCCTTGTCTGTTTATGCAATTGAATTAGATAACTGAGCCTAAAGAATTTTGAGTAAAAGTTTAATGTGTTTCAAGCTTCTCAAAAATAAAAATAGGACAAATCTGATAAAAAAAATGATTCAGTTTCTTTGTGGAAATCAATTTTTGACCAATGACCTTTTTAAAATGTAAAATACAATTGAGGGTTTGATAAGTGATCCTTTTTGGCAGTTCACAGTGATGTGTTGTTTTTGGCATGAGGATGTAATTTGTTGTTTCTTTTGCCACAGTATGATAATGCCAGATGAAAAGGGGAAAAGTACAATTCTACTGTTCTAAATCATGGAAATGAGAATATGTTAATGAATAGAAAGTATTCCTTGGTTACATTGACTTTTCAGTTGGCTGTTGCAAAGCAAACATTAAACTAACTAGTAAATGGATTCTCACAAAAGTTTGATATTTGCAGTGGGCTTTCTTCTTTAATTTTCTTTCTGAGAACTGATAACATCAAATATCTACGTTTAAAAGTTGATTTTAAGAATGATTTTTTTTTAAAGTGATCTGGATCTGTACAGAACTTTAAATGCGATGGTCTCATAAATTAAGACTCCCATCTATCCTTAATAATTCAGATGAGTTTGCAAGAAGTATCTTCCATTGGGTTTTTTCCCCTGAATCCTAATTTCTTCCACAAACAGAAGAAAGAGAGTGAAGCCAATGAACTTAATATTTAAAAAGAGAAACAAACTAGAAAATGAAAATCTTACCAGCACATCATTATGAATAAGAAAACTGACATTTAAGAATGGATAGACATAGTTTTGATCCAGGAAGGAGAACTTTTAGTAGCATTGAAAGAAATACAGTATTGCTTTCCAGCCTTCAATGAGAAAATATGAGAGAGAGTTTGGTCTAGTGGTTAAGGCAATAAGCTAGAAACTTGGAAACTGTGAGCTCAATTCTAGCCTTAGCCATGAAAGCCAGCTGGCTGATCTTGGGCTAGTTGCTCTTTCTCAGCCCAACTCATTTTATAGAGTTGTGGGGAAAACAGAGGAAGAAGGAGTATTGGTTCACCACTTTGAATTCTTTATAAAAATAACAAAGGTGGGATATAAATAAAACAAAAAACAAATACAAATATATTGAATGACAAAAACACAGATTTAAGGTTTTCTTGATGAAGAAATCTTGATATAATTGAAATTTTGCTTGGTCATACTTCAGAAATTAGTTGTTAGGACATGAAACATGCATACAAACCAGATCTGAAAATACATCAGATCTGTGATAGTCCAACTGCTGTTCTCAATGGAATTGTAACAATGAAGAAAAAAGATTTCCTATGTTTTTGCCCATTGTTTTTCCAATCAGAATTTATACTGAGAAACCAGCTTGATGATATGGCTGACCAAGTGGCCAATTTCTCTGTATTACATCAGAGAAAACCAAGATACAAGTAGAATACAAAGTAGCCAAAGGAATGTAACAGTAATAGCTAGCTTATGATTGATTCTCACATGCATGATTTTTCTGTACTAAAAACTAGGTTCGGAACTGGAATTATGATTTTGGCTGCAAAGAATTTAACCCTCAATGCCCATCCAGAAACTCAGAAAGTTCCAATTTCCAAAGAGAGAAAAACTTATGATTGATTCAAGGCAAGCAGTGACATTAATAGTAGCATGTCTTCTGGAAGCAAATGTACACTTGTAGAAATTTGAAGTGAAGAAAGACTTGTCCTTAACCCGTCTACATGCTTTGCCTTTAATTTTTATACTTGAACGTTTAACTTCATGCTTGGAAACAAAGTGTGTGTAGCCAAGCAAAAGCAGATGATATATTTTTATAAAGATTTATACTAGAATGTGCTATGTCAATTGGATTGTGAATCATCGACTATCAAAACATGAAAGAAATGTTCTGGAAACATTAAACAAATACTTTGCTTTTTCTTAAATAGCGTTGCTTCCAAGTAGAGCTGCTTAAATAGCATGTATATGTGTGTATAAATGTGTGTGTTGAAGATGTATATATTTTAAGTGCAATGTTCCATGATATAAAACAGCTATATGTATGATGTTGAATGGACGTTATTTTATTACTTATCAGCTCTTCTCAAGAATGCAATTCTGCTGGTATAGAAGTTCTTGGTACTACCAATTTGTTTCTTTTTTTAAAGAATAGTTACAGAAACTAAATTGATGGTATGTTATCTGAGAAAAAAGAATTAGAGATATGTTTGTGGTCCGGTGGACTCTGGAATACCATTTTAGAAGTGGAGTGCTGTCCAAACCTTTGAATTAAAACTAAATTTATTTATTTATTTATTTGATTTTCAATTGCCTACAAAATAATAGGTATAAGTATAAACATGAGTAAGAATACAGAAAATAGGTACGATTAAATGGGGACAATAGGACAGGGATGGGAAGCACGATGGTGCACTTATGCACACCCCTTACAGACCTGTTAGGAATGGGATGAGGTCAATAGTGGATAATTTGAGGTTAAAGTAGTGGGGGTTTGAGTATGTAATACAGAGTCAGGTAGTGCATTCCAGGCATTGAGCACTCTGTTGCTGAAGCCATACTTTCTGCAATCAAGTTTGGAGCAGTTAACATTGAGTTTGTATCTGTTGTGTGCTCCTGTATTGTTGCAGTTGAAGCTGAAATAGTCATTGACTGGTAGGACATTGTAACAGATAATTTTGTGAACTCCAATCATAGGCGGCGTAGTTCAAGATTGTCCAAGCCCAAAATTTCAAGTGTGGTGTGAGCAGAGGAGTGTAGTACTCTTCTCATGAAATACTTCTGGACTCGCTTAATTGTATTAATGTCTTAATGTTATCCATTCCTTAACCCACATCAAGTTTGTTGCCTGATAATATAACTCCCAATTAGGCAGGCAAAATCCTTATTCTAGCATCTTGCAACAATTTTAATTTTATTCTCGCTTTCTTTCCCTGACAAATATACTTCAACACTATTTTATTTAAATCTTCAAAATAATCTTTCCCTAATCTAATTGGAATTGTCTGGAACAAATATAAAATTCTAGGTAATATGTTCATCTTAATTGTTGATATTCTCCCTATTCGTGATAATTGTAAATTTTCCCATTTTGTCAAATCTGTCACAATCTGTTGTTTGAGTTTAAGATAGTTATTCTCTTTAAGTGTACTGCATCTTGCTGTCAAGTGTATCCCCAAGTACTTAACCTTATTTGTGATCTGGATCTTCCAAACATCTGCCAATTCTTCCTTTTGTCTTACTAACATATTCTTTGGCAAAATCTTTGTTTTATCTTTATTTATTTTCAAACCAGCTACTTTTCCCTGTTCCTCTATCTTTTCTATCAATTTAAGTGCTGTTTCTAATGGATCCTCTAAAATAAAAACCAGATCATCTGCAAATGCTTGCAGTTTGAATTCTTCCTTTTTAATTTTCATTCCTTTTATATCTTTTTCTTCTCTGATATTTCTGTTTAACACTTCTAAAGTTAACACAAACAAGAGAGGTGACAGTGGGCAACCTTGTCTTGTCCCTTTCCTTATGTCAATAGAATTTGTCAATTCCCCATCTATCATTACCATTGCTGTTTGTTTATGATATATAGCTCCTATGGCTAGAATGAATTTCTTACCAAAGCCCATCTGCTCCAGCTGTAATAACATAAATCACCAATTCACATTGTCAAAGGCTTTCTGTGCATCTAAAAATATCAAAGCCATTTGTTTTTTAGGATGTCCAGAATTATTCTCATGTTATCTTTAATTTGTCTCTTTGGCAGAAACCCATTTTGATCAGAATGAATAAAGTTATTCAAATATTTTTAAGTCTTTCTGCCAATATTGAAGCGAAGATTTTATAGTCTGAGTTTAGCAGGGAAATAGGTCTATAGTACTTAATTTGCTGTGGGTCGGCGTCCCCCTTTGGGACAAGTGTAATATATTTTTCTGACCACGATTTGGGTATCCTCTTCTTCGACATGACTTCATTCATAACTTCTAACAATGGAAGAGTCAACAATTCCTGTAATGTCTTATAAAATTCCACTGGGAGTCCATCTGGACCTGGTGCCTTTCCGTTGTTTTGTTTTTTAAGTGCTTCAGTTAACTGCATCATCGTTATATATTGCTTTCTAACATCATTTCAGTCTCTTTGGGTATCTGGGATAAATTTGCTTCCTGCAGTATTGTTTAACTCTTTTGTCATCTATATTCTCTTGTTCATACAATTTTCCATAATAATCTTGTATAATTTTTTTCTTCTCTTTATTTCCATAGTAAACTTGCCCTTGATCATCTATTAATTGAATTATTTTTCTTGATTCTCTCTCTTTTTTCAATTTGTATGCTAACCATCTAGCTGGTTTATTTGCATCTTCAAAATAGTTCTGTTTAGCACCTCTGATTTTTTGTGCTAGTTCCTCCTTTTCCATTAGCCCCATTTTGTGTTTGACTGTGTCCATTTTTAATTTAATGTCCTTTTTTCTGTAACTCTTTTTGAAGTCTCTTGTAATCATCCTCTAATGTTTTAAAAGCTTGTTTTTTCATAATATTTCTTTTCCTTGTGTAGTCTATTATCAAGCCTCTGGCATAAGCCTTCATTGTGTCCCAAAGATTCTGCATTGATGTATCCTCTTTTTTGTTTTCTTTAAAGAAAAAAAGCCAATTCTTTCTCCATTTTCTGTACAAAGTCTTTTTCTTTTAATATAGTATTGTTTAGGGTCCATCTAGATCATCTTCTTTGTCCTTTCCATTTAATTGTCATTGGATTGTGGTCTGCCCAAGTACTTGTTTCTATATCAATTTTCTGTATATTAGAAATCAATTCTGTTGACATCCATATCATATCTATTCTAGACCATGATGAGTGTCTATTTGAATAAAAAGTATATTGTCTAGTTTTAGCATTTCTTTCTCTCCAGACGTCTTTTAAGTTTATTTCATCTGTCATTTTAAAAAAGGATTTTGGAAGAGTCTTTCTACTTTGCTTTATTATTTTTTTGTGTTTTATAGTCCAATTTATCATCTACTATTCCATTGAAGTCTCCCATCATGCAAATATTAACACAGTCCAATTCAATTGTTTCCATACGTAATTTTCTATAAAATTCTTATTGATTATCATTTGCAGCATAAATTGCTATTAAAAGTATTTTCATATTATTGTTCATTATTTCCACCATCAAGATTCTTCCATCATCATCTGTATAGATCTGTTCCACTGGAATTGTATCTCTAATATATAAAACCACTCCTCTTTTCTTATATTGTGTAAGTGCAGTAAATATTCCCCCTTTGGCTATACCAATAGTTGTTTGTGTTGCTTTTTAATATGTACTTCTTATAGGCAGATTATATCAGATTTTAATTTCTCTAATTTATGAAATGTTTTACTTCTTTTAATAGCTGAATTAAGTCCATTTATATTAATTGTAATCAATTTTTTCTCTTCCATGTTTATACTTTATAAGAAGGATTTGCTGCTCTAGTAGATCTCGGTTGTCGTTCTTTAGATTCCACATTACCGCCTACCGCACCTTCTTTTTCAGTCACTACTAAACATTCCTCTTGAAATTCAATTAATGACTCTTCTCTTTCTGTCTCATCCTCTTTCCCTCTAAAATATTCTGCATAAAACAATTCTACTTTCTCGGTTGAATCTATTCTGTATCTTTGTTCTTGCCATGTAAACATGAGACCTTCTGGTATCAGCCATCTATAATTAACACCTTTTTAAATAACATTTTAGTCAAGAATTGATATTCTCTTCTCATCTCTCTTTATCTTCTGGTTCCACTTGTTTAAAAAAGGAAAAAGGAAAAAGAAACCATTTTTTTGCAGATCAATCACAATAAAAATAAAAAAAATAACCATCTTCAGGTTCTTCTTTACTATCCAATTAATTCTTTTCTATCCAATTAAGTGGAGTGGAATAGACCAAGTACAATTAACAATCTCCAACAAAAAGAGAAAAGAGAAAAATATTTATCTGTTTGTGTGTAAAAATTTCCAAAAGGAAAGAAAAAATATCACAAAAGAAAAGGAAAGAGCACAGGCTTCTCCTCCAAAAGGCCACAATCCAGCTAAAAATAACTAAATGAGAGGGAAAGTAGAGAAGTAGAGAAGTAACACCAAAAAAAAGAGCAAAGAAAAAAAACAAGCTTTCTGTCAAAGAGAAAACACTGCCACTGTGTAATGTCCAAAGCTTTTCTGTTAAATTCCAAACAAAATTTACAGTTCTCTTTCCAAGGTCACTGAAATCTTCTTTCTTTCAACTCCAAGCTTTCTTTCAACTCCAGACTCCAGCCACTGATAGTATCCCAGAGAAGCACCTGTATCAACAATGTAACACCAGCTCTTGCTTTTCTCAAAGTTATTAGTCAAACAAGAAAAAGAAAACAATGTTTTCAAGCCTCTGGGTGGCAGTGTTACTTATTTTCCTCTACTTTCACTTCCCTCCTTATATTCAAAACAAAAGAAAAAAAAAGAAAAGAAATTAAAAAATACAATGAAGCATTGAAAAAAGAAAAACGCAAAAGGTCTTAAATGAAAAAGAAGAATTATTATATAGTTATTTAAAGAAAAGAAAGAAAAAAAAGACCAGTCCAGTTTAAAATTCAAAAATATAGAAAATCCAGCAATAAAAGTTTTTTTAAAGCCCACTAAGTTTGACACAGGCTTAGTTTCGCCACTTTAACCTCTTCTTTCTTCAATTTTAACCATTCTTTTAATCTTTTAGGGTGTTCTCTCAATTAATAATGAATAAAAAATTATCTCATCAAACTGACGTACTTTCTCTCCAACTTTCTTCCATCTCAGAGCTGTCCCAGCTTCAGTAGGCTTGATGACCACCTCTCTGCCACCGGAAAAAAGGGCTTCTCCTGGATCTACCAGGGACTTTGCAGTGTCCCTGTGATCAGCAGAATATGCCCTTCTCTATCACCGTCTCTACATAACAGTTTAGGTCCAAAAGGACCATCCAGCGGCAGAGATATTGACGGCAATCTTGGAGCTTCAAGATTGTGCATCGTACTGCCGCGACGCCAGCCCCGGTTCTCTCGTTCATCAAGGCATCTTAAATTGTAAGGAGATGGCAGCAAGTATCTTAGTTTTAACCTGTGTTTGGTTGTAGTAGCTGACCACTTAACACTTCTTTTTAACATTGTATGGTTTGTGACCCCCATTTGTTATGTACTAAAAATATACAGCCAAATTTGATTTGATTCGAATTCAATATCTGATGACTAGTTGGATATAGATACAATCAGTGGTAGTATGCTACTGGTTTGGCCTGGTTCAGCTGAACCAGTAGCAAAAATTGCTCCCTGTTCTGACCAAGGCTTCCAAACCGTAATTACGCACACACATCTTTTAAAAATAAGACTTATTTTATTGCAATGCTGGAAATTGTTTTCATTCTCAGCTGGAATTAATCTGAAACTGTCCCCTGAGATTAGCACCCACCTTTCACTTCTGTGAAGTGCTGTCAAAAACAGAGGTATCAAATGAACTGGAAAAGAAACCAACCGAAGTACAAAAAAAAGCAACCAAAGTACAAAGAGCTTCCAGAATGACTCTGGACTGATTGAGCTACTTTGCTTCCTGCAAAGGTATTGTCATCTTGGCCTGACCTTTATATCTTATGGGAGGGGCAATCACCTCCCAATCTTACTCCCGAGTTGCCCTTTTTGTTTCAGCTGCTCTCACCTTCTAGCAGTTCTGTGCACATGGGCACTGGGAACAGGCTCCCCTGGGTCCTCTGCCTCACTGCTGCCAGACTCCGAAAGCTCCGAAGGCAGCACCCCACTCCCAGATGGTCCTGGCCCCATCTCTGCATCAGACACAGGATGCTCATCTGAGTCCTCTCCAGACTTCCTGAGTGGTCCCTGTTCTTCCCCACTATCTGATTCCGCTGCCGGCAAACCACAACACTTCCCATTTGGCCCAACTGGTAGTTTTAAAAGCCTCTGAGAATCAGCTGAGAGGAGGGGAAAAAAGCCTCCGATGATCAACTGAGAGGAGAAAGAAGAGAAAAGCACAGGATCGGCCTTGCCACCCACCCCTGTACTTTTCTTTATCCTCTCAGCTGATTGGTGTTGCAGGCCTCAGCTAGTGTGTGGAAAATTGCGTGCGCAATCACTGAACCAGTAGTGGATCAAATAGGATCCCATTGCTGGATACAATCATATCAATTTGTGGCAAAAGTGCCTTCTTCCAGACTTTACTCCATTTCCCATTGTCTCCTACAGCCCTAGTGGTCTGTTCAATTACTAATTAATTATCCATGGTTAGTCAAGATCAGCCAGGTAGTGCTTCTTCTTGAGACATAGGATAGCTGTATCAATATTTCAAAAATGTTTATTATATATTGATGGTATTTTGGAAGCCATGATGGAAATAATTGCATTTCCCTCTGAGTGATGAAAAGCGAACTTCTAAACTCTCCATTAAGCCACACTGTGTATATGCACACAATTATGCCAGAAATGCCCAAAAAGAAGCCATCGTTCTTCCCTCACTTCTATTCTGCCAAGAAGGCATCTGTAAGCTATCATGATACTTGCTAACTTAAAGTAACATTGTGGTTCTTCGGTTTCACTGCTATTTCCAGCACTCCTCACCATTGACCACAGTGGTTAGCAATAGCACTTAGTTTTATATGCCACTTTGCAATGCTTTACAGCCCTCTCTAGGCAGTTTAAAGAGTCATTATATTGCCCCCAACAACTTGTCATTTTACCCACTTTGGAATGATGGAAGGCTGAGTCAACTTGCCAAATTCCAGGTAGCTGGCAGTCAGCAGAAGTAACCTACAGTACTGCACTTTAACCACTGTGCCACTGTGATTTATAGAATTGTTAGAATTGTTATCCACTGCAATTTAGCCATTTGTAGAAGGTCATAATTGAGCTTTAAACACACAGAAGAGGGATAACACAGAATTAATTTGAAGAGCAAATGGCACGCTTTCTAGAAATTTAAAGCTGATGGAACTGAAGAACATCACCAAATAAATGTTCTAGATCTTTTGAACAGTGGAGTCATTGGTGCTCTCTGAGGCTTGGTTGTTCCCCTGTTTAACCCTGAGATAGATAGATAGATAGATAGATAGATAGATAGATAGATAGATAGATAGATAGATAGATAGATAGATAGATAGATAGATAGATAGATAGATAGAGAGAGAGAGAGAGAGAGAGAGAGATACAGACACACACACACATACACACTATTGAATTCCTTGAACAGATATGGCTTCTGGCAAAGAATCCATGGAAATAAAACTGTGTAACTTCTCTGTTGGAAATTCTGTTCAGTTTTCCCGGTATAATTACCTCTCCTAAGCTTCCTTGCAGAGAGGAAATTGCTAAGCTAGTTTTACTCAAAGCTTTAGATACACCCTTTACATTTCCTAGGCATTGTTCTTTCTGGTAGTCAGGCAACTTTATTCTAAGCCTCACAGGAAGACAAATCTGTAGCATCTTTCCTTATTGCTACTATTGTTCTTTGAATATGTTGGAAACAATTGTATGATTTTTGTTCCAGGTACTGGCAAAAGTTCTGGTGGGAAATGTGGGAAAAATTTGACAGAGCAGAAATGTCTTCTATTCTCTGAGGCACCTAAAACTATTAACTAAAAAAACTGTCCTGGCCACTCCATAAAACTATAATGTTGATTCTTTATGACAAGATCAATAAATGTTTGAGTTCATGTTTTGGTGCCAATAAAATGTCAAAATATCAAATATCTACTCCTTTGTGATTAATCTGATAGCATTTGTATATGCCAAAGTCCTTAGATTTGATTTATTTGCTATTCACGGGATGATGTGATTCAGTGATAATTAAAAAAATCTGCTTATTGTATTTGTAACAAAAAGAAAAAGAATTGTTTTTAAATGTGTTGGGGGACAAGATCATCCTCATAAAACTGGAAAGAAACATAATAATTAGAGTCTATGGGAATAATATGAATCTTGAATCACTGTCTGAAATAGCTAATACATTCATGGTGGATGAAGATCATATTTCTACAGTGGAAGAAGAAACCACATTGAAATAAATCACGTTATAATTACTGCTTCAGCTGAAATCTGAAAGAGCACCAGCTGTAGCCATCGTCAATTTCACAGAAAACCTAGGAGGTCCAGCAGAAATGAAACTTTCAGATATCGTCAAGTGAGCATGCCATTTTCTCCTGGGCTAAATCAGACAATTCACACAATAATCTTATTCAGTTTCCTTAAGAAATACTTTCCCTCCGAGCTTCTCTCTTGTGTTACATATTGTGCCAAAAATCTGCAGGTTTGTATATTTATGGATGTGTGCATGATTTATGTTTGTTTCAGTTTTCTTCTCCTACAAAAAGTATTTAGTTTTACAGATTTTTCAGTTTTTCACTTTATTTTGAATTTCTTTTCCTATTTTTCAAAAATGATAGTTTGTGGATTCCGGTTCCGGTTTCTCTGGCGACGGACTGAAATCCGTGACTGTGCGTGGTTTCGGCCTGTGCTTGCCGCTGGAGTGCCCCGATCCTTGTGATTCAGGGCTGAAGCAACCCCATAGAGGTGGTGAAGACGGGGGAGACTGCCAGCCAAGTTGAGGGGAGCTGCATCTCTCCTCCTTGGCTAGCCTAACTCCCTTTCCCAAAGGCGACAAGCGGCGGTCAGAAATGGCCACCACAAAGGAGAACTGGACAGGATAAGAATGTGCAGGAGGAAGACAAAGAGGAAAGCAGGACAGACTGGGCTAAACATAAAGAAACATATAAACAAGGTACCCTGAAGCTAAAAATATTTAGAGGGATACCTCTGAAAGAAAGTTCTAACAGGCGGCAAAGGAGAGAGAAAAGGAGGTTAAAAATCCCTTCTCCTATTTTTTTTTATTTTATTATTATTGACTGGAAAGAAGTTTATGCTAAATTAATTTGACATTAAATAGGCTATCTTAAGCTGAAATTTGAATGTCAAAGGAAGGTACAAAAGATTTCTTGGTACTTTATTTTACTTTTAATATTTTTGGTCAAAAAGGAGAAGAGGAGATAAAAGGGTGGAATTTGGAATAGAAAACGGAGTTTCACCTGGAAAAAAAAAATAAAGGATCTAATTGTAAACTTTGAAAAGATTCCCAAGGATACATTGTAACTGAAACTTTGTTGAAAGATACAGTAACGATTAGAAAGGAAGACAAAACAAGACAGACCAGTTTGGGGAAGAAGAGATTGGTTTCTTTTTTCTTTTGTTAATCAAAGTCACTCGGGTGGTTGTTTGAAATGGCATCACTCCTGGAGCAAGTGAAAATATATCTCAAAAATGAGAAAGAAGAGGCAGAAAAAGAAGGAAGATCTTTTGGCTTTGGTTTGAATTTTTGGAAATGGAGATCCTGGACTATGAGGAAGAAGAGGAAGAAGGCTGGAACAAAGAAGAAGCCATCTTTACTGAAATAAAGCAAAATGTGCTAAAAAAGGGTAAAAGGGGGAAAGGAGGTTATTAAGGAAGAGCTGTGTCTTAGGGAATCCACTGTTCCTCAGATGACTGGATGTGAATCCCTCTTTGTGAAGTGTGGTTCCAGGGTTCAGATGGGCCTATTGATGGGCCTACCTGGCTCCCTGTTATGTGACATTGGCCCTGCCTGAGCTCCTAGAGGTTATAGCCGGCTTGGCAGTTGGGACTCCCAGGCTTATGGTCATGATGGATTTCAACCTACCCTTGGCTGGTGGGACTTCAGGGATTGCTCAGGAGTTCATGGCTTCCATGACAGCCTTGGGCCTGACCCAATTAATTCAGGACCCCACACATGTTGGAGGTCACATCTTGGATCTGGTTTTTGTCTCTGGACAGTGGCAGGATGATATAGGTATAGGGGATGTTGCTGTAGAGCCCCTGTCATAGTCTGATCATTCGCTTCTTAGGCTGGACTTCCATGCTGCAACCCCTCGCCGCGGGGAGGCGGGGCCGATACAATGGTTCTGCCCAGGCGCCTGATAGACCCAAATAGGTTCCTGATGGAGCTTGGGCCATTTCCCAAGGCTCGCACACATGACTCAGTTGGGGACTTAGTGGCCACCTGGGATAGGGTGGCGGCTGAGGCCCTTGACCGGGTCATGCCCTTGCAGCCTCTGACCCGGTGTCGATCCCAATTGGCTCCTTGGTTTTCCGAGGAGCTGAGGGAGATGAAGCACCAGAAAAGATGCCTAGAGATTGGTTGGAGGACCAGCCACTCTGGATCTGACTGAACACTATTGTGGTCCCATATTAGGGCCTATTTAGTGGCGAAAAGGGCGGAAAAATGTTCTTACTTTTCTGCCCTTATTGCCTCCGCAGAAAATCGCCCAGCCGCCCTTTTTAGGGTGACCCGCTCCCTTTTGGATGTGGGAGTACAGGAGGATCCTTTGCAAGGACGGGCTGAGGATTTTTTGAATTTTCTGCAGGATAAAATCGCTCAGGTTTGGGATGGGTTGGACTCTGACTGGGCAACTCTGGACAGGAGGGCAGTGGCGGATTTCGGGGAGGTTATTTGGGGTGAGTTCGATTCTGTGACCCTCGAGGACGTGGTCAGGATACTGGGTGGGCTTAATGCCACCACATGTTTACTGGATCCATGTCCCTCCTGGTTGGTTTTGGCCACCCAGGAGGTGACACGAGGTTGGTTCCAAGGTATCATTAACATTTCCTTGAGTGAAGGGCTTTTGCCTGCCGCCTTGAAAGAGGCAGTGGTGAGGCCCCTCCTCAAGAAACCGTCCCTGGACCCAACATTATTATCAAACTATCGTCCAGTCTCCAACCTTCGCTTTGTGGCGAAGGCTGTTGAGAGTGTGGTGGCATGACAGCTCCCTCAGCACCTGGATGAAACTGTCTATTTAGATCCACACCAATCGGGCTTTAGGCCCGGGCACAGCACGGAGATGGCATTGGTCATGTTGGTGGATGATCTCTGGAGGGCCCGTGACAGGGGTTGTTCCTCTGTCCTGGTCCTGTTAGATCTCTTGGCGGCTTTTGATACTGTCGACCACAGTATCTTATTACGACGGTTGCGGGGGTTGGGAGTGGGAGGCACCGTGTTACGGTGGTTCTCCTCCTTCCTCTCTGACCGTTTGCAATTTGTGTTGGCAGGGGGGCAGAGGTCGGCCCTGAGGCCCCTGATCTGCGGGGTACCTCAAGGGTCTGTGCTCTCGCCCCTGCTGTTCAACATTTATGTGAAGCCGCTGGGTGAGATCATCTGTGGCTTTGAGGTAGAATTCCATCGGTATGCTGATGACACTCAGTTATACATTTCTACCCCAGGCCACCCCAACAAAGCTGTTGAAGTGAAGACCTAGTGCCTGGAAGCCGTGCGGAGCTGGATGGGGCGAAACAGGCTTCGACTCAACCCAGCCAAAACTGAGTGGCTGTGGTTTCCGGCACCCAGATACAGCCAGCTAGTTCCATTGCTGGCCATGGGGGGATAAATTTTGACCCCCACAGAGAGGGTGCGCAATCTTGGTGTCCTCCTGGATGTACGACTGTTGTTAGAAGATCATATAGTGGCTGTTGCCAGGGGGCTTTTTGTCAGGTCCGTCGGATCTACCAGTTGCAGCCCTTTCTGGATCAGGATGCACTTCGCACAGTCACTTCTGCCCTTATCATCTCCCCCTAGACTATTGTAATACTCTCTACATGAGGCTCCCCTTGAAGAGCATCCAGAGGCTTCAGCTGGTGCAGAGAGCAGCGGCGCAGGTGATTTTGGGGGCTTCTTGGAGCTCCCATGTTACACCGCTCCTGCACGAGCTGCATTGGCTTCCGGTGGCCTTCCGGGTGCGATTCAAGGTGTTGGTGGTCACCTTTAAAGCGCTCCATGGCTTGGGACCTGGGTACTTACGGGACCGCCTGCGATGCCAGCTGGCAGCCCCGAGGGTGCGGGCCTTCTCTGTGGGAGCACCCTCCCTCTGGAATGAATTACCCCCAGAGATGCGAGCTATCCCTGACCCTCAAACCTTCTGGCGCGCACTGAAGACCCACCTTTTCCAACAAGCCGGTCTGGCCTAGATTTATTGGTAGGGTTTTTAAATTGGTTTTAAAGGTTTTAGCTTTTTAAATTTTTACCTTGTTTAGTTTTTATTATCACTGTATCCCAGCCACTAATTTAATCTACTTTTAATTCTATTTTAAATTTGTATTTGTAAGTGTGTGTTTTTACTTGGCTGTACACCGCCCCGAGTCCCGATAGGAGAGGGGGCAGTATATAAATCAAATAAATAAATAAATAAATAAATAAATAAATAAATGTTTTAGATTAAAGGCAGCAGCCAAAAAGGAAAATACTTTGAAAAAGAAATATAATAGCAAGAAGAAGCAGAAAAATAAATTATAGAAAGGGAAAAGAGAGAGAGAAAGTTACACAAAAAAAAAGGGATGAGAAAAAGGGGGAAGATAGAAAGAGAAAGAAATTATGAGGAACGAAAGCAAGAGATAAAGAAAAAAGGGAAGCGTACTAGAATCAAAGGTATATGCTCAGCTTGGGAACACAGAGATAATGGTTAAATCAAGTTAAAATTGAGAACTCTGTAAAGGTACTAGGGTTATAATTGTAGAATATTATGATGTGTTAGAAATGTAATATATAAGCAGCTTAGGAGATAAACATATTATTATGTTTGGTATGTTTATTTAGGGAAATGAAAAAGAAAGAGGAAAGATCTATATTAGCTACTTGGAATGAATTTGAATAATTGTTTTTAAAGATTGATAAAGTATTTAAGAGTTAGCTAAAATGAATTTGAATAATTGCTTTTTTATTGGATAAAATTGTATAATTAATTAATGATATATGTATTGATAATTAATGTAAGAATAAAGAAAGGAGAGAAATATTTTGGCTGTATCCAAAGATTGTTAATGTGAAGGATTTATAGGGTTCATACCAACATGAGAATGATTTTGAATTATTTTATTAACGTTTATATATATACAGTGTTTTTGTTAATGGTGTAGATCATTTTTGCATTTGTGGGGAGAAGTACCAACCTGAGTCTGAAGGATGAGATTTATATAAAACAGATATTAGATTTGAATGGATAAACTTAATCTTTAATGAGATTATAAATATAAGATTTAAAGGTGTTGTACTCCAATTGATAACTAAAGGGGAAACCTTGCTTGTGTTTTGTTTTTTGTTTTTTTCTTAGAATGTTGAAAGAGAATATATAAAATTGTAAACAATGACAGACAAAATATAAGGATAATGAATAAAAAGATATAGAAATTTGGATTGATATTACTATAAAAGAAAATTAAGAGAAGTTAAAGGAGAAATAGTGAGAAATTGATAAAAAATGATAAGATATAAAGTTGAATTTATAAGATGAATATAGATATGAAATTGTGTCTATATGAAAATATGATAACCTGGAATCATGCTGTACTCAAATAAGATGTTTTATTTGTTTGATAAAACCCAATAAAACTTAAAAAAAAAGATAGTTTATGAACTTTAGCATCATGAGCTGCGCTAGGCTGCTGCTGTAGTTTGTCTGTATACCCTCCCTCAGTTTTTCAATTTTTTAAAAAAATGTTGCATGGAAGAGTTACTTCAGGGCACCTTCCTTTGATAGATAATTGAGATACCTGCAGCAGAAAGCTTATTCTAAAATGAAAGGGAGAACACACACAGAGAAGTATGTAAGGCAGCTGCATAAGCCTCTAGTCCTTTGAGAAATTCATCATATTTAACAACAGTCAAACCCTCCCCATGACCCCAAAATACTAGCTTGTAGTATTGGACCTAATGTTGAAAGAAAAAAAGTGAAAACTACTTAAACAAGTTTATTAAATAATTATAAATATACATTTTAAGTGCGTACTTATCTGAGTTACATACAAATTTTTTTTAAAAAAAACAGTTTATTTTTAAATGATTGTGACATTTGTTTTCTTGCTAGAGAGCTACTTTAACCTTTTGTTATTGAAGTATATTTTCAAAGAAACTCCACTCTTTAACTTGTCATATCCCCAGGACAGTGTTTGACAATGCCAGAAAAAATAAAATTGTGAACTTCAACTGAGGTTCTAGTTTTCCTCTCTCTGTTTAAAAAAAAAAAACAAGAAGGTGTTACTAGTTTTGGCATTTGCACATAGCCTGACTAATGTGTCTTTGCTCATTCTGAGTCACACTATTCTGAAAAATTGTATGAGATATTAAGACATTAAGATATATGTTGTACGATTACTTTTAAGTGGTTTTTAAAAAATAAGTGGAACAAGGCAATTTGGAATGTATTTGATGCTAATAAATTAATTTCCTTTTTATGAAATCAAATTGGTATACAATCTCAGTGGCCTGTTTTATAAGAGAAAGCAAATACTGCAAATCAGCAAAGTAATTATTTTTATTTAGTACTTTTACAGGGCCCATGTGCACACTATTTCTCAGAAAACTTCACAACTATCTTATGAGTTGTACTGTTATTATTGTGCAGAATAGAACAGGCACTTGTTTGCGCAAAGATCTCAGATTCAATTTTGGTATTTCCAAGGAGGACTGGGAAAATCTTTTATCTGAAACCTTGTAGTGATGTTACTAGCCAGTACAGTTAATACTGAATTAGACAGAAAAGAGGTATAAACTAGATAATACAATACAGCAACTGTTTATATTCCTAGCAGTATTCATGTTATAGATGTGAAACAGAGACTGTCATGGAAAATTCATCCATGAGGATGACTTGGCAGTGTCTGAGCTTGGTTGTTTTCTTGCACGTTTCATTATCCAAAGTAGGTAACATCAACAGCACTGGTGATATTACCTAGTTTGGATAATGAAACATCTGCAAGAAAAGAAGAAGCTCAGAGAGTGCTAAGGACTTGTCATTTCAACCCTGAAGTAAAATATTTCCTTTAAAACTAACCGAGTTAAGCATCAATAGCTAGAGAGATCAACAGTCTTATTTTCTAAAGCTTGTAGGTACATATAGTGCTTGTTTTTTTGCACCCAGATAAGCCAAACCACAGACTCTAATTAATTTAGGTCTTATATAGAATGTTGATCAAAGACAGTTATACATAGCAGAAGATGTTAAATACAGAAATAATTGCTTTACAACTGATAAGGCTACAAGATCTGTTGTTATTCAAATTAGGAAGACCCTGCAGATACATTCCTTGAAATATAATATAGCAGCTCTGATGTAGGGCATATGTCAAGACTATAACTATTATTCTAATAAGCTGCAGAAGAAGGGGGGAGAATTACACATCTTTAAATCTGCATCCTCTGCTAAAGGCATAAATATTCTAGACATTTAAATTGTTGACTGCATATTAGCACAGTTATAAAATGTCATACATAAGCATAAGAGACATAAGATAAAAAAACATTATTATACCATATAAAATATAACTACAGGCAAATAAGTAATAGTATGGCATGTACCAAAGCAATTACAGATCAATTAAAATCCTTATTTCAATTCTCAACAAGGCCGAGAAGGGAGATTTGTCTGAGGCTAGCACGTTGGATTGTACCATAAGCTAAATTTAAAGCTGAGAATTCTCTGCTTGCTAATTTAGTCCCATATGTGTGGAATAGTTAATCCCAATTCTGGCAAGGCTTCCTTAATACATGTTTCAACATGGAAAAGCTTAAATTCCCATTGCCACAAATGACATAAAGGGCTATTGCACTTCTATAGTCTTATTCAAAAAGGAATACGTCTAACTTGTATAAACCCTAAACCCTGCCAACTATCCACATCATTCCCATGTTACCTGACTCTACGGGGTGTCTATCATGTAAGTTTATCGTGATATGTATAAATTCTTTCTTTGTGTTAACATCTGCATAGGATATCCAATGTGGATATTCTAAAGAGCAGGATGCATCTCAATGACATCAGTGGAGCCTAATGAGAATGTTTCCATGATGGTTAGTTTTTGTTGCTTAATAATTAGAAGATGTTGCTGAACCACAGACATCACTTTCTTGGTCCTCAGAATTGTTTATGATATTTTGGTGATTTTAAAAAGCAGTGACAATGGGCCTTTATTGCATTATAGGTTATTTTTTCCATTAAAAAAATGAATTACCATATCCTTGTAGTACATTATATTTTGAAAAAAAGATAATTTCTGATAACATTCTCTGACCTCTAGAATCATCGAGGAATTATGGATACTCCCTGTACTACATGGGTGGAGTGTTTTGACTTTGTCTTGGCTTCCTCCAAGACTGTGTGTCAAGTTGACTGCAGTACATTGAAGCCTGACTAAAGGCCAGCTCAGTCATTAAGTAGGTTGGAGCAGCTGCTTCAAAAAGTAGTTTTTCAGTAGCTTGTACAAAAAGCAAATAAACAGTTGTCTTAAATATTCTGTACAAGGTACAGGAAATGACCTGTTGAGTGTTTCAAAGTACAACAGTCTTTGTCTGGATTTACTTTAATGGATTTGAATTGGGATGAGGGAAAGCACATCTGTTTCTCCATTTCAATCAGCAAAAGATATTGGTCCAATTCCAATTCTCAATTCAAGTTGCTTCTTTGCAATACAATAATATTTATCCCTAATATCTAACCCTAACCCTAATATTACAATAGCCCAGAAACTTGGCTATTCAAATCTGCAGTGATTTGTCACAGCCAGGTTGATGCAAGTCTGTTTTTGGTCTCCAGTGTCTGTTCTGCTCTATATTCTAGGAAATTTTCTCAGTGCTAAGTAGATATATTCTTTACATTTAAATTTTAGCAGCCTGGGACACTCCATAAAAATGTATTACAGTTTCTTACAACTCCTTAACTAGTTTCTCTTTCAGTCTTATATCATTGGCAAAGCATATACGTGTTCCTTGCCTCTTTCCCCACACTTCCAAATTGTAATGTATAAATGCATATTTTTATTTCTTAGCTATGGCCAATAAATTAATAATACTTAAATATTTACCTACACATTTATGCACACATGCAAAGCCATACTTTAAAAAAACCTTTATGAACTAATACATTCCAATTATTTTATTTATTTTTAACAATCACAGTTCACAAACAGCAGCAGTATCCCACCTGTTGGCATATGCCTACAACCTCTTCCTTTTCGTTTACATATTTCTAGCAGCAAATAAATTCCTTTTGGAAAAGTAGTAGTTCAGTTTTGCAGATAAGGGAGTCCCCCTAACTCTAGTACATCACAACATCGCAACAAGAAAGATTAGCAGGATTTAAAAAGTGTTAATAAACACTGCAATGTTGTTAATGCAATATAAGCTCCAGAGGAAAGTCTTGTAAACAGTACCACAGTCTGCAAGGTGCTAGATGAAGCACCGGCAAATAGTGGTAAACCTAATACCTATTTAGTTGAAACAAAGAAATGCAGAAAGGGTGCAAAGCGGAGATGTGGCTGGGAGCTTAATCCAGCCGGATCTTCTTTACAAAAGTCTTCTCCAGCTGGTGTCCTCCTGAGATGTTAGGGCTGCAGCTTCCAGAATTGCCAGCTACATTCCACAATTGTTCCTGCTGCATTCCTCAATATAATGACTAAGAATAAGAGCAACTGAAGTACAAGAGGGCCCGCGTCTGATTAAGCATTTATAGGCTTTAGTCATATAGCTCTCTGCACCAGCTTCTCTGCCCTAGCAATTTAAAATATCATCTTTTTATGGTGATGTAAAATTGGTCTGTACTAGTGACACATCGCTATCATGAGGGCTTTAAATTGCTGTGAAGGAAAGTCTCCTGTTTTCTTTATTATTATATGAGTACATTAAGTTCTCTGCTGCCCACACTGATTTTCTGAATCATCAAAAGGAAGTACAATGCAGTTGAACTGGGTTTGTGCAAGTCTTTGAATTTTCACCAAAGGGAAAGTCCTCTTTAGATAGCTCCAGTCCTCATACCCAATGAAAAGTTCAGGTTGATGTTGATTATATTGTGGTTACCAGAGTTCTAGCTTTCTGTACTTCTCAGCAGTTAATAGGCCTATCCCTCTCACATATCAACTTAAGGCAATGCCATGTGAGGATTCTGCAGTAATTTGAAAGCATTGCCAGACATCCAAACCGGGGCTCAAACTGGGCTAATTTATTTCTGGATTAGCTGAAATGTATCACAAACCTAGCTCTTCCTTTCTATCTCACAGCCTATGGAACATGTGCACAGTCTGTCTCTACCACTTCACTGAATCAGAGAATTATATTCTTTCTCATCGTGGGAAACAAAAATATAGGCTATTGATCTATCAGATTCAACAAGGCCTTTGGATGATAGCAGGCCCCAGAATAAAGAGACATGAACCAAAGTTTTAGATAGGATGATTCAAAATGTACCAGAACTAATTGTAATCCTCCTGACTGAGCCATTGCTAATTGTGAGACATGATTTTGCAAAGTATGTAGTTTTATAAATATATGTGGACATAGAAGGACAAAACCACGAGAAATAAGGAACTGAAAATAGCTGATGGATAGAGGTTTGAGCTGTACACGGATATATGTGGTGACTGTCTGTAAAGAAAGAATAGGCGTGAAAGAGAATATAAAATATGAATGAGATGAAATAGATTGGTATGTTTAGTAATTTTTATCAACATGCAGAACATGTTTGAACTTTTGGTATTAATATTCTTTGATTGCATTTATGAATATGTGCACATTAGATAGATACAATTAATTCTATTTATTGCATAATCGCAATGAGTGTTAATTATTCCCTGGTTGAATATGCATATACTTGAAAAGAAGCACTATTCAAGATATAAACCCCACTAGACTTATTAGGAAACAGAGGAGGGAAATTCTTCCTCAGAGCAGT
Organism: Bungarus multicinctus; assembly: GCA_023653725.1. Lineage (NCBI taxonomy): Eukaryota > Metazoa > Chordata > Lepidosauria > Squamata > Elapidae > Bungarus > Bungarus multicinctus. The sequence goes on from CM042838.1 coordinate 10,175,432, forward strand.
AGAAAAAGTAGACGTTTTTTTAAAAAAACATTACACTGAACTTATTGGTAAAAAATGAAAAATAAATGTATTCATTTATTTTTTAATATTTCATAAACTAAAGAGAAAAGTAGTTATTATCATTATCATCATCATCATCATCATCATCATTATTATTCCTTTCCTGAGGGGATGTAAACCAAACCTAGGTAAGATCACTTCTTTTGCTTACAAAAGGCCTTTGTTTTATCTCCAATTAAAAAAGAATATGGCAGCTATTTGTAAGCAGTAAGTTTTACTGCCAACAATAATATTGAGGTAGATGATCAATAAAATAGATAGCTTTCTATTCTTTTCTGCTAAATGCAGATCTATGGTAGGGTACATAAAGAACCTCCTGTTATCAAATGTTTTCTCCCACTCCCACTCCCTTACTCTGATTCAGTAGACCTCTTTTGGATGTTGATGTCATCTGGAAGCGCTGCTAAAAAGAGGTTCTTCTTACTGGTGACACCTCATTTGTAGAATGTTTTTATATCCACAAACTTGACAGTTAACTATTTTTCAATTGCTATTGTAGATGGTGTTGTTCTGCTATCATAATGCCATGCTTCATTGTTTTATTTCATATCTATGCTGCCTTGGAAGATTGGTTTTATGAAAGCACCCCTAGAAATGTTAATAAATAAAAATTTCACAGTATGCTTCCTTGGCCCATCCTTCATTTCTTTGTTTGCTGTTTCAGAAACTTGGGATATATTATAATGACATAATATTACATGTTCTATATTACTAAAAGTTGTCACATTGGCTCTGGGGGGGGGGCGGAGATCAGCAGGAGAATGAGAAGCTAGCAGCTCTACATGCAGTGTAGCGAGTACTTTCAGGTTTCAGGATTTAAATAACCTTTTTTTTAAAAAAATCTTGATTGAAATAAATTATCATCCACAAAAACAGAGATTCAGAACTGATATTACTGCATATTTAGACAATGGAGATGCCTGCTTAGACTAGGTTTCAGAAGAATCCTTACATAAGGAAACAGAAACAGGAAAATGCTTAGTGAGCATGATGAGTTAACAAAAGATGGCCCTGAAAGGAGGAGGAAATGAGATATAGTGGACCCTTTGAATGATGCTGATCTTCACCCAATTCATTGTCCTTTGTTATTCTTATGAATACACAAATATCAAAGAGCTGGAAGAATGGATAAATGGATATGGAAACACTCTAAAGAGAACAAATTCAGGCTTCTCAGTTACAACTGAAGAAGGCATGGAAAGCTTTGAAGAGTAGGGAATGAGATGAACAATCAGCAAAACACAATAGGAAAACCAGGAGGCAGTGAAAACAAAGAAATTGTCAGGCACAAGTGATGAAAACTCTACCTGAGGATCTGCACTTAAGCTCTTTTAAATAAGTTTGGTGCATGCTGTTCTCAATATGTCCACTTAAATTCAGAGATCTTTATGAAGTCATGTCTTCTAATTAGCAAAGTGATTAACATGATCTACAAATTCTATAATGGGTCTTTAGAGTTTGCAAGGGTAAAGTTTAGAGAGAGAGATATTTTTAGAAGAGTATGATCCCCACTATGTCAAGGATCTTGGAGTAATGACCTAAGTGCTAGAGCCCACTGTAACTACATAGCCAAAAAGGCATTAAGAGTTGTTAACCTAATCCTATGTAGTTTTTTCTCTGGTAATATCACACTACTAACTAGAGCATACAAAACATTTGCTAGATCTATACTTGAATACAGCTCATCAGTCTGGAACCCGCATTACAAATTGGATATTAATACAGTTGAGAAAGTCCAGAAATATTTCACGAGAAGAGTTCTCCACTCCTCTACTCATAGCAGAATACCTTATGCCACCAGACTTAAAATTTTAGACCTAGACAACCTAGAACTAAGTGTAGTACATAAAATTATCTACTGCAATGTCCTACCTGCCAGTGAATACTTCAACTTCAACCACAACAACACAAGAGCACACAATAGATACAAACTCAAGATAAACCACACCAAACTTGATTGCAGGAAATACGGCTTCAGCAACAGAGTGGTCAATATCTGGAATACTCTACCTGACTCTGTGGTTTCTTCCCCAAACCCCCAAAACTTTAACTTTAGACTACCTGCTATTGACCTCACCCCTCTCCTAAGAGGTTTGTAGGGGGTGTGCATAAGCACACCAACGTGCCTATTGTCCCTGTCCTAATATTCCTTTTTATTCGTATCCATTTCATGTATTCATAACCATGTTTATACTTATACCTGTTGTCTAATACTTGCTTGACAAAATAAATAAATAAAATAAAAATAAATAAAAGTATCATTGATGAGATCTTTCTTCTAAGCTGTGCAATGAAATGCTTACAGGGGAAAAAAAAGACCACTGGAGGAGTTCACATTCTCTGATTTAGTAACACAAACAAACTGAGGAAAAACCACATCAAGTTAAGAATGATTCATAGATAGCTCCTGGCCTAAATGAATTCAAGAACTCCAAGAAGTGAATTTTAAAGGTTTGGTTTTAAGAATGTACTCTGTCTATGACTCTTGTCAGATTTTTGCTGATTGGTATGTTCTTTCCCCAATCGAAAGAAATGTTCACCATCCCAAAGAGAAGACTGTCACATTCAAGTGTTTTGTAGATGTATGCATTGCAGCCCCTAGTCTATTTCGTTCCCTACAGGAATTTAAAAGAAAATGACTGACCCGATCTCACTCAGTTTCTTTTATGCCTACGGTAGGACCAAAACTGACGGCCTTTCCACTAAAAAAATGGCCAAAACTCCCCTTTTCTCTTGAAATAATTTTGAAAGCAAATTATATTTCATTAAATTAAAAGAGAACTGTCAGGCAGTACTGCATGGCACGTCTTCATTCAGATTCCATGCTGGAGAAAAGGAAAATTTAAAGAATTGTTTCCCAGAATATTATTCACAATTCATTATAAATATTGTATATGATGATTATTTTAAAAGTTGGGTGAGTCCCAAGTATTACTTTTCTTAATCACACTGATTACATAACTCCAGAAGATATGGCTCTCTCCCCACTATTTCCTCTCTCCCTCCCTCCCTCCCCCACTTTCTCTGTCTCTGTCTCTCTCTCTGTCCCTGTCTCTGGTTCTCTCTGTCTCTGTCTCTGTCTCTCTGACTCTCTCTTATATATAAATGTAAATACAGATATACGTACACATATGAACAAGACAATAATTGATATTTGTGTTTCCTTCTTACTGGCCTTTAGTATTGATCAAATGGAGAAAAAGATGACGACACTGGGGCTATGTCTCTCCTAATATATTGAGTATACAGTATATGAATTGGTCATTTTTCATGCGTATTGTAATTAATTTAACTGAAGAAGCTAAACAATGAATTATAATTCTTGAGGACTAAATAAAATATGTCAACATGCAACATTTGAACAACTTTTTATCACTGGACCAACAAGTTTGAATTATATGATTCTGGAAGAACTTGGTTTAATTTATTGTTGAATACTTTATTTTAATTAATGTTTTTTTGACTAGATAGTAGAGGGGGAGGGCTTATGATACAGTATTACCATACTGTATTCTGCTAGGTTTTTCTTGTCTTTCTGTTCAGGTTTTACACCAGTTGCTTTTAACATGTAGTTTGATAGTTTAAATTGAAATGTGTAAATCTTGTATTCAGCAATTATGAATTGGATTTGTTCTCAATGGGCATTATAGCAGAGAAAGGCACAAGGAATCAGTCCCTTAATCCCACTCACTATCCCACAAGCAATGCAAAGAGAAGCTTTCAGGAAAGGCTATTGGACAAAAGGCTGCAGGGAAGCCAAAAGAAAGAAACAGGAGGGAGAAAACAGCTCTAGAAATGTTTCATTCTCCACAGAGGTATGGGTATCACAGTGTCTACCAAAGGGCAGGATAGTCAATGCAGGAGAAACATATTTCCAAGCTCTCAACGTAGGAAGAAAAAAAGACTTATTTCATTTCTGTGGATCTTGTTGGACATAGTTGAGTTTATAGGGAAGTCCTGAATCCACCACCCAACATATCTGAGTAAGATGGCAATTAACTTGAGACTCTGGTTTAAGGAATTCCTCATCAGCATATTGTCCTCATCTTTGACCAGGTTAATTTTAGTTACTGGCAGATGTGAAGAAACACTGACTTGAGTTTGCAGTTTCTCCTTGTTTTAGTAAACCAAGGATGCCAGAATTTTTTTCTTTCCTTCATCTCCTTAATCTCTCTCTGTGGGAGAATGGCTCCCAAGCTTTGGAATAAATGTTTAGAAATCGGCATAAATAATATTCTTTTTTGTCTTGATACATGCAATAGGCACATTTACACATGCCAGATATTTACTAAACAACTTGATTATTCCTCTTCTATGTAAGGCATTTTCTGGGAGAAACATTAAGGTGTGAGACTCCCAAGCAGTTATATGACCTCATCTTTCTCCAAGCCTTCTACACAGGGGAACAGATATGTCCTTGAATAACTGAGGATATAATGAGGCATCCAGTCACATATTGTGCCTCCTCTTCTCAAATCTCACTACAGAATCGTGTCTTGGATTAACCACAAGATAGCAGCTTTTGCAAGCATTGTATTTCTATTCACAGGGAGATGATCCTTCAAGGTAGACCCTACACTTAAGCTCCAGCCCTGAAGATCACTGGCTTCTTTTCATGTGCCAGAAAAGACAGGGAGAAGCAATATACTGCATACATCAGATGGATAGTTATCTATGATGGAAATTAAGAGATGATGGAAGAACCTTAAACTGTCTACTATTGACCACACCCCTTTCCTAAGAGGCCTGTTGGGGGCGTGCATAAGCGCACCAATGTGCCTACTGTCCCTGTCCTATTGTTTCTTTTTTATTTTTCTTATATGTATCCATGTATTCATAACTATGTTTTTACTTATACCTATTATCTTGTAAGCAATTGACAAAATAAATAAATAAAATAAATAAACTAGAATCCTGAAAAAAGCCAGGAAACAGAGCACACACCATCATTTCTATTTTTCACACCTGATCATTTTTATTTTTTAAAAAAATATTTATGGAAATGACTGGAAATATGAAATGACAAAGTTTATAGCAGCTTTGAGGGTGTGAAAAACCACATTGAAGTTGTCAGAAATAAAAAGAAATTAATGAACTCTAAGCCATAAGGAAACAGATGCAGAAGATAAGAATTCCATCAAGAACCTGAATGTGAAACAATATGAAAAGCACAACCAATAACATTGTGCAATCTATTCAGCTTCCACTTCCTACAAGATGTTTTTCTTAGATGGGGAGAAAAATACACAAGTATATATTTTTCTGTCATTAAAACAGATGCAAATGAGCCACTCTTTTCCTGATTATATAATATTACAATAAAAACCTGAAAAGGTCCCATATAATTTAAAAATAAAGTAGAGGGCATGAACTTCTCCTTATCCTCTTCTCCTATGCATAGCCATTTTGGTGAAATCGTCTATGCATGGAATGTTTTATACTCTATGGCCTTCCAGATCCTGACCATTGTAAGTATATTTGTTGGTACTGACCTAACCCTAACCCTAGAATGAGCTAAAATTTTTCTTTAAAGATAATTTGCAACAAAATTGTAGATTAGCAAATTAATTTCATGGTAAAAATGATAAAATCCTTAGGCTTAAGACATTTTCTGACAGTGAGAACAATTAACCATTTGGAATGGTTCACCTTCAGAAGTTGTTGGTGCTCCAACATTGGAGGCTTTCAAAAAGAAACTGGACAGTCACTTGCCTGAAATGGTATAAGGTCTCCTGGTTGAACAGGTGGTTGGACTAGAACAGGTGTCACCAACCTTTTGGACCTCAGGGACCACCAAACTCATAATTTTAGATCCCAGGGACCACTAACTGGTTCTGTGGGTGTGGCCTAATTTGTGGGTGTGGCTTGGTGGTCATGTGACGGACTGGGCATGGCTTGTATGTAAATATTATAAATATTTATATAAATATTGAATTTTTTTATAAAAAAGAGCAACTTTTACCCAAAATCAGGCAAAGCAGGCAGGCAGATTCAGTTTATTTATTTATAGAATTTCTATACCGCCCTTCTCCCTAGGGACTCAGGGCGGTGTACAGCCAAATCCGAACCCCAAAATACAATACAAAAATTAAAAAGGAATTAAATACTAGCTGATTGCAATTAGTAAAACCAACCCTCCCAACTTTAAAACCCCAATTAAAATCCAAAATTCGGAGACAATTTAAAACTATCTCAGCCCAGCCCAGCCTGCTCAAAGAGCCAGGTCTTCAACGCGCGCCTGAAGGCCCTCAGGTTCGTGCTGGTATGAAGTTCAGGAGGCAGAGTGTTCCAGAGGGCAGGGGCCCCCACAGAGAAGGCCCTACTCCTCGGGGCCGCCAGATGACACATAGCGGCCGACGGCACCCGGAGAAGGCCCTCCCTGTGCGAACGCACCAACCTGCTGGAGATCACCGGTAGAATGCGATCCTGCAGATAACCTGGCCCAATGCCATGGATCGCCCTAAAGGTCAAAACTAGAACCTTAAAGCGAACCCGGAGAGCCACCGGCAACCAATGCAGCTCACGCAGGAGAGGCGTCACATGGGTGCTATGTGACGCCCCCATGATCACCCGCGCGGCTGCATTTTGCACCAGTTGGAGTCTCCGAGTGCTCCCCGCAGGGAGCCCCATGTAGAGGGCATTACAATAGTCCAGGCGAGAGGTGACAAGGGCCTGAGTGACCGTCCCGATCCAGAAAGGGCCGCAACTGGTAGATCCGACGGATCTGATGAAACGCCCCCCTGGAGACGGCCGCAATATGATGTTCAAGCGACAGCCGTACATCCAGGAGGACTCCCAGATTGCGAGCCCTCTCTGTGGGGGGCAAAATTTCCCCCCCGATAGCCAGCGAAGGTGTCAGCTGGCTATATCGGGGCGCTGAGAACCACAGCCACTCGGTCTTGGATGGGTTGAGCCGGAGCCTGTTCCCGCCCATCCAATCCCGCACGGCCTCCAGGCACCGGGACATAGCCCCCACAGCATCGTTGGGGTGGTCCGGGGTGGAGATGACACCTCACCCCAAGACCACGGATGATCTCACCCAGCGGCTTCATATAGATGTTGAACAAGAGAGGGGAGAGGACCGACCCCTGAGGCATCCCACAAACCAGGGGCCTAGAGGTGGACCTCTCCCCTCCCGCCAACACAAATTGCGAGCGATTGGAGAGGAAGGAGGAGAACCATCGAAGGACGGTTCCCCCAATCCCCAACCCCTCCAACCGTCGCAATAGGATACTATGGTCGATAGTATCAAAAGCTGCCGAGAGATCTAATAGGACCAGGACAGAGGAGAACCCTCTGTCACGAGCCCTCCAGAGATCATCAACCAACGCGACCAATGCCGTCTCAGTGCTATGTCCAGGCCTGAAACCCGATTGGAATGGATCGAGGTAAGTCGTTTCCTCCAGGTACTGAGGGAGCTGACGTGCCACCACGCTCTCAACAACCTTCGCCACAAAGGGAAGGTTGGAGACTGGACGATAGTTGTTTAAAACAGCTGGATCCAGGGAAGGCTTCTTGAGGAGGGGCCGCACCACCGCCATCTTCAAGGCGGTAGGAAGCGACCCCTCTCTCAAAAAAGCATTGATAATCCCCTGGAGCCAGCCTCGTGTCGTCTCCCTGGCGGCCAAAACCAGCCAGGAAGGGCACGGGTCCAATAAACAGGTGGTGGCATTCAGACCCCCCAGCAACCTGTCCACGCCCTCAGCGGTCACAGGATCGAACTCCCCCCAGATAACATTCACAAGACCTGCCCCGGACACCTCCCCCAGGACCATCCAATTGGAGTCGAGCCCCTCCCGAATCTGAGCGATTTTGTCGTGCAGAAATCGAGAAAACTCCTCTGCCCTACCCTGCAAGAGGTCATCCCGCGCTCTCGGTTCAAGTAGAGAACGGGTCACTCTAAACAGGGCGGCAGGCCGATTTCCTGCCGACGCAATATGGCGGAGAAATACGAAGATTTCGCCGCCCCTATCGCCACAAGGTAAGTCTTAATATGAGATCTCACCTGTGTTCGGTCAGACTCAGAACGGCTCGTCCTCAAATGCTCTCTAGACGTCTTTTCCAGCACTTCATCTCCCGTAGCTCTTCCGTATACCACGGAGCCAAATGGGATCTGTGCCGGGTCAGAGGTCGCAGAGGCACAACTCGATCTAGAGCCCCGGCGGCCAACCCATCCCAGGTGGCCACCAGGTCTCCAGGCGAGCTGTGAGCCAGAGACTCAGGAAATGGCCCAAGCTCCCTCTGGAACCGCTCCGGGTCCATCAGGCGCCTGGTGTGGAACAATCTATGTAGCTCCGCCTCCCTGTGGTGGGGGGTGGCGGAACAGAAGTCCAGTCTGAGGAGGGAATGATCTGTCCATGACAAGGGTGTGATTACTAAATCCCCGAAATTACAGTCATTCAGCCACTGCCCAGAGACAAAAATCAGGTCCAGCATGTGTCCTCCTATGTGAGTGGGAGCAGAAACTAACTGGGTCAGGTCCATGGCCGTCATGGAAGCCAAGAACTCCCGGACCAACCCCAAGGTTTCACCGGGCGATGGCAGGTTGAAATCCACCATGACCAAAAGCCTAGGGGTCTCAACCGCCAGCCCGGCTATTACCTCAAGGAGTCCGGGCAGGGCCGATGAGACGTGGCAGGGAGCCAGGTACGCCATCAAAAGACCCATCTGAACCCCTTGCCCCCACTTCACAAAAAGAGATTCACAGCCAGCCGTCTGAGGGACAGTGGCCTCCCTAGGACAAAGGACTTCCTTTATAAGCACCGCCACCCCACCACCCCTTCCCTGAGCCCTAGGCTGGTGAAATGCAAGGAAACCTGGTGGGCACATCTCAACCAGAGGGACACCGCCCTCTGGGCCCAACCAGGTTTCGGTAACACCTACCAGGTCCGCGGCCTCCTCCTGAACCAGATCGTAAATCAGGGGAGCCTTATTAACCACGGACCTGGCATTGCACAACAACAGCCGGGTATTCAGGGCCTGAGGCTCCGGACAGCCAGGGCTGCAGGATGGGTGAGGAGGGTCGGAGCGCGCTACCGCTTGCAAACATCGGGAGCGCGATCCCCTTACCGGATACGGCCCTCTACCCCCAGCATATCTGCCTCTCCCAGTCACCGTGCTAATGAAAATTGGCCCCCGGCATCCCACCCCCCCATCTGCCACCCCAACATAGAGGCCCCCGAGGCCCCCCAGGCACGCGGGCTGGCCCGGCTGCCCCCAATTCCATGCAGGCTGTCTCCCACACCCGCCCTGGATCCTTCCAATCCCTTAAAAAACCCCATTAAAAATTTAATAACCCCGGGTTTCCCGCGCTTTCTCCGGTTTCTCCGGCCCCACCATCGCTCAGGATCCCAGGATCCTTCATTACGGAAAGTTCTAGAGAGCCTTGAGGGCCACCTAAGGGAGAGGGGGACATCCCTCAGGGCCCAAAGCTCTGCCCTCGAATATGTCCGTGGCCCCGGCCACCTCGTCACGACGGTCCTGGAGCATTCTCCATGATGTCTGCCATCCCTCGGCCACGAATGATGTAATCCAATCAGACTGGGGTATACGCCCCCTCCCCCCGGTCGTCCCACCTCTGCCACCGGTGGAACCCCCGGAGGGAGAAGAGTCACAGGCAGAGTCAATCCCCCCCCTGGGCCCACCACCTCTGCCACCGGTGGGGGCCCCAGGGAAGAGAGGGAAATAGCCACAACTCCACCTAACAGGCCCTCGGGGGCGTCGGAACCACCACTCCTCAACCGAGCCACTCTGTGGGCCCCCCAGTCTCCGCGCCATCTTCGGGGCCGCCAGGGCTGCCCTGGGTCCAGTCCAGGGCCGCCATGGCCATAGCAGATCCATTCCGGAACCGCCTGGGGCCCCCCAAGACCACCGCGGCCCGAGCGAGGCCGCCGAGCCTACCACGCACCCGTGCCTCACCGGGGGTATCGAGGCCTCTCCACAATCCTCCGAAACTCCGGGGTTGCCGCGGCAGCTGTTCCGAGGCCTCCGCGGCTTTAACAGAGCCGCCGAGGCCAGTCCAGGGCTCTTCAAGAGGCTCCCCCAAGTCCGCGCCGCTCCGGAAAGTCCAGGATTACCGCGCTCCTCAGGGGGCCGCTGGGGCCATGCCGCAGCGATATCTCCACCCCAGAGACCGCCGGGACCGTCGGCGCTAAAAGCGCTAGAGGCACCGCCACAGCAGCTCCAGAGGCCGCCACCACCGCAGCCGCGAGCATCGTCGCAGCTGCTCCACTCCTTCGACCGCCGAACGAGGCCTCCGGGGCCTCCGCGATCGACTCGAGGCCGCCGGGGCCGTCACGTCCACGCCGTCCTCCTCGCCGGTCCCGCGGCTCCGGCAGACCCCCGACCGGCTTCTGATGGTCCTAGCCGGCCTCCCCCGATCTTCCCCCACCTCTGCCACTGGCGGGGGACCTAGGGGACAAGGGGGGCTGCGACTGAAGCCGCCCAGGCCGGAGAGAGCTCCGACGAAGACGCGCATCTGCCATCTTAGAAAACCCGGAAATAATTGCTCACAGAATTACAGATTCATTCAGAAATCTATCTATCTGCCATTGGATAGCTCAGTCTATCACATAAAATTTGCTTGCAAGCAAACTCATAAAATTTGCTTGCAAGCAAACTCATAAAATTTGCTAGCAAGCAAACTCACAAAATTAACTCACAACACACCATGTATGTTAATATTGAATTTTTTATTTTAAAAAGCAAACTTTTATCCAAAATTAGGCAAAGCAGGCAGATTGAGTTGCTCACAGAATCATTCAGTGATCTATCTATCTACCATTGCCTAGCTCAGTCTCTCAAATTTGCTTGCCATGAGTCTGCACTGAATTTGCTTGCAAACAAACCTTCAATCCTAAGGGAAGTTTGGCTGTGCTTAGTTAGAAAGCAAGAAATCCAACCATTTCCTGCTTCCTAGCTAATCTAAATCTCCTGGTGCAGCAGAACAGATGATAGTTGGAAAAAAGGAAAAATAGAAACTTAGCAGACAAGTTTGCCGGGTAAGGAGTGAGTGGGTGGGGAGGGTTCCCGCAGGCCATGTGGGCGGCACAGCCTTTTGTTTCTGCACAGCCTGGATTAATTGCTTTTGTGGGGTTCTCTGGGGGTGAGATTTCTCTGTGGCCCACCAAAATTTTCTCACGGCCCACCAGTGTGCCACGGCCTATCGGTTGGCGACCGCTGGACTAGAAGGCATCCAAGGTCCCTTCCAACTCTGTTATCCTGTCTTTTACAAAGAGCATGATGCAATTTCACTGCCTGTTTTTCCCGACATTATCTGTTGGCTTTCCTTCTAATTCACAGAAGATGGCCATCGGAAGCGGACTGATTTGTTCCTACTGAAATCCCCATATTATAGGAGGGACCCAGAAACTTGAGCACTAGAATCACATAGAGCTCTGAGTTAGAAAAAAAACAGACGGGCATGCACTTTGATGCCCACGCTGCTGATCAACGTCCTGCTTTTGTTCCTAGTCAATGTTAGTGACAACGTCAACAGATTTTGTGGAATCTAAGCCTAACAGATTTAACATCATGTTGGAATTATGGGGGGAAACTTATCAAAGCTAAAAATATACAAGAAAGAAGGTTAGAAAGAAACTGGAATAGTACAATAGGGGGAAATCTCCTAGGCCACCCCAATGCAGTTCAATATGCTTATTATGTTATACCAGTTAATTTGGCTTTTGTCCTTCTGACATACACACACAGAACAGAACAAAATAACGAAAGGAGGCACCTTGGAGGACTTTTAGTCCAATCCCCCTCCTCCTCCTTTACCATTTCAGACAAATTGTTGTCCAATCTCTTCTTAAAAACCTCCAGAGATAGAGCACCCACAACTTCTGGGGGCAAGTTGTTCCACTGATTAATTGTTTTAACTGTCAGGAAATCTCTCTTTAGTTCTAAGTTGCATCTCTCCTTGATTAGTTTCCACCCATTGCTTCTTGTCCTGCCTTCAGGTGCTTTGGAGAATAGCTTGACTCCCTCTTCTTTGTGGCAACCCCTGAGACATATATATATATATACATATGTTATATTCTAGCTATATCAGAGGTGATATTAAGCAGTTTCTGACCAGTTCTGGAGAACTGGTAGTGGAAATTTTGAGTAGTTCGGAGAACTGCCAAATACCACCTTTGACTGGACCCGCCTCCATCTATTCTCTGCCTCCCGAGTCCCAGTTGATCGGCTAGGTCTTCTTTTGTTGCCCTGCACAGGAAAAGGAAGCTGGAAAGCAGGTTAGTGAGGTGGGGAGGGAATGGGATTTTGCATCAACCTTCCCCTGCCATGCCCAAGCCATGCCCACCAAGCCATGCCACGCCTACAGAACCGGTAGCAAAAAAAATTGTATCCCACCACTGAGCTGTATATATAGTCTAACTTATATTTCATTCATTGTTTATGTATTTATTTATCAATATAGAATGCTATATTATTTTGGCTATTTTATTGTGTCTGTGCAGTTATGTGTGTGGTAGCAGACAGATCAGCTCTATCTTTTCAGAGTTCTTATTAACTTCTTGAAACAATATCTTCTATTGTCTGCTGAGATTGTTTTTTTTTTTTAAAAAAAAGCCTGAGTAAGTCAATTCTCTTTGCTGCTAAAGAATTAAACCTTTCTTACAGCTCAACAATACTTTTTTTTTAAAGAAAAGAAGCAGCTTATTTTCAAGAGATAACAACAAAGACAACAACAACAATATGGGAAGATGGTACAAGATTGCACAATGGAAATCAAATATAGTGCTAATACGGAGCACTAGCAAAGCTGGCTGAGGAACTCTGGGAGTTGGAGTCCACAAGTCTTAAAGTGGCCCAGGTTGGAGACCCCTGTACAGAGAGTTAAATCTCCCTTTCATTCAGAAATTTCTTTCCTAAATGTACCAACTAAATAAAAAATAATTTACAGTTCATAAAATGAAAAATATTCAAGAAAAAAAGTATAATTGAATATTTATACATTATTATTTTCAATTCTGCCCTTCAGAGCTGAGGGAATAGCAGATACTAATTTTAATAAGGAAGGTTGAAGGACTTCTTTTTAAAAAAATGGCAGATGGATTTCTTGGAATCGGTAACCACAGCAGAATGAAAAGCTGGCTAATGGACTTGCTCTTCAATAATTCCACTCCAGACAAGGAGAGGACAAGTGTTTCAGACAGTGGTCTTCAGAAGGTTTAGAGCTCTGGGAGAAGTCTCTAACATTGTTCAAGCGGAAGAGGATGAGAACCAGCAGCAAAGTGGATGGGTTCATTTACTGCAGTAATAGGATCACAGTGGGAAGCCCAGAAGGACAAAGTTGGGGGCAGATCATCTTGGGAGAATATCTGCCTATGTGGTTTTTAAGAATCATGACCAACTAGATGGTAGATAATCAATCAACACGTACATGATTTATTTATTTATGCCTATATTAGGGATGCATGTTCAAAAGCATTTTGCTGGAAAAGGTACATGATCCAAAAAGTTGACCTAGAGGATTTGAACATCCACTCAGGGGCTTCTGCAGGGTGAGCAAAAGGCCAAGATGGCAGGTTGGACTATACAATCAAAACCCACTTCTTCACATGTGTCCAGTTATTGGGGGTGTCTGAGATTTTTTGAATGTGATGTTCTGAGTTAGGAGCTAGGTAATGTTGCTGCACCTGCTAGTAGCTTTAGTAATTCTATCCAGTTCAGCCACTCTCATCAAGTGACTGACATGAATCTTTGGCAGCTGGATAAGAAAAGGGCGTGTATCATATTCAAAATGGTCTCCATAAAAATGCCAACCCTTCCCTGTTATAAATACCTGATATCCTGTTCCATTATGAAAAAGGGTGTAGGGCTGTAATTATTCAACAAAAGAAATCTGATTGTTTATTTGATCTTTTGCCCTAGCTTGGACTGCATTGTTTCAGATCAGTCAGTTTGGTTGCTCATGGAAACTGTGTTGTCATTCAAACATACCATTGCAGTGGTGACCTTAGTATTCTTTGATGCTGCTATATATGTCTAATAGATGGGGCTTATATCATGTGGTAAAAGTTGTGTTCAGGGCATAAAGCCAAGTCCAGCTGTGTGCAGCACAGCAAGAGATCTGCGTCATCTTTAAAACTGCAGAAATCACCAATTTCAGAGACAGTTTCAAAAGGCAGGACTGTTGAACAGCTGTCAGAGCATTGAGCCCTCAAGCTAGACCAATGCAACCTCAGTATGTCCCAGACAGACATATTTACCTGTTTTCTCTGTGGCCAGGAATCAGACAAATACACCAGAATTAAGTATTAAGTATCTAGAGGTGCAGATAACTAACAATCTGAATTGGTCTCTCCACACGTCATCCTTATTGAAGTAGGGGGCATGCATAAGCGCACCAACGTGCCTACTGTCTCTGTCCTATATATAATATACAGTATATATATATATTTCTTATATGTATCCATGTATTCATAACTATGTTGTTACTTATACCTATTATCTTGTAAGCAATTGACAAATAAAATAAATAAATAAAGTGTGCAAACCAGTGTCTGCTTTTCCTGTGTCGGATGAGGAGAGCACATCTTTCTCCTTTTGTCCTGACCACTTTTTACAGAGGCATGATTGAAAGCGTTTTAACAAATTGCATCACTGTTTGGTTTGGTGGCTGCAGCGCCTCAGAGAGAAAGTCTATTCAGAGAGTGGTAAGGACAGCCGAGAAGATTATTGGAAGCTAGCTTCCTGTCATTCAGGATACTGCTTATAAGCGCTATGTGCTTAGAGCTCAAAGCATTGTTAGAGACCCCCACACACCCACTTCATGGTCTGTTTCTGTTGCTCCCCTCTGGGAGGAGGTTTCGAAGTATTTCTACCAGGACTACCAGATTCTGTAACAGCTTTGTTCCCTATGCCATTCATCTGGGAAACTTGCAAGATTCTTTTTTCTCGTCATGTACATGTACACATCAGAACTGTATTCTCTGTATTGTTTCTCTGTGTCATAATCTATGTGGGTACATGCATAATTTTTTACTTATTTTTTGTTTGTCATGTTTATGTAGTGTGTATTGGAGGAGGTGGCCCTTTGACAGCTGTATACAACAAATTTTCATTTTCATGTATGATGATTAATGTACCTTTAAAGTGATAATAAAGTTAGTCTAAGTCTAAGAATTGAGAAAACCAGAGGAAAGAAAGGCAGAAAGGTTCAGTTAGTTTCCTTCAGGGGTGGGATTCTACAGGTTCGGCCCAGTTCGAGAAAGCTGGTATCTCTGAAGATCAGCTGGGAGTGAACTGGTTTGCTTCAACAATCAGCTGTTGGATCCACCCGCTCACCCTGGCTCTAGCCTGTGCTTTATTTCCAGGTTTTCTGGTTCAGCTGCTTCACGCGGCACAGCAGATTGCCACATGTCAGCTGTTTTACACACAGGGCTTGCAGCAGAAGGTGAGTTGCAAACGCTGCACGTGTGGAAAGTGCATACTCACCGAACTGGCTGTTACACTGGTTGAATCCCACCCCTGGTTTCCTTCCCAATATCTGCCTCTATATCCATCTGGTTCTTCACTGAAGAACCAAATATTTGTAACTTATTGAGTCCTGGGCAGAAAAAAAAAAAATCAAAGGCACAATTACAGATTAGTTGAAAGCTGGCTCAAAAGCAGTAATTGTGAGAGAGACCTTGAAGTCTTAGTGGACAATCACATAAACATGAGTCAGCAGTTGTGGAGCAGAATCCAAAAAAGCTAATACAATCCTTGGTTGTATCAACAGAGGTATAGAATCAAAATCATGTGAAGTATTAGTACCGTTCAGTGGTGGGATTCAAATTTTTTTACTACCAGTTCTGTGGGCGTAGCTTGGTGGGCGTGGCAGGGAAAGGATACTGTAAAATCTCCAGTCAGAGGAGGTATTTACCGGTTCTCTGAACTACTCAAAATTTCCGCTACCGGTTCTCCAGAACTGGTCAGAACCTGCTGAATACCACCTCTGATACCATTTTATAAAGTCTTAGTAAGGCCACACCTGGAATACTGTGCCCAGTTTTGGTCACCACATTTCAAAAAATATGTTGAGTCTTTGGGAAAAGTGTAAAAAAGACTAACTAAGATAATTAAAAGCCTGGAGACTAAAACATGTGCAGGATTCGGGTTTGGCTTGTCTAGAAAAAAGGACTGCAGAGGACATGATAGCATTATTCCAATATTTAAGAGATTGCCACAAAGAGGAGGGGGGTCAATTTATTTTCCAGAGCACCAGAGGGCAGAACAAGGAACAATGGATGGGAACTAATCAAGAAGAGAAGCAACCTGGAATTAAGGAGAACCTTCCTAATAGTGGAACAGCTTGCCTTCAGAAGTTGTGAGTGCTTCATCACTGGGGGGGGGGAGGGGTTATGAGAGATTGGACAGTCACTTGTCTGAAATGGTACAGGGGGCTGGACTAGAAGACCTCCAAAGTCCCTTCCAGCTCTATTATAATTTGGAATCTTTTAGAACTAAATTAGCTTTAAAATTGCTTAACTTTAGTGAGGATAATCTTGACTGTCCAACTCAGATATAAACCCAGAATAGATTCTGCATGCTTTGAAAATCATCTGAAAGCAATGCATTATCACATGAGCAATGGCATGCCCTTCCACTATTTCTTAAAGGAGCCACGTCTCTTTTTTTTCCAGAGTCAATTCAAAACAATTGTTTCTTTTTAAATTTGCCTACTTAAAGCACCCATGCAGCCGAGCAGTAAAGAATTACTGCAATCCTATTAGTCCGAGCGTTACTTTTGAAACATTTTCAAAGCTGGCTCACACAGCCCTAGTCCATGGCTGCATGGCTTTATTTTCTTATTTGTTTGCTTACTTATGATCAAAGATCAAAACTTATAAGCTATACATCAGATGTAGACATTATGGAAATGAATATTTATGAAAAATTAAACAAAAGTAAACATAAATGAACTTAACATGGTTATACATATTTGTCTCCATATGTATCTGAATAAAATTTTAAGCAAAGTGGACCTAAAACTATCAAACCAATTTAGCAACTCTAACAGAGTAAGTAGAGATTTATCTTAACAAAATAATACTTTTCTTCTACTCCAGCCTACTAAAGATTACTTTATTACATATGTGTTCCATGCTGAGTAAAATTAGCTATCTAGTAATACCTGCATATTGCCCTGATTTGTCCAGTCAGGCAAAGCCATAGATGGTCTTATAATGGAAAGTTGGAAAATCTCATCTCTGTTGATATAAGAGAAGCAGCATTAAACCTGGCCAAAGAAAAAGATTATCCTGTGTGCCTGGAACAGAACATGAGCTAAGAACTTATTGAAAATATAACTCCTTCCAAGAAAAACAGAAATTTTTTGGTAGGTGCCAGATTTCAATGTTTCTGGAGAGCGGTATAAAAAAACTACCATTTCAGTTTTATTGTAGCTCTCTGAGAATTAGGTATGACTAGAAATTATGCTGAGACACTATAAAAGTGGAAATCCAAATTGAGTCCTTTCTTCAGAATGAATGGAAATTACCCTGAAGAATTTTAGGAATAGAACCATTAGCAAAAAACAAATTTAATCCAAAATTTTAGTTGGCAAAGTCAGATTTATGTCCCTAAAGAAATAGTCCCAGTTCTGGGCATAACAAAGGGGTTAATCTGTCTCAAGACAGAGATTAATCTGTCTCAAATTTATTAGGGTTACTATGGTTACCTCTTGTGCTGCTGGCAAGCAACCTTACATAGCCTATAGCATTATTTGCTAAGCAGGCAAATTATCAGATGAAATTACATATTTTGAATGGCTCTGGTAGCTCAATTTATATACTGTCAAATGTGAATATCCATTAACATCAGCATCATGAAAATCCAGTGGAGTATAGAAAGTGTGAAATCAAAATTGTTTACAAAGGAAAGTGTTTCCTACATGTTTACCTGGCATAGTTAACAATAAGTGTTACAACAAGTGTAACAAAAGACTCTCTTGAGTGTTAACATTGCACAGCCAGCCACAAGCATCCCAACAGGTGTAGCAAAGCACTCTCTTGAGTGTTAACATTACTGGGTCTCCCAAGAAATCTTGATTAAGATGGAAGCTGCTGGATGTACAAGAGTACAAGAGTTTTGCCAGCAACTGCTGGACTCTTCGGCCTAAATCAATTTGGATGAAGCATTCTGCAATGTATCTTTTGCACTCCAAAACCATATTTGATTAATATATATGATATATTCTGAAATTTCCTGTTGATCCTTAGATGGAGGCAATAATTGTAATTTTACTGCTATCAACAGAACGGTTTTTTTTTTTCAAAACTCAGTGATAACAATACATGCGTACCTTGCAGTTGCACTAGTTGTGCAAGGAACTTCGGTTCATATTAAGACATATTGTAGAAGACATCACTACATACAAACATGCAGAGAGTATATATCCAATATAAACTTCATATACTAAGTTTGGTTCATTTCCCTTGTCTTATGCTTTTCAGTTTTAAAAAATAAATTAAATATTGAGTTGCACACAAATTATCTGATCTAGCTTGGGCAAATGTGGACTGGCACTTTCATACTCTGTATGACATAAAAATAAGTATGTACTGCTTTCCCAAACCCATACTCTAGCCATGTTGCCCTTTATAAAACATTAGTAATTCAATATATCAGCTATTGGCACATGGAAAAAGAACAAATGAATTCAGCCTCATTCTGCTTTTCCTTCCTCTTCCATTTAGCTGACTTGTGTGATTACAGTGTTTTAAAAGCCTGGAATGTTGGAATATTGTTTTGTCCCAGTCCAAATCTGCATTACCTTTCCTACTCTGGGGGAAAATAACAATGTTTACAAGACAAAAGATTATATTCTGCAAGTGCAGCTGGCCAAAATTCTGACCCGCTCATAATACAGGCTGAAGAGCAGCAGCAACAGCCTCCAAAACCCGCCTTCACTTGCTTGTTATCTTTCAACATCAAGTTCCACTTGAAATAAAATGTTTTTCCAGAAACGTGTGCCTCCCTCCCAACACACACACCCCAAGTCAGGGTGACTTTTTTCTTAGAAATCAGGAGGTTCTGTTTTGGAATATGATTCTGGCATCAGGATAAGGAGTTAGAACAAACATGGCTGGTTTTGCAATATCTGGGATGTGCTTTGCGGAGTTCAATATGTAACACTGAACTTACGATTTCAGTAGTATCTTTTAATTGAAGAATGGGTTACACATCCATTAAGATCAAGCATGAAGCTAGCAGAAAAAAAATAGGTTCTTCGTTTTGCCTGGGCTACAATTCTAATGAAAATTCTAGGCATGGAAGTTGCTCTTTGCTTTAATTACAGGGATATTGGGGTAACTGCAAAGAACTAAATATGCAAGTTGTAGCTCAGCCTTAGAAGGTCCTCAGAAGTTTTTCAGCTACAATCCTATCTTCCTAGCCAGAATGATTAATGGTCAGGGAAGAAAGGAGCTATAGATGTTCAACAAATAGGGACCAAAATTAGGAAAAACTGCTAACACTTACATCATTACATAGATTCAAAGAATTACAATTTTATATCTAATGTAAAGGTCATAAAGTTCAATACAGTCATTGTTACCACTGGGATCCTAGTATATGTATGTGTAAATGAAAACAGTGACTTGGTTGGGCATGGTGAAAAGGTAGGCTGGATTTGCAGGATCTTGGCTATTTAATGTAGGAAGAACAGGAATCTTGGTTTGGTTGGGGGGGCTGCATTTTAAAACTATGGATATTTTGTTTTTCAGGGACCACAAGAGGTAGATTTGGTAAACTGCTTTGTGTGGGAGGGAAAGAAATTTTAGTAGTTTTAAAATAAGTTCGTACATTCAAGTTTGTTTGAAGGATTAGCAAGATTCTATCATTACAGCCAATCTCCATAAAAGTAGTTATAGCCTTTTTGTGGATTGATTTCCTGGTCTGGCCTATCTAGTGAGGCAAACATCAATCCTAGAGATCTTTCCTTTCTTACATTTTAGGGAATCAGGGTAGTGGTTGCCTAATCCGCTTCCAAAGGTTTTCTTTTTGTTCTGGACTTTAAAAATGTTTTAATCCCTTTTTCTTAGGTAAAGATTCCTACATATTTCCACTGAGTCATCTTCCCAACTCTCTACACATTGCCTCTTAAATTTTACTTATGTCAGTTCCTAGGAAAACTTTGTTCAGGCAGAGTACTGGTGTTTGGAGTTTAAGTTCACTTTTTTTTTTTCTAGGGCTTAATATCAAAGGTAGTTCAACGTTTCCATGAGTTGCATGTTGAATCTCCCAACTGAACTGAATTTCCAAAACATTTTTTTATTTCCTTCAAAACCATTCTGCAATTCATTTTTTTTGCAGCAATCATTGTTTTATATTGTATGTATCATTTCCCTCTCAAGACCTCTTTTATTTCTCATTCCACCAAGCATTCTTTTTCACACTTCCCATTAGTTTATATCTAATGCAATTCTGTGATATTTTATAATGCAGTTCTTTTTTTGCCCTATCCCAAGCAGCTTCTATATCCTCTTTCCTTACATGTATTCTTTTTTCTCCTTTCACTACTTCTTGCAGCCTTTCATCATAAACTGTATACCGTAGTTAATCTGGCTTTTGGGTTTAAGTTAATTCCTTCCTATGGATAAATAGTTGTATTATGCCTTAAACGTATGTTCAAAAGAAACTGCTCTTGTCTAAGCAGATACACAATAAAATTTGGCTACCATGATTTCTACACTTCTCTTTCTTACTTGTTCCCCAGCACACTATCCATTCATGTTCATTTACTACTATGTTATTGTTATTATATGTAAATTAATATGTTTACATGATTGATATCATAAGTAGTGTTAAGCATAATGAATACACAGGACTGAGGCAATCATATCTAAATTAATGTAAATCCATTGACAGTTTGGGAGCAAGTAGCTCTGTCAAAAGAATTGCAGTGAGGGGGAGGATCCACTTTAGCCAAGCAGAAAAGATTTTGTTGATCAAGATAGTTTTTCTTTTTGGGAAGTTTTCAGCTTGATAGAATTGTCTTTTTGAACTTCAGTTCTGTGATTGTATAAATATCTTTGTGAAAAGAAAAAAAGGAGAAAAAGAAAAGAAATTCCACTTCCCCAATAAAGAGAATTTCATTATAGTTGACTCAGAAAACATACTATGTCCCATACAACTGATAGTTTGCAACACTGAGGTTCTCAGAAATGTTGATAATAGAAAAGAATCACTTTAAAGCAAAATTACAGCATAATTGTAGGACAAAACAAACAAAAGGAAGACACAGTTTCCAGGAATAAAAACTTATTTTCCTTTTTATGCAATATTTCAAAGAATAGCAGCTTTGTGGATTTTTTATGCATGATTTCAAGCAAATGGTGGGTGAAATATTTGATATACAGTATAAATTGCTAAATAAAATCTCAAAAGAAAAGACAATATCAAAAATAATCTGCCATTAGATCAATCTGTTAAATCTTACCACCAGTCTTTCCCAATATTTTTATTGCTAACACATGTTTTCCTTTCATTATTCTCTCTCTCTGTTCCTTCCAAATACCTTCATTTTTTTATAGAATAGAATAGAATACTTTATTGGCCAAGTGTGATTGGACACATAAGTAATTTGTCTTGGTGCAAATGCTCTCAGTGTACATAAAAGAAAAGATACATTCATCAAGAGTCAAGAATCATAGGTACAACACTTAATAATAGTCATAGGGTACAATAAGCAATCAAATCATACTAGGAAATAGTCAATATAGTTCATAAGGATATAAGCAACAAAGTTACAGTCATACAGTCACAAGTGGGAGGGGATGGGTGATAAGGAGTGATGAGAAGGTTAATAGTAATAGTAGGGCAGACTTTGTAAATAGTTGGACAATGTTGAGGAAATTATTTGTTTAGCAGAATGATGGCATTTGGGAAAAAACTGTCCTTGTGTCTAGTTCTGGTATGCAGTACTCTATAGTGTTGTTTTGAGGGAAGGAGTTGAAACAGTTTATGTCCGGGATGTGAGGAATCTGTAAATATTTTTACAGCCCTCTTTTTGACTCGTGCAATATTTGACTCCCTTTGATCGAAGGGAGGTTGGTAGTAATTGTTTTTTCTGCAGTCTTAATTATCCTCTGAAGTCTATGTCTGTCCTGTTAGGTTGCAGAACCAAAAAGACAGTTATAGAGGTGCAGATGACAGACTAGCAGAGTACACTGAGAACACTTTAGCCAATCATAACTCAGCCCAAGTCAACCAATAGCCAAGCACAAACACCACAGCCCAACCTACTTGGGAACAATGAGCCAATGAGTGCTTATTCTTCCTGCCCATACTTGCCACTTCCTGAGTTTTATAGCACCACATCCCCTATGGCTTGTAACATAAACAAAGAAAAGAGAAACAAAAATCTTAAAGTGAGGCAAAAAAAAAGTGAAATCATCACAAAACAGTGTGTAAGAATTCTCTATACCTTCCCTCGTTTGTTTGCATATTTTGGTTGCTTTGCAAATATACCCTGGGATGATATGTAGCAGGTCAAACATCACTGAGTTTTCCTACAAATGTTGTGATGGTAGCTCTTATGCTAATACAATGCCATCTAAGACAGGGGTGTCAAACTCAATTTCATTGAGGGCCACATCAGCGTTGTGTTTAATCTCAGGGGGCTGGGGGAACATGGCCAGGGTGGGTGTGGCCAGCATGGCATCACTTGTCTTGGGGGTGCCCCGAATGCTCTGCTGGTGAAAACGAGCTCTTGAGCTCTGTTTTCAACTGGAACAGCCTCCTGCAACCCTCTGCCAGCACTTGGGGGGGCACATGTGACTCTTGCAAGCTCCATTTTTGCTGGCAGAGGCACTATGGCCCAGTCCTTCACTGTTTCCAGGGTGGCCCTGTGGGCCAGATATAAGCAATCCACAGGCCCTCGGGCCTTGAGTTTGACACGCCTGATCTAAGAGTCTATCTTAGAGCTAAGAGATGGAAGATGTGTCAGGCAGTCTCTTAAATCAGAAAGCAGATGCTTACAGAGATGAAAAAACAGGTCTTCACTTATAGCACAAATAAGAAGCCCGTAAGGAGTGTCTAAGAAGAAGTTAAGATATGATGGGGAAATGGAAGGGTTATGCTGCAGAACTGGTGTATATTCCCCCTGTGTGGTAGATTCTTCAGGAGTTGGGGGTAACCAGTGAAACTACAGTACAATGTTCATACAAACACAATAAAGGGAAAGTCAGTGTTCTCTACCACATGTATCCAATGAAGAAAGTCAAAAACAAATATGTTATATTTGAAAAAAATTCAAAGACTGAGGATGAGGTGGGGAAAAATAATAAAAGCTTTACTGACAGGAAAATAGAAGGTTGGGGAAACTAAATGATGGATTTCAGTATTAAAAGACTATAAAACACCCAAGGCTGCCAAGAGGCACAATGTTGACTTGCCTTTACTTACTGTAAAAGGGAATTGCTATAAAAAGTAAATCGTATAATACAAATCTGAACTTTAGGCTGAGTAGCATTAAGGTATTGAAAACACACCGGATGGGAAGGCGCCAGGCAACAGGCTTTCCTCTCTAATCAGCTGGGTTTGTGATAAAGGAGGAAGCAAGCTGAAGGGTGGAACTCTTGGTCACTTATAATAATCCCCAAGACTCCAGTTTCAGAGTTTTGTTGTGTCTTTAAGATTCAGGTCAAGCTCAGGATTAGGAAGGAAATGGGAGCAATGGTAGTTAGTGAGGCATCGTGGGTGAGGGCTGGGGAGAGAATCAACAAAAACAATAACATGCAAGCACTTCTTCCATTGCTGGGGCTTCAATAGGCATATATTAAACAACTAATAATGTGTTGCCCATTCACAATTTCAAAAGTCTGCTGTCTGTTTGGTTCATGTGAAATAGTATATCTGGGTAATATCAGGTTCTGGATTGAATAATCTTATTATGGGAGGGAGACTTCTTTAGAGTAGCTGTGTGAATTATTTGAGAATAAGCCCTGTTTTGTTGGGAAAAGGAAATAAAATAAAAATTAAATGTAGAATAATAAATGAGTATTTGGAATTAATTTCTTAAAATGAGAAGCACAGTAGTACCTTGGTACTCATATTGAATTGGTTCTAGGAGGTGCAATGGGTACCAAAAATGATAACTACCTAACAATTTTTTCCCATAAGGAATAATGTAGTGAATCACAAGGTGGCTTACACTGACAGGTTCTAGCTTATGCATTGAGTGGCAAACAAATGATGAGTACGAGGACAAAATTTTCACATCAAAATACATTGAGTACAAAATTCAATGAGTTTCAAAACAGTTGAGTATCAAGATACTACTGTAAAGGATATCAGAGTTAACATAAATTCAGAACTATTCTTATCACTGCTCACTCTTTGATGGTCATTGGAAATCTTTCATCAGTTATTTGGACCATGTTCCAGACTGCTGAGTCTTGGGTGTGAGTGTTTGAGTTAAGGCATATCCAATAGGGTGCTAGAAAGTGCTTTGGAGCAAGCGTGGGCATCTGGTTGGCACATCTTCAACTCAAGCATGTGCTTTCCTGGGATTGTGCAGTGCTACAAGGCTTCAAAAAAAAAGTAGTTTCTTATAGGTGCCATGTGAATATTCATACCTTCTCCAAAGCACCTTTTTTAAAATATCAGATCTGGACTGCTGTCTGTCATTAAAGCATTAATTTAGCATTTTTTTCTGTTTGTTTAGAAGTTGATGGGCTGGACTAGGTTCTCTTCCTTTGTACATTCACTATTAAAAGAATATTTCAGGTTTTTTTTTGTTTTTCTGGAGAGACTTTTGAAATCCCTAGCTGAATTAATGTCAGGATTCTAGCATGCCACCATGCCATTTCCACCCCATTTAGTTGTTTTGATGTTTTCTTATTATGTACTAAAAACTTTTATCCCATCAAATCTCAAATTTAATTTTGTTGCCTCTAAATTTAACTAAAACTCTCTCCTGCAAATATTAAATTGAAATTGAAACCTAACTGATTCCCATAACATTGTTCAGTATGATATGCAAGGCTGCAATTTGGAAGGGTTCATACAAAACCATAGAACAAAATGCAGTTGGCTAGTTTATAGTTTAGGACACTGTGCAAATCCAGTTAATTAAATGGTTGAATCCCCCTCCCATACCTACTATGATCTCTACAACTATTAGTTTTCCTCTGCATCTGATTTTGTTGTTGTCTGTCTGTATATGGTTTGAGCCTGTGGTAGAGTTTGTTGATTATAATAGGTGATGTGCTGTCCATTTGGGATAGTTAGTTAGGAATTGGGAGCTGTCCCCTTAAGGGAATGCATCATGGTAAATGTGGTTAAGGTATCCTGAGAAATGTAGTTCATGTCATGTGGCCATATCTGTAATCCTGATTGGTCTCTGAATTGACCCTTGGTGGGTTGGGGGAGGTTTCTTCACTTTTGCTTGGACCCCAGCAGCATGCTGGTGCCTCACCCTTTGCTCTATCATTATCGGGATGAGAGATTACCATCTTTTTACACCAGAAAGTCAGCTATGCAAAGAGTTGGACTTTGAGATGAATCTCAAGTAAGCATGAGTTATCTTGAGGATGCCTGATGAACCAATAAAAATACTTTGTATGGATGCTTTGTGGAGTTATCTATCTGCCTTTATACATTCAGTCAGCAATTATAGAGGACAGAATAGTAAAAGGATAGTTCTCCTCTTATTCCGATAATGTAATGTCGAAAAATGACAATGTTATGAGCATTATAAATGCATGGGAGAAGTTGCCATACTATACAGAAATCTCAGAAACCAAAAAGAAGCTACTGGTATATGTTTGAGAAAAGTTACAGAAACTCTACGAAATCTCAATTTAGAGTAAACAAATTAGAGAATGTTATGAACTTTCATAGCCTTAGATTAAAAACAATTTTATATCTATAGTTTTCTGTCCCAGTCTTAAAGGCACATCCAGTAAAAACCATTCATGATGACTTTAATTGAATAATTATTTTTCTCATTAAAGACAAAGTATATCATTTTATCTTGTTTAAAACAAAGCAAGCTGATTCGCTATGAACAAAATACATCAATCCTCTTGGAACTAATATTCAGGGAATAGTATATCTGTTTAGACAATGTGTAACATATCTAAAGGAAGATCCCTTCATTTATGAGTAATGAAATACTTCAAAACATAAGGGTTCCTAATTAGAATTGTTTGAGAGCAAGCTCCTATGTACAACCCCATTTTCACAACAGTAGCATACCTGAGTATGAAAGCTAGTGTGCTGTAGTGGTACCAGGTTAGAAGCTGGGAGATTCTGAGTTCTAGTCCTACTTTGGGTGCATCCAGTTGTGTGACCCTGAATCGGTCGCCATCTCTCAGCCCTAGGAAGCAGGCAAAGCAAACCATTATCTAGGAAATCTCCAGGATTCAAGTCTTACTCAAAGGCACATGCATACAAGCATACATAAAAAGCATATCTGCTCAATGGAGCAGCCCAACAAACTTACATATATTAGCCCTGTGCCTGTTTTGATAATAATTTGGGGGAGAAATGCTCCAGACTTTGCATGATCCAGCACCTTTCTGCTGTTCACTAAATCATCTCATCATTATCCAGGCTGCTGTGTAAATCTAAAGTGAAAGATCCTGCTATTTTAAGAGTGATCTTAACCTTAATGAGTAGGTTTCTTCCAATTTATTTTTAAATATGCAGTTTTAATATTTATGTTTAAAAAAAAAAATCAATGAAATCCTACAGGCTTCTACTCTGTGGCTATACCATAAATTCATCAAAGCTTTTGTTCTTATTTTCAGCCTGCATGGTCAGACTTAATCTTTCTGTTTTATAATAAACACAGGTTATTCTGCATGTGTGTAATTCTACCTATAATTAATTTGAGATGCTTAGGTAATAATTTTGAGAATTTATAATCTGTGTTGAATAATGAGACATGCCTACATGAAGTTGTTTGATGGTTGTTTTTGTAGAACTATTGGACATAAGCATTCACCAAAATGCTGCTATAATACATGTAACCCTTGATTTACAACCATAATTCAGCCAAGAATTGTAGTCCTAAATCATTGTGATTGTAACTTGAGGCACATATGACCAGAGGTAATTTTCTTACTTTTTTACAGCAATCACTGCTTAAGCAAACACTGCAGCTGTAAAGCAAACTCATTCATTCGAACAGGTTTTTTTTTTGCCAGAAGTCAACAAAAATACTGCAAATGGTGGTCACATGACTGCAGAATGCTACACCCAGTCATTAAAATGTCCTGCCTGGTGTGCAGTCACATGCCCATGGGAGATGGGGGCATAACCATTTTACAATAGCTTTACAGGTTGTAAAGAATCCATTCTGTAGCCATTGTAACTCCGTAAAATAACTGGTTGTTAAGCAAGGACCACCTATAAAGAAATTAAGACTTCTTGTTCAAAGTCTTTCCATGAGGGTTATATGGAAAGTTCCCAGTTCAGTTGTAAGTTTCTCTATTTTTTCAGCAGTCTTGAAAACTATAGATATGCCTCTAGAACAGGGGTCTTGAAACTTGACAGCTTTAAGACTTGTAGACTTCAACTCCCAGTATTCCTCCTCCAGTCATGTTAGCTCAGGAATTCTGGGAGTTGAAGTCCACAAGTCTTAAACTTGCCAAGTTTGAAGACCCCTGCTCTAGAAAAAGAAATCTGACATTTTATTATTATTTCATTGTGCCTGCAATTTAGAAGTTCAAATCTCACCAGGCTCATGTTTGACTCAGCCTTCCATCCTTCCAAGGTCAGTAAAATGAGAACCCAGGTTGTTGGGGGCAATAGGTTGACTCTGTGAACTGCTTAGAGAGGGCTGTAAAGCACTGTAAAGCGGTATGTAAGTCTAAGTGCTATTGCTATTATATATGCTTTTGGTCTGACTGAAAGATACAGCAATATTATTACCAAATATAAAAACAGTGCCAGAAGCCACGCTAAGCACACAACCATGCAGGCAGCAGGTTGGTCCCCAAATTGTCAGCAGCACTTTGATAACGCTCCACGAATGACCCTTATTTCCCCAACTCCCTTCAACCAAGCAGTGGTCTTTCCAATCAGTCAATGGGGAACTAGCCAGCAACTTGTCTCTTTTATCTTCTCCCTTCATCATGTTTGCCTTTTTCAATCAATCAAGCACAAGCTGTGTAGTTAAACAGCAAAAGTATGGCCTCTTGGCTGATTGATCTGGATCTGATAATGTTAAGGCCACCCAACTACAGAAAGACTCTGGGTCGTTTACACTATATACAATACATAAATTAAGAACATAGCCAAAACAATATGACAGCTGGGACCAAAACAGCATTCCCAAGATTAAAATAATATTTTTTTAAAAATCAACAGAGGTTCCACAGAAACCCTAATCCCAGGCCTGGCTGGTTTTAAGATTTCCATATCACTTGGAGGGTAGGAATTATCTGTATCTCCAGGGGGATACTTTTCTAAATGGCAGAGGCTGTGACAAGGAAGGCTTGCTTTCTTGATCTCCCAAGATGACATTATTTGGGGGACCTGTTCAGCTTTGACATAGATGTCCTCTTTGACCCCTCTTTCAAACCAGTGGCCCTCTCTGTCCAAAATGTGGAGCCCCACACACAGATCAATATTTACATTTTGATTCCCACCACCCTCTGGAACACAAAATGAGACTCATCAGAACTCTGCACCACTGAGCTGAAGGCCTGCCTACCAGCAAAGACCCAAAACAAAAAGAACTAAAACACATCAAGGAAGCCCTCAGAACATGGGGTATCCCAAGTGGGCCTTCATCAAATCTGAAAAAAGATTCTTCAGGAGCTCCCCCTTAACAGACAATGAAGAGAAGCAACATTGTCCTTCCATATGTGGCAGGAATATCAGAAAAGCTCAGGAGGATCTTCAGCCAATACAAAATACGTGCACATTTTCAAACCCAAGAATACATTAAGGCAGAAGCTTGTCCACAGCACGGATGAAACATCCAGACACAAACTGATCAACGTAGTATTCAGTCACAGAAGAAGCTTCTTGGATAAGAAGCAAAACATCTTCAAAGAAAAACCAGAAAGTCCAGTTGCCTCTTGAAAAAACACCTTTGGGACTATTAAAAAAAAGCAGGGGTGGGGAGAAGAAAGAAAAGGATCTGCCTGGAAAAAATAGGTAGATATCCATGTGGCAGTCTTGAATGGGGAACTGCACCCCCAACCAAGTCTAAAAGTGAAAAAGTCTCCAGCCAGGTATCTCAAACTACCATAGCCACTCAGTCGTATCAGGATTGAACCAAAGTATGTTCTTCATCCAGACACAAACAGCCTCCAGGCATGGGGGATCACTTGACAAGATATGCATCAAAACTGCCCTCAGATGAGCCAGAAATCAATGTCAAAACAGTGGCACAGTCCCATAATAACTTTGTTTAAGGAGAGGTGGGAAAATCCCAAATGTGGCAGAATTTCCTCTTGGCCTAGCTACAAGGACATACAATAAATTTATCTTCATTGCCCTACCTTTGCAGCTGTTGCTAAGGTAATTATTTTCTTAATATCATATGACTCAAGAAACATTACTGGAAGCCATTGTTATAGCAAACTACAAGGATGGTATCCATCTCATATTGGTATAGTTCTGATGTGTAGAAAGGCCCTAGGATGTAAAAAGCAGAGGATGTTCTAAAAACTAAGTTTATCTAGCCATTCAGGGAGTTATTACATTAAAGAAAAGTCTGCAAGCAAATCCCAAACAAATGGAAAAACAGAAAAATTCTAACCATCCTAGAAAAGATAAATGGCATGTTTTGAGGAGGAGAAAGCATGCAAGCTGCTTCCACCAGCATCTCTGTTTTGGCAAATTGTAGAGAGAGAGGAAGCAGATGTTAATGCTCATGTTAATTGTCCTTCGGACCAACACACAGGCTGTAGTCTGGAATGGAAAAGCACCTTGACATGGCTTACTCTTCCTGTTCAGATGTTTTCCCTTATGGAAAGCAACTTCCTAAAATACCTTCAACTGCATTAGTTGTTCAAGGAGCTGCTGCTTCCTTTTTATCTTTGACCCATGGCAAAAACAGATCAATGGCATGTACCTATCATGACTAGGATACAAACATAACACATCACATAGATGTAAGGCCCTTCCAGATGTCTTACCAGAGCTAAGGCTGCAATCTTGGGGATGATTGCTAGGGAAATAAGGTTTAGTGGATTTCTGATTAGAACTGTGATGTGCCCATTACAGTTAGTCTTGAAGGAGATTTGAAGTGAAAAGCAAATATTTCTTGACCTGATGCACTGACTTTGTGATTCTGGGAAGATAAATATTCCTGTGGGACAAGAAGACCCACAGAATCTTTCTCTTGTTAGGACAGACAATATGGAAAGAGAAAAGATATTGATGCAGATCCACTATTTAGTGGAGATTAATTTTGAAGGCCTGCCATTTAAGGAGAACAAGACATTTAGGTCCTGGTCCTATCTACATGGGGCTCCTGAATGGGAGCATCCAGAGGCTTCAACTGGTACAGAATGCAGCCGCGCGGGTGGTTATGGGGGCGTCAAGGTTCTCTCATGTGATGCCCCTCCTGCGCGAGCTGCATTGGTTGCCAGTGGCCTCTCGGGTGTGTTTTAAGATTTTAGTGTTAACTTTTAAAGCGCTCCATGGCATCGGACCAGGATATTTACAAGACCACATTCTGCCATTTTCCTCTCACCGTCCGGTGCGCTCCCACAGGGAGGGTCTCTTAAGGGTCCGGTCGGCATTTATGTGCCGGCTGGTGACTCCGAGGAATAGGGCCTTCTCTGTGGGGGCGTCTGCCCTCTGGAATGGGTTGCCCCCGGAGTTACGTATAGCCACGGACCTGGGGACCTTCAGGCATGCCTTGAAAACCTGGCTCTTTGACCAGGCCGGCTTGGGCTGATTTTAGATTTGGGTGTTTTACTTTTTATACTAAATTTTAGGGTTTTAGGGAGGGGTTTTAATTGATTACAGCCAGGGCCTTAGTTTAATTTAGTTTTAACTTTTCACATATTTATTATTTTATTGTATGGCTGTGCACCGCTCCGAGTCCTTCGGGAGAGGAGCGGTATATAAATAAATATTTATTATTATTATTATCTCTTTCTGATGTTCAGAACAAATCTAATTTTCCCATAGATTTCCCTCCATTCATATTCCTGGCTCTATATACTTCAAAGGAGCAGATACTTTTTAACCTTAGCCCTGCTCAGGTGTTATTATTACAACTTATAAAGCATAATGATGCTACTAAAGATGCCAGGTCTAGACTGCAGAAATTTAGATAAGCCACAAATGGTAGTTACAAAAACCACTAACCTTTTCCTTCCATCTAGTGATCATCCAGATTCTCGCAGATCAGATATAGGAAGAGACAATGATATATGCACCATAAAAATCAGTGCTGGGTTATTAGAGAGATTACCTCTGCTAAATTACATCAGATCTGGCAGAAGAGGTAGGTCCCATCTGCAAAAGAGTTACATCTGCCAGGACCAGGAGATGGGCTTTTTCTGAAGTGGCACTGTGATGGAATGTGCAACTGGAGAAGTAATGGGAGACAATTTTGGCAACATAGAAGTTTCCAAAAGAGAGGCCTGGATAAAGAGACTGTGAAGTACCAAGCTGGGTAAGGGAGGCAAAAGAGGTTCAGAGTAGCTATACCCCAGAATTCCTCAGGATACATTAAATTGGTAGTAGGTTAGAACATTATAGCTTGAGTTTGGCAAGATTCAGTCCATTAAAAGTTAGCAAATAAAAGATTGAACTCAGCTGGAACCTGCGGTGTTATCTCTGGCCTTAGGCTTGACAAGCACCTGTCCTGTGTTGTTATCCCCTTCAGGTGAACCTGGCTCCATCTTTCATGTCCTTCTAGAAGTCCTTTAAAACATGGTTGTGGCAACAATTTGGGAATCTCAAGGAAATGATGAAATGATAAGTTGATTGCATTTCCAATAACACTGAATCCTCAATCCACAGTCTGTTAATAGTAACATTGATGTTTTTAAATTGTAGAATATTTTATTATTGTTTATTTTACAGTTTATTCTTTATTATATAAATATGATGAAATAAATGCATAAAAATACACTGGTTTCTGATGATAATGATTTAGGATTTTGTATTAGCTTTTTTAAAATTAAGATATGAGAGCCATACAAATTTCCTAGAGTCACTTCAGTTAGGTGTTATTTGAAGATACATTCGGGGGGGGGGGGGGGAATCCCATTATGTATTGTTTGACAGTGCAATCCTATACATCAAACTCGCGGTCCGCAGGCTGGGATGTGTCACGTGTTGGCCACGCCCACCCCTGTTTTAGCGAAGGGAGGGAAAGTCACAATACGTCACATAATAACAACATGATGACGCAAGTTTGACACCCTGCTATACATGTCTGCTTGGAAATAGGTTCTACATGTCTGTACAATTCAGCATGTATGCCTACAACTGCAATCTGTTTTTTAAGCAGTTTCCTAGAACTGAGCTTTATTGGGCTCTGATCTTGACCTGTATGTATGGCTGCAATCCTATAGACACTGATCAAGAACTAATTTCTACCAAATTTGCATGAAGACCTCTAGGATTGCACTGCAAATAGTGCTTTTAAATCTCTATAGAGATTTATATAGACCATTTTTAATTCCCATTTGGTGTAGAATGGCTGTGTAGAAAAAGTATTTTAGGATAGCTTTGTCAGATGAAATGGTTCTCTCATCTCTCCTTCTCTCTCCTATATAAATCTTATTCCTTTCACAGAATGTTCCTTTACAATTTTCTTTTTATGTATAGAAAGGAGACATATGATTTTAAATCTGTTTTTCTTCTACTAAATTAGATTTCACATGCCGAAAGCTATTGACTGAATTCATGAATACACAAAGTCTGACCATTTCTTTACATATTTATCTTTTCTAAAGCATTTATTATCATCTCAGCTTTATTTCCAACTACATCTTTGTGCTTTGTACATTGAATGTTTTTGCACTCCCTTGCCTCACTCAGTGCATCCACATGAATTATGTTTACAATTCAGTGAACAGATTGGAGAAATTAATTCAAGCATGCTTACTACTCCCCATTAAATATCTTTTTAATAACTGATTAAAATTTTCAGCTCCTTGGGAAAAAAGTGTACCTCTTCTTGATTGTCTTGGTTGTTTGAAAGCACCAAACACTTTGAAGTTTGTAAAGGTAATTTCACAAGCCCAACCCACATGGAAAAACAGAGTTGAAGCTAGAATGTTGTTCATTAGGAATATGCAAAGTTCCAGTTAAAAGTTAAGAAAGGAAGAGGGCAAGATATTTTTAATGTTTTAATTTAATTTAATTCAAGGACTCCAAGCAAGAAACATCTCTCTGAATTAATATCAAATTTGATTTAGTACAAGTGTTTATATTTTTAATGGAGTGAAATGGAATGAAAATACCAGGGTTGATAGGCTGTTTAGGGCACATTAAACACATAGCATTTTAATAAGTAGCTTCAATTTTCTTTAAAAAGAAATGAATTGCAGTAGAGAAGCCAAAGGTCAGGAAGAAACTGAGAGATAAAACACTCTTCAAATATGGTCAAGGCTGTGGTGAGATTCAATTTTTTTTATTACCGGTTCTGAGGGTGTGGCTTGGTGGGTGTGGCAGGGGAAGGATACTGTAAAATCTTTAGTCAGAGGTAGTATTGGCCGGTTTTCCAAACTACTCAAAATTTCCGCTACCGGTTCTCTAGCACTGGTCAGAACCTACTGAATACCACCTCTGGGTCAAGGATACTATCCAGAAGAACATCAAAATATGGATTCATTGCAGCAGCATAAGATGCAGAGGAAGCAGAAGAGGCAACCATTTTGAGACCCACAAATACAGCAAATTTATCTTTGCTGCTCTTCCTTTCTCCTCTCCTTTAACAGGCCTGATCGTGTGGGGTAGATCTTCCATTTATGGGTTGCAAATATGACAGCAGAGTTAAAGATTTCTATGTTTCTTTCTCATCAGGGATTATAGTTGTCAAGGTTTTGAAGCCTAGTCATTGTAGACCAAATGCAGGCCCCAGTGGAAATTTTAGATGAAAAGCAATGCAGAAGCTAAGAAGAAGCAAATAAGAGAAGAGCTGACATCTGCTGCTACCATGACCACAACCTTCACTACCTCTGTGACTGTTCCCAATCAACCATTGCTATCACAATCACTCTCAAATCTAATGGTTGAGCAGAAGGAAGAAGGGATGATTTGTGTGACCAAAGAAATAAAAGACCCTTACAGAACACAGTCCCTCTGCTATTGTGGATAAAAAGTGGCCCTGTGGCTGTTCTCTTCCCTTTCTGCCATCTACCTGAGCTATTTTACTATGGGAGGCAAGGCCTTGGAGTTTTTGAGCTCCTGTGGCCTACAGGACATAGTCTGTAATTTGATGGATTCAAGATAAATCCTGCTTTTTTAAAGCGAAAAAACAGGACAAAACCAAGGATGAGAAATGGACAACACAGCAGCCTCCAAGGGCCTGTCAAAACAAAATTTTAGCACGGTTACAGGATCACTTCCATCCAATTGTTTCTGCCTGTTCCATAAGATCTGGCAGCATTGGTGTGCGTCAGAGACCTCAGAGACATGTTATCAGTTCTGATCTCTGAAACAGCATTTCCCCATCTGACCCTGGTCCTGCTTTGTTTTAAGAAAGTGCTAAAACCATGGTTGTTCTGACAAGTTTTGGGCCAGCAGTTTTGTGAGACGGCTGAATTATATAGTAATAAATTTTGTACGTTCCGAACAAGTGGGAGAGTATGTTTCTATTGTATTTTTATTTGAAGGAGGGAGAGAGGGAGGGAGGGAAAGAGAGAGAATCAAATATTTATTATGTCATAGACAGCATAATATATAATGCATTTAACTACGTGTTTTAAATTTTCTGTATTTCCTCCTGAATCTTACAATTAGGTAGATTATTAAACACATAGTCTAGCAAAGAATAGAATGTTAAAGAATTAGTGCTGATTCAATGCAGAATATATTTGATACAAAGAATAACAAGTCAGAAAATAGATTAGGGAAGAACAAAATCAAATAAAAGTAAATAAAAATAATAATTAAAAATTAATAAATACATACATTAAAAAAGGAAACAAAAAACTCAAGGCTCAGAATCAATGAACTACTAGATTAAGATAACTTTTATTGTCACTTTTATGTGTAATCAAAATTCAGGTGCTTGGCAACTGGTTCAGATTTATGACCGTTGCAGGTTTTCGGGGTCATTTGCAACCTTCTAACAAGCAAAGTCAATAGGGAAGCCAGATTCACTTAACAACCTTGGTTACTAATTTATCAACTGCATTTCTTGCCACAGATACATACACATATGCATATATGACAGTCCATTTTGAACACATAGCAGAAAAAAGAGTCTTGATAGTTAACAAGGTTGATACCATACAGTACAAAGCTGTTACAGAATCTCACCCCCAGATCCCTGCTGAGTTGCTTTGCTTCTATATGGAAGGAAAGCTGCAACAAAGAGTCTGCACAACCAGGCTCCCTGAATCACTTCGAATAATTGATTCAAAGGGGTGGTTTGACAGGTTGGGCCACCCTATAGCCAATTCAGAAAGGATCTATGTTTCAGTAGTGCAAAGGAAACATGCAGATAAGAGGGGGGGGGACATCATATAGACCCTTTCATGTGGTCAGTCATGCTTACAGGAAAGATGAAAACAGGAATTAGATCACAATTGTTGGCTTTACTTCCAATTTCGTGAGTTCAGACAAAGGCCTGATAGGAGACTGCGCCCTTCTCCATCCACAGAGAGATACTACAAGGTTTAGAGGAAGAGAGGACTCCACCCTCTGATGTCATCCAGCCTCAAGATGTCCTATGAGGCCATCTGGTCCTCAGGCCAAGATAGACACTCCACCCTTCTATCTCCTTTCTCTCGGAAGAAAGCATATTTATCTTAAATATATTTTGAGTCAGCTAACTTGTATACATTTTTTCCCCTCAGCTTCTTCAACATTTTCTGAGTACAATTTTAAATCTAATTTTCTGAGCAGGATGACACATTCTACATAGAATTAATAAATGTGATACTTTCAGGGCTATTCTCCCACTTCTTGCCAATTTATGTTCTTGCAAAAAATTTATTAGAGTTTAATTAAATATCTGATTGTATATCATAGCTACATTGCAAATGTATGCTAATGTCAGTAACTATACAAGTAATTTTATAGATAAGTAATATGTTAATAAAACTGCTAATTCAGAATTTTCAATACACGTGAAACCGAAATGTGCAATTCTTTAGAGAGACTTGATAAGACAAAAAGATAATTTATTTCATTTCTTTACTTCCTGAATTTATGAATGGCTTGAAAGTACCAAAGGACTTTTTTTTACAGGATATTTTAAAAATAAATCTGGGGAAATCTGTTTCCTTTTATATATCTATTTTTAGCACTTGGCTTGACATGGACTTCAGTTTCCCATGATAAATCTCTTATATATACTTACAATTCATGAAGAAAACAGAAATTTTGTTACATTTTCTGCCCTTTTTCTTAATGTAGACTAGTCCTACCTTTTTATTCTGTGGCTGCCTTATAAAAATTAAATGCAACTCAAGTGTAGAGGAAAAAATCTGTTACATTATACAGTATTTCCTCCTGTAGCTTTTGTAGGTGAAAAACATATTTTTGATATTACATTTGTCTTTTGTTGTTTCACTTTTTTTCCCCTTGAACCTCTGTTTGGATATAGCAATGGTGGGCAGCAATAAAACCTTGAAAATGAAATGGCTATGTATATGGAAAACCCTGAGCTGGAGCCTTCAATCACTTTGGAAAATAAAACTCTGGAAAAGAATAACTTTTCCTTTCCCTAGTTTTCAGTTGAAATATTGTCATCAGAGGGCTTTCTTCATCATATGATAAGAAAGCTCCTTGTTACATATTCACACAGGAATTGCAACATGCTTGGCCAGCTGGGAAGCACTCATATCCATGCTTCTCTGCTACCATCCAAACTGCCTATGTAGACAATAGGTAAGTAGTTTAACTTTTTCCTTTCTAACCAAATACATTCTCTGTGTATTGCCTTAGAATGCTCTGATTGGCCGGGACAAAGTGATAGTTTTTGGCAGTCAAGCTTGTCTTTGTTGACCTTCAAGAAAGATGACAGTAGATAAGAAGGTGCTTGAGAAAGCAGAGGTGTAGAGATGACCATAGGACATGAAGTCCACCTTGCTGGCAACATTGGATATTCCTGGGAACTGCTTTTCAATCAGGATTGCCCAGGGCAAATCGGAGTATTTTGCAGGTATGAGTAATAGTTCTTTTTTATAGGCACGAAAACCAGTACAATAGAAAAGAGGTAGCAAACTGTACTGTACAGTACTACACTACACTGTGCAATATTGTCACTTTCACACACTAGCAATCTAATGCTTAGGATCATGCTTAGAATGCAGATTAATGTCCTAATAGGAAAGGGAGCTGCCAGATGTTAAGGAACAAGATACATTATTGGAGATGCATGCTAGATGATTGAGAAGATCAAAGGATATAAAAAAATCGATATATGGTTTCCTTGATTACAGAAAGGTCTTTGCGTGCATTGACCACATGAACCTATGGGATGTACTTAGGAAAATGGGATCCAGAATATCTCATGGTCTAAAAGAGACACCTATATACCGATCACAAACTCCTGCTAAACTGTAAAGACAGAAAATATAACATAATGCCTCTTCTAAAATATGCATAAGGAATCTGGAATTTCTTATAGGGAAAAAGAAAATAAATTAACCTGTAGGTATAGGTGGATTATGTAATGTTGTCAATTTTATTTACCTTTTGTCAAATATGGAAAATTCAGTTTGCACAACTATTGCAGAGCAATCTCAGACTTCTCATTTTATAATGACTCTTAAGAAACCGCTAGCAAGAGTTCGTAGTGAGGTGAGGCCTCTTTTCAAACAAAGCATACCATTTGGGATTAGGAACTGTTCCTGTAACTGCTCATCCCATAAATGCAGGAAATGTTTGTATCATCGCAAGTGTCCAGACTTTGCTTGTTAAATGGGTGGAGCAAAATCTGCAGAGGAAATCTTTTGAACCTGCATAATTAGTGCAATGGGTGGATGCTGCATTAAGGCATTGCTTCATTCAGCTAAGCCTTTACTCTGAAGCTGGAGCTCAAATACCAACCAGAATAATCGGGTGAAAAATTCCTTCAACAACACTTGATTTGTTTAATGACTAAAAAGTCTGAATGCGGATAAAGAGTGGTAATAAGGTCCACAGCTATGATTGTTTAACTGTCAAGTCAATGTTTTTTACAGTCAAAGACCAGAAACCAGAGCAAGTTAAAAACACCCAAGGAATATCCAGTTAAAAACTCTAGAATAAAATAATAAATAATATAAAATCTCTATTAAAAATCATAATTTGGCATCAATCTTTCAGTTACATGGAGAAAAACACAGCATGGCTTAATTGTAATATTATATCAATCCTTAAACTGTGAGGCCCATAGTCATTAAATACTGAACTGCAAGAGAGTGATAATGCAAAACGTTTTGCTGCATTAATTATGTAAAATAGTTACGATGGGTTAATCAACTGTTTCTGACAAATCCCCATTTCTCTGCACAAAACCAAACCACCTGTGCTGAATTGTTTAACTGATAAGTGTAGGTCAGAATAACTGATATCAAAAAGGGCAATAATTATATAGCCTTCAACAGTGCATGTTTTGCAAATTAAATCTAATTAGATTTTTTTAAAAAAATAGGAAAAATAAAACGAAACAAAAATAAAACGTAAAAAAGGAAGAAAGTAGTTCAATGAGGATGCATAATAGTTATGAAGAAAAGAAATACCCTAATATATTTTATACATAGACAGGATTCAGAAGGATTCTGTCAGACCTGGAGAGTCATTAAAAGAGCTGAATGGAAACAATACAAAACTTACATTCAATGAAAGACAGTGTATGATCATGGACAGCGCTTGATCATGAACTAGGAGGGTACACAGACCTCACAATAAGACTTAAGAGTCCAGCCAAGAGTTTTCAAAAGTCTGATTGATTCCAGGCTGAAACACAAATTGTCCATTCTGATTTTGATTATCCCATTGTTTCTTATAGTTAAAAAACTAAATGGCCTTAATTTTTACTTTTGGGCAAAACAGAATGAAGCTGGAGGCTCACAAGATTTTTAATGATAGGATTAAATGTGCCAATTTTCATCAAATGTTATGCACTTCTACAATCTGTTGGTTATTTTAAAGATGAAGGTTTATGCACATCTGACCTGAAACATTATTTTTATTCAAACATTATTGGAAACTTTCAGGACTGACAGGATTGTAATCAAATTGACAAATTATTCAATTGAAAAAGTATATTCAGATATATATTAGGAGATAATACTGTTTAATTTCTCAATGTGAAGAAATTGAAAACATTACACAACAATCATTAACAATTCTAGTGGAACTCTATCATCCTTTTCTTTATTTTTATATGTGAGGTTTACTTTACAAGTAATTGGAAACTAAAATGAGCTTGTTCTGTTAATCTTAAAACACTGAGAAATAACATTCATATTATAATTTGCTGATTTGTTAATAACAAATTAACAGATCATCAAAGAATCTTGAAGAATCCTTTAATAAGGTAAAGGTAAAGTTTCCCCTCACACATATGTGCTAGTGGTTTCCAGCTCTAGGGGTGGTGCTCATTTCTGTTACAAAGCCGAAGAGCCAGTGCTGTCC
Source organism: Bungarus multicinctus (assembly GCA_023653725.1). Lineage (NCBI taxonomy): Eukaryota > Metazoa > Chordata > Lepidosauria > Squamata > Elapidae > Bungarus > Bungarus multicinctus. Next base: position 10,215,218 of record CM042838.1, read on the forward strand.
GAAGACGTCTCTGTGATCATGTGGCCGGCATGACTAAATGCCGAAGGTGCATGAACGCTGTTACCTTCCCTCCAAAGTGGTCATTATTTTTCTACATGCTTTTGAACTGCTAGGTAGGCAGAAGCTGGAACAAGTAATGGGAGCTCACTCAGTTACGCGGTGCTAAGGATTCAAACCACCAAACCATCGACCTTTCTGATTGACAAGCTCAGCATCTTAGCCACTGAGCTACCAAGACTGTCATTTATGTTTTGTCTCCATTTTTAATTACAAACAGGTGCTAGTAAATTAATTCTATTAAACAGATGCCCCATTTTAATGATGGGAAGGAGATAGCTAATTCTAGAGTCACATGTTCAGATTCATGAAAGCCAAAACTTAACAACTGACCCTGGACTGGGAACAAACGCAAAGTCCTGCTCCTAAGGAGTGAGCATTAGTGTGTGGTGTTTGGAATGAGGTGTGTATCGATGTGTGTGCACAGTGTAGAGCAAGGAGCAAAATTTGCCAACACATGCGTAGAGCTACTAAACATCAGACATGCAAATCAATCCAGGATTACCAGTGATTTTCAGCAGTCCCACAACATACTGAACTGCATAGCATGGCTTCCAGGATCTCCATAGGTTGTTGTTGGGTCAGGGAGGTGCCAGCGAAAGTGAAAGGAGCGGAAACAAAAGGCTGTAGTGCTGGTCTGTTGGCTCAGCTCTGAAAGCTACCCAATAGATTAGCGCTGCTAAGTGTCTTTTTGAGCACTGCCAGATCCCTCGTCTACAAAATTGATGAATTAGAGCTGCAGATGGCAGCAAGCAGGCTTCTCAGCGAAAGCTGTGTGATGATTGTAACAGAGACCTGGCTGTACCCAGTTATACCCGATGCAGCAGTGGAGTTGACAAGCCGAGTCATTTATCGCTCTGATAGAAATGGTGATATATATACAGTGTCTATATACACAGTGACGGGTGTGTTAACAGCAGAGTAGTTGATACGTATTGCTCCCCAGATGTGGAACTGATGTAGGCCATTCTATCTGCCTAGAGAAATCATTGTGATAATTATTATAGCTGTTTATATCCCACCTGATACCAATGTCAATGTGACACTTTCTAAGCTATATGACGTATTTCCAGGCAGCAGCAAACTCACCCAGAAGGTGCTCTTGTCATCGCTGGGGAATTCAATCAAGCCTGGTTAAAGACAGGTCTCCCTAAATTTGTGCAGTACATGCAATTTTCCACCAGAGGGAAGAACACCTTAGACCTTGTGTACTTTAACCTGAAACAAGCATATTGAGTAATCCCCCTCCCCCATCTGGGTACATCCAACCATCTTTCACTTCTGTCATGCCTGAAGTATGTCCCTCTCAGGAAAAGAACTCAGCCAGTCATGAAAATGGTTAAAATCTGGCCAGAGGGTGCTCTCAGTCAGCTACAGGACTGTTTTGAAACCAAAACAGTGGAGTGTATTTGAACATCAAGGGTGGGTGGAGTGTATTTGAACATCAAGACCTGCATGAATACACTGATGCCGTACTCTCTTACATCAAAGTGTGCTCTGACAGTGTAACAACGGACAAGTGCATCAGAGTCTATGGGAATTGTAAACCCTGGATGACTGCCAAGGTACGGACACTTCTGGGAGCCCAGGATTCTGCCTTTAAGGCAGCAGATAGGGATATAGAGAGAGAGGCCAGGGCAAACCTTAGAAGACGCATTAAAACAGCAAAACAACAATACAAATATAAAGTGGAGAACTACCTAGCAGATAACAACCTGAAGCAAATATGGCAGGGACTGCAGCATCTAACTAACTATAGGGCAACACAAGGAACACGGTCAATGTTGATGCCTCATTGGTAGAGGAGTTGAACATCTCCCACTACAAGGTGAAAAGACCAGACCCCGTAGCCTCTGCCTGCTAGTCTTCTGATTCCCAGCCACTCACCCTATACGAACATCAAGTGAGAGCTGCACTGAAGGCTGTGAATCCCAGTAAATCTGAAAGTCCAGATGAGGTGCTGGGGATAGTGCTAAAGATTTGTGCCAATCAATTAGCAGAGGTCCTGACAAAGATCTTTAACATCTCCCTGCAAATGGCCTGTGTTCCATCATGCTTGAAAACTGCCACTATTGTCCCAGTCCCCAAGAAAACAGCAATTAATTGTCTAAATGACTACAGACCTATCACGTTAACATCAGTAGTGATGAAATGCTTCGAAAGACTGGTTCTCCAATACCTTAGGACATGCCTCCCACCAGACTTTGACAAACATCAGTTTGCCTTCAGGGGGAACAGGTCGACAGACGATGCCATAGCTACTGCCTTACATTCTGTAGTGAGCCATCTGGAAAAACCCGGAAACTGTCAGGATGCTTTTCATTGACTACAGCTCGGCCTTCAATACTATCCTGCCAAGCATCCTTATCAAAAAGCTGACTGACTTGGATTTTCCCTCTTCCATCTGCGACTGGAACAAAGACTTTCTGAGGGATCGACCACAAACATTACGAGTTGAGTCTGTCACATCCACCTCCCTGAAGCTTAGCACTGGCTCCCCACAGGGCTGTGTGTTCAGTCCCTACCTATACTCACTGTACACACATGATTGTGTATTGTCTGACCCATCCACTGTGATCATTAAGTTCACTGATGATATTACCATATTGGGTCTCATTACAAGTGGAGACAAAACAGCATACAGGAGGGAGGTTCAAAAATTAACCTCATGGAGCCTGGAAAACAATCTGCATCTAAACATCAACAAGACAAAGGAGATGGTGTTTGACTTCCGGAAGAAGAAAGAGGAACTCACCCCACTTTACATCGAGTGGGGCTGTGTGGAGAAAGTTTCCTCCTTTAAATTCCTGGGAGTCTACCTCAGCAAAGATCTTACCTGGAAAATCAACACAACCCAGGTGGCCAGAAAGGCCCAACAGAGACTCCATTTCCTTAAGGTCTTGCAAAAGAATAAAGTGGAACAATGACTGATGACCTCCTTTTACTGATCCACAATAGAAAGCATCCTCATATATTGCATTAAGGTGTGGTATGCTGGCTTGACAGCCACGGAAAGACATTACAGAGAGCAGTGAGCACAGCACAAAACATCGTTCCCTGATATCACTAGATGATATTGCTAGGGCTCGTTGCCTTAGAAGAGTGAGGAAAATTCTCAGGGACAACTCACATCCCGGTCAGCACTTCTTCATTCTCCTACCATCGGGCAGGAGATATAGAAGCATAGCCAGCCACACCAACGAGCTCAAGAACAGTTTCTACCCGTGGGCTGTCAGACTTCTGAACAGAAAATAACATCATGTCAACATAGTATGATAGACTTGGTCGGCATGTTGTGCAACAACGTCACATAGTATAATAAGATTGGGACTGGGTTAGGGACTGTCCTCACTGTGAGTTGTGTTGGGAGGGGCGTGCATGAAGAGAGGCTCAGCCAATCTTATTATACACATGTACTCTGCCAATAAAGGTAATAATAACAGGATTATAAGGAGAAATAAAGGCAACAGATGCCTGAATATTGGGGCAGTGGATTGACATAAATGCAATAAATCTGAAGAAAAGTTAAAGCCCATGCTATGAGCATGTCCATGGGTACAGTTAGAGATTAATATAATGATAGACCAGGTTTTTGGAACCTGGAAGGTTCTCAGAAGGAAGTTAAATTTCAAAAATGTAAATATAAGGTAAATTTCAAACTTACGGTGCTTGTCTTTATACTGTATATGAAGAACTTAGAAAACCCTGTGCCTCAACAATAGCAAAGAAGGTTACTTTATATTGGGAGAATATATGTGTACCAATTTGGTTTATTTAAGGTTGTCAGTTCTCAGCCTTTGAAATGGAAATGCAAACTCAGACAATATGATTGCATCTCGGCTAGATTTCTCATACTATTTAAAAATAATGAACAGTATAACTACACTGTTATTGTTTTGAAACTTTCCCCTTAATTTTCACTTTTTGTTCATTTATTTCCTGTCATGTAGTATTTGTAATAATAGTTTAGATAACAGAATGACTTTGTTTTGTTTTAGCAATTCTTGCTGTTTATATCCACTGTATTTATGATTTGTGGCAGATAATAAAATGTTAAAAGACTTTTTAAAAAAGTCATTGAACGTAGTGGGATTGATTTTTTTAGGGCTGAACAAGCTTGTAAACCTAACCATATCAGAATATTCAAATAATTTCCTTGGGGCCCGTAGTAAGTAAATTGAAAACAGTGAATGATATTTGGGCCATTTGGATCAAAACCCTGTATTGTTTTGGTACCTGAACATCCTTATAATTGTGGAAGGATATAAATTTGATTATAAACAAGCCAACAAATAATTACATTACTTTATACAAATACTGAAGGCAAAAGATGAATTATAACTGGGAAAAAAAGAAAAAAAAGGGTGGGGAATCCAATAGGTAAAGCATGAAGTTCACTAAGTAGTAAGCCTCATAGGTTGAGAGAGAAAAAAACAACAACCAGATTTAGGAAGCAAGGGTGAATAGTTAGCAACTAATAAAACAGATCATTCAATAGCTAAATTTGCTAAGGATTCTATATGGAACAAACAATAATAAATGAACTTGTTCCATCTCGATCTTGAAATAAGTGCTCTAGCCCCATGTATATGGATTATGTATACACACACACACACACACACACACAAGGATACATCCATATATACAGATATACAGTGCTCTAGCCCCATAGATATAGATACTGTATATAGATGTGTATATAGGTATATAAATGTGTGGGTATATATAGATACGTAGATCTTGGCGTGTTCGGGTCTACGAAACAGATACGTAGATGTGTACACATGGATATAGTTATATAGTGCTCTAGCCTCATGGATATATAGAGATATGCATATCTATACAGATATAGATATATTTAGATTTTGATGCTATCTTTTTTCCTCTACAACTCATGGTGGCAAACAAAACAATACTCCTCTTCCTATTTAAATTGATTGGCTTGTATTTCACTACAAAGAACTCTCAACAGTTAACATAATATAGGAAAAAAACAATGAAAACATCCGTTAGGGGGAAAAAATCAACATAAACTCAAAACAGTGTACGGTAACAATAAAATAAAAGCACAGAAGTGAAACAACTCAAGAATAAAATAGAGATTACTCAATCTGATTAGAATGTCCTCCAGATCTGTTTTGTACTTAGCATGTTTCCTGCCTCAGCTTTTTTTTTTTAATTTCCTGAAAGTGGGGCACTAGAAACAGTCCTCCTAGATGACCTAGTAGATCTGGCTGGTTCTGGATGGAGCAACTGGTCCTGTAGTAGGCAGAGTAACTTTAAGTCATAAAGAGTCAAAATCAGCCCCTAGGATTGACAGCCAGGACAAGTTCCTCAGAATAGGCTGATATGCATCGAGTGGCAGATACCAGTTAGCACATGGTTATGCTGCATTCTTGACAATTGCAGCTTTTGAATGCTCTAGCCCCATGTAAAAGGGCATTGTAGGAGTCAATTAGGGAAGTAATAAAGTAAGAGTTGCTGTAGCAACATGGTAATCTTTTATCAAGTAAGCTGAGCAAAAGTTTCTATAAGCCTCATGGGCAGAACCGGGAAATCTAAAACGAACCCTAATTTTAGCTCTAACATCTCCCTATAGAGATAACATTAAAGTCAGCAGGCAGACTAAGTGGACAACCAGTGTAGCTGCCTTGCTTGGGTTCAGTTTCAGCTTGCTTTGCTCCATCCAGACCCTGACAGCCTCAAAGAACCAAGTAAGGATATCCACAGCATCTCTCCTCCAGCTGGGATGGAAATGTAAAGGTCAATTTCCTCAGGATACTGATGATATTGCATCCTGAACTGTTGGATTGGCTCACTCAGTAGCTTCACACACAGTGGTTAAAGAGCAGGTGAGGGAGGACCAACCCCTAAAGAAATCTGCAAATCAGAGGCCGTTGAATCAATGTCTTCTCCCCTACTCTATTAATTCAGTCTGCCCATTAAGGAAAGAGCAAAACCAATGAACAATTCTTCCAATCCCCAACTACAGTAAATCCAGTAAGATACCATGCATAAGAAATGTCCTCCTTTGATTAGACTCACAACTATTATTAGAAGAGCAAGTAGAGTCTGTGGCCAAAAAGTCCTTTGCTCAGTTTCAGCTGATGCACCAATAGGGGACCTACTTGGGAGTGCTGCAATGTGCTGTGTATGGGCCAGAGATGGTATTCAGCAGGTTCTGACCAGTTCTGGAGAACCACCAGCGGAAATTTTGTGTAGTTCGGAGAACCGGCAAATCCCACCTCTGACTGGCCCCACCCCATCTATTCTCTGTCTTCTGAGTCCCAGCTGATCGGCTCTTCTTTCTTTCTTCTTCTTCTGGGTCTTCTTTTGTTGCCCTGCACAGGAGAACAGAGCTGGAAATCAGGTTAATGGGGCGGGAGGGAATGAGGATTCTGCAGTACCCTTCCTCTGCCATGCCCACCAAGCCACGCTCACAGAATCAGTAGTAAAAAAATTTGAATCCCACCAATGGGCTGATGGTATTTGACAACCATTCTGGAAATTGAAAATGGTCTGGGATGAGATAACCCACAGGTTGGGCATGCACTCAATACTATGGTGATTCAATTTTTCAGGCCCTGGACTGGCTGCTTATAGGTTGCTGGCTGCAGTTCCAAAGTTTTAATCTGTTAAGCCTTTTATAGCTTGGCCCCTAGGTCATTTCCACCAACCAGATTCAATCCATCCAAGGTTTCTATTTCAGGAGAAGTTATTGGTATGGATCATCTTTGAAGAATAAAGTGGGACAAGGCTTGGAGGCACTGTTTCCCTGTGAAGTCCCTGCATTCTTGGAATGGCCTTCCTCTGCAAGTAAGAATGGCTCCATCAGTAACGACTTCGTTTAATAACGTTTGGGTTGTCATCCAAGAAGCTTCTTCAGAAAAGGATTAGCAAGATTACATGGCATCACTAGCATCTTTTATCAAGTTTGGCAGGCGGGAGTAGACATAACTTGACTGCTGCAGCTAGTGTTTTTGGTGCTTGAGGTTGTGTCACTGATGGGGAGCCTTTTCTTTTCAGAAAGGAAATACTTTCCAATTCTTTTTCCTTGGAGTACTATATATGTATAACAGGTCAACTGGCTAGTTTTGGAGGTTCTCACAGTACAACTGCTATTATGACTCAGTTTGTTTGACCTAAGCTTACCCCTTTGTGTTGACCTAAGTTTACCCCTTTGTGTTGTAAACTGGATTGCAGTGAAGTTGATTGGATTAGTTTATCTCTTCTTGTGGTTCCCACAATATACCATCATCCTATTGTTCTAGGTAAGCATTTTGGGAACAACAGGACATGCAAGCATAAACAGCAATATCCACTGGCCCTTTTCCTCTTCCTCCTCCTCCCATTCTACTTTAATTCTATAATTTTGCCATTAAAATAAATAAGAGAATTGCCCATTAATGAGTACTGCATCTGCTTTACTGGAGCCAGATCTAGTACATAGAGAAAGGTCCTTTCAAGGTTTCTAAATATGACTTAAGGTAAATTAAGGTATATTAAAGCATATTGTGTTTCTGCACTGCCGAATTAGCAATAAAATATTTCATGGTACATTGTTGAAGACGAGGGCATTGGTGGATATGGCTGATTGATTGGAGTAGAGCCCATGCTTGACCACCATTTCTTATGTTAACAAACAATTGAGTGGGATGTTTTTAACTTATGACATTTTCAGTTGGAGCCCTGATAGATGAATCTTTGCCAAGAGTCCTGCCAATAGTCCAGGGAGTTGAGCCAAGATTATATGAACATGTTTTTTTTTTAAAAAAAATGGAAGATAAGCCACCCTGTTGGCTATTGAAACAGATGAAAACAGGAGGAAGGAAATGATAAAATGAGAGAGGAAGACATGTCAGAGATGAATAGCTTTAACAAATCATTCGAACCACTTGTTAATACTAGGAGGGAAAGATTTCATTAGCTACTTTATGTAAGGATGTTATATTATTTGGCAGACTTGTTCACTGGCATATCATGTGAAAAGACTTTCATGAAAGCATTTTCTGTTTCTATATGGAGCTGGGAGTGAAATGTGGAAAATGAAGTAAATTAGTAGCCGTAGTCCCTGTGGGGAGTAATTAGGATTTTTTTTAAGAAAAAATCCCTCCCCCTATTTAATTCTGCTGAATTTGCACACATACACACACAAATCCAGTTCAGAGGACATTTCCTACCATTGTTTTAATTTGCAATCCAGAGCCTTTACCCTCATGGAGTTCCTTTGTAGACTGATTGTAGATCTATGCATGTTTATAAAAATGTATCTAATAGATCAATCTTATCTTGGAATGTTAAGAAATTCATTTAAAATATCCCCATATTACTCAGAAACAAGCCATTTTCCTATTAACAATATCATTTCAAATACCATTTTAATTTTGTCAAAATTAAATACTGTCACCTTGTATTAAGATAAACATGACTTATACATATACATATAGAGGAGAGATTAGAGAGAAAAGGGGAGGGGCAAAGGACCTGCCACATAACACCTCAAAGTTAACAATTGTTGATAAGAAAGTTTGGATAGTGGATGTGACAGAACCTGGACATAGTAGAAGAGAAGAGAAAGAACTGGAGAAAATTACAAAATACGAACACTTGCAAATAGAAACTGTATCAAAAGAAAGAAGGAATGGTACCAATAATAATAGGCACCTTGCCCAAACATCATCGGCATTGGCAAAATCACCACTAATCAATTGCAAAAGGCAGCTTTACTTGGAACAGCTTGCATCCTGCAATGGTACCTTTAACTCAAGGCCTGGCACCCGGATAGGCCTGCAGGATGTCTTGATCTCGCCTGTGGGGCCACCCTGGAAACAGTGAAGGACTGGCTTGTATTGCCTCTGTCAGTGAAAACAGAGCTTGTGAAGACCACGAGTGGCCCTCTGGAGCTCCATTTTCACTGGATTGCAGAGGATTGCAGGAGGCCGTCGCAACCGAAAGCAGAACTCTGGAGCCCGTTTTCACTGGCGGAGCACTTGAGCCACCACAGGTGTCCCTGACATGGATGATGTCGAGCTGGCCACACCCACACTGGCCACACCCACCACAGCTTCCTGAGGTCAAACACAACCCTGATGTGGGCCTCAATGAAATTGAATTTGACATCCCTGCTTTAACACCATCAAACAACATCTGGCCATCCCAGGCCCTTGGGAAAGACTTAACAGATGGGGGAAAATGCCAAATCCAGTCTAAACATCTGGCTGACTGTCCAACCAACCATAAATTGCAATAACAAAATGTAATAGTGTCCTTTATTTACCATTGCTCAGAATTATCTCTGACCTGCCTGAATGGATTTCAACAGGAAGATAAGGAAGGATAGTTAACCATAGAAACTACTCTCAGAGAGTGTGAAAATATTACAATGAGGGGCAAGAAGAGCATATGTTGAATGAGTGTTGGTTCTAATTAATGTATCCTAAGAACTACTGATGGTCTATTTATGGATCAATGAATGATTACTTCCTATGAGTACAAGAGGTTGTGTAATAATCAAACTTCATTGGTTCACAAGTGTATACTTTGGAGAGCATTAATCAGGGATATGACAGATCATCTTACATGATTTATTGAGTTCACTGACAATTATCACCATGAATGTTGAAGTTCTAAGAAGGAAGCTCAAAAATCTGGGGATGCAGGTGACTTGGCGTTTCAAGATGGCGGCCAGAAGCTCGGTCCATGAAGAGCTCCGCCATGGGTCCAGCGCCTTCGGCTGAGTCTCTGTCTCCCCATCAATCTTCAACAGTGGCAGAGGTGACTATATGACCGGGGGGGTCTGGTGGTGCCGGGGAGGCGTCGGGGGCATCGGAGGGGCCGTCTGAACAGCCGCCCGGGCTGCCCACGTTGTTGCTCAGGTTGCTGCGAGCGACGGCGGCCCTGCCGTGATTGTTTGCCTCGGCCCTGCCTCGATAATGGTGGCCTTGCCTCGACTGCCGCAGCTGCTGTGGGTGGCATCGTGGTTGCCACGGGTGGGGGTGGCCTTGCCCCGGCAGGGGCTGCTGCCACAGATGACGTCATGCATGCCATCGCAGGTGGTGCCATGGGGGGAGCCATGGGAGAAGACGCGGCCACCGTGGGTGAAGACACGGCCGCCATGGATGAAGACGACCTTGCCGCAGCCGCTGCGGATGGCACCGCAAATGGTACTGCAGGTGTAGACGCGGCCTCCGTGGGTGAGGATGGCCTTGCTGCAGCCACGGCCGCCGCAGGTGGCGTCGCAGCTGCTGCGAGTAGCACCACGGCCGTGTCCCTGTCTTTGGCCCTGTCTCCAGCCCCGGCCTATGTTTTGGCCGTGGTCAGGGGCATGGTTTTATTGATGGTGGCGGCAACTGCCCTTGAAGATTCAGTGGGGAGGCCTTTGTGGCCTTTGCGGCCTCGGTGGTGGCAGCGCAAACACCGGTACAAACAGTGGCGACGTCAACAGCTCACCTGGGTAGTGGCGACGGCCCCGGCTGTGATGCCCCCTATGGCGCCCCCTGTGGCGGGAATATCTGTGGCCTTGGATTGGAGCCCCCGTCAGCGGCGATGGCCTTGGCGGTGGTGGCCCCGGTGGTGGTGGCCTCGGCAATGGTGGCCTCGGCTGAAGTGGCCCCCTTGGTGGCAACGGGGACAACAATTATTCAGAGGCCTCGATGGCGATGACGGCGGCGATGACGGCCTGGTCTGGCGGCGTCTCCTGGTCCAGTGATGGTGGTAGTCCCGGTGGCAGTGGCCTCGGTTTCGGCGATCCCATTGGCAATGGTGGCGATGGCAGCTTGGCGGTCTTGAGGACGATGACGTCGGTGGCAACGAAGCCAGGGTTTGGTGGCCTCGCTTAGTTCAATGGCGGCGGCGGCCTCGGAAGCCTCAGTGGTGGTGGTGGCACTGTTGCCCCATTGGCAGCGGCGGCGACGGCAGCCTTGTGTGATGGAGACAGCGGCCAGGTGTCCTCGGACCCAACATTGGCTCCGGCCTCGGCGATGGACATTGGAGGTGCGGTCAGCCAGACCGATCAGATACTCGCCGGCGGACTTACAGGACTTGGGGAATATCCCCCTTTCCCTGATGTGGCTCTCCGGACTTCCAAAGGCCTACCTTAAGGATGGATCCTGGGATCCCGAGAGATGGCATGGCCATAGGAAACGCTCTGGGCATGGTACCCATCTGTATCAGTTTTTATTTAAATTTTTATCGGGGTTAGGGAGGGAAACCAGATGGGAGTTGGGGGACAACCCACCTGAGACAGGAGCCAGACCGGTGATCAAGCGCGTCTGGGAGGTTTTGGGGTCGGGGGGGTACGGATCGAGGATGGGGGGCTATTTCTGGGAGGGAGAGATGCAGTCCAAATGCACGGTAAGTGGGAGAGGCAGATTTGGCAGACATAGGGGGCCATATCAGGTTCTGGGAGTACGCCACCGCTGTTTGCGTGAGGTGACGCGCTCTGACCCCCTAGTTATCTCCCGTTCCCCGGGCTGTCCGAGTCTTTGGGCCCTGGGCCTTCGGCTGATGCTGTGTAATGCCAGGTCCATGATTAATAAGGCCCCTCTCATTTATGATTTGATCTGTGAGGGGGGAGCAGACTTGGCGGGCATTATGGAAACCTGGTTGGGCCAAGAGGGGGGTGTTCCCCTGGTCGAGATGTGCCCACCCAGGTTTCGGGTTTTCCATCGGCCAAGGGCTCAGGGGAGGGGTGGGGTGGTGGTGGTGGTGGTTATTAAGGAAGATCTATGTCCTAGGGAATCCATTGTTCCTCAGACGACTGGATATGAATCCCTTTTTGTGAAGTGTGGCTCCGGGGTTCAGATGGGCCTATTGATCACATAACTGGCTCCCTGCTATGTGACATTGGCCCTGCCTGAACTCCTTGAGGTTATAGCCAGCTTGGTGGTTGAGACCCCCAGGCTTATGGTCATGGGGGATTTCAATCTACCTTCAGCTGGCGGGACCTCAGGGATTGCTCAGGAGTTCATGGCTTCCATGATGGCTTTGGGCCTGACCCAATTAATTCGGGACCCCACACACACTGCAGGTCACATCTTGGATCTGGTTTTTGTCTCTGGTCAGTGGCAGGATGATCTGGGTTTAGGGGATGTCTTTATAGAGCCCCTGCCATGGTCGGATCATTCGCTCCTTAGGCTGGACTTCCATTCTGCACCCCCTCCTTGTGGGGAGGCGGGACCAATAAAATGGTTCCGCCCCAGGCACCTGATGGACCCAGATAGGTTCCTGATGGAGCTTGGGCCGTTTCCCGAGACTCGCACACACGACTCGGTGGGGGACTTGGTGGCCACCTGGGATAGGGTGGCTGCTGGGGCCCTTGACTGGGTCGTGCCCTTGCGGCCTCTGACCCGGTGCCGATCCCATTTGGCTCTTCATCTGAGGGAGATGAAGCAACGGAAAAGATGCCTAGAGAGTAGTTGGAGGACCAGCTGCTCCGGATCTGATCAAACACTTTTACGATCCCATATTAGGGCATATTTAGTGGCGATAAGGGCGGCAAAGCGATCTTACTTTTACACCCTTATTGCATCCACAGAAAATCACCCGGCCGCCCTGTTTAGGGTGACCCGCTCCCTTTTGGAGGTGGGAGCGCAGGAGGATCTCTTGCAAGGACAGGCCGAGAATTTTTCTAGATATCTGCAGGACAAAATCACTCAGATCCGGGACGGACTGGACTCTGACTGGCATCTCTGAGCGGGAGGGTAGGGGCAAATTCCGGTGAGGTCATTTGGGTTGAGTTCGATCCTGTGACCCTAGAAGATTTGGATAGGATACTGGGTGGGCTTAATGCCACATGTTTATTGGATCCGTGTCCCTCCTGGCTGGTTTTGGCCACTCGGGAGGTGACATGAGGTTGGTTCTAGGGGATTATTAATACTTCCTTGAGAGAGGGGCTTTTACCCACTGCCTTGAAAGAGGCGGTGCTGAGGCCCCTCCTCAAAAAACCGTCCCTGGATCCAACATTATTGTCGAGTTACCGTCCGGTCTCCAATCTTCACTTTGTGGCAAAGGTTGTTGAGAGTGTGGTGGCACGACAGCTCCCTCAGCACCTGGATGAAGCGGTCTATCTAGATCCTCTCCAATTGGGTTTCAGGCCTGGGCGCAGCACGGAGACAGCGTTGGTCACGTTGGTGGATGATCTCTGGAAGGCCCGGGACAGGGGTTGTTCTTCTGTCCTGGTCCTGTTAGATCTCTCAGCGGTTTTGATACTGTCGACCACAGTATCTTATTGCAGCAGTTGGAGGGGTTGGGAGTGGGAGGCACCGTGTTACAGTGGTTCTCCTCCTTCCTCTCTGCCCGCTCGCAATTTGTGTTGGCAGGGGGGCAGAGGTCGACCCCGAGGCCCTTGTTTTGTGGGGTGCCTCAGGGGTCTGTGCTCTCGCCCCTGCTGTTCAACATTTATGTGAAGCCTCTGGGTGAGATTATCCGTGGCTTTGGGGTAGAGTTCCATCAGTACACTGATGACACTCAGCTGTACATTTCTACCCCAGGCCACCCCGACGAAGCCGTTGAAGTGATACCTGGTGCCTGGAAGCCATGCTGAGTTGGATGAGTCTTAACAGGCTTCGGCTCAACCTGACCAAAACTGAGTGGCTGTGGTTTCCTGCGCCCAGATACAGCCAGTTCACTCCATCGCTGGCCGTGAGGTGAGAAATTCTCACCCCCACGGAGAGGGTGTGCAATCTGGGTGTCCTCCTGGATTTACGGCTGTCCTTAGAAGAGCATATAGTGGCCGTCGCCAGGGGGGCTTTTTGTCAGGTCCATCGGATCTACCAGTTGCAGCCCTTTCTGGATCAGGGCACTCTTCACACAGTCACTTCTGCTCTCATCATCTCCCGCTTAGACTACTATAATGCTCTCTACATGGGGCTCCCCTTGAAGAGCATCCGGAGGCTTCATCTGGTGCAAAATGCGGTCACGCGGGTGATATTGGGGGCTCCTTGGAGCTCCCATGTTACACCGCTCCTGCGCGAGCTGCATTGGCTTCCGGTAGCTTTCCGGGTGCGATTCAAGATGTTGGTGGTCACCTTTAAAGCGCTCCATGGTTTGGGACCTGGGTACTTATGGGACCGCCTGCTGCCACCATCGGCCTCCCGCTGGCCAGTGTGCTCCCACAGGGTGGACCTCCTTGGGGTGCCATCAGCCAGACGATGCCAGCTGGTGGCCCTGAGGGTGCGGGCCTTCTCTGCGGGGGCTCCCTCCCTCTGGAATTAATTACCCCCAGAGATGCGAAGTATCACTGACTTGCAGACCTTCCGGCGCACTTTAAAGACACACCTTTTCCAACAGGCTGGTCTGGCCTAGTATTAATTATTAGGGTTTTAAATTTTGGATATTTTTAACTTTTTTACCCCTTTTTATTCTGCTTTTATAATATTATTCCAGCCACTAGTTTAATTTCTTTTAAATCTCTTTTAAATTTTTATACTATTTACGTCGTTTTATCTTGGGTGTAAACTGCCCCGAGTCCCTTTTTTGGGAGAGGGGACGGTATAAAAGTGTAATAAAATAAATAAATAAATGTGATCCATCTTCCCAGTCTAAAGATAAGAAAAAAAGTATTATATGTGAATGATTCATACCCCAACACTATGAGACTGGTTTTTATGGGAGCTCTGAAATTTCCAGCATTGAGATCTGAGTTATCTACATACAGGACTGGTAAACCTGTGGTTGGTCAAAGCATAGAAAACATGGTTAGTGTGATTTTAAATTAAATATTAGGGGTGATAAAACCCTTGATATAAGAACCTGAGATAAAAAAAAATAAAAGGAAGTGAGCATATTTCTGTAATAGTATTAAATTACCCAAAGAAAAATTAGAAAAATTAAACTTACAGAATTTAGACCTTCATTATTTATGTTCTAATGGTCAAAATGTGGGAAATAATTAAGATGAGTTCTTGGTACAGGAAGACAAATATGATTTAATATTGAAGGTGAAATTAAGATGACTCCATAATTGGAAAGGGGCAATTGAAGGATACAAGTTTTTGAAAGGATCAGAAGAAGAGAGTTGTGCTATATGTTACGGTATCCATTACTGCTCAGGCATCTATTCAATAAAGTTGGTATTTATAATAAACCTGGTAATTCTGTAGAGAGCATTTGGATGAATATAAACAGTAAAATGAATAAAAACAAGAAAACATTGATGTTTTATAAAAACAAACTGCAAATAATTCAGATACTTTCCAATCTTGGAGTACCTCAGTATTAAATAACATACCATACATCCAACAATTGATTTATCAATCTTTCCCTAATTTTTTATTACTTGTTTGTTAATTAAATTTACACACTATTTATTTCACTGTTGAAATGATTTTGGGTAACTGTGAAATTGTTTATGAGAAAAAATCTTCATGGAAACATCTTTGAGCTAATTTCTTTTCCCATAATTCTTTTCTGCCATCAATTATAAGTGCACTAAATGGCATTGTTGTTCATTATTGAGCAGAACAAATAATAAAAACAATGAAGCAAGAAACTTAAAGAACCAGAATTCAAATGTTTGGAGAAAGGAGTTTTGCTAATTACAGGGAAATCAAAACATACGTTTTAGGAGAGGAAGTGAAGGAATTTCTGTTTGCTCTATTCATCATATATTGTAGTAGCAGTGGTGGGATTCAGCCAGTTTGCACCACTTCGGGAGAACTGGTCGTTAACTTTTTGAGCAGTTTGGAAGTTGTTGGAAGAATTCATTAGGGCAGAGAACCCGTTGTAAAATTATTTGAATCCCACCACTGTATAGTAGCCTATTTGAGTTATCCTGTTTTCAGTGACATGGTGTATTTTCTTAATCAGCCAATGACAACCAGCAGAAATGTTTGCCTCACATATTTTATATTATTCAATACCATTTGATAAAGAAGGTTTGGGCATACTAGCTACATGGTGCTGTTGCAATATGGGTCATGCTATGTGAGAGTGACGTAGGAACATAGGAGGAAAAGTTGCAGTCTAGACAACTGTCATACAAGAGGTATGTCAACCCACAGTAGGAAAAGGGGCATAGGAAGTGACTCATAAGGGACCCTCCCTAGTTTTCTGGAAAGTAAAAATAAAGGATGGGAGATTCCAATAAATGTAACCTTCCAATAAATGTTGTGTTAGTACTCATGTTTTTAATTCTTTTTTGGATTATTTTGAAGGACTGACATCATAAATCTGTTGTTCTGTATTTAACCCTACTGCTTCAGGAGACTTCTTAGAACAAAGAAAAAAAACAACTACCCCCAAACCACAAGCTTATCTTCAAATACCTCCCCTCCAAAAAACCCATAGCACATACCTACTTGGGTAACTGTTTATTTATGCTATGTTCTCATGATCTCAGCTTTGTTTTATCATACAACTGAAGCAGCAAAAGTCATTCTGTAACTGTTTCATTTTGAAAGTACTGTTTTCTCTCATCAGCTGACTCAATTTCTTTTATGGAGACCACACAGCACGTTTATTGGCAACGTGACTGATTGTGTGGTCACAGGCTAGAACAGTTCTGTCCTTGGTCACCATAGGTGTGTCTACTACCTGAGTTCTATCAACTGGGTTATTTTAGGGTATCATTTTGGCATTTAATTTTTTCACATTAAAGAGGAACCAAACTTTGATAGTAAGAGACAGTTGGGGAAAATTTTTTTTATCATAAATTCCATTAACAGCTTTCAGAACTGAGCAGCACATGTTTTTATTGAATTATTCATTGATATGAAAGAAGGTACCATATTTCTGAGATTTCTTATCTGATTTCCAATAAAGATTCTCAAATAGGGTGATGAACTGCCATTTCTCAAAGGTATGTCATTATTACTTGAAATGGAGTACATTCTTTAGATGTATTTTAATTTCCCCCATACATAAAGCTAGATATCTGATTTATTTAAGCAGTCAAAAGCTTAAATAATGCTTATTTAAGCAGTGAAATCTATATGAGCTTTATTATAATTTTTAAAAATCATGTAAATAAACCTACTTAACACATCCAACCTCAACAAAATTTAAGTAGATAAGATAAACTTGTATGCAGGGCAACATAAATGTGACATAGAACATATGCAGTGTATCTTTCATTATTTTTCTCAACAAAGCCCAAACAATAATTTAAAGAGGATAGGAGCAGAGGAATAGCAGAAAAAGGAAAGCCTAACTTTCCCGCAGATCACATTTCTGCTAGAATATTTTCACAAGTCATTGTTAATCAAACATGCTTTAAACCAGACTAGGAGCTGTTGACAATGATTAGGGTTGAAGGAAGCCACAAAGAAGGATCAGTGTCAGGAACTTGGAAAAGTTGGCATCAGAAAATATGGCTACTGTACAATGTTATTAACTTTAAGGGAAGATTTAAAGAGATATATCAGCCTCGCTCTTGAAGTCACTTGTAGGCCTGACTTAATTTAAAAGTCTTCTGCAAGTCAGACATCTGGTAAAAGCTATTTTTCCTTTACCTGCAGCCTGAGGAATAAAGTTCAAAGCCTTTATTGTCCTTGTACATCATGTATACAACAAAATTGGTTTAGCCTCTACTGGTGCAGTCTGTACAGTGAGAAAATAAGATCAACTGTTGTGTAAAGGAGTAGGGTAATGTCCTTTTGGGTCAGAATTTTTGATTTTCTAATATAGGCCCCTCTCCAAATGTGGTTAGTCAGCTCCTGTGTAGGGGCCATACTATGTTAACCACTAATTTGTGGTCTGTGATTGTGTCCTTATTTGCTTCCTGGCAGTACTGGCTCATTTCCCTTTTAAAAATTTTGTCTCTTCTGCCTCAAATAAATGATTGCATTTTCTCCCTTTTTCAAAATGATACCTCAGTTTGATACCTAGCTGACAAGCTGGAGAAATTTTAAGAGATCTATGTTATTTAATTCTGTTAAGACTACTTTCCTCTAGCTCTTATTTCTTGCTTTTTGTTGAGGTATAAAACCCCATAAAGAAATGAGGATCTTAAAACACTTGCCTAAATGGCTCTGATACATCAACAAAGTATTTTATTGTTGTGCTGGCTGTGCTATTAATTTAGGGTTATAGTTATATAATACTAAACATTGAGCCTTAAATACACATGAGCCACAAATAGGGTATGCTGCTGCATTGTTCCTATTTGGTTCCTCATGCCAATAGGAGCAGCAAAATAAACAATGGAAGTTCCTTCCAGTTTGTTTATTATGACATCTAAACTAAATCTATGGCTTCTCTTTACTAAATTAACCAAGGATCAGATGCCAGCTTTAGACTCTGCTTAGGAAAGCAACAAAGTCAGAATTTCTTGATATGATATGATGTTATAATTGATGGAAGGATTGTAGGTTCTCTGGTTTGCCTATTCACTTCTGTCAGCAAGGCATCATCAAACCTGTTCATAATGAAGGCAAAACATTTAGACTGGATTATTATGATTTCTAGAAACAGTAGAGTTGGCTTGCATTGCAGAAATTAAAAAGCTTAGAGTTGAATTGACAATTGAAGCGAAACTAGTCTTGTCCCAAAGAGGTGTGAACATGTACCATCAATTAATGATGCCCTTTTTGTACTGATGCTTCAAGTATATGACCTAGAAAAGAGTTTTATCAGGCTGCTGTGGAAAATGAGTTGACATTACTGAACAACAGAAAATAGTGGACTCTGAGACTGAGTGTGAAAGTCACAGATAGATAACAAAAGCAGTGGAGAAATTGAAGCAAAATAGCAATGCAATTACCACCTAAGACAGAAGAATGCTCATTATTTTAATTAGGCATATGTGTGACAGAAGGAGCGAGAATCCCCCATACTTACTCTTAACTTCACTCATGCCCAACTAGCAGTAGAGAAGGTTTTAGGTAGGGTTTATATTAAATATTCATTGATGCCTCATTAATATTCATGTGCGTAATATGTAGAGTGGAGTCTGATATAAGACTCCACTCATTGGTCCAGCCACTGGCGGGAATAATAAAGCTCCGTCAGTGGCTGAAATGCTGTGGCTTGCCACTTTTTTCCTGCACATTAAAATAAACCATTTTCTGCAACTCCTATGGTCCTGCTCCTTCCCTTTCGTGCAGTCACTTAACACTGGCAATGAAGATGGGACACTGAGGAAGACAAAGGACCTCGTGGCACCATGGCCATCTTCAGCTGACCATTGGGACTCAACCATTTCCAGCCCTACCAGCAATCATGATGGCCCATTGACCACTATTCATCCCATTCGAGCCAACAAAAGAAAAATGGTCTTCGTATATGGGAAGGTTCAAATTGAACCTGGAAGTGAATGGACTGCAGATGGCACCTGATACAAACAAGAAGGCTTCTTAACGTACTGCAATTCAGAGCTGTATGAGCTGGCAGAAGCCCCCATCGCAGATGAGCTCGAGAACATCTCCTTGGATGAACTACAGCGGGCATTGAAAGGACACTTTGATTCTATATCCGTAGCCAACGAGAGGGGAGAGCATCGACAAGTTTGTGGCTGCCCTAAGGAGACTTTCTAAAAACTGTAAGTTTGGCAAGGCTGAAGACATGATCAGGGACCATCTGGTCCTAGGGACTTAACCTTACAGAAGAGACTGTTAGCAAGGGAAGAAGTCTTATTCAAGGAGGCTTTAGAGGAAGCCAGAGCCACGGAAACCTCCGACAGCTCTGCATCCCAAATCAAGAGAAATGGCAAGATGCACGCCATCCTTGCCGAGAGGAGATCAACTCAAGACCCATCCAGCTCAGAAAGCAGTGGAGAGGACAATGAAGACGTACACCGAGTGAAACCCAGCAAACCAGGAAAAGAGATACCCCACTCAGAAGCCTTCAGCAGATGATTGCTGCCAGATCTTGTTGAAGACCCAACTCCTGCCATTTCCATGTTGTTCGCCAAGAGTCTCGAGCCAGGCCTACTAACATCGGCAGACATTGCAAGACTTATGGCAAAAGACAGAACCTTGGCGCGGGTTTTGAAGTGGGTGTGGAGGGAATGGCCAGACACAACTGAAGGGGATGAATTTACACCGTTTAAAAATAGACAATTAGAACTGTTAGCACTGAAGGGTTGTTTGTTGTGGAGGTAGAGGGTGATTGTACCACAACAGCTATGGAAAAGAGTTTTGGAACTGCTACACGAAGGGCATCCGGGCATAGTGCAGATGAAAGCTCTAGCCAGGAGTTACATATGGTGGCTGGGGCTGGACAAAGACATTGGAACCTGGATTGCCATTGCCCACCTGCCAAGAATCCTGACCTGCTCCCCCCACTGCACCCCCACTTAAATGAGAAAAGCCTTCAGCACCATGGGCCGCATACACATTGGTTTTGTGGGGCCATGCCAAGGGCAAACATTCTTATTGGTGGTCGATGCCTACTGTAAGTGGTTAGAGGTAGTCATCATGAAATTTGCAACAATTGACGCTACGATAAGGGCATTAAGAACCACCCATGGGCTACCTGATGTGCTGGTTTCAGACAACAGCCCTCAATTCACAGCACTCCAATTCAAGGATTTCCTTGCCAAATTGGGGATCCGCCATGCCCTATCAGCACTGGCACACCCAGCCACTAACAGGCAAGTGGAGAGAATGGTCAGAACAACCAAAGAAAATAGGCCCTGGGGATTGGCAAGAGACGATAGTTAGAATGCTGCTAACACAACACATAACACCCACCAGAAATGCTCATGGGCAGGAAACTAAGGTCAGCCCTTGACAGTGTCCACCCCAATTACAATAATGACACCCCACTAGACTCCACTGGGAAGTGCAGAATATTTACACTGCAGGACCAGGTATATACTTACAACAACACAGGAGGGGCAACCTGGGTTCCGGCTAAAATAATAAAAAGCTCAGGGTCCAGATCATATAGAGTACAGGTGGAAGGGAAGAAAACATGGAGCCAGCTCATAGACCAGCTGTGGGGCGGCATAACACAGTCCCCGCAAGAAGCCAAACACCAGAAAACACGACCGGCCCTAACTAAAATCAAAGAACCAGAAACTCCACTAAGACCTCTATTCACTAACTCAAACCCAAGTAGAATAGCGGGGAACTTAACTTTGGGTAAAGAAATCCAGCGTAGTACTTCTGGGGCCTCCGGCTCAACAGAGTCCGGCACACCTCTGGGAACCTTTGAGGCAGTTCCAAGGGCAGAGTCTGGAGCAGCAGCAGATCCATCCACACAGGCAGCCACTTCAGGAACCACTGAATCATGCTGGCCCAGTCACACCCACCGAAGCCCCCCTGCATGCCTATGTCTGCCAAATGGTCTGTGATTGGTTGACTAACTAAAGGGGGAGGGGTGTTAAATATTCATTGATGCCTCATGGATATTCATGTGTGTAATATGTAGAGTGGAGTCTGATGTCAGACTCCACTCATTGGTCCAGCCCCTGGCGGGAATAATAAAGCTCTGTCAGTGGCTGAAACGTTGGACAACGCCAGCTATAAAAGCCGGTGCCTGCTGCAGCTTGCTGCTTTTTTCCTGCACCTTAAACTAAACCATTTTCTGCGACTCCTACAGTCCTGCTTCTTCCTTTTTGCGCACCCACTTAACAGTTGATGGATAAATTATCAAAAAGCTGTGTGGGGGAGGCTAAAGAAAGAAACAGCAAGGAGAAAACAGCTCTAGAGGTATATCTCTATAGAGTAAGTCCCTCAATTTCCCCTCTACCCGGTAATGTCCCACACGCTAGGTTCACAATTTGATTAAAACTGGGAAAACAAGTCAAACATTGGCACTTGACTACCTTATAAAATGATCTCCTAACTTTTTCTGTTTTTTAGATTTTTATCCAGCCTTTTTTTCATACACAACTCAAGACAGCGAACGTACCTACTATTCTTTCCTCATCCTATTTTCCCTACAACAACAACCCTGTGAGGTGGGTTGGACTGAAAGACAGGGACTGGCCCAAAGTCACCCAGATAACTTTCGTGGCTGTGGCAGGAATTGAACTCAAAGTCTCCCACTTTCTAGGTCAGCAGCTTAACCACTACATCAAATGTATTATTTCAAATGCTTTTCCAGTAAGGTCTCCTATCATCACCATCATTTATATTACAGGTAAAATCTAAGTGGAATAGAAACAGCAAAATATCATTTAATTAGAAAATATAAATAATATATGCATTAAAATCTAAGAGGCCTAATTTTAAGAAAATAATGGAGTGCCGTATAGATTACTTCTTTATAATAAAAAAAGAATAGATAACCTGGATGCCATAATAAAACCTATTAAAATATATAAGCAAGTTAATTAAAATTAAGTTACATGGGAAAATAGAAGTTCCAGTAGCATCTCCTCTGCTTTTAGCCAGGTTACATGTCAGTCTGGGCCGCTTCTGATCTACCAGAAGCCTCAAAATAGAGCTACAAAAAACAAACAATTGCTTAGGGCTCTCTCTGCCAGCATTTGACACTTAAAATTAATTAAGCATGCTTCTCCAGTTCTGCAGACAAATGGAATCCCCTCAAGATAAGGGAAATGTTTTATATCAATATTTCACTTCGATGCCAGACTACCCTCATAAAAAATCTGCCTCAGGAAAGGATCTGCATGTTTAAGACCATCCACCCCAGAGAGCAAAGAAAGATCTTCCTCTCAGGACTTTACATGTTCCCAAGACAAGGACGTCTTAATTTACACATCTAACAGGCTCCACATCAAACTCCATTATTTCACGACCAAAGCCCATTGTCACTATACATATTATCACTCTTAGCTTTCTAACTTGGTGGCCACCTTTTAATTGCTGACCCTCCATTCTGCTGTCTGGCTCTTTGAATAAAATCCTACCTCTAGTTCTAGCAATTGTCCTGTGGGTTATTTTCCCCATTGGGTCACCCAGCTCAGAATCAGATCAGAAAGATTCTTTTAATGCAGGGGTCACCAACTTCTGGACCTCAGAGACTACCAAACTCATAATTTTAAATCTCACTGACCAGAGACTCTGGGGAAATCTCCAAAAGTGTCTGCAGGAAAATTCCCCACCCCATTTTCTTACTAATCGATCATTCTTTATTTGGGATCGCAGGATACTGTCTCCAGCTCCGTTCTCAGGGGGAGACAGAGAGAGAGACTTTTGGCTTCATTCAAAAAAAGCAGCAGAAACAAGAGAAGTATTTCTTTCTCTCCCCCAAGTTCTGCCAGAAATGAGTCTTTGTGAGATTTGTCCCGCTGGCAGTCTCTTGGAGCAGGATGCCTTGCAGGGTCTCAAAGACTCATTTCTGGTGGAGTTTGGGGGAGAAAAAGAAAGACTTTTGCTGTTTTCCTTGCATGCAGCCAAAAGCAGAAGAAAAAAGAAGTGGAAAGAAGCAGCCCGGTGGCCAGGCGAGGTGCATGGGGTGAATGAGGCAAGTTCCCCTCCGTCCTTCTCCCCTCCCCTCACTATCTCGTGTTGTTCGCAATGCAAGCGATGCAAGCCTTATGTTCCCGCGCAGCCTGGATTAATTGCTTTGGAGGTGACATTTCTTTGCGGATCACCAAAATTTTCTCACAGACCACCAGAGGTCCCCAGCCACTGGTGGGTGACCACTGTTCTAATACATACAACAGAAAAGTCAGTGAGTCCTGTCCCTAAAGATCCAGAAGCTCAAGTCCAGAGGAGCATCCCTAGTCTTTAGAATCAAACAAATAGGTTTTAAACCTAGATTTAAAGCTTAAGAAGACACCTGTCATCTGAATCAAAAACTTTCTACTGTGCATTTCTTTGACTTATATCCTGCCTTGTCTTTAAAGGGACCTTCAACTTAGATACCAACAACAATTCAGTGAAGTTGGCAGTGTCAGCCTGCAAGATTTTCTTCCTTTGCTTTGCATCCTTCGGCTGTCATAAGTAACGGGGGGAAGAAGGGGGCCATGGTTATGGGAAGCGAGCTGGAGGTGTTACAAAACAGAACTGTATAAGTTTGGGGGGGGGAGTTTCTTGCTTAAGCTTCTATCCTATGCTATGCGCAGCTGCAACTCTTTATCAAAATATATCAAGGTCAATGGACAGAGGCCTCATCACCACCTGGAGATGCCCACATGATGCTATACGCAACTTTTAATTGGATGAGACAATTGAACTATTGGGGGTGGGAACGTTGCCATCACTTTGTATATGTGATTTACACGCTCATTTTCTCAGATTCAGAATTCTTTTGTTGCTACCACTTGATTTCCAGTAAAAGATATCTTTTCTCTAACTAATGGAGTCTAAGTATTTCTTTCTTGGATTTTGAATAGAACACCAGCTGACAGGCAGGGTTGAAAGAGGGACAAAGTAAGTTACTGGTCCCAAATCGTTCATTGAGTGTATAGGGCTCAGTTGGGCTTCAGTCAGTTCTAGCCAACCACTATAGCCTTATCTAGTCATGAATTACAGAGTCTCTCAAGAAATCTTTATCCCTTGGGTTTGCTCATCAAAAGCATGGCTGGATGCATTGGACATAATGTGTTTTTTAAAATAACAAATTTTATACCAAGACAGAAAAGGCAGCACTTAAAATACAATTAAAATTCTTTGACTCGTTTTCTTCTTTCCATTTATTGTCCTGCCGCCACTAGTGGAAAATCCCATACCATTCATGAGAAGACAAGCCTGTAAATCAATTTACATTAGATATATATATATATAGTTTCTAGCCTTCAATAAAGAAAATGTAGCTGCAATAAATTTTGAAATGAGATGTTTGACATTTTAGGTTTATAAACATGTTATTCATTAATGCTCATAATGTCAGTGTTGATTTGTTATGTGCCTATTAAAGGCCATTTTGCTTGGCAACTGTGAAGAATGGGCTGGGTAAAACACTGAGTTGTACAATATGAATATTATATTAAGTCTAATTTTAGCCTGAGGGAAGATAAGTCATGTGACACCCCCCCCCCCCCCCGATTGAAGGTCAACAAGCAGTTTTTTTTTTTCAGGGTACAATGTGACTTAAAATGACACAACCACTGAAGCTCAAATAAGGAAACTGAGGAGGAAAAAGGAAATGAGCTTATAGATGAAATGCTGGGAACAGATTGAATACAAACAGTCACTAGCACAGGCAACTCAATTGTGTAAACATTTCCACGAAAGGTGATGAGAAGGATGTTTGCTTCAGGTTTTCTTAAATCAGAGTCAGCATTTTTCATTTTTTGCGCTGCGTTTCTACTTTAACTCTTTTGCAGGAAGTCTAGCAGCCTCTCTTCCCTTCTCCCCTTTTTCTTCAGTCAGATCGGAAATGACACAGACAAAGGTAAATAATGTTGCCTCACATTTGCTAGCAGTTTTAGAGTTTCAGGTCTGTTTTATTTTCTCAGTTCCAGGTCTATTTCAACACTCGTTGAGATCTATGACTGCCATTACCCTAGATTTATGGAAACATTTTATATGCCAGAGAGAATAAACATAAATAGATCTCACATATCACATTAAGTTTCTTTCTGCATTATTTTTATTTGATTTCCCCACCATGCTCATTACACTTTAAACTTGCATTGGCACTGTCAGTAAAATGGGCCAGTCCTTGTTTTAACTATGGAATATCTCCTTTCTCCTTTCAAGTGGCCTGGATACTCAGACTTCAGCTAGTAAGCACCTCATTAATTATCCCCTGAACGCTAATGTCTACAGACAAGAAACCCTTGTTCTATTTCCTTGGGGAAACGGAGGAATCTGGTTTAAAGTCTGAGGGCAGAAAAACAGGAGACATGAAGCTGGCAATCAATGAATTAAGATAGGTTTCATCTTAAAATAAGGTTTCTTTGCTCCATTGCTGCACAGATAAATGAGTTTCCTACATTTTGCCTAGTTTGTTGGTCTGTAATAGGATTTTCAGGTCAGCATTTAAAGGAGATGTTTCCTTTGGGTTCAAGAGATGGATGGTTTCTTTATAATACTCTTTTATATATATATATAAAAGCCCAGAAGGAGCTGAGAACCTGTCACAGGACAGTTAGTTCCAGTTCCACATCACTGGCTGGCCAATAACATTTGGCACCTGAGGCAGAAAAGCTAAATTGCACACACAATTGTTAGAAATAATTGACAATTGGGCATACTGAATCCCATCCCAAATTGCCCCTCTGTGATGAATGTTTTGATCATCTTAATAGAAAAGAGAATCACAGATTTTCCATAGTTTTTTTTTTCTGTCATATGCATACACACTCTCCCAAACTTAGTCTGTCTTTCTGGAGTCTGGCAAATCAAAATGGCTCTTTTCCAGAAAGATTTCTGTTTACAGGCAAGACACAACAAGACCATGGCAATTGCTCTAACTAGACAAGGAGCTATGTCTCAATTACAAATGACCCTACATCAAAATATAATGGGATTTGCTTTGATTTGGCTTTCTAACTTTTTGCTTTGCTGAAAATATGAATTATTGCTTTACATATGAATTATGTAAAGCAAACCATTCAACAAATCACAATTAACTCATGACAAAGCACAATGTGTGAATTCAAATTGTATGTATTTTACCCCTTCCTTGTATATAGCCCACAGAGGTTTCCCAGAGGAGAATACATCTCTGTCTATGGCTTTATAGAAAAAAAGATTAATGTCTGCCTTTGTTTTCCACAAAGTCAGCATCAAAAATTTGGATAATACCCTGATTCATTGTACTTTGATGTCTCTGTGTATGAGCTAATAGAAAGTGTCATTCATATTACCTTTATCAGCCAGTAGCATTTGTAGGAAAGGGCAACAAAATTCCGATTCTTCTGCCTTTCCCATTTTGAATGGGCATCATGGTTGCATCCACATTAAAAAAGCATGGGGTTTTGTATTCAGATGCTGCGTCTCTTATCTTGCCAATTTCAACCCACAGACAGCACTGTACCAACAATGCTCTCATCCAGGGCTTTGAATGATGGCAAAATAGTAATCTGGCTAAAAGTAAGACTTCTTGAAGACCTTAAATGATACAAAGCTAAACAAATTTTACAAGAGTCCATGAACTTTTGACATACAGAGATTAATTCTATTTTAAGATTCCTTTGAAGAGCTTCACTTCAAAGGCACAGGAAGTAATTGCACCGTTGACTCAGGTTGTTGTTAAGACTTCATCTGAAATACAGATTGACAGAGTTGAACAAAAAATAGCATGACAAAATATGAAAAAGGGGTTGTGAAAGGGAGAATCGACTAAAAGGCACTCCATTTGAGAAAAGATGAAGGAAAACGTTTTTAACATCTTTCATAAGACCATTTCTCTAAAAGCTGATGGACTTCATTTACAACTTTTTCCAAGCAGCTAAAGATAAAAGCAACAATAGCTTTAAAGCTTCAATGTGCCAGAAAGGTCTTCAACTTCAACCAAATTGAGATGATCTGCTACCTCAAGAGCTCTGACAGAACTGTAAGCTTTGAGACTTTATGCTTTGAGTATCAATCTACTTATGTATTCTATCAACTGAGCCCAAGAGCTTTTGCCTACATGTGAGAACGTAAGCACTAGTATCCCATTAAAAAATTCAATATTGATTAATTTCTAAAAATCTATGATGATATAGAGTGTACTGCAACTTCACCCAGTTGTTTAAATTTATTTGTATCTGCCATTATTATTTTTACAAATCTTATACAACAAATATATCCAACACATTTTCCTCCCCATCTTTTCCTCACAGCTACAACCCTGTAAAGTGGTTTGGACTGGTCCAAAGTCACCTAGCCGACTTTCATACTTAAGGCAGGACTTGAACTCACAGTCTTTTGCTTTTCAGTTCAGAGCTTTAACCACTAGACCAAAGTGGCTCTCCTTAAGAGTAACTTTCTGAATGTCATCAGGGAAGGAATTTGATGTCCACTGTGATACTCTTATAGAGGGATGGTGCTGCACCTGAGAAGCAGTGCCTTCTAGCTTCAACTCCAGAGGTGGTATTCAGTAAGTTCTGACCAGTTCTGGAGAACTGGTAGCGAAATATCACCTCTGACTGGCCCTGCCCCATCTATTCTCTGTCTCCTGAATCCCAGCTGATCATCTGGGTCTTCTTTTGTTGCCATGCACAGGAGAACGAAGCTGGAAAGCAGGTTAGTGGGGTGGGGAAGGAATGGGATTTTGCAGTAACTTCCCCTGGAGTGGGGTGGGAATGTAGATTTTGCAGTATCCTTCCCCTGCCACGCCCACCAAGCCAAGCCACACCCATCAAGCCATGCCCACAGAGCTAATAGTAAAAAAAATTGAATCCACTACTGTTCAACTCCCTATATTTCCTGGAAGTGTGGGTAGTTTCGCCCATTATGACATTTTTGTTGAGCCCTAAATGGCTTTATAGTTCAAAACCAGAATTTTAAATCGTACCTGGAAGCTAATTGGAAGTCAATGCAAGACCTAAACTATATATATAATATGTTCCCAGTATTGGGTGCCAGGGAGTACATAGGTTGTATTATTTCTTACTCCTTTCTGTGACTTAAAGCTACAGAAAAATGTACATTTTCCCAATTTATTTATTTTTTATTCAGAAAAAAAGGGAAGCCAATAAAAAGCCTCAAAAATTCACCATTCGTAAGTCACAGAAATGATAAAGTTTCAAAGTAGAAAGCATTGTACAAACCACAAAGTCATTAAATGCTTACAACAGGATGCAAACAATGTGATCTGGCAGAGTATCCAGTGTACTCTGTTAGTTCTTCATTAGGTAACCTTATTTTAGAAGTACCTTTCTTCACATCATTCAATTTTTCCCCATTCCTCTTTGTAGCTTTTTCCCCATCTTACAATCAAGTACTGGGTATTTAAGAAAGCAAATTATATACAGTTCAGAAGATTCCTTTCTCATCAAATTATTCTTCTCTCTTTGTAAAATGAGTACTAGTTATATACCTAAGTCAAAATTCAACACTTGATGCAATTATTACCATACTAGGAGTTCAACCCATACATTTTCTCTTCATATATCTGTTTTTAATTAAAGCAGATTTCACATTGTCTATTACCAAAGCCTATAGATTTCTAATGATTGTTCTTTACAAGACCTATATTTTGAAAGTTTTGAAAGTATAAATATTTCATATACATACATTTTTTTTTCACATTGGGGTTATTTTCAATTCTGGATAAAAACCTTGGGGATGTTATACTTATTTGTTAATGCTGCAAATCATGTTTATTTCACATTTCACATAATTTAAAGAGGAGATATTTTACATGCCCAAGCTCACTGAAAGCAGTTAATTTATACAATCAAACCATTTACATATTTCTTTGACATGTTTAATTAACTTTAGGTTACTTTATGGAAGATGTTCATTTACAAAGCTTTCTTTTATCGTGATTATTTTTAGTTTTATTGTATACTGAAGGGTTATATGCAGGACTGGATTGTACACTGGCACAGTGGACATAATGCCTGGAGCTTACAAAATTCCCAAGAGCCTGTGAAATAATTTAAGAGCCAAACATGCACATATTTATGTGCAGATCATACTTAAGAGCTCATACTTAAGAGCATAGTCATGATTTGCAAAGATTTTAACCCAGCCCTAATAGAGCAAGAATGTTCCTTTCCACCAGTGGTTGGATTCAAAAATTTTTACTACTAGTTCTGTGGGCGTGGCTTGTTGGGTGTGGCAGGGGAAGGATACTATAAAATGTCCAATCTCACCCCCCTCCAGGGGAAGGTTACTGCAAAATCCCATTCCCTCCCCATCCCACTAACCTGCTTTCCAGCTCTGTTCTCCTGTGCAGGGCAACAAAAGAAGATCCAGTTGATCAGCTGGGAGGCAGAGAATAGATTGGGGTGGGGCCAGTCATAGGTGGTATTTGCCAGTTCTCCAAACTACTCAAAATTTCCTCTACCTGTTCTCCAGAACTGGTCAGAACCTGCTGAATACCCACCTCTGCATTCCACCTTGCAATTAGTTCCTTTATTATTGTTGTTTATTATGAAACTAAATATCTTCACCATATTCATAAGATTAGATTTATATGGATCTAAAAGCCAAATTGTCAGCAAAAAACATGCCCACAGGCAAACTCACTCAGAAAATAGTAATAGGACCAAATTGCATTGCCTCAGAAACAAATGGGAACTATGTTTTTTGCAATATATGCATTGCTGCATTCAATTCGTGCATTTTCAGGTTAACAGATTATAAACTCTAGGAAAAATCAACACTGAAAAAATTCAGGCCTACAGCTCTGAAAGACTTTCTTAACTTCAGAATATGTTGCCAGGGTTGTGGTGGAAGTCTCTGCTTCTTAGCCATATACCATAGAACTATTTTTCTTCATTCATGGTAGCTTTGTACTTCAATCAAATATGACAATTGTAGTAGGAACTGCTTATATTTATGGCTGGCTATGATAGCTCAGGGGAAGCATGCCTGATTTACAAGTAAGTCTTGCTCCTATAGCTGTTTTTATGTGGGATTAGAATTGTAAATCATATTTATATTAGAATAATGGACCCCATTAATTAGAATAAAAATATAGTACATTGATTTGCCATACATAATTGCTGTTTTGAAAACCCTTGATTTTATTGTCTTGGGCTTTTCCTGTAGCATTTCAGCTTTATTAGTCTAATAAAAATCAGATTTCTGGAAACCATTTCATGGTCTAAATGAGATGATTTAACTTTAAATTAGTGGCAGAACTATTGGGGAAGAAATCCAAATTCCATTTACAACTGTATTAATTGTATATTTCATATTTATGATTTAATTACATGTAGATAGTTAAATATTAATATTATAAAGGAGATTTCATGATATTTGGAATTAATTCATTGCTTCAAGAGATTTAGAAGTCCCATGTATGTTCCTCATTTTCCATTAGTTGTGCTTTTTCTCCTTTGTTCCACAATTGAACTGTTTTAAAAGGAAATT
Organism: Bungarus multicinctus; assembly: GCA_023653725.1. Lineage (NCBI taxonomy): Eukaryota > Metazoa > Chordata > Lepidosauria > Squamata > Elapidae > Bungarus > Bungarus multicinctus. Next base: position 10,246,051 of record CM042838.1, read on the forward strand.
AAGTGGAAAAATAATTTTTGAGTTTCCAGAATATCATAAAAGTGTTGTTCCAAAGTCTTCTCCCATTTTGATGGTGCAGTCTGCTTATTCGTTTTAAAATGGATTGGCATGATAATCAACATATTTCTTTTATTTATAATTCACCTACCTCCAGAAGCCCTGAATGCAATATACATAGCACTGTCTCAATTTCCCCCCAAAAATAAGATAATAACTACTCAATCACTGAGATAATAACTACTTAATCACTGAGCTTCAATGGCTGAATTTTGACTTGAATCTGAATATTTAAAATAGTAGCCAGTCCCTTAAGTGCTGAAGTTCACTAGTTCTTAGCTTTTTTCAGAACCCTGTACTGAATAAAAATGAAAGATATGCTTAAAATCTGCTTTGAAAAAAAATTCATCTTTTCAAACCTTGATTGTCCAAGGGTAAATTTCTTCTACCATTCTATGTCTTTGGTTTCAATTGCCCATAACTGGCTACAGTAACCAATTCTATTTTATTTACAGACAGCTGTTACTCAATCAAGAAAATCCAAGGAGTCACTAATATAATGAAGTAAAAGCTTGACAGATTCTGGGATTTATTGTTGCTGTTTCTGCTTTACTGACAACCTGAATAATGTTAGTGTTCCTTACAAGGGTGCAGGGTTACAATTTTGTTAGAGAGATTTCCTTGTGCTTTATTCTCCCTCACCCCATACACACATATATAGTACGCACAAGGCACATTTTTTTAAAAAAGGAAGCTTATAACAAGGTCTATAGGAAAATGGTAATGCTTGCTTTTGCATGAAAAATGTCCAGATAGGGTTGGGAACTCTTTAAAGCGCCTCTGAAGAGCCACTGTGTTAGTAGATAATACTGAGTCAGAAGGTTTAAAAAAATTAAAATAAGGTTAATGGTCTAATAATCTGACCCTGTGAAATGAAGATTCATTATTATATTTATTTATTTGTACAACTCTTATGGCAAACAATTATATAAAATACATTAAAATAAAATATTAACATGCAATAGAACAAAATATGCTCTGAATATGTTTTAATTTTTTTAAAAAATATTATGAAACTTCATCAATGGCCCTTCATAATACCATGGTACTGATAATATTCTGTCCATAAATTTTCCAGTACAAGGTCAAATTAAGAAGGTTTCAACATGCGCTTAGCTACAACAAAGAATTTCTATTCATTTATTCCTGAGTATGGACAGAATATATTAGAGACAGTTCTTAGTTCACGCCAAAGGACAAACCAAAGAAACTGGTACAACATCCAGGAAAATTGTTAACAAAAGCCACAATTCTCTGAGCATCCTGTATCCTACATCCTATATGTCTATGTAAAATTTCCAGTGTTAAATACACTCAAGAAAATTTGCAGTGTTATACTTCAGATTTTATTATTTTATATATTGTGCACAATGGTTATTTTTAAAAGGGTTTTTTTTAAAAAAAAAAATCCATATAAGTGTTATAGTATGCATAATCTTCATGAAACAATGAGCTAATTAGAAATATTCATAGAAGTTTATATTCCAGTTGGGTTTGTTTTATTTTCCATGAACACATTCAATCATCAGCAAATCAAAGTAACTTTGAGAGATGGAAAACAGCTTATTGGAAAACAATCTCTTGCCCTTTGTTATGTGCTGTCTGTTCACCATTGTTGGAAAGAATTCTGAAACAATGGGTATGTATTACTACGTCTAGAGATAATGTTTTCTTTCAATTTTCCCATGGGAAACTTTCCATGGGCTTAATTATACTATTTCGATATGCCTAGCTTTGCAAATACAGTAGAATCAGGACACTTTGTTCTAGAAAGATACCACATTAGCATGGTTTCCCCTTGAAATATGGGCAAGAACGAACATTCTAATGCATCCACAGCTTTTTGTGTAGCGTATAAAACGCATACTATGCCAAGTAACCCAATTTCTGCACCCAGAAAGCTGAATTTCTGGGTTCATTAGATCTTTCTAAGTTTGGTTTAAAGCTGAAGTCTTCTGAGTCCTGGATGTTGGATGATTCTGGTGTTTCTTCAGAATGAATTAGAGTAAAATGTGAGGATGGGCTTCCATTATCTTTGTAATGACTGATAAATAGATTTAATGATATAGTGATATCATGACTAGGCATATATATGTATAGTTTCAAACTCTTTAAAATGGCATCGCTGAACCTGAATGCATCTTTGTCTGCATGAGCATTTGATTAAATATATGCAAATTGCAAGAGGATCATTGATAAGGGGAAAGATTTAATGTACCCTGGCAGGTAAGGCACACAATGAAGAAAAGTAATGAATAATAAAAAGATAAAGCTGAAATGATTCTGGTCTGAAAAACAGAATCCCCATATTTTTCAGCTTAGATAGAAAAGTAAACCTTGGCTTAATGCCAGTCCAGGTTTAGCTCTGAAAGCCAGTTGGGCAAGTCACTCTCTCTCTCTGTCTCTCAGAAAAAATCACTCAGAGGGTTATTGTTGTGGAGAAAATAGGAGGAGGAAAGTGTGTTGGTTATGTTCACTGCCTTATTTGTAAAAAGAATAAAGGTAGGATATAAAAAAATAGAAGGCAATGTTCATAGCCCTTACAGATGAGTCCATGAAAGAGCAAAATATTGTCACTGATTGTTAGTATAATCTTAAAATGCAAAGGGTTTCTGCCAAAATAACAAAGAAATCCAGCCAAAGGCACTATCCCAAGACTTGTAAAAAGATGAGAAACACACATGTATACACAGAGTGTTGATCACAACATTGGAACTGACAGTTTGCGGTTGTGAACAACTTTTCCTGAACTAATGTTATTGTATTTGCATATGGGAAATGTTATTTGAGGGCAGCAAATCTCCCTGACAAATTTTATCGCTGATGAAGGGATGATCTATGTTGTAGCTGGAAAGAAATCTTGGCTTGTCTCGACTCCCGCCTCCGGGGATCCCATTAGAGCAGTGTGATGTCATAGTCAAGGAAAGGAACCCAAGTTCAGATCTTCCAACAAGCCAGCAGTAGGACTTTGGAAGACAATGGAGCATTTGCCACCATGGTAACCACAGAAACAAGGGGAAATACTTGTGATTTATTGTCTTTTATTGCTATGAGGGGAAGTAGGAGAAAGTTTGAATAGAGGGGAGTGGGAGAGGTACTGCTCAATAACTGGCTAGCTCTGATTGGCCAACATTCTTTTCTGCTCAGCTATTGGTTGAACAGATCAAGTATTGTACTTACTAATCCATAGTTTTCTGGGAGCTGTATAGACTCATAAACATGCAAACTTGGTAGAATGAATATGATTCATCATTGTCCAAAAAGATCTGAAAATAGTTACAGCAGTGTGAATCAACCTTAGATGCATTTTAAATTACATTCAGAAGAGCCAGAAGACAAAGATTATTTGTCTTAAATCCTCTTTTGAAGAGACTTGGGTACAGAAAGATCTGCTGTGAGGAACCAATGGCAAGAGGGGGGATGCAAACTCCACCTCTTATTCCTGTACAGGTAATCCTCGACTTACAACAGTTCATTTAGTGACCATTCAAAGTTACAACAGCACTGAAAAAAAAGTGTCTCATGACTGTTTTTCACTTATGACCATTCCAGTATCCCCATGATCATGTGTTCAGAATCTGGGTGCTTAGCAACTGGTTCACATTTATGATGGCCGGAGTGTCCCGAGATCATGTGATCCTCTTTTGTGACCTCCTGACAAGAAAAGGCAATGGGGGAAGCCAGTTTCATTTAACAATTATGTTACTAACTTAACAGCTGCAGGGATTCACTTAACAAATGTGGCAAGAAAGGTCACATTTGGGGCAAACAGGGCAAAATTCACTTAACAAAGGTTTCACTTATAAATTTTGGGCTCAATTGTATAACTTGAGGACTATCTGTATATATAGTTAATCTAATTATCTAACTATATAGTTAATATATACACTATCTAACTACATAGTTAACATATACAAAAGCCAGTTTGGAGTAGTAGTTAAGGTATCAGGTTAGAAACTGGGAGACTATGAATTGTAGTTCTGCCTTAAGCACAAAGTCAGCTAGTTGACCTTGAGCCTGCTGGGTGACTTTGCTGGGTGACTTTGAGCCATGTCGAGCCTGCATATATGTACATTTGTACTTATAGTAAAAGTGAGTCAGAACCAGACATGGGCAAAAAGAATCACTGTGTATGTTAGAAAGACAACAATGACAAAAATAGAGGGAGCCAAACAATGACAGAGAAAATATAAATGAAAGAGTGAAATCCATGAATGTTGTGCTTATCTCAGAGTTTTATTTTATTCACTTATTTATTTATATCTCACCTTGATTATTTTTTACAAATAACTCAAGATGACGAACATATCCAACATATCTTCCTCCTCCTATTTTCCCTATAGCAACAACTTAGTGAGGTGAGTCTGCCTGACTGGCCCCAAGTCAGACAGTTAACTTTTATGGGTAAGGTGGGACTTGAACTCATGGTCTCTTGTTTTCTCACCTGGTGCCTTAATCACTAGACCAAACTAGCTTTAGATTCTATTTCTATAGATTCTATAGATTCTACTATCCCACTTTTTTTGTCTCCCAAATCTCTACTTCAATTTATTCTCAGAACTTCTAAAGAGAATTTGGAGTGCAAAGGAAGGAGGTTGGGAGAAGCATCAAAAGTGGTTTCCTATATGTGTGTGTGACAGCATGACAGGCAGTACCTTGGAATCTTGCTTGCTGCAATTGTTATTTATTCAATTTGTACCCCTGTCCATCTCAACTAAACACTTCTGGGCAGCTCACAACTAGTAAAAAGAGTTTTAAAAAACCTAGTTAAAAACAAGTATAAAAACTTGTGTACATATATGTGTACACACATAGTATGTGTACATATGTGTCAGGCAGAATGAAAAATAGGCACATAAGATGCATGTGTAAGAGAGAGAGACTAAGAAATCAAAGACATATAACAGAAAAGCAAAAGACAACCTCAAAAAATTTTAAACGGGAAAAAGTTTACCAAAAAATTAAATCGTTAAATATATATTTATCCTCTTCCAAGTGAAATATGTAAATAATATGCCTGTTTTAGGATAACAGATCCAATCCTAAAGGTCCCTCATAGATTTTTAAACATTTTCCCATGTCAGGTAGTGAAGGATCAGCAAGGAATACTGCAGAAAAGTTCAGAGCTTAGAGGGATTCCCAGACTGAATGAATAACACAGAGTTCATCTAGACAGTTGTTTTTGTGGTTTTCTTCTTGTCCTGGTGCTGTTACAGACTTCTATTACCTAAGCTTCCTATCACTTATTTCAGAGTTACCACGCATCAAGAATGGGACCAAATTACTCTTACATGTACAGTTTTACTAGCTGGTGTCAGTACAATTGTACTGCATGTAAGAATAATGATTAGTTGTATCCTCATCTGAAATTCAAAGGTCAGCAATTCTAGGAAAAGGCCACCACCAATCACTGTACATCATGCATGTCATCAAGCATGACACTGCTTGCACATTCCTGGCATCCCACTCTAACATACCCCGCCCCCCCAGGACTATTTTCCTGTAAATCTGACAATCATTAGATGGCAGTGAAGAATTTGGCTTTCTTGTCTACAATGTGGATACATGGAGGAAACATATGAAGTTATAGAGCATTCTCAGATACATCCACATAATTTTTCCAAAGCAAGTGACTTGTATAAAATATCACAGGAGCAGCAAGAAATTAGAGGGTGATTTTTTAACCTCTTGATTGCCAATTGGTGGCTTTATGCATTTGTCCAGCCAAGATGCAGCCACTGGATAAATAACAATAGCAATAGTACTTAGACTTACATACCACTTCATAGTGTTTTACTGACCTCTCTAAGTGGTTTACATAGTCAGCATTTTGCCCTCAGCAACCTGGGTCCTCATTTTACCAATTTTGGCAGAGTGGAAGGCTGAATTAACATTGAGCCGGTAGGGATTGAACTCCTGGCAATGGGCAGAATTAGCCTGCAATCTGCATTTTAACCAGTATTTTGACAAATATTATCAAAGAACTGGAATCCCAGAAAAAGTTTCACTTGAGAGGCAGTTTAGGTGCACATGAGACACTATATTTTTCACTTAACTCTACTCAATATAAAGATTATAGTAATGACATGGGTTGGGATTCCACCTTTTTACATTGCTTTTTAAATGACAAGTTCAAATATACTGTTCACAATATTTTTTTAAACAATCTTTCCTAGCCAAGAATGGAAGACAAATGAGCAAACTGGAGAAATATCAAAGATAGCTGAAACATCTATATATGTTTGAGGGCACTTGAGGGGCAGAGATAAATCAAGAGAGACAGAAATATTCAGAGGGAGAAAAAAAATCAAGTGTGGAAGAGTGATCATGGAACAGAAAGAGCAGCGAGAAGATGGGGCCAAGGAGAGCGAAAATATATTATAGAAAACTCGAAGTTAGAGTTAATGAGGTGTTTCTGATGGGGCATTCTTTGAGTCTTGTCTTGAAGAGCAATTGTGTAACATTCTGCCTGAAACCAGAAAGCTTTACAATGCATTTCAAAACTCACTACTTTTAGTTTGTTTTAAAATGCTAGTTTTACCCATAGCAATGTCTCTACTTATAGAACTCTCCAAAATCTTTTTTTTCCATCAAGAGACTAAGTGCTGAGTCTTTCCAATGTATATATTTAATTGAGGTCCATCCTGCCTTTTCCCTCTGGCAGGCATGTAAGATGTTTAACAAGCATTAAAAATGGAAATATAATTTTAAAAATTAAAAAAGCAAATTAAAATGAACAATCATTGAATACTAAAATCATCTGGCCAGTGAAATAATCTAATAAGCCTGTTTTCCTCCTCCTCCATGACACATCTTTACATGTTTTTAAAGGACTAGATGGTAGGAAACATAATTCCCAAGAGGGTGAACCTGGGAATCTAAGAGCAAAGGAGAAAATGTAAAGAAGACATGCATGACTGCAATGGCAATTTTAAGAGAATTTATCCTGATAGATCTTTAAAATTGGACAGGTTTGTACCATTAGATAAGCAGACCCTAAGTCTTAATGGTCAACATCAATACTTTGAATGGTACTATGTAAGCAACTGACAGCCATTGAAGGTATTTCAGCACAAGCATGGTACGATCATGTGTCTCCTTACGCCAATGAATAATCCAGCCGGACACTTTCCACCAATTGAGATGAGTTGTAGGCAGATGTAACAAAGGTATGTGTAACCACTAATAAGTCTGACTACTTCAGGAAGAGGCACCGTTGGTGTACTACATGCAACAGTGTGAACACACTCCTCATACAGTTGCCATTGGTGAATATAATGACAGCCAAGAGGGATTCTCAGAATGCAAACAACCTCTTTCAGTGGGGGTAGAATCCCAGGCTGAACTTCAGTCTCCCAATTTCCTCTGTACCAACAACTCTTTATGCTTGTCTCTTTTCATCTTTCTTCTCATCTAGTTCATTACTGAACTTAAATAATATTTAAGGATGCTGATAAAGCATAATAGCACTGGGTACCATTTGAAGTGGTGCCAGGTGACTGGAATCCTATGTGATCGTTGGATGACCCTACAACTCAAGTCAAAGATTTACAGAATCGTAGTGCACCCAGTCTCCTCTATAGATCAGAGTGCTAACTGGTGTTGTGGTTCGCCGGCAGACTGTGCAAACGGCAGTGGAATGGGACAGTGGGGAAGAATGGGGACCAGTCCAGGAGTCTGGGGAAGACTCCGATGAGGGTCCTGTGTCTGATGCAGAGATGGGTCTGAGACCATCTGGGAATGGTGTGCTGACTCAGGAGCTCCAGAGTCTGGCAGCAGCAAGGCAGAGGAACAAGGGGAGCCTGTTCCCAGTGCGCATGTGCACAGAGTTGCTAGAAGGCAAGAGCAGCTGAGACAAAAGGGGCAATTTGGGAGTAAGGCTTGGAAGTGATTGCCCTCCTATAAAGTATAAAGGAAATGCAAAGGTAGAGAAACCTTTGCAGGAAGCAAAGTCATTTGCTCTGTTTGGATTAAACCTTGAAGCTCTGTGTGGACTTTGTACTTCAGTTGTTTTTTTTTATAGTTACTTTGGCACTTTAGTTGTTGGCAGCAATTCAAAGGAGAGAAATGTGGGTGTTTATCTCGAGGGACTGTTTGGGACTCATTACAGGCAGGGAATGAACATAATTCCCAGTGTTGAAACAAAACAAGAGTTGTTTTAACTAAGCATGTGCTTAATTATGGTTTCAGGAAGCCTTGGTCAGAACAGCCAGTAACAGCAAAACATGAGCAGGCCCATGTGTTGGAAATGCTAATGATCTGATAGTGTCTTAGACTAATGTAATTCAATCATGCCATGAACATGATATCAATATGAACTGGGAGTAAGGCCAATCATAGCAAAATTGCAGGAAGGAAGACTTAGATGGTTTAGACATGTCATATGTGGCAAAGAAGACTCAGTGGCAAGAACAGCATGCACCTGAACCCTAGACATTGACCCCATGACAGACCTAAGCAACGGTGAATGAATCACATCAAGGAGGACATGAAATGCTGGGCATTGCCCCTGAAGACACCCTGAAATCAACCCAAATGGAGGTAGTTTTGCCAACAAGTAGACCCTGCCATAACACAGGAATAATGCTAGGAAAAAGAAGACCAACACGGTACCCATGATACCCCACTTCCCACTCTGGATTATTTTTTCCAAGGGTTAAACAGCAAGAGGACAAAAGTCTATTTGTCATACAGTAGGTGTTCCAGTATCATTTCTTGGATATGGTTCAACAGGAAAAACTTGAACCATGCCAAAACAGATCCACCAAGCCTTAATTCCAATTGATGATATTACAAAGCCACTAAATGATCCAGAGCGTTGCATTTTCCCATCCATTGTCCAATGTATATTATTCATCAAAGTAGTCCAGAAAGTTGCAATATCGTATTCTGATTGAAAGCATGACTGAAATGGATCCAAAAAAATCAGTATCACATGTGAACGCACCACCATCATATTTACCATGTTTAGGTGTTTGTTTATTATCCTGTCTTATTATTTTTATATATACCTTAAAGCAGTGAACATACCTAATATTCTTTCCTCCTTTTATTTTCCTTGCAACAACTTTTTAAGGTGAATTGGACTGAGAGAGAGTGACTGGCCCAAAGTCAACAAGACAGTTTTCATGCCTAAGGTGGAAACAAAACTGGTTTCTAGCCTAGCGCATTAAGAACTAAACCAAACCGGCTCTCTGGCATCACCATAAATGACATATTTGAGACTGATTTATAATGACCTATCTCTTTGATCAAGGGAAAGTTTCTTTAGTAAAATCCTTACTATTGTCCCCTTTGGGAGTAGGGAAATGGGGTAAAGTAAATAAGGAGGCACATAATTCTTCCCTTATGAGGGAAGCAAGAGTTGAGTACACAGTTTTTAGGAATTCTCTCTCCATATCCTGTTCCACATCTTCAGGATGGATGTTAAGAATCCAAAATAATAACACAAGCAGCTGTTGGAGAAATATTTCTATGAGGCTCATAGCAATGAGAAATTCTTCAATTGCCCTTTATTTAAAGAGAAATAGAGACAAGTTCATTGCCCCCTCTGCCTTGTTCCAGATGTTCTCAGCTAGTACCTTCGGCCTAGATAAAATTGAAACATGTCTTGCTGTGTGACTGCTGAGCCTTTAGGAAAATCAAATGCACACAGAACTTGGAGTACATCCTGGATATGTAACCCTAGTTTTTGACAGATGATCTATTTCTATCTTTTTGCAAAAGTGAGCATCTTTGAGTGCAAATGACCTGAAGATATAATAGACGTAATAGAAACTCCAGGCACCTCCATCAGGACACAAAAAAAGCAGGAAAGATGAACAGCAGGGAGGAGGTGGAATCCCATGACATCCAAACAAGCCAAGTAGCAACAAACAGGAAAGTATTCAACAGCTCAACAAATCCCCAGGCTGAGATAAAGAAGGTCAAGTGAGGCTCATACCTACCACATACCCAGCATGTGCTCTAATCCAGGGGTCACCAACCTTTTGGACCTCAGGGATCACCAAACTCATAATTTTAAATCCCGTAGACCACTAATATGAATTTTGACTGACGGTGGCTTGCTTGGTGGGAAAGTCGGTCCCATATTCCAGAGCTGCAGTAGTCACAGGACTGGCCCTTTGGTCATCCTGGATCAGTTGCTCCTCCACCCAGGTACACTGGCCTGCCAAGGACTGGAGGAGCTGCTCCAGGATGACCAAAGGGCAGTCCTGTGACTACTGCAGCTCTGGAATAGGAACTGACTTTCCCACCAATGTCAGCAAGCCACCCAGGGGCAGATTTCCCTCCCCCTCTGTTGGTCTTACCTTCCAGTTTCAGCTCACATGGTTCTACTCAAGGTAAGGTTTGCGCTCGGCCGAAGGGTGGGGACTTTGGGTGGCTAAGAACACCATCACAATCTCTAGGACTCAGGGAAACTTAAGAAGAATCACAAGGAGTGCTCTTGAAAAGAGATGATCAGGAAAGACAAGGCACTGGCAGGAATAGGTGGCTTAAACTATTCATAGACTGTCTGCTTCTATGCCAACAAGTGCACTGGCTACCATGTTCACCCTGCATCAGTTCTGATTAGATTCTCTTTTTTGGCAAGAGCTGAAATTATTGTATTTCACACATAGTGACATCTCCCACATCAGCCATGTCATGTCTTGACATTTCATTTGACCTGGATATTGATTGTCCTGTTTTAGCCTGCAGTTCAGATTTTTTTTTAATGTCACTTCTAAATTTGTTTTTATTTCCACTGATGACAATTGTTTTTCTTCTTATGGCTCAGTATTATGACACTGTCATTTATTTACCAGCTATCCAAACTCTACTATCTGTACAACACAATTTAATATCAATGACTTGGCAGATTAGATGGGAATGCAATTCCTAGGTTGCATATATGTGCATACCATATGTGTATATGGTATAAACTGCCAATGTACTGACTGTTATAACTAGTGAACTAGAATCAGCCATAATTTTAAGCTTGGTAGCTTCTGAATTCTAGATCTACTTCTGTTACATATTTAAGTGGCAAAAACTGTCATGCATGCACTAATGAATTTATGGCTGCAGTTACACAAGCCAGGAAGGCCAGTCATTACGTCCTGGTAGCAATTGATTCTTCTCCTTTTCCAAGATCTGATGGCAATTTTTGAAAAACTATGTTCAACTCTCTTTCACGAGGTTCCACCCACCAAGCAATGTTTCAAATTAAAAAGTTGAAGATTTTCTGCATTGGGTATGCAACACTTAGTCAGTGCTTTGACGCATACTTTAAAAGAGAATGTCAAACAGATGAATGTTGAGAAAAGGTATTAGATGAATAATTGTTAGCTGGAAGAGTGGTAAGTCATTCTAGTTATATTTTGCTCTAGGCTAGACTATCTTACATCGTAGATATTGCTGTCACCTATACTAGAATGCAAAGAAGTAATTGGAAGTGATTTTATATTTTATATTCTGTCTCTTTTTCAGAACTTAAAATTCAGCAACACAGAAACTAATTTTGGAGTCTATCACTCAGGGAACCTGGATTGGTGTAATTAGTCTGAAAAGGGAGCAGATGGATTATAAAACCATATTTAAATCAAAAGTTTCTGTGAGTGTTGGAATTGGTTATATAGGATGATGATGATGATGATGATGATGATGATGATGATGATGATGATGATGATGATGATGTTATCCATTCAGTCATGTCCGACTCTTGGTGATTCTATAGGCCAAATTTCTCTACATCATCCAATCTTCCACTGCTTCTCTGAATTTTTCTATGCTCTGGCTGATGTCAGCTTTGAAGGTGTCTGGCCATTATGGTTTTTTTTTTTGCAGAAGCATTGTGTAAAACTGAGACAAGAGTATTGCTCAAAACCCCTGACAAATTCTAACATGCTTAAAACTCATTATTACCTTTCCTTGTGAGCCATCTTTTAATTCACTACCTTCCTCCTATTCAAAAAGAAGTTTTATTACAATTATAAATAGTTACAATAAAAGGACCTTTTGCATTCTAAAGGATCTGTTAGATGATTTTATATGGCAGTCAGGATTACTTAATATTACTTTTCCATTTTTATCCTTTATAGTACTTTGCATTTGCCCCAAGAAGAGGATGTGTATATTCTATGTATGCATAGAAGAGAGAACGGTGGGAACAGGAGAAAGTTACATATTTATTTGAACTCTAGTGTTTTTTTAAAGGGCTTCATTTTATTAGTCATTGGACTAATCTATACCATTGAACAGTCCTGGAGAACCGGTAGCGTAAATTTTGAGAAGTTTGGAGAACCGGCAAATGCCACCTCTGACTGGAGATTTTACAGTATCCTTCCCCTGCCATGCCCACCAAGCCTCACCCACAGAAATGGTAGTAAAAAAAAATTGAATCCCACCACTGATGTGTGTTCTTGATGAATACTTGCCAATATCTATACACTACTATTACCATAAGATTTTCTCTGACAGCACAGGGGTAATGGAAATAATTCAATTATATATGTGAGGCTAATCATTAAAAAAGTAGAAAACCTTCTTACACAGATTTGCTCTGTTGAGTTCCATCTGCAAACTCATCAGAGATTAGGAAGGAGGATTTGGGGAAAGAGATAAAGCATGGGTGTCAAACTCGTGGCATCACATTGCCATCACATGATATTTCACAATGTTTTTTCCCTTCATGGAGCTGGAGTGGGCGTGGCCTGCATGTGCTGCATCCAGCCCGGGGGCCGCCAGTTTGTCACCCTGAGATATTTATTTTTATTTTATTTCATTTGGTTTGTCAATTGCTTACAAGATAATAGGTATAAGTAAAAACATAGTTATGAATACATGGATACATATAAGAAAAATAAAAAGAAACAATAGGACAGGGACGGTAGGCACGTTGGTGCACTTATGCACACCCCCTACAGACCTCTTAGGAAAGGGGTGAGGTCAATAGTAGACAGCCTAAGGTTAAAGTTTTTGGGGTTTGGAGAAGAAACCACAGAGTCAGGTAGAGTATTCCAAACATTGACCATTTAGCTGAAGAAGAGTACCGACATCCCTTTATGTCTTGCAGACAGAAGGGCCTGGTAAGAGACCCACAGTGCTCTGTATGGAAGGGCCTTTAGTGTGAACAATATGTCAGCAATGTGTTTGCTGAAGAAGAAGCCCTTGGGATCAGTGGTGGTATGCTACCTGCCTGGTTCAGCCAAACTGGTATCAAAAATTGCTACTGGTTCGGCTGAACTGGTAGTAAAAAAAAAAGCCTCCGAGGATCAGCTGAGAGGAGGGAAAAAAGCCTCATCAGCTGAGAGAAGAAAGTAGAGAAAAGTGCAGGATCGGCCCTCCCACATGTCCCTGTGCTTTTCTCTTCTTTATCCTCTCAGCTGATTGGCGCTGCAGGCCTCAGCCGGTGTGTGGAAAGCTGCGTGCACACATTTTTCTCCACTCCTCTACTCGTTGCAGAATACTTTATGCCACCAGACTTGAAATTCTAAACCTAGAAAACCTAGAACTACGCCACCTTTGATCCGATCTAAGTATAGTACATAAAATTATATATTGCAATGTCCTACCTGTCAATGAATACTTCAGCTTCAACCATAACAACACAAGAGCACACAATAGATACAAACTCAAGGTTAACTGCACCAAACTTGATTGCAGGAAATATGACTTCAGCAACAGAGTGGTCAATGTCTGGAATACTCTACCTGACTCTGTGGTTTCTTCCCCAAACCCTAAAAACTTTAACCTTAGACTGTCTACTATTGACCTCACCCCTTTCCTAAGAGGTCTGTAGGGGGCATGCATAAGCGCACCAACGTGCCTACTGTCCCTGTCCTATTGTTTATTTTATTTTTCTTATATGTACCCATTTCATGTATTCATAACTATGTATATACTTATATCTATTATCTTGTAAGCGATTGACGAATCAAATAAATTCTAAAATTCTAAAATTAGGTGTGCACACGTGATCACAGATCCGGTAGTGGAACAGGTAGGATTCCACTGCTGCTTGGGATGCTCCCACATACCAAGCACTCATTAGTGCTTCAACACACTCACTTACCAGGATTTTCCTCTTTTCTGACCATTCTTTTATTCTCCCCTTGATCTTTTCTATTGTACCTCATCTTTCATCTAGATCCATTCAATTAATACACACAGGAATACAATTTTCTCCAAAACAAGATTAAGGCTTCTCTTGTTCTGCACCCAAATTTTTCTTTAAGAAATACAAAACAACGAAGGTGAGCAAACAAGAAAAGAGGAGGAAATGGGAAGGAGGCAGCTGCATTTGAGGCACTGCCTACTGACAAAACCTAGTGGTGCCAGCCCATGTAAACAACGTTTTTCAAAGCATCTCAAATCCCAAGTTACAATTTTCCATTTTTTCCCCAATTCTCCAAATGTGTGCCCACTTAGTGTCTAATTTAATAACCTTTAAATTAAACTACTATTTGATAGTTGAAGTTGAGATCTCTGAAGCTTAGATAGGTTTAAGTGGTTACAGGGGTTTTTGTTCTCCTTTGCCAAGAAATATTAAATACATTTCCAGTATTTAATATACATGGGATTTAGTAACATGGTCTTCACTGTAAACTCATATGCAAATCTGGAAAGGGTTTGGAGCAAGAGTTCCGAAAAAAGGGAGTGGGTTGTTGTTATTGTTATTTTGTTTAAGATCTCCATCTGTTTTGTTAATGCGCCAGCATGGAATCCTTTATCCTCAATGGCACTTTGTGTGCCTGTTCCCAAAAGTTCACAAGTTGGAGGATAAGAAAACAGTAATTTACAGCTGCTTTGTGGAATGGGTGTGTGTGCCTTGAATAGTTGGAAAAGAAACATTTCAGTCAAGAAAACACAGTGCTCTCTACTGGCAGCTCTACAGAAGGAAATTATTTCCATAATGAAGTCTAAAAGTTTTCTTTTAAAAGTTTTTTCATGACTTTGCAGTCAGGCCCACTATTAAAATAAGCACCATTGTATGAACGTAGTCAATTCGCATTTTGAAGTACAACACCAATCAGAAGTCTATTCTTTCTAGAATATTGTACTCCATATGCCAGGCAAATTACTGGAAGATACATACAAAATATGTATAATATGAAGCCAGTTTAGTCTAATGGTTAAGGCACCAGGCCAGTTTCATCGAGCCTCCAGGAAGGCGAAAATTGCCTCCCCGGGCTCCAGTGGTCCTCTGGAGGCCAGAAACAGGCCCATTTCTGACCTTTCTTAGCCTCCGGGAGGCCCATTTTTCCTCCTCCCCGAGCCTCTGTGCCGGCCCTGTACTTACCTGGGATCCAAAACAGGCTGCATGGGGACTCCTGGGAGAGGAGGGGTGGGGTGGGCAGGGCCAGCCAGGAATGGGATTTTGCTGTTTCACCATTTGCTGGCCATAAAATTAGCTACTCATTCGGTAACAGTTTGCTTTAACCGGGGTGAAGCGGTAGCAGCCCGCCCCCTGTTCCTAGGTCAATGATGTGTGCAAACAACTGATTCCTTTATTAGCCCACCTGCACTTAATGCCAGGCTGCTAAAAACTATTAAAGCAAAGACATCACACCTGGCCTTGGATTAAAGATTAGATGTCAATCTTGTACAAAATCAAAAATAGCTCTCTGCATTTCCCATAATATTAGACCATGACTGGGAGAGGAAAGATACTGATATAATTTAATCATTGATTTTGGCCAATACCTATACTAAATTTCCATTTAGTCACAGTCATATAATTTGATGTTCACCCTGAGCTTTCTAATTGAATTGATTTGGGGAAGTAGCAAATAGTTAGTTTTTGGGGTTGGGAAGGGAATAGAATCATTATGAGCTATTGGGTGGTACTGCTTGTCTTGAGGGAGGTAGTGTTGTGTCACCTCCTCAAGAAGCCATTTGCTGAATCATCTAGTCCAAGAAGCCATTTGCCCAACCATCTAGTCTCCAATCTTTCCTATTTGGAGAAGATTGCTGAGAAGATGGTCAAATGGTTGCTTCAAATCTGGTTTCAGATGAAATAGTGTAGTGATAACATTGATTTCACTTGTTGATGGCCTCTGGTGAAGTTGCTGCACTTTTTGTTGTGTATGTTTTATTGATATATTTTTAATATATATACATATAAAAGGTTTCATATCTATCTGAACAGCGTGTTGTCTGGGCACAGTCAGTTTTAAATAGAGATACAACATTAATCATAATAGTCATATCAATATTAATCACAAAATAGTGATACAATTACTTTATCCATCTTATAAAATTTTCAATACAAATTTTTTCTTATCTTTTTGGATTTTTTAGATTTTAATCTCTGTTTCTATTAGTTAACCATTGGTAAAACAAATCCCATATTAAAAAGTATTCTGTTTCTTCCTTTTCCTTTAAGTGTTAATCTATCCATCTCAGCACATTCTAATATTTTTATAACACTTTCACCTGTAGGGATCTCTTCATTTTTCCATTGTTGTGCAAACATAATTCTTGCTTCCATTAGCACATGTAAAATTAAGTATGTTTTCCCTTTATTATACTGCTCTGGTAATATACCCAACAAGAATATTTCTGGTTTCAAATCTATGAAGTTGCTGCACTTTTGTCAGAAGCAGCTATTCTGGATTGAAGGATTAGTTGGAGACATCACAGTAGCCGAGGCAACACCCAAGAGAGTTCCTCTCATATCCCTGTTATTACCACCAAAGTGGTACCTATTTAACTACTCACATTTTCATGCTTTCAAATTGCTAGATTGGCAGGAGCTGGGACAAACTGGCAGGAGCTCATTCCATCACACAACTCATACACTTGGGTTTTGAACTGTTAAGCTGTCAACCTCTCGATGGTTTCCTGACTCAGTTTCCTTACTACATGAGCCACCGCAGCCTCTTCTGGTGAAGCTAGGGATGTATCATAGTCTTGATCTCTCAGTGACTCTTTATACTGCTGATCATGGTAGCCTTCTGGACTAATTGCAGTGCTTGACAAAGGGAGGCATATGGTTGTAGTGGTTTTCCTCCTTTCTCTGTGCCTCTTTGTAGTGGTTTTCCTCCTTTCTCTGTGGTTGAGATTACAATCCCAGTGTTAAGGGAAGTGGAAGCCAGAAGTTCTTGGTTTGTAAGATGTTTTCATCTCTTCTGTTTAACATCTGACTTTATTAGGTAAGGTCATTCATATCCATGGAGTCAGCTGTCACCAGCACATTATGGTGATGATACTCAGCTGCATATCACATTCCCAGGTCAACCAAATGATGCTTTCAAGATCTGCTTGCAGTAGCTCTCCTCTACTGGAGTTGAATGTAGAAGAACAGGCCTAAATTCAATCCTGCCAAAACTGCAGCTGTGGGTTTATGGTGCTTAGAGTGCTTGGATTATCTGCTTCTAGTTCTAAATGTGGTTGCACTTCTTCAAATAGTACTGTTGTGCAATTTCAGGACTCTCCTGGCCTTGCGCTCCTATTTGCTTGCTTCTTGTTCGTTGTTTTGATTTGATTTATATTGCCACCCAATTCTCATAAGTGACTCTTGGAGTCTAACAATTGGATAGAAATATTAAAATCAGAGGAGCTAAAACTAAAGGACAACAGTGCCCAGAACTATTAAAAAAAGAATAAAATAACAAAATAGCAAGTAATAGAACAACTGAGACCATTGTATAGACAGCGTTTCTCAACCTTGTCAATTTTAACTCGTGCCACCATGAGTTATTTATTAAAATAACAACAATAACAACAACAATAATAACAATAACAACAATAATAATAACAATAATAACTATTTTAAGATAAGGGTTTTAAGATAAGGAATTTGACTACCAAAATTCCCCAGCCAGAATCCTGGCTGGAGAATTCTGGGAGTTGAAGTCCAATGTCTTAAAAACTGGAGACCATTCAGAAACCTTTCATTCTGGAGAAGTTCCCACATGAACTAGTACCCAGAAAAAGAATAATGTTTTCAAGATTGCCAATACAGTCAGTTTTCTTGAAGAACAGATGACAGTGGAAATCCATCTGATGTTCCAATTGCACCTTTCCAGCACCTTTTTACAATCACTCATGTCTTAATGACCTTACATGTAGATTATTGCAATGAACTCTACATCGGGTTACATACACTTAGAATCTGCAGCTGGTCCAAAATGCAATGGCATGAGCAGTTATGAGCATGCCATGTTATGTCCATGTAACATTACTGCTTCATGAGTGCCATGGCTTCCTATAAGCTTCTGGATGCAATTCATGGTACAGGTAGTGATGCATCAAGCCCATCATGACACAGAGCCTGTCTCTCAGAGAATCACCTTTCTCCCATTGTTTCTGCCCATCAAGTGAAATTCCCACACAGTGAGCATGCTATAGGTCCCATCTATTAAGCAATGCCACCTGATGGAACTGAGGTATACTTTGTCACAGGATCTGCCCCCAGAATAGTAATTCTGCATGGTTCGGCAGTTCCACTCCAGATATCCTTTGATCCTGGAAGTCTAGCATTGTCTTCAGGTGTAGCATTAAATCAGATTTTGTCTACCTTGATTGGATTATGTTTAATATTTTGTTAATTATGTTTGCCTTTCTTGTGGCCAGTGGTATGTTGGAATTTTTGCAAGCCGATCAACAGAAGAGATGAGCCACTATGCTCAGCATACAGATCAACTGTTCAGAAGCTAGCAACACAGTGCAGCAACAACAGTAGATGCAACAAATTGCTTCTTTAAAGGTTTACTAGCACATTTCTTGTTATGGCTATGTTTTTTTAAATCTAATTAATGTATCAAGGTTTTGTTTTTAATCTCTATGTGAGGTAGGTAGTTGCTATACAATGTTTACTTTTCTTAATAGATTGACCATAGGAAAAAAAACAAAGAAGCAATATTTTAACAGAAGGGAATATTTTTTTTGTCAAATTATTTTTTAAAATAATTGAAAGAGGCGGTGGTGAGACCCCTCCTCAAGAAACCGTCCCTGGACCCAACTTTGTTATCTAATTATCGTCCTGTCTCCAACCTTCGTTTTATGGCGAAGGTTGTTGAGAGTGTGGTGGCACAGCAGTTTCCCCGGCACCTGGATGAAGATGTCTATTTGGATCCACTCCAATCGGGCTTCAGGCCTGGGCACAGCACAGAGACGGCGCTGGTCGCATTGGTGGATGATCTCTGGAGGGCCCGTGACAGGGGTTATTCCTCTGTCCTGGTCCTCTTAGATCTTTCGGCGGCTTTTGATACTGTCGACCACAGTATCCTATTGCAGCGGCTGGGGGGGTTGGGGGTGGGAGGCACCATTATGCGGTGGTTCTCCTCCTTCCTCTCTGACCGCTCGCAATTTGTGTTGGCAGGGGGGCAGAGGTTGGCCCCGAGGCCCCTGGTTTGCGGGGTGCCTCAGGGGTCGGTGCTCTCGCCCCTCCTGTTCAACATATATATGAAGCCGCTAGGTGAGATCATCCGTGGCTTTGGGGTAGAGTTCCATCAGTACGCTGATGACACCCAGCTGTACATCTCTACCCCGGGCCACCCCGATGAAGCCGTCGAAGTGATGACTCGGTGCCTGGAGGCCGTGCGGTGTTGGATGGGGCGGAACAGGCTTCAGCTCAACCCATCTAAGACTGAGTGGCTGTGCTTCCCGGCACCCCGATACAGCCGGCTGGTTCCATCGCTGGCTGTGGGGGGGGGAAATTCTTGCCCCCACAGAGAGGGCCCTCAATCTGGGTGTCCTCCTGGATGTACGGCTGTCATTGGAAGATCATGTGGCGGCCGTCGCCAGGGGGGCTTTTGGACAGGTCCATAGGATCTACCAGTTGCGGCCCTTTCTGGATCGGGATGCGCTTCGCACGGTCACTTCCGCCCTGGTGACCTCCCGCCTAGACTATGCCAACGCTCTCTACATGGGGCTGCCTTTGAAGAGCATCCGGAGGCTCCAGTTGGTGCAGAATGCAGCCACGAGGGTGGTAATGGGAGCACCTAGGGGCTCCCATGTTATGCCACTTCTATGCGTGCTGCATTGGCTCCCGGTGGCCCTCCGGGTGCGCTTCAAAGTCTTGGTCACTATCTTTAAAGCGCTCCATGGCTCGGGACCAGGTTACTTGCGAGACCGCCTCCTGCCACCATCAGCTTCCCACCGACCGGTACGCTCCCATAGAGTGGGTCTCCTCGGGGTGCTGCCGGCTGGACAGCTGGTGACCCCGAGGGCGCGGGCCTTCTCATTGGGAGCACCCCCTCTCTGGAATGAATTACCCCCGGAGGTAAGGGCCGCCCCCGATCTCATGGCCTTCTGTCGGTTACTCAAAACGCACTTATTTCGGCAGGCCGGACTGGCCTAGGGGTTTTTAAATTTTAATCGGGTTTTAATCTTTTTTAATACTTGCTTTACATTTTAATTAGAGCCATATTATATTTCAGTTTTTAAATTTTAATATTATTATGTTGTCTCATGTATTGTACCTTGTATATGTGTTTTTATTGGCTGTTCACCGCCCTGAGTCCCTCCGGGGAGAGGGGGGCGGTATATAACTTGAATAAATAAATAATAAATAAATAAATAAAATGTGAGGCTTATCTTAGTTTCATTCAGCTGGTAATGGAGACAAGATTTTTTTTTTCTGTGTGAATTCTCTTAAATCCAGATTTTGGTAAATATGGCTATATTTACTGTATTTTCTATTACAGCTTGTATTGGATCCTTATCCCTAGCTAATTTGACAAGAAATAAAGCATTATTATAGTATTAAACTGCCGTGAGAAGAAACATAGGGTTGATTCTTGTGTTGTAATAAAATTAAAAGTGCCTTAACATGTTGTGAATTCTCTCTTTCTCTCACAGAATGTGTACTGACAAATGGCTTTTGCAGTTGAATTGAATCTAAGAGTTGATCACAATTCAACATCATTCTTAGCAAGTCAGGAACAGAACGGGAGGTGACAAATGTCAAGAAGCAGAAATCTAGTTTTAATTTATTGTTGACATCAAAGTATCACATACTTGCTTTGCCATTTATGACAGCATGAAAAAAGAATTAAGTGTGGTCTCCGTAGCCATTCCAGTGCTATGAACAGAAATGGCAGCAGACTTATTGCCATCCAATTGGCCACAAAAGGGTTTTGGTGTCTTTCTGTAAAATTCCATTGTTAACTAAAATGTCACAGCTAACCACAGTGCAAAAGGAAATGAGGCATTCCCGCCTTTTCCCAGATAAAGACACCCACATTTTCAGCCCAGAGCCAAACAATTGCAGGAAATGATAGATGAGGATTTATTTTTTTTCTTCTTCCTAGAAGGAGGAATTGGAATCTGGCAGGGACACACCTAGTAGGACTCCACTTACACAAGCATGAATTAAAGGAAGTGGAACACACCAATAGTTAAAGCTGGCGGGCATAGGAGAGGGAGAGGGAGCAAAGTAGTCCTTTCCTCACAGAGCAAAGCACACGCACACACACACACACACACACACACACACACATACACAAACACACACGCACGCATACCCTGCCATCACTTTCCAGTCCACCTCCCTCTGGCATTTCCTGTGTTATCCAGTTTTGTCTAGGATTCAGCTCAAGCACCTGAACATAAAGAAGGCAGATTCTGTGGAAAAAACAGAACGGGCGGACCTATAAAGCAATGCTTCCCAGAAGCGCAAATGGCTTTTTAAAGATGGGAACTGTTTAGCTGCCAGGGAAATTCCAAATTTCTCCTTTGACCTTTCCAACTACCATCTTGATTGCATCATACTGGAACACTGACCCAAACTTTTCAATATTGTGCAACTTTCGCAAAATTTGAAAAAGTTTGTGCACCCACACTACTCTGCTCTATTGGTTACTGCGGGCTTTCAATACACAGTGGCTCTGTTCAGTCATTTGAGATCTTATTGAGCCTTAATCCTTCTAATCATCATTCCATGTTTTGCCATTACTGCCACATCCTGATTTGTTAAAGCAAGCAAACAACAGCTTCCCAACTCTCATTTAAACAACTAGAATTATCTAAGCATATGCAGACATCATGATATCTACAGGAATTAAAAGGAATGTGTTTCTGCTGTCCTGATACTAAATACCTAGAGTAGGCACTAAGGATAATATATTTTACACTAACAAATAAAACATTTACAATAAGACATTCTCCTACCAGCCCTTCACTAGATTTATTAAAATATAGAAGTGTGTTGCATTCAGGAGCTGCTAGCGGAACCAGTTGATATAGTAGTGATGGGGTAGGAGGAAGAAGAACCGTGTTCAACTCTCATCTGGGTGGTGCTAACTCATTCTTCTCTACTTATCTCACTGGTTATTATTGTGGAGAAAATTTGGAAAAGGGAATGTATGCTACCTTGAACACCTAATGAAAAGCAGAATATAAAACTAATAAGTAAATATGTAAATAAATAAATAAATACTTTTTGTTCTAAATAAGCCTTGCTGAAATCAATGAAGCTAGTGCAAGTTTTGCTAGGAATTATTAACTCCTTGACTAATTTTTCTAAGTTTGCATAAGACCCAAGACATTTGAAATGTTCTCCTCTCCTTCCTACCAGAGCCAACAAATTAAAAATATTGTTTTCCTATTTGTACATAGTTCTTATGCATACACAACAGATCACTTTATTTTATTACACTGCCATGATTGTGTCCTACCTGAAGCATGCACTTAGTTTATCCACAAAATCAATATTTAGGAAATATTTGGATCTATAACGAAAGCTAATTTATTATAAATTGTATAAGAGAATCAGTGTATAACACATTTATCATGGCTTGTCAGTGATAGAAGTAATAAGATGAACCTTGCGCTTCTATATCTGGGATTCCGTGTATTAGATTACTAAATTATCAAGATTTTAAAAGATGAGCATGGAATTTTAGCAGGGGAACTCTTGATTAAGCAGTAGCAATGAGAACAAGGAGCATTTCCTGTGGATTAGTTACCAGCTGGTAGGAACTGTTGATTCTTGAAGTATATTCATAGCCTGAAGCTCAGCCAAACACTGTCAGCTCCAACTAGCTGGCCAGTAATCCCCAGGAAGTGTCCTGTACTGAAATCAGTGTTGCTATTAAAAGTATTATGCCTATGTTGCATATAGAAGGCATCCCATCTTGAGTCTAGGGACTTGTACAATGGTTGGCATGTATAACTGCTAATTCCGTATGTTGTACTGCTGCACATATTTCTACGTCAGTAGTTTAGAGTGCGCTATAGTTTCCACTATCACTCATCACTGGACTTATGGACTAGTTCTGCTGGGAAGACATTTAGCGATTCCCCTAAGCCTACTGTTTGTTCATCACTACACTAAACTGATTTCTGCTTCTAAAACGTTACAATAAGAGATTTTTAAAAGTATACCACCAAATTGCTTGTTCTGGTAAATAAGGGCCTTAAAGGTTGGCTCTAGAATTTCTCTATGAACCCTAATTATGATGAAACGATGCAATGTCTTGACAGTGAAGGACAGTGAATAGCTGTGATTGTGCTTTAATGGCTCAAGAAAGACTCTGAGATGGCTGGCAGCTTATGATTATCTTTCTCCACTGCCATGAGTCAAAAGGAGGAACCAAGTAGGGTACCATC